>JANRMT010062797.1:22410992-22521301 GCA_026402145.1 Polypterus bichir lapradei | reverse complement strand
ATGTTCATCCTTGAGATCACCTTCATTTGAGTCCAGCTGTGTTTGATCATACTGATTGGACTTGATTATGAAAGCCACACACCTGTCTATATAAGACCTTACAGCTCACAATGCATGTCAGAGCAAATGAGAATCATGAGGTCAAAGGAACTGCCTGAAGAGCTCAGAGACAGAATTGTGGCAAGGCACAGATCTGCTGCACTTAAGGTTCCCAAGAGCACAGTGGCATCCATAATCCTTAAATGGAAGACGTTTGGGACGACCAGAACCCTTCCTAGAGCTGGCCATCCGGCCAAGCTGAGCTACCAGGGGAGAAGAGCCTTGGTGAGAGAGGTAAAGAAGAACCCAAAGATCACTTTGGCTGAGCTCCAGAGATGCAGTCAGGAGATGGGAGAAAGTTGTAGAAAGTCAACCATCACTGCAGCCCTCCACCAGTCAGCGCTTTATGGCAGAGTGGCCTGTCGGAAGCCTCTCCTCAGTGCAAGACACATGACAGCCCGCATGGAGTTTGCTAAAAGACACCTGAAGATTCTCTGGTCTGATGAGACCAAGATAGAACTTTTTGGCCTTAATTCTAAGCGGTATGTGTGGAGACAACCAGGCACTGCTCATCACTTGTCCAATACAGTCCCCACAGTGAAGCATGGCGGTGGCAGCATCATGATGTGGGGGTGCTTTTCAGCTGCAGGGACAGGACGACTGGTTGCAATCGAGGGAAAGATGAATGCGGCCAAGTACAGGGATATCCTGGACAAAAACCTTCTCCAGAGTGCTAAGGACCTCAGACTGGGTCGAAGGTTTACCTTCCAACAAGACAATGACCCTAAGCACACAGCTAAAATAACGAAGGAGTGGCTTCACAACAACTCTGTGACTGTTCTTGAATGGCCCAGCCAGAGCCCTGACTTAAACCCAATTGAGCATCTCTGGAGAGACCTAAAAATGGCTGTCTACCAACGTTTACCATCCAACCTGACAGAACTGGAGAGGATCTACAAGGAGGAATGGCAGAGGATCCCCAAATCCAGGTGTGAAAAACTTGTTGCATCTTTCCCAAGAAGACTCATGGCTGTATTAGCTCAAAAGGGTGCTTCTACTAAATACTGAGTAAAGGGTCTGAATACTTAGGATCATGTGATATTTCAGATTTTCTTTTTTAATAAATCTGCAACAATTTCAAATTTTTTTTTTTTTTGTCTGTCAATATGGGGTGCTGTGTGTACATTAATGAGAAAAAAAATAATTTAAATGATTTTAGCAAATGGCTGCAATATAACAAAGAGTGAAAAATTGAAGGGGGTCTGAATACTTTCTGTACCCACTGTAGGTAGATAAAAAAAAATAATTGCTAATGAAACATAATACATCTCATTTGGGTTTAGCCTCTGCATTTCAGCCAGTGCTGCCAAGAAATTTTCGCTCCTTAAACCTGTATTGTAATAGCTTAGTGATGGGATACACTTTATAATGTTAATGTCTCCACTGTGATGCGTTAATTCAGTTTTGTAACCTTGAGTACCTGAGGACCTCCTTCGAACACATCCATCCATCTGTGTTCTGAGCCTGTGTGGCCAAACCTTACTGCAGCAGCACCACTCACATCCATCAGACTAACGAAACCCAAGTACCATCAGACTAACGAAACCATCAGACTAACGAAACCCAAAGTACCCTCTGAGTCAATATGGATACTAAGCAGGATAACATTTGAAGGGGGCATGGGCCACTAAAACACCCATGCCATCAATCTTTACCTCATCTTGGGCTGACCATTCCCTAGTTATTTGTCCCGATTAGGCTGACTCATTTTTTATGCATCCCATTCCACTTGAACAAAATGTCCGACCAGATGGGTTCGGCTATAAAGGAGGACAAAAAATTACCAAATATATTTTCCAACTCCACAGTTACCATACGTGACATATAGTGGTTACAATTTAGTGACGGACACGTAGGAATCGCACACCACGCATTTTGCTTTGGTTTCATTTCGTCCTGCCTCAAAAGACGGATATTTCGTCTTGTGACGATTTGAAAACTTGCATTTTCTCTTTTCGGTTTTAGACTTTTCTGTTTCTGCTGACATTTAGTTTTTACAAAAACTTCTTAGTTATTACTTTTTTTAGACAATCAACCGCTAACCGCTGTCCGTTGCGCCGTCGGGCGGAAATAGAATATAAAACAGCGTTGCCACCACTTGATGTTACAATTATTGATAACGTGATAACGTAACGTAATGTCACGCGGATGAATAGAGAATGGCCGAATGCTGCTCATTCTCGGTATATTTCATATGTAATCAACTCTGTTCGTGAATCTGTGAAAGGAGGACATTTTAACGAATTTTTGGAATGCCTGAAGGACGGAGGAAACCATGTTAAAAAAGAGGACATGTCCTCCCTTTGGAGGACGTCTGGTCACCCTTCGGTCCCATTTTTAGAAACGCAATGGTGGGCAACCCCCCAGCTTTTCAAATTTATTCGCATCTGGAACACTCACTTGATTAATAAGTTGTGTCCCGTTTTGGAACCATGACAAGCTGGTCACACTATACAAAAGTGTCCCTGCTTTTTGGGTCTTTGAAAACTTGGTCAATCTACGGCGTGCAACAAATGTAATCATAACAGAAAGGATCAAGTCACGCTAATATTAAAATATATACAAAATATAATAATTAGATTACAGTCAAAGAATCCATGTTTCAAATAAAAAAAACACGAAAAAGTCCGATAAACATTAAAATGACTGATACGTTGGTGTCTGCTCACGCCATACACTGAGGTTAATAAAGTTTTTTGAGAGGTCGTACGTCACAGTCACGTGACTGGCCGTCACCGTCGGCTCCACGTGGGTCTTCGAGTAGCGTTTCCTGCGAGGTGAAGATTTTGTGTTCCGTTCTCAAAACAGGTAACATAAAGGCTTTTTAAATTTTGTTTAATGTTCAGTATAGGAGTGAACTTGCTGTGTTCGAGTTTTGTGTTTTTCTTAAAGAGCACGTGAAAGTGTTACGTTTGGTCTTAAAACTTGATTTTTTAATACATAGTTAAGGTAGAGCGTACAGAAGTTAGCTGCTTAATACTAACTGCGAGACCTGTGAAAACTACTGGAAAATGAAGTATGTAAAAGGTTTTAACTTATACGAAGCAGTTAAGGCATTGATTTAATGTGTTTTTACTGAAAGTAGAAATGGATGTAGTGGACAAGTGAGCCGCCTGAAGTGTCATACGCCAACATCTGCACGAGCTGCAGTATCGGCCGGTGCTCATCAGCGGTGCAGTCATCTCGGCGATTTTACACGTGCATTTGATAATAGACACCGAAGCGCACAGTTACAGGGACGGGGCTTGCTGTGGTCCTGCTGGTCAACTTAATTGGCGAACACTTGTAAGAAACATTTTGACACGATCCCAGCACATTTTTATGCCAAAAATGCCACTGGACGTTACACTCTAATAGCCTTCTTATTCACGTCTGAGTACCGCTGAATTTGTGTTTCTGTGTTGAAGTCTCAGCAGAAACTGTACGCCATGAGCGCCACAAAGCTGGAACCTGTGGCAGTGCTGTCATCCAGAAAGCACTTGTGTCCAAGGCCAAAGCACAACGGCACACACTTTTGTGACTGCGCACCCCAAAACGATGGGAGAGAAAAGCAAAATGGTCTGATCAGTCATCTGCCATAGCAGTTCCGAAATCCAGATAGTTTATGTTTGGTGAAAGCCAAAGGATGCTTTTAACCCAAAACGTCTTTTGCCAAACTGTTAATGTAGTGGGGGGTAAAATTACCAAGCAAAGCTTCATACATACAGTTTGGACAAAGACACATTTTCACCTTGATTTACCACTCTGCTCCACAGTTTAAAATTACAAATCAAGTAACGTGTGGAGTACAAGTAAATTGAGGGTATGATTAAACTATATAACCCACTGGTAAAGAGTTCATAAAGTGTTGTTTGCAGTTTTAGTCTCCATGTTACATAAAAGATGTAGCAGCGTTAGAGAAGCAACTAGGCTGAGTTCAGGACCGTAAAGTATGACTGTGAGAGAAAAAAAGGATCAAAAGAGTTGAAGCAATCGGAGATTAACAGATGACTTGATTGAAGCGTTTAACATTGTGTACTGATTGTCATACTTGAATTTGTACTTTCTGGTGTCATACGATGAATTTATATTAATGCACACCTTATACAATTCATTTTGTGAAAAGAACTGCACAGAGGAGTGGTCATTCCTCGCCTGTCAAACCGCCATCAGCACTAGTTTAGTGGCATTTACCTGGTTTTCCCTGTTGTACAAAATTGATTTCTGTTGTCTTTTTGCATCCGTAGAGGCAATATTTATTTATTTATTTCAATTTGATTCAATTATAGTAGATAAACTTTATTAATCCCAAGGGAAAATTCAGACGCATACAGCAGCAGAAACATAAAAAAAAACAAGGATACAGACTCGCAAGACAAATAATACAGGCAATCAATCAATAAATGTATATTGTGCAGATATTTCAAAATGAGCTTAAAGAGTATGTTGGAAGGAAGCATTGAATTGCCTTATAGGAGAGGGCGGAAAAGCCCCCCAGAGGTGCTTCTTAGCACACTGTGGTAGAATGAGCCGGTGGTTAAAGGTGTTTTTTTTGAAGAAATCTCATTTTGCCACCATCCTCTTTTTCCACAACAGCTTCTAGTGGGTCCTGGGTTTACCCTGTGCTAGAACTGCCTTTCCTGATAGGTTTGTTCAGGGCATTGTGCTTCTTTTGAGCTCAAGTTACTTTCCCAGTAGACTGCAGCATAGAACACCACACTGGATACTATGAACTGGTAGAACATTTCCAGCAGCTTGCTGCATACTTCAAAAGACCCGAGTCTTCTCAGGAAGTCCATTCTGCTCTGGCCCTTCTTGTACAGCACCTCATTGTTGTCAGAGCAGTCCAATTTGTTATTCACTAGCAAAATACCCGCGCTTCGCAGCGGAGAAGAAGTGTGTTAAAGAAGTTATGAAAAAGAAAAGGAAACATTTTAAAAATAAAGTAACATTTGCTTTCTATTCGTCTGCATAAGCACAGCCCTTCACCAGCAATTATTTAATGTTAGCTCAGACCCGGCACTTAAGTTTCTGTTGCACTTTTGCTGAGTTTGTGCCAAACACTATTCTATCCCTGACCATCTCATCTTCGTTTGCATAAGCACAGTCCTTCAACCAGCAATTTTAACTTGGTTACAAAGTGATCAAAAGTCTCGTATATACCCCGCGTCCTCTCATTAAACTTGTATCTTGCGAATATCGTATTCATCTTAGGCATGACAAACGCCAGTGGCAGCGTGTCTATGAACTTAATTTAAAGTTAAGCTTTACACCTTGTAGCTGCACTTATGAATATGCTTGTATGTGTCACTCACTTGATATTCTTTTGCTTCCTTCTCAATTGTGTAATGCGTTTTTTGTTCAGCGCTCTTTGGAGCTCTTCCTTGTTCTGTATGTACTGCGTTCACAGTCAGTTCATGTGAGCCGCTCTCTTGTGTGATCTTGCGATGTCCACGGCTTTATTTAATGTTAGCTAAGACCCGGCACTTAAAAGTTTCTCACTACAGCAATTTTAACTCCGTTACAAAGTGATCCAAAGTCTCGTTTATACCTCGTGTCTTCTCATTAAACTTGTATCTCGCGAATATCGTATTCGTCGTAGGCATGAGAAACACCAGCGGCAGCGTGTCTATAAACTTAATTTAAACTTACGGTTTACACCATGCTTTGTTTCCGCAGTAGCTGCACTTATGAATATGCTTGTATGCGTCACTCACTTCATATTCTTTTGCTGCCTTCTCAGTTGTGTAATGCGTTTTTTGTTCAGCGCTCTTTGGAGCTCTTCCTTGTTCTCTACGTACTGCGTTCACAGTCAGTTCACGTGAGCCGCTCTCTTGTGTGATCTTGCGATGTCCACGGCTTTATTTAATGTTAGCTAAGACCCGGCAGTTAAAAGTTTCTCTCGCACTTTCGCTGAGTTTGTGCCAAACACTAGACCATCTCATCTTCGTTTGCATAAGCACAGTCCTTCATCTGCGAATATTTACCTTATATGGGCAGGCACTCAATTACGTGTGAGGCGTGATGATGCGGGACGCAACTCCGCCTCACACAGCGACCGAGCTGCAGGCTATGGCCGGTATATATGTACATAAGTAGGTTCCAGTTATGACCATTACGCGTAGAATTTCGAAATGAAACCTGCCTAACTTTTCTAAGTAAGCTGTAAGGAGTGAGCTTGCCAAATTTCAGCCTTCTACCTACATGGGAACTTGGAGAATTAGTGATGAGTGAGTCAGTCAGTGAGGGCTTTGCCTTTTATTAGTATAGATAGGTACTTGATATAACTGACAACATCCACTCCTGTGTTCTCTAGCGTCAGTCCCTCCAATGTACACCTCGTCTGGTAATCAGTCTCCCACCTTTGCTTCACATGCTTAACGTCCAGGCCAACCCTTTAACTTAACTTGGCACTCCCTCAGTAAACGTCTACACATCCTGTTGATCTTTGTCAGGCAGTCATCTGTGGTATGATCAGCCTTACATGTCTGGGCAGCTAGAAATGGGGGAAAAAAGTGGAATAAAGTTCAGCCTTGTAATGTTTAATTTAGTTTACATCCATTGGCTCACACTAATAAGCATTTTATACCAGTTACCCTGCAGTGGCATTCCTTTTAAATGATTTTTCATCTCCAAAGTTTTTTTTTTCCATTTAGAAATTGGATTCAGTTTGCATAGTGGGTTTTACTCTTTAAATTGTAGTTTGATTTGTAAAGTTTTTACATTTGTAGTATTGTTTTGGTGGATGTAGTACAACAATGAGACGGCCAAGCACTGCTTACCTGCTGGTTTTTCTGTTCCCTTCACCAGGCATCATGAAGGTCAAAACTTCGAAGAAGAGATTCCGCTCTGGTTTTGTGAACTGTGAAATCCAGGAAAAAGGACATTGGGCTCCCGTAAATTTAGATCCAAGCATTTTATCAGAGGGTGGGAGTGGCCTTGTTTGTTTTGAAGAACTCAAAGACTATAGGTTAGTTCATTCTTCCAAGAAAGTGAAGAAGGAAGTAAAAAGGAAAAGAAATGTTGAAGAAAAGTTGGTTGTGGAGAAAAATGACACCGATGAAGAAGAATTGGTTGACTCGGTTCATCCACCAAAGAAAAGAAAAAAGAAGGACAAAAAAGCAAATGACTTGTGTCAGGCATTGGACAGCGACAATAAGAGCAAATCAGATTCTAGCCAGGTATCAAAGAAAAAGAAAAAGCAACAGAAGAAAGCGGCTGAACCTCGCACCTCTGCAACTGGGCAGGCACAAGATAATAAGACAATGAGAGCTGTTTCCCCTCCACCACAATGTCCACAATCTGATATGTCGGCATGGAAGGACTTGTTTGTTCCTGAACCAGTTCTTCACGCATTAAGTGACTTGGGTTTTGATTCACCAACCCCAATTCAAGCTCTGACTTTGCCTTCTGCAATTAGAGATAAGAGGGATGTCTTTGGGGCAGCAGAAACAGGTAAGTATCCTGTTTGCTTCATCATCAGTCTAATCTTGAGAATATTTTTGTATCACTTTTCTTTAAGTACTTTA
This sequence comes from Polypterus bichir lapradei, assembly GCA_026402145.1. Taxonomy (NCBI): domain Eukaryota; kingdom Metazoa; phylum Chordata; class Cladistia; order Polypteriformes; family Polypteridae; genus Polypterus; species Polypterus bichir. The sequence continues at coordinate 22,513,694 of JANRMT010062797.1, read as the reverse complement.
AGCTCTCCGTGATCCTTTAATTTGAATGAATATTTTTAGACTATCCATGAATGCAGTATATTTAGCAAAGACAGCAAAAACTACCAGAAATATTAACGGGTTATTTACTATTTGTTTAATGTGTGTTTATTGTTTCAAAGCTTTTTTCCCCAATAATTATATACAGTATCAATGAAGTGGAATTTTGTATTACAAAAATATAGTGGATAATTAACTTCTTTCTTTGTATTTGTTGTCATTTAAGGTAGTGGGAAGACTCTAGCATATGGCATTCCAATGATCCATTCAATCTTGGAGTGGAAAAATCTGAGTGAGGGAGAAAGCGCAAAAGAGGAAAGTTTTGAAAGCCAAGATGATTTGAAAGAGACATGTGACCAAGTCAGTGAAGCGGCAAGTGATACCACAGAAGAAGAGGGTGATGACAATCAGGAAGAAATAGAACCAGATCAACTGGGCTGCGTTAAAGTAGTCGATAATGTGGTGTTTGATTTCGAAGGAAAAGAGACAACGGCCAAGTCCAATACAAAGAAGCCGTTACTGGGACTTGTTTTGACCCCAACTAGGGAACTCGCTGTGCAAGTGAAAAAACACATTGAGGCTGCTACAAAATTTACAGGTAAAACTACTGTAGAGTGTAGTGGAAATCAAGGGGGCAAAATCTTAAAATAAAAAAATAACTCTTCAATCACAAGCATTTTTACTTAAAAAGAAACATAATTGATGAAGACCAAGAACAAAAAAAATAGTCTGGTTTCTAAGACAGGTGATTCATAAATCATAAACGTTCTGTGACAGGCCAAACAGTCTGATCATCTGAATTTTGTTGGAATATGATTTTGAGGAGTTGACACATTAGGATTAATCCTACACATAAATTCCGTTCATTCTGTATGGACTGCAACAATAAGAAGGACCCTGGCAGCATAATGGAAACATCTAGTAGCAGTGATTAGCTTTTCTGCCTCATGGCTCCTGGAGAATAAGTTCACTGGCAACTTTAAATTAATGAAGGAGTCTTGGGGTGTTTTTATGAGTGTGCCCTGTCAGTGCATTCCATGGTGTTGTGGAGCCTTCACCCTCCACTGCCCTGGATTGGATAAAGTGGCTTTGAAATTGGAAGAGTTTTTATTTGTGTTCCTGAGTAAAATGTGTATCTCCTGCTTTACATTTAAAATCAGTTATTTAGTTTATATGCTATTCCATTCTCTGATACTAGAATTTTCTTAGTTCACATAATTGATTAGAGTTGTTAAAAGTATATATATGCTGACCACAACTACATATACAAGTAGACCTCGCAATATTTTATTAATATGGACTCAAAATGCATGTTTTGTATGTATATGTTTTATATATGTAATACTAGGGGGCTGTGCCCCCTACTCGCTTCACTCGCCCACCCCTAAACCCCCACCCCCGGCGGCGTGCTTCATGCTAGCCACTTTGCATCTCTGCCTCTCGCGTTGTTGGGGGGTTGCTGAATACACACTAAAGACGGATCAGCTGCTGGCTTACTGCTAGCTGCTGCCGTGCTGCATGATCTGCAAGTTGCGCTGCATGACTATCATTTAAAAGCCTGTACAGCAGCTGTACTTTTGTCTCACTTCCTTGTCTTGTGGGACATTAAAGTGTCTCTGAGAAATTGTTTGTAAGTAGGGCGCGACGTGCAAGACATCTTGCAGGGCCTCAAAGTGTCTCTCCGAGATGATCATGTCTCGACCCCAAATTTTTTATATAATAGATATTTTTATTACAGCTTAATGTTTTACACTTACATTATATATGAACAGTGACAGCAGTATCTGAGATTTGACTGAACAGGATGTGTGATTAATGGAGGGTTGGATAATTATTATTCTGCTGCGATCAAATGGAAGTTAATGAAACAGGATCTTAAGTATAAGTAAGGCAGTTTTTATTTCTATGTCTGATCCAATCCAATGTTGCCTAAACAAAATGGGTGATTGATGTCTTAGTCTGATTTCATGGCCAGACTTTGATTTACATGCAGATAAACCTTACAGGCACCAGTGAGATATCCAGCAAAAATCCAGAAGTAGTGCCATGTGAAATTTCAGTGTGAAACTCGGTGCTTTTATCTCCTGTTTTTGAGGAATGAATGAATAGGTAGGAGGAGATTTACTCATTAAAGGTTTTGTTGATATTAATATTTTCATTAAATATCAACACTTTGATATCCTAAAATGTATTGTTGCTTATTCTGTTCTTTCTTTAGGTATCAAGACTGCAATTGTTGTTGGGGGAATGGCTCCTCAGAAGCAAAAAAGAGTGTTAAACCATAAGCCAGACATTGTGGTCGCAACACCTGGGCGACTCTGGGAGCTAATTAAGGAAAAACATCCACATCTCACAAATCTCAGGGAACTGCGGTATGTTACTGACTGATGGTAACAAACTAAATAGCTTGCAAATCTTCAGTGCTTATTGTTTGATCAGACACTTTTTTGTTGTTAGTTCTTGTTCAAATACATTTCTGGTTAAGAAGAAGACCCATTGTTCCTTTCTGAGACACACTGATTGAACAACATGTCAACTTCTGAATTTTTAGAACTGTCCAAAAAGTCAGTTTTAAACATGTGCCCTCACCATTGTTTTAAATATTTAAAACATCCTTTTTGATTTTTTTATCATTATTTTCAATAATAGATTCTCTCTCTGTATTCTCTTTAAAGGGTGTCATGTTGGCACAGTTGTTAGTGCTGCTGTCTCACATATCCTTGAACCCTAACCCAATCCCGATCTGTATATAAAGTTTGTAAATTCTCCCCATGTCTGTTTGGGAACACCCACATCTCCAAAGGACTGCCTATTATGTTTGCTTGCTGCTTCTGTATTTGTTCTCTGTGTAAGTCTGACTAAGGGTGTCCATGGAACTGGGCCCTATTATGAATTGCCACCCTGCCCAGGACTGGTTCCTGCCTTGTGTAATATTGTCAGAATAGGCCCCAGCCACCCACAACCCTGAATTAGATTAACTGTGTTTACTAATGTTCTATTTTTTTAAGAAGTGGGGAAATTTGGCCTTTTATATTTTAATTGAGCTAGTCTTTTAATCAGTTTCAAACTTCTGTCTGGTATAGTGAACTTGCAACACAGTTTATTTCTCTTTCTCATTTTACATACTGCATTTTTGCATACAAAATTAGATTCTGGGAAATAATTATGCAGATGTATAATTTTATTTCAGCATGTTTTCATACATGACTGAACTGAGTCTCTTTTATAGCAGTCTCTTTTGGACCCTTGAGCAAGGCCCTTAACCTGCAATTGCTTCGTCCTGAGTATGACGTTAATCTGCATCCAACCCTGTAAGCAGGCCCTCCAACCTGCAGGGAAAAACTTGGGGGTCGGTGGCAGAATTGGCACTCCAGCCACCATAAAAAACCTCACACTGTTCCATTCCATCTGAACTAGTGTGGTGCTGAGGTGTCACCTGTTGCCTGGCTGCACTCGGGTCCTAATCTGGGATCTTGACTTGGTTTGTCATGTGGTGGGTGCGGCAATGCACTGTATCAGCGCATGCTCCTAACCTCCTCCTCCTCTCTTGAACCCTTGAGCAAGGCCCTTAATCTGCAATTGCTTCGTCCTGAGTATGACGTTAATCTGCATCCAACCCTACAAGCAGGTCCTTCAATTTACAGGGAAAACATGGGGTCTGGTGGCAGAATTGGCACTCCAGCCACTGTAAAAAAAAAAAAAACTCATACTGTTCCACTCCATTCGATCTAGTATGGTGCTGAGGTGTCACCTGTTGCATGGCTGCTGGGTGAGACAGCACACTGTATCATTGCATGCTCCCAACCTCTCCTCCTCATGTTTAAAGCCTTTTAAAGAGCATATGAAGCTTTTATTAAGTGGCAGATAAGTGTCTGCAGTCACTGGTTTCCTTTGAAAACTACATTTCCATTCACAATGGTGCTTTTGTGGTCAATCACAACATGAATACAAGATTTTAAATAGTAGAAAACTATTGTTCACGTGTCCAGGTCCCCTAGACACTGTAAAAACTAAATAGGAAAGGCGGTAAGCATGTAAGGAACTAATTTACAGACATGAGTTAATCACAGAGACTTAAGATACAGTGTCGCTCTGGTCCTGCAAGGCAAATTGTTCCCTGCCTAGCTTTGTTATCCTGTGACCAGTGTGTACCCTAAAATACGAAAAAGACCAATAACTTTTAAAATGACAATAGACAAATCCATTACTGTATGTTTTAGCATGAACATTTTGTTTATTCCTAAATTTCTGAAGAGCTGTTTATGACTGGATTGATGAAAATTTTGGTTTGGCAGCTATTCAAATAATTTTTACATTTATTGCATCATCTTAAAAGAGGCGCATAAGACATTTTACAAATGAAAATAACTATTTAAGACAACAAGCTTGTTTCGTTAATGGTTGTCCATTTCACATACAGACTTTAGAACTTCAGAAGCTGTCCAGATTTCTGGTTAAGTTTTTTGTTGATTCCCACATCAATTCTGAAAATGAATCAATTCTATTTTTGTCCTTGGGTTCCTCCTTAAAAATTAAATGGTAAAACTGTTTGTTTTTTTTAATTATTAACCTTTACATATTTTATACTGTTTTTTTTATAGGTGCCTTGTTATTGATGAAGCTGACCGGATGGTAGAGAAGGGACACTTTGCAGAGCTTTCTGAGCTTCTTGAGGTGCTGCGTACCTTTCAGTTTAACCCAAAAAGGCAACACTTTGTGTTCTCAGCAACACTAACTTTGGTTCATGAAACACCAATGCGAGTGCTTCAGAAGAAAGGGAAACAGATGGATAGCGAAACCAAACTCGGTATGCTAATGAAAAAAGTAGGCATCAGAACAAAGCCTAAGATTGTTGACTTGACAAGAAAAGAGGCCACAGTAGAAACTCTTACAGAGACTGCTTTATATTGTGACACGGATGAAAAAGACTTCTACCTGTATTATTTCTTGCTTCAGCATCCAGGTAGAACATTAGTGTTTGCTAATAGCATTGACTGTGTCAAACGTCTGTATACACTGTTGAGTATTCTGGAATGCAGTCCTCTTACTTTACATGCCAATATGCATCAGAAGCAGAGACTGAAGAACTTGGAGCGCTTTGCAGAGAGGAGCAGGTAAGATTTTTGTTAATGTATGGTCAGTCATGTATCGCACAAGTTGTATGTGTATACAGTAATATCCTTAATTATATTACTTGGTTGCTTAGGTTTTTGAATCCAGACATTTACACTTTTAAAATATGTGCAATTTAATAATTTAAAAGGTACTGCTTCTACCTAATGCAATTTGTAAATCAAAAACTCATTTGTACTTCAGTTCTTTTTAAATCCATTTATTCCAGCATAGGGTCATGGGATACCAAAGCCTATTTACTCCATGAGCATTGCCTGTAAGACAAGTCAGGAACCATGGAGATACAGTCCATCACAGAGCACACTTGTGTATACACCCACACTCCCTTATAGAAAACACTTTAGAATGGACGATTCAACCCAGCTTACATATCTTTGGGCAGTACAGAAACCCAGAGTGGAGAACAAAATGCACAAAGATACTAGGAACTGTAAAGACTCTTCAGGTAGTATGCAGGCCAGGATTAAACTCAGAATTCTGGAGCTGTGACGCACCAGTTTTAACTGCTGTGTCACCATGCAGCCTGGGCAACAAATGTATAAGAAGCTTTCTCGGGTGTGTACGGTGAAGCAGTTGTAGGTACTGAACTGGTATATTGGTGGTTTATAGTTCAAATATTAGACAAAAGGCTAGGTGTTTACATTATGTACTGTAAAATAACACTCCTCTTATGTAGAAATGGCATTTTCTTCCTCTTGTAAAATTAAAACTTTTTTCCTGGTTAGCAGCTTCTCATAGGATTGGCATTACATGTACAAATTTTATTTATTAGAGATAATTCCTCATGTTTTTTTTTTTCATAAAACTATTTTATCCCTTGTGGCCACTAAGTTGAAATTCATCATCATGGTTGTATTTGAAGAATTAAATTTAAGTTTTGGTGATTCCAAAACAAAATTGGAACATTTTTGGAAGGAATAATTAAAAAACTGTATTTTTCTTAAAATTAACTTTATTAACATTGAATAAGCTTATAAATTCAGAATATCTGCTCATAACATCTGGTGTTTTTCCCCAATGTGCCTTTTACAGTCCCAGTAGTAAATGCACAAACACATTTAATACATGATGTGTGCTCTAATTGTTTTGTAGCTTAATATACCAAGATTGACTTGTTAATTTATGGCAAATGTAGATTATCTATTTATCATTTAGTACCTTTCATTATCTATCTATAAATTGATCGATCGCAGCCATACCACATACACTTCAGAACAGGTCATCCACCTAAGCTCAGTATGGTTCACCCCAGCCAGTGCTTGGATGGAAAACCATCTAGGAAAAGCTTGGGTTGCTGCTGTGAGATGTGTTGGTGAGGCCATCAGGGAGTGCATACCCTGTTGTCTTAATGTGGATCCCAATGCAGTGATGTGTGAACTACTGTAAAAATGGCGCGATCCTTCAGATGAGACCTAAAACCGAGGTCCTGACTCTCTGTGATCATAAAAGATCCCTGGGCATCCATCGTAAAGAGTAGGGTGTATCCTGGTGTCCAGGCTAAATTGCCCATCATGGCCTAGTCATTACAGCCCCCTAATCATCCCCTGTCTCTTATTGACTGCCTCTCTCACCACTTCACCACCTAACAGCTAATGTCACATCATCTAAGTGGATGCTACACATCAGTGGTGGTTGAAGTGGCTCCCCATTCACTGAAGTGCTTTGAGTATCGAGAAAAGAGATATATAGATATAGATATCTATAGATTGTTAGTGAAGGCTAGGGGTCCAAACACAATACAAGTCCTTGCTTCAAATAAAGGGGCTTTTATTACAAATACCTTGAGTAAAACTGACAAGTAAGTGGTATTTTTCCTTTTCTCTCCGTCTCCCCCTCTGCTACTCCTCCAAGGGGAGTGCTACACGTCTCCGCTTCTGGCTCCAACTCACCTGTACAAGGAAGTGTGCCCTCTTTTTATGGAAGACCCGGGAGTACTTCTGGTGCCAGGGCTTCACCCTTTGGAAGTACTTCTGGGCCATATGGAAGTCCCAAATAGCAGGGGTGTAACTTAATGAAGCAACACTCACAGACCCACAACAGGACTCCGCTACTGGACTACAATTCCTGGCATTCCCTGCAGGTGTCCGAACAGGTTCCGTTATCCAGGGTTGCTGCCATCTAGTGTACGAGAAGAGACAATAAGGAGGAACTATTGCTCTCCCCTGTACCTTCCATGTTTTGAGCATCCCGTTCCGTTAAGGACCCCAAACCAATTTTGGCTGGGACATTGTCCCCAGGGTGTTGTTCTTCACAGTGTACATAAATAAAACATTGTGTGAGCATTCATTGAATAAAAAAGAAAATATGAACCAATACATTGTGTATTTGATATATAATTATAAGCAGTGTATGAAGTTTGTGTTTTAAACCTTGAAAACATTTTTAATTACTTTATTTACCAGTTTTGTTGTTTTATTTCTATTTCCCCTAGCTGTGTGTTTCTCACAACAGATGTTGCTGCTCGAGGACTTGACATACCAGATATTGATCATGTCATCCATTATCAGGTAAAAAAAAAATGAAATGACTAAATATAGGAAGCTTTATGCAACTTCTGATTGCATCCCACTAATGTTGTAATCAACTGTGTGGCTAATTTCAATGCACAACACTAAGGGTGCACCTTCTCCCTGTGAATGGGTTCTGTTAACCATACTCAAGACTCCTTACTGTACTTCGCTTTTTATGTTTATTGCCTTTTACAAAACCAAAGTGCAGTTACCATTCTTAGACAACGAAACATTAACAGATATGCTTATCAGTGTATTCATTTTGTAAATTCAACAATATCTCACAGCTGCACTTAAAATGTATTAGTAATAAAAATCATTACTGAAAAAACTTTATCTGAAAATAAATATGTGGTTTATATGCACAGTTTGATACATTTTCTGAACATCGTATAGTGCATGAATACTTCAAAGAAGTTAGTTGATGATAATTGATTTGTCACAGAAATAACTTTTTTTAAAGTCAGTTTTTAAATTTACTCAAAAAAAATTGTTTGCCATTTTTTCATGCTAGGTGCCAAGAACATCTGAGACGTATGTTCATCGGAGTGGTAGGACGGCCCGAGCAATGAAAAAGGGACTCACTCTCCTCCTGATAGGCCCAGATGATATGCTAAATTTTAGAAAAATTTATCGAACATTGGGAAAAGATGAATCGCTTCCACAGTTCCCAACAGAAGTCAACTGCATGGCTGCAATAAAAGTAAGTTGAGTAGAATAATTTTATTATCGTTTTACCAAAACAGAAAACACGATTGGATTACAGTACTGCATTTATAATGTGAGAATAAATAAGCAAGTTAGTTATTTCCAAATATCTTTGGATTAGATAAAAGTCTAAGCATCTGGAAATACAGATTTATCAAAAAAAAATCAAAATATCACAGTGATTTTAGAAATTTGACCTCTTTAAGAAATTCCCTTTTTTAGTACAAAGGAACTTCTCATCTAGTGCCTAGTCTTAATTACTCTCCTTTTGAGAATATATTTCCATCTTTATAAGCAGTGGTGGTGCCAGAAAGCTCTAATCTCACTTTGCCACAGTCTGTAGCTCCATCCCCACCAAAATCTCTTCCCTTGGAGTATCTCATATCCGTAATACTGAAATTCCTTAACTTTACAGGCTAAGTGTTCTATACAGTCACCCTATTAATGTTTCCATATTGAGCTTAATTTTGTCTTCCAAGATCCCTTTCTGTTCTTCCCCTTAGTTGTATGTAATTAAAGTTGCATCCTCCCAGATTTAGTCCTTTTGATTTTTCTCTTCAAACTCCTTTTCTCTTATGGACTAGTGAGGTGTTGTACAATCATCCCGATCCATTAATTCTCATATCAGTTTTATGCAGCTGTACCTGTCCTTCCTTCCAGAGGACCACATGGTCTCGGCTTAAATCTTGGCGTGTCTTACTGACATCTCAACCTGGATGAAGCAACAGCATGTCCAGCTTAACATTGTAATGAGCAAGATCCCATCAGGGAACAGCTAAATAAGAAGCATGAACAAATCAAAGTGCTGTCAGAGTCTGTGTTTTCAAAAATCTTAAGTTTTCACCCATCCACATTACAATGGCAAACGGATGTTTTTAGAAGTACATGGCTCTGGAAAGTGTTTTTAAAGGTCTCCATTTTCAGGGGTAAAAGACACAGTGGTAGTGTGAGTAAAAGGCAAAAACAGAGACTAATGTATGCAATTTTAACCAAAAATGTAGCCTTAGGAACGTGTCATGTGGGGCCATGTCCTAGGAATTCTTAGTTTTGGATCTTTTTGCTTTTTAGTTTATTGGTCACTCTTTACAGGGCTATAATGAGTGTGTTTATTTGATTTGAAAAAAAAGTTGTCATTGTTTCTTATATTTGTTCTAATGAAAAACTGATCACAAAAAATATACATTAACATGTGTATTACTGTCTAAGACCAAGAAAAATTAAGACATATAACTTGTATTTACAGGAGCGTGTTACATTGGCTCGAGATATAGAAAAAATTGAGTATCATACTAATCGAGAAAAGCAGCATGATTCATGGTTTAAGAAAGCAGCAGAAGCATTAGAAATGGAACTGGATGATGACATCCTAATAGGTAAGTACAGCACACAGGGATGTGTTGTATTGTTTTGAATTCTAAGTATTGCATTAATAGCAGATTGTAAGACTTTAGAGTTGTGTCATTAGCTGTTAAATTCAATTAGGTTTTAAAGACAGTGTTAAGACCAGCAATGATGTATGGAGCTGAGACATGGGCAGTAAAAAGAGAGCAAAAGAAGATGTTAGTTAGTTAGATGTGGCAAAAAAGAGAATGTGGAGTTACAGAAAATGACAGAATAAGAAACGAGACAATCAGAGGTACAACAGAGGTGGGAGAGATACATGAGAAAATACAGGAAAGTGAGTTGAAGTGGTCTGCACATGTGATGAGGAGAGACAATAAATATGTGGGCAAAAGCGTGATGGAAATAGAAGTACAGAGGAAGAGAAAGTAAGGGAGGCCAAATCCAAGGTGGATGGATAAAGTAAAAGAAAATCTTAAGCAAAAGGGCTTGACTGGTGAGGAGGTGCAGGACTGAGCTGTATGGAGAAGACTGATCAAGCACATTGACCCCACATAGAAGTGGGAAAAGATAAAAATCATTAGCTATTGAAAACATGACTAAAGAGTATTACTTCAGATAGGAGTTCAAATTAATTCAAATGTGTCCTAACTTTGAGGCTTCTTGTGTGAAATCAAACTTGTCAGTTTTTCGTGAGCAGAACTCCTGTTAAACCAAACTGCATGCAAGCAACAATATACAAAGGAAACAAGATTTTTGGGCACAGCTTTCTTTGTGTTATAAGGCACTCGGTTCTTTTCAATACACATATTAGTTTATAAACATATCAGACATGAGGAAAGCAGAGAAAAAAATGAAAATATTACATTTTACATAGCTTGTGCCTGCTATGCCCAAATATAACTATTTTCTCTCTTAGAAATCCAGTGGGCTTTATCCTGTACCAAAGACAACAAACTGGAAAGATGTATACTTAAATAACATTTAGTATGTAAATGTGTCAAAAAGCAAGTGTATACAGAATCAAACAAATATTACTTCAGTCGCACAGAACAAATCAAGAAAGGTCCATAACAAATTTCACCACTTCATAAGAGTGTGCAGAGGGGTGAGAGGGAGCTGAGTGACCAGGGAGTGGAATGTGAATCCTTTTAATTCCATTTTGCTGTGGCATTTTACCTCAGCAGTCAAGAACGTAGTTGGCTTAGCAGACTTTTGTTGTCTTGTTTGCCAGACTTACTTTTATATTGTCCCCACTTGGGATGGATTTGAATTATTCATAAAACAATAACCAAATGATGCTATCCACACTAAATTTTGAAAATGAAGTCAAACAACTAGCTACTCAGAGTAACGTTTGACGTGCATTACCATTGCTGCCTGGTGAAAAATGTCCATGTCCCGTATTCCCTCCAGGGGTGGGCAGATTCAGTCCTGGAGGGCCGCAGGTTTTTGCCCCAACCCATTTATTTAATAAGAAGCACTTATTGTTCAAGTAACACTTCTGCTTCATTTTATTTGGCTCATTCATTAAGATTTTGAACCCTTATTGCTTATTTTAGTCATAAACAGCTGTATTCTTGGTTTTTAATGGCTCCTTATTAGCAATAAGACGCAAATGACAAAAGAAACCAGCATTTCTCCATTTAGATTGTTTCCATTTACACCTGTGTGTATTTATCAGGCACTATTGGGTTTAAATAAATACTTGGAAGGAAAGTGAAGAGAAAAAAGTGAAGCACTGAGAATTACTCGTCTGTTTTAGACTTCAAATCATTTGGATGAGATCCTTAGAAAGGGGAAGGAAATCTAGGATATGAGAATTACCTGACATAGCAGAGTTAAAGAACTAACAAGCCATGAAATTAAATTATTAGCAAGAATTGCTTTCTAATTAAGCAACTGGATTAGAACAAAAACCTGCAGCCACTGAGGCCCTCCAGGACTGAATCTGCCCACCTGTGCCTTAGACTGTTGACACGATTTCAAAGCCCACCTCTGTTGCCCTGGTTAGCCATACTTTGTATTAGCAGAAGTAATGTTTATTATGTATTGTGTATCAATTGTTCTTTTTTTTTTTTTTTTTTAAAGGAAGCAAAAAGGGAAGGGATGAACACGAGGACAAGCAAAGAGAGAAGATGCTTAAAGGCATGAAGAAGACCCTGAAACATTTACTTTCACAGCACATCTTCAAGCACATAATGAAAACGAAGTACCCAACTCAGTCTGGGAAACTTCTCCTGCCAGACTCACCTTTGTTAAAAGGGCACACCGCTCTAAGCACAGTTGCTGAACATAAAAGCAAAAAATTGGAATTGAAAAAAACATTAACTCCTAAAAAGAAAGAGAAAATGTAAAAAATATTAAAGAGGTAATGATTGTTTAAGACTTTAAATAAAGTTTTAATAGTTTTATTACTCAGGTTGTAGATTAAGCTTGGGAAAAATTGCACCACTTTTTTGTGGTGAGTTGTTTACTGAATATTTTCAAATTCTGTACCACAGTTTTGCCATATTAATCTTTCAACAAATAGTTATTGAAACTGTAAATGTTTCATATGTATATACTATACATAATATGGATACACTGAACTCTATGCTGCCTTAGTCATTGCTAGATAAAGAAATATAATTTACTGTTACCATGATTACGATACAATTACTTATTTGGAAGAGAAATGTGTAAAACAACCATTTGTGTCCACTTTTAATGTTTGTGTGTTTTGCAATTAATATTGCATCAATAGTTTGAGACTCTGAGATCATAATACCTGCTAAATTAAGAGAAGTTGAATTGCTGCTCCGATGCTTGCTGTAAAGTGGAAACTTGGTTTTTGTATAATGTATATCTTATATTATGAAGTATGCATTTGTCTAACCAAAGGTTGTGTTAATTAATCATTTACAACTGCAGGACTTGCATTTTTAATGTCCTGTGAGGATTAATAAAAAAAAAAATGGTGATTTGAGCTTTGTTTCATTTCTTGATTGAGCGCTTCCATTGCAGATTTGCCAGTACTGAATCTCTTGTAGTGTTCTTGTTACTGTGATCGCTGATTACCGTAAGCATAGCACTGGCATTTGACTTTTAGAATTTCCTTACTTTTAATGTGTTCAAAATCCGGGATTGTCAACCTATAGCCTGCGGGGCAGATCTGGTCCATGGCATGGGTGCAAGGAGCCTGTTAGCTTCTTGTAGAAATCAATACTATACCTTGTCAGGTGTTCTTAATACGAGAGGCGTTCAGATATAAACAGGTATTTATGAGCTACACTTTAGAAGTCTTTTGACTGCATGATGACCCATTCTTACACAAGCATCAATAACCTCCTCATTTAACTTGAATTTCTTCCCTCCTAAAAATTCCTTAACCGGACCGAAAAGATGATAGTCCATCTCTGAATGACTTGCAGCAATCATACACTCTAGACCAAGAGAGACACTCATCCCCAAACTAATTTTTAAGTTTCAAAGAAATCTGAATGGAATGACTCCTTCATTTGAAAAAATGTAATAATAATTTGCTGCGTAACACTACTGTGTACCTCCTGCTGTGACATGTTGAATATAAGTGATAGGAAGGGGGAAAAGAGCAGCGAGCACTACTAACGACAAGTTCAAAGATGCATGTGTTTGTCTACCTTGCGAACTTTATAAGAACAGAGCATGAAAATTCCTGTTTATAACTGAACAGCCCTTGTACTACAGTAGGCTAGAATAAGTTGCCATGTGATGCCACTGCAAAATATTTTTAATAAATAAACCAAGCTTTTACCATACAAAATGGGACTGCATGAAACACTGTAGTGGGTATGTGTTTAGCTGTTTGCTGGCTTTTATTTTATGTACTAGACATTAAAAGCCCGTTACAATAACGGGCGCTAGAACAGTAGTGCATAAACATTAGTAGGAACAGTCTATATTAAATGGCAAGGGACCTTGTATGTAGCTGTAATATACGTCACTGTATTGTGTGCCTTTAATTTTCTCTCTCAGTAATACTGGTTTGAATTTCCGTAAAATGCCTGTAATTTTGTCTGACAGTAATACAGTGGAACCTCGGTTCACGACCATAATTCGTTCCAAAACTGGCTGTAACCCGATTTGGTCGTGAACCGAAGTAATTTCCCCCATAGGATTGTATGTAAATACAATTAATCCGTTCCAGACCGTATGAACTGTATGTAAATATATATTTTAAGTTTTTAAGCACAAATATAATTATACCACTGAATGCACAGCGTAATAGTAAACTAAATGTAAAAACATTGAATAACACGAAGAAAACCTTGAACAACTGAGAAAACTAACACTGCAAGAGTTTGCGCTATAGCCTTACGACCCGCTCGCTAAAAATACTTCTTTTTAATGAGTTTTAAGCACAGGGAAAAAAATGAACATTTGAAAAATCCGTAATTTAATAAACAACCAAGAAAAGTAACATTGCAACAATGCAGGCGCGCGCCTGTGTGTGTGTGTCTGTCGTGGGCCTGCGTGTGTCTGTCTGTCTCTTTCTCTCTGCACAGGAAGAGACTGAACACGTGCCATGTGGCCCCACGCATGCGCACTTCACCAGAAGACACACACACACAGGGGTTTTATTAAAGAGGATGATGATGTGTTTTTCAAAGAAAATGAATTTGCGCATGGTTGATTTTACCAGCAATTGAGTTGGTAGGCAACTACACTCCTGAGGGTGGAACTTTGAGTGTGATTCCAGGTCTGTGTGCAAATCATTATAAAGCGTGCTGCTTACAAATGTGAACAAAGGGAGTTAGAATAAGTACATTTTCAGTAACGGATTGACCTAATGGATGATTCCTTTACTACAAGCCCGTGTGTCAGGTGACACAAGGAGTAAAATGCACTTATTGGCAGCAGCACTTCAGCTGTGCTTTCAGGCACTTAGTGGGGTTTTCCAAGTGCTTCCTTGTATCAGAAGAGGAGGATTACACTTTTCAGGTTAGCCCATTTCAGTTTTGGTATAGTGTTACTACTTTATCTTTTCTCCATTCTTTAAACTGTGCAATAATCGGAATCTGTTGCAACAAGCAAAACCAGTTCATTTCTACAATTTAAATGATCAGTGATCAAACAGAAGTGAGACTGCACCACATATGTTGCTTAGGTTGTCATTCTTTGATGTGGATTTAAAATTCATTATCAAGACCTTGGGCTCCACAAAATACAGTTTGTAAATTTTTCCATCTCCTTTACCTGTTAATGTGGACAATGTTCCAGATGTTTTGAAGCTAAAAGTAACTGAATTCCAGTGAAATTGTGAACTTAAAAATAAGTGTACCAAAGTTTCTTTGCTTGATTTCTACGAACTGCAACAATTACTCAGAATTTCATCCCAAAACTTTGCAAGCAAGTATTCCTGCCACTTTGGTTCACATCATACATAATTTTAGCACAGTGGCTTTATATCTACTGGAAAAGAATGATGTTGATACTTCAAATTTGAGTAAACTCCTCTTTGACCAAAAGGTGACATGTCTGATATACACTTCAGCTATGTGCATTTATGACTTTATAACACCAGAGGTCACATATCATAATGACCCAATATACCACAGTGCAATGGCACCAAATGCCCAAGCGTGCTGCTTTAGTAAGACTCCTTTCTCTCACTCCCAATTGTTTCCTGTAGTTTTCTCTAGTAATACAATTCTTCCTCTTTTAGTTTTTCACTCATCGTCACCCACCCCATCCTCTCCCAATATATCTCTCTACACTGTCCTACCCCTCAGAATGTTTAACATTTCTAATTTTTTTTTTCTTTGAGAGACATCAGACAGAGAAAAACAGATAAATTAAGCAGGATATTACAACAAGCAAATAAACATTATAAAAGGACAGGAAGCTCATCTTAATTTTTATACTTCCTGCAGAGGTTTCTCTTTAAGTGGTTGGCATCTTTTACACCCATCATGTTATTTACATTAAAAAGCCAAACTAGTGACATTTAGCAAAGAATATGATTCATATACAGTACACAGGTCTACAGGGTCATTCTCATCATGTGTACATACAAACAGTACAGTGAAATTCTTACTTGCATGTGCACATCACAGTTAACACAGGAGTCACGGAGTCTACATTTGTTTATTAGATTCTTCAGTCTACAATTATATACATTAATGAAAGCAATTTATTTCCATGTCACTTCTCCAGGTTTCAGGTCTCTGTAAAACAAAATAAAATGTGATCATGTTTCAAAAACAAATTGCATTACAACATGCAACCTAATTATTCCTAAGGTTTCTAGTGTTTGCTGTTTATTGAGCCCGTTTCTTTGTTTCATGACAAAGTTAACATGGATGCCGAAAACAGCAAAATTAAACACGATGGTTTCAATGAATTTCTAAACCTGCTAACAATGTGCCTTTGGAGATTCAGTCTGGCCTAATCATTGTGCACCAGGACCAGTCTCTGCTTATGTCAAAGTCAAGAGATGGGCTGTACAACTTGGTCGTGGTTGGACATCTCTGGAAGATGACCCAGTATTTGGCCAACCTCAAACATCTGTGACTGTGGATAATATCACCATGGAATGAAGTGCAACAGAAAATCAAAGTACTGGACAGCAAACACTATAGGAGCAAGTCACGGTTCAGTTAGAAGTATGGCGATTCTCCAACACAAAAGAAATTCTGGAATTTGGTACACATATACTACGCGACGTCTACTATTCGCTTTCGGGGTGATGATTGACCTCCAAAGTTATTCCACTTTTTATTTTTATTTTATTGTAGAATCAACTCTCGGAAGCGGTCAGCAGGGCGGCCGTGTGGCACATATGTATGGGCGCCGTTCTCATTCCCTACCACCTTCGCCATCACTTCCCCTAACTCTTCATATCTTAATTCAATCTTGAGGCAGATTGAAGACTTAAGTGCCAACTTAAGTGAAAAATTAAGGAAAACATATGAAGTAATTGCATCACAAACACTGACTTAATCAGATTTAACTCGAAAAGATGTCGACGAAAGAAGAGAAGAAGCGGGCCGCTAAGGTGGAGAAAAGAAGAGCTGCTCAGGAAGCACGAAGCGCATCAACCTCTGAGCAAATGAATGCTAAACGTACAGAGAAAGAGGATGAAAACTAGGAATGCTCAAGTCAAGTGTATTCACTGCACGTTATCATGCAGTGCGCCGTTACTGGTTACAAGATATTTCAATTCAATTCGGTTTACTTTTGTATAGCACTCTTTTCTAAGTGCAGATGAAGAGTGATGTGACAAGTTCTTTGGTAAAATGGAAATATAAACTTTACAAATTACTTAATAAGTACGGAAAGACACTGCTTTGTTTAAACAGATAGAAAAAAGTAGTCAAACACAAATGGAGCCCAGCAATACTCACTTCTAGAGTGATAGCCAGTTGACAACAGTGGAGAGGAAAACAACACAACTCCAGTAACTGGTCATCCCTGGAGAACATAAACCTCTGGGGTGTCCACAGTCAGAAAGAGATACAGTCCTGATGACTTCGGACAACTGGCCGCCCACTCCCTCCTGCTCACTCTACAGTTATGTCTGTGCTGGGCTGTCATTTTGAAGTGTAAAGATTTCTCAATAAAAAGTACTGTGAAAATCCTCTACTTTTCTTCAACACAGAATCACTTTCTCCTCATGCATAGTAGACTTCCTAAAAAAAAACTTTCTAATACAAATACTACCAGTCTGTCACCTTGGAAAAGCTTCATGCAACACTTTGAAGTTGTGTTTTAATGCACTCCATTTTAAATATAGTTTTTTTTTTTTTACATTTTGATCCAAACTTTTATAGTTTTCTGCATCAGTCCAGGAATTCTCTCAGTAGTATTGTGGCTAAGTGCTGCCCTCAGCTGTGTACTGCAGACCTTCACAATTACAAAGACGTTCCCTCATCTTGCCGAGTGATAAAGGAGATTCCCCTGGCTCTACAGATGACACAGCTTCTTAAACTGCAATGGCCAGCTTCAGTGTGTGTGACGTCAGGCTGGCTCTTGTCCAGTCCCCAGCTCCTACAGGTGTATGGAATGTTACACTTTTCTTTTGTAGCTGCACACTAATGTACAGTATCATCCTCCCACCACTTTATGAAGCAAATAATTCCACTGTATAATATAATGGATAGTCAAAGGGTGTCCTGTGAGGCTAGGGTGCGGATGAAATGCCAGTCTATTGATTACTCAAGACATGTTCCCTCATGTAGTCATAGTGGGCTTATTTAGTGTTTTCAGTTAAACTGGCCTTCATATCTTTCAACAGAGGGCCGAAATATAGAAAGTTCAAATACAAAGTCTACACACACTATGGTCTGACCAAGAACTGAACCCAGAACCCCAGAGCAATAAGCCAGTAGCAACATATTACCATCCCACCATCACACTAATGCCCAGCTATTAAATTGTATGTATTTGTTCTTTAAGATAATGATTTGTATGTAAACAGATTTATAAACAAATAAAGCTAAAAAGAAGCCTTATACAGTCCATCATACCTGCTGTACAGCAAGCTCTTGTTCCTGAATGCGGTGAGTTTCTCGTCGTTTCTTCTGTCTAAGTAAACTCCAATAACAAATCCAAGAGGAACCAGCACATTAACCCAATGTTCTCGGATGATGTTCACAAAGTTCACCATCTTGCCTGCAGATACATGAATAAAGGTTTTACCAGGGTGAATGACAGTGGTCATGAGCTTAGACAGCAGTCACATGTATCTGCAAAGGATGATGACAATGTTAAAAGCACAGCCATTGGTGATAAGGGGCATTTTCAAATCAAATAACATACATGGATGGATGGATGGATGGATGGATGGATGGATGTTCTTCATACCACCTATTATGCAATTTAATCAGATAACCTGGTTTATTTTAGAAAGAACAATATCAATATTATACATTACATGTAAGCTGCTTTGGAATATTGTTTAGTGAATAAATGGATAGAAAAGTGGTGAAATGTTTTACGTTTTTATGGATTACTGTTAACATAAAGTCCTTTACAGAGAAAAATAAAAATGTTACTAATCAGCATTAAATGCAAACACTAAATGATAAAATCTAATGTAAACTTTGCCTGAAGCTACTTCAAACCCTTGACAAAATGTTTGTGTATTAGTAGTTTAGGCAGCCTGTGTCTGTCTATTGTGACATTGACCTAACCACATTGTTATGAATAATCAATCCACAAATTCCAAACAGTTCATAAATCTTTATTGCAGTTTTGAACTGCTTTGTTCCTAAGATACAAGTACTTTTGCCTAAAAGTGTTGACTCACAAACAGCTACAATTGCCAGTTTTACTTTAGTGGTCTCTGATAAAATTAGGTTAATGCTATCTTTTGAAACTACTAGAAATCAGATCACAGATTAATGTAACATTCTCAAATCTACTTAACCTTATTCAGAGTTGTGGTGGGCAGTGCCTATCCTAGCAGTATTGGACCCAAGCCAGGAAAAGTGCCCTAAACAGGGTGCCAATCTAACATATGGTGCATTCATGCACACTCAAAACAATGCCAATTCAGAATCTCTATTTAACCTAAGCCACACATCTCTGGGAATGTAGGAGGAAACCAGCTTACCCATGAGGAAAAGGTACAGTATTAACTCCATGTAGACACGGACAAGGTGTATGTGGTCCTTGAGGAAGCAGCTCTAAACATTGTGCCTTACTCTGACAGTGTGGCACTCCAGTTGCTCAATGTCAGATAAGACGGCACTCCAAAGGGTCATAAACACTGCATAAAAGATCACTGTAATTCAATTTCTGTCAGTGGACGACATCTACTGTTCTCATTATCCCCAAAGCAGAACTCAGCCTGTTTACCATCTGTTCATCCCGTTACAGGACTCCGTATGCCCGGACCTCTGGGCCTAAGACAGTTTTTATCAAAAGTACAAATGAGTGGGATTCATCAGGAAGTCCTCACTTTGGGCACAACTACCCTATAATGCACTTTAAAACCAGTCCACAAAAAATAATAAAATATATATATATACAGCTAGCACAGGCTATGTTTATATATCATTATGTTTAAATTGCATTATACTGAGAGCTGTCACTAAATTTCATTGTAGGTAGCACAATGACAATAAAGTCTATTCTATTCCACCATACCATTCTTTCCAGATAACAGACTTGCAAAATTTTACTTAACTGGCTTTGGTTTCCATATTTTATTTTACTTTTTTTTTTTTATCTTAAAACACTAATAAGACACTTTCAGGCAAACAGTACGGGACCACTGGTACATATGTGCAAACAGTATATTCAGGGACTGATTCTGTCCACAGATTGTAAGGTTACTGAATGGCCAAACATTACAACAAATATTGTAACAACTATAGGGTGGGTCCAGATCTAATTATGCAATTTTCATTACGCTATTACTTATTAAGTTTATTACAAAGAGAATTCACAAAAACTTCTTTTTGTTGCCAATAGATGGCAGCACCTGCCCTGCATTCCAAAATGGCGGGGAGACGGTTGTCGAACAGCAGATGCGGTGTTTGCCTTTTCATAATTGCATAATTAAATCTAGACCACCCTGTATTGTAACTTAACATTTACTCTGTGTGTGTGCATATACACTCACTGAACAAACGATTAGGATAACTGAGTAGGGCCTTCTTTGGCTTTTTAAACAGCCCCAGTTTTTCGTGGCATGGATTCCACAAGATGCTGGAAATACTCCTTTAAGATTCTGGTCTGTGACTGCATCATGCAATACTTTGTATTTTATCTGCTGCACGTTCATGCTGTGAATCTCCCAGGCTACCATATTCCAAAGGTGTTGTGTTGGATTCAGATCTGGTTACTAAGAAGTCCACTGAACTTATTGTCATATTTAATAAACCAGACTTTTGCTTTGTGACAAAGTGCATCATCAGGCTGCAAGTAGCCATTAGAAGATGGGTACATTGTGGCCGTTACATTACTACCACCACCAGCATGGAATTGGGTACATGAATTCATGCTGTTTGTGCCAAATTTTGATTCTACAATCCATGTGCCTCAGCTCAAATCCAGATTCATTAAACCAGGTTATGTTTTTCCAGAATTCAACTGTCCCATTGTGGCAAGCCTGTGCCCACAGCAGCCTCAGTTTTCTTATCTTGACCAACAGGAGTGGAAAATGACATGGTGTTCAGCTGTTGTAGACCATTCACCTCAAAGTTTGATGCGTTGTGAGATGCTTTTCTACTCATCACAGTTGTACAAAGTGGCTTTCTGTCAGCTTGAGTCAGCCTGGCCATGCTCCTCTAACCTCTCCCAACAACAACGCAGAACTGCCACTCAGTGGATTTTGTTTTTTGTTTTTCACACCATTTCTGAATAAACATTAAACTGCAGTGTGTGAAAATCTCAGGAGATTAGCTGTTACAGGAATACTCTTACCAGCCAGTCTGGTACCAACATTTGCTGAGACTACATATTTTCCCCTCTTTGGTGTTTGATATGAACACTAACTGAACCTCCTGCCCCATACCTGTGTTATTTTATGCATTATGCTGCTGCCATATGACAGGCGGATTAGATTATTGCATGGATAAACAGGTGTACAGGTGTTCCTAATTATTTGCTTGGTGAGTATATAAGTAAAAAAAATATATATATCATGCTGTATACACTTTTGTAGTTGTGTGCTTGGCTGAGCACATCATGGGGATATCAGTACCATCCTTACAGAATGTATATACTGTACAAAAAGGTGCCCTACAAAGGTAGACAGGATTAGAATTGACCCCTGTCACCCTTTTTACAGCCAGTTTAAAAAGTGCAGACCTGGCAGCGCCTGTGTTGCCTCAAATCAAGAGCAGAAAGAGTGAGGATGAGCTTCATTTCACAGGAGATAAAAATAACGAACGTCAGGTATTCCTCAAAATTGTAAAAATACGCATCTAATATGTATTTGTAACTACTATTTAAACATTTTTACATCCCTAGTATGTATTGTAATTCAATTACATTTAATCTGCACATTTTCCATTTAAATATTTATTTTAATGTATATTTTTTAATTTAATTACACGGAACAGAATGCTCACTGAGCTGCATTTCAGTATACACCCGTGTGTATATACATGTGACAAAAATAAAACTGGAATCTTGCAGGTCAGAACTTCATGAAATATGTACACAAGGCAATAAACCCAAAGTGGTTTCAAACCAGCTCACACGCACATAGATCGATTTTACTTTCTAATGCTGTTTTAAATCCGCTTAGTTACCAGATAGGAAGATTAATTTAATATCTCTAAGAATAATATATGGGATTTTCCAGCAGTACCCACACAGACAGATTCACACCACTGTCTCTATGAACCTTTGTCCGCTGCTTAAGTAATAAGAGTTTTAATCAAACTCTCCTTAAAATTACCAGAAGGTTGTTATAATTCGTAAAATTCCGTCAGTCCGATCTTCGAGTGCACAATTTCAGCGTTTAAATAAAAAAAAAAACGGCACCACATCGCACAAGTTTGGTAATTGTTACACCGGCATATTAAGTCACTTTCCTTAAGTATTTTAGCGGTGTATTTCATAATTAATGAAACAACATGCTTGTAAATCACCTCGACTACTTCAGGATAATTTGAAAATATCGTTCTTTGGCTACAAATACATAGACATAATATAATAAGAACAATACCTTACAAACAGCACCAATAAAAGACTATAATCGCAGCGCTGTCTCGCAGTCCTCGAAAGACGACAGTTTAGAGGTTACAGGAGCGAACCATTAGCAGAAAACGTGAAGGGGGAAGTTAATTATGCTAAAATTTATATTCGTAAAACAAAAAAATATATTTATGTAATTGAATTACTTTAATCGCATTATGTGTAAATTTAAAGTGCATATTATGTATTGAACTCTGAATCTGATCATTGCAGAAACTCGACAGAAATGGACTCTTCCAATAACCTTTGACGCCGCGAGGCTCTCGACATGGCTGTCGCGGTTGAATGTGCGGCGCCTAAATGTGAAGATTTTTGTAATGTCGTAAACTAATCTTGTTAGTCTTTTTTTTGTATTTGTTGTTTTCAAGTCATTATTTGAATTGGTTAGGCTATGTATTTAGTACGTTTTAATGTAGACCAAGTACTTTTTATTGTTCTTGCGCTTAGTTTCTCAGAGCATTGCCAATCGGAGTGTTTACATTGTCCATGATTTATATCTGTCCACTTTGCCCTGAACTACACGGGCCAGGTAATATTACACTCTTCCTTGTAAAACTATAATCGAGTATTAATGACTAAAATCGGACTTGATGCCCCTTCCGTGTTTCACTTATTTCTTCAGTTTGTGTGAAGTACAGTTGTGTTTTATGCCGTTCTACTATGAGATAACTTCTCTGACTCTTTGAAATATTATGTTTCAGGCCTGTTCGGTTTTTGGCAGTAAGTAGCTTCTAAGCTACAACATTCATCATGACGTCTATCATCAAGTTGACCGCCATCTCCGGGGTGCAGGAGGAGTCCGCTCTCTGTTATTTGCTCCAGGTAGACGAGTTCCGCTTCCTACTGGACTGTGGATGGGATGAGAGTTTCTCCATGGATATTATAGATGCCATGAAAAGGTAACCGCGCATAAAATCAGACAAGAGTAAAATCAGATTTCGTTTGCAGTGCATTTTCTCTGTGTATCAGAAAGGTAGATGTTTCACAGTTTGCCTTGGTGACTGCACTTCCTTCTCTGCCCCTCTAACTTGTGGGGTCCCATGTTTTTCCCATTGTGCCTGCACCCCGTAGGGTCTGTCTTTAAAAACATATGATATTTGCTTCCTCTGTTACACTGATGTCATGCAAATCTGTCTGCCATTGAAGTAGGCCCCTCCCTTAAGTCCTTATTGTACTGTGTGGAAGACATTAAATCTTGGATACTGTTAAATTTTGTTGATTTTTAATGTAAAAAAAAAAAAACTATTATTGTAATGTTTGGGCTCACTGACCTCCATATTGCCTCTCTGTTATTTTGCTCTACTATCACCATACTTAAACCCTGTGCTAGGAACTTGGGTGAGATATTTGATAGTTATCTCAAATTAGATACATACACTGTATTGCCAAAAGTATTGGGATGCCTACCTTTACACACATGTGAACTTTAATGACATCCCATTCTTAATACATAGGCTTTGATATAGATTTGGCCCACCATTTGCAGCTATAACAGCTTTAATTCTTCTGGGAAGGCTTTCCACAAGGTTTAGGAATGTGTTTATGGGATTTTTTTGACCATTCTTCCAGGAGAGCATTTGTGAGGCCAGGCACTGATATTTGTCGAGAAGGCCTGGCTCGCTCGCAGTCTCCAAGGGTGTTTTGTCGGGCTGAGGTCAGGGCTCTGTGCAGGCCAGTCAAGTTCCTCCACACCAAACTCGCTCCTCCATTTCTTTACAGACCTCGCTTTGTGCACTGGTGCATGCGCAGTCATGTTGGGAGCATAAAATTGTCCAAAATGGCTTCATATGTTGAACCCTTAAGAGATCCTTTCACTGAAACTAAGGCGCTAAGCCCAAGCCCTGAAAAACAACCACACACCATAATCCCCGTCCACCAAACTTTACACATGGCACAGTGCAGTCAGGCAAGTACTGTTGTCCTGGCAGGCGCCAAACACAGACCTATCCATCGGATTGTATGATTCGTCACTCCAGAGGACATGTCTCCACTGCTCTAGAGTCCAATGGTGGTGTGCTTTACACCACTGCATCTGATGCTTTGCATTTCATTTGGTGATATAAGGCTTGGATGCAGTGGCCCGGCCATGGAAACCCATTCCATGAAGTTCTCTATGCTGCACTGTTCTTGAGCTAATCTGGAGGCCATACAAAGTTTGGAGGTCTGTAGCTATTGACTCTGCAGAAAGTTGGTGACCTCTGCACACTGTGCACCTCAGCATGTGCTGTCCCCACTCTGTGATTTTTTTTTTTTCATGGCTGAGTTGCTGTTGTTCCCAATTGCTTCCACTTTGTTATAAAACCACTAACAGTTGACCGAGGAATATTTAGTAGCAAGGAAATTTCACGAATGGACTTATTGCACAGGTGACATCCTATCACGGTACCTTGTTTGAATTCACTGAGCTCCTGATAGCGACCCATTCTTTCACAAATGTTTGTAGAAGCAGTCTGTTTGCCTCGGTGCTTGAGTTTATACCCCAGTGGCTATGGAAGTGATTGGAACACCTGAATTTAATGATTTGGAGGGGCGTCTCAATACTTTTGGCATTATAGTTTATATGCATTGTTTTTAAGGACTATTTTTTCAAAGTACAAGTGTTAGCCATTGTCAACCTTTTTTTTTGTCTGTTGCTGATCTTGAAAGGGTCACATATGCCTTTATTTTTTTCTTAGCAATGCCTTTTTCGTCTGTCAATGGTTCAGAACGCTGCCATGTCAATCCTTGGGAACTCAACAGCCGACTTCAAACTAATCATCTCTGATTTGCTTCATACTGTATAGAAATAATATTGCTATACTCAAAAACTAGTTTGCCAAATTTTAGGCTTGTATGTTCATTAGTTTTTGTGACATGGATGCTTTAAAAAGGTGGTGTGGCACTAATTGTACTGTAAAAACAAATTCTACCAAAAGTAACAATGCTCCATAAGTCATCACTTTTGAACCGTTAACACTAGGTTCATGGTTCAATTTGTTGGTATTAGGTGCATGAACCCCCAAAATAGTTGGTCCGCAGTTACATATTTGCCAATTTGTGGCTTGCTGCAAATTGTATTAAAAAATGTTGTGCTGGCCCTTTATATCTCCACACTGAATCACATTAAATCTTTAAAAGTTTCATGTTATAGTTCTTCTTGAGCAACTTATCTGTCTGAAAGAAATCAAACTGTACAATTTATGAGGCATTAAAAACCGAAAAGATCATGTCTTTTCTATATTTCAAATGCACGTTGGCCACGTATGACATAGCCCGACATGAAAAGAATTATGCCACTGGATAGAGCTTGTTTTTGTTAAATGCACACAATATGAAGTTGGTGCCTTGAACCAAACTATATTTACTCCATATCTCAGAAACTAATGAACATATAGGTCTAATATTGTGCACACTACTTACTGCTTATATTATTTTCAGCAAATATGAGGCAAATCTGAGGAGGTCAGTCTTGAATTTTTTCTAAAATGTGTTGATTTGACAAGAATTGTCTCTGATGCTAGGCTTTTGATGGACTCACATAAGCATGACCATATTTCTCTGGGTTGATTTTAACCCATTTATGCTTTATGTTCCATTATTGGAACGACAGTCACGTTGGAGTTATTTATATCCTACTGCTCAAGGCCATCGCCGGGCTCCGACTTTTCACACACGTCTGCTTCCTGGGTGTACACCTTATCACATCGTGTACAGAGTTAGTCAGTGTGCTGCAGATATTGGTGTGCTGGGATCTCCTCAAGAAGTGATGTGAATATTCTCACATTTTTGAAGAACCAACCCGAAGACAGGTAGATATAACTTTGGAATGGAATACATTTTTTTTCTCTTCAAATTCTTGTTCCTTATATTTTTCTACGCAACATATGTGAATTTCATGCCAAAACTCAAAACTTTCAACCTTAGGCATAAATGGGTGCTATTGTTTGTTTTTTAAGTTCCTTAATGGATTAGCACCATCCTATCTCCGTAACCTTTTACGCCTCTACATTCTATCTCACCAACTCCGGTTCTGTGTGCAGACACTTTTAGTAGTGCAGTGGGCTTGACTAAAGCTTATAGATTAATCTTCAATCCTTTGTTTTATGTTGGAATTGGTTCCTATAATGTCTTTATTGTGTTTTGTGTCTTTTTTTTTTAACTTGTCTTTGAATGTAATTCTTTTCATCTATATTTTTTTTTAATGTTAAGCACTTTTGTCAATGTAAGTTCTTTTAAATTGGTTTATAAATATATATGCTTAAAGTACATTATGTTTTCCTTGGAGCATATGTGATTTATTCATTCATTTTTGTATAGTACTTGTTGTCACAATCTTCATTAAAATGACCTTTTTCGAAACTGAGAATATTCTAGATAATATGAATGAGTAATATAGGCAGCAGAACCTATAAACTCTCCAACTAATATTTTGTAGTTTTCTGTACAGTGAAATTGCTACTTCCATCTCTGACACACATATATATATATATATATGAAGATTCTATGCCACCTCCAGCATGAATGTTTTGGTACATTAGATCAGTGTTTTTCAACCTTTTCCCTGGAGTGGAACCCTGCGTGAATGGTTACCTTGCTCACAGAACCCTGTACCATTATCCATCAGTATGTCCTACTTGTATATCATGGGACTTTTTCGTTGGAACCCTTGGCTAGCATTCACGGAACCCTTGGGTTCTGTGGAACCCCGGTTGAAAAACACTGCATTAGATAGTAGATAGATAAATACTTTATTAATCCCCAAGGGGAAATTCACATACTCCAGCAGCAGCATACTGATAAAGACAATATTAAATTAAAGAGCAATAAAAGCACAGTGCAAGTTAAAAAATGCAAGGTGGAGAGTGTGAGGCAGGTATAACAGACAATAACTTTGTATAATGTTAACTTTTAAATACCCCCCGGGTGGAATTGAAGAGTTGCATAGTGTGGGGGAGGAACGATCTCCTTAGTCTGTTAGTGGAGCAGGACAGCTACAGCAATCTGTCACTGAAGCTGCTCCTCTGTCTGGAGATGATCCTGTTCAGTGGATGCATTGGATTCTCCATGATTGACAGGAGCCTGCTCAGTGCCTGTCGCTGTGCCACAGATGTCAAACTGTCCAGCTTCGTGCCTACAATAGAACCTGTCTTCCTCACCAGTTTGTCCAGGCGTGAGGTGTCCTTCTTCTTTATGCTGCCTCCCCAGCACACCACCGCATAGAAGAGAGTGCTCGCCACAACCGTCTTATAGAACATCTGCAGCATCTTATTGCAGATGTTGAAGAACACCAGCCTTCTAAGGAAGTATAGTCAGCTTTGTCCTCTCTTGCACAGAGCATCAGTATTGGCAGTCCAGTCCAATTTATCATCCAGCTACACTCCCATGTATTTATAGGTCTGTACTCTCTGCACACAGTCACCTCTGATAATCACAGGGTCCGGGAGGGGCCTGGGCCTCCTAAAATCCACCACCAGTTTCTTGGTTTTGCTGGTGTTCAGTTGTAGGTGGTTTGAGTCGCACCATTTAACAAAGTCCTTGATTAGGTTCTTATACTCCTCCTCCTGCCCACTCCTGATGCAGCCCATGATAGCAGTGTTGTCAGCAAATTTCTGCACATGGCAGGACTCCGAGTTGTATTGGAAGTCCGATGTTTATAGGCTGAACAGGACTGTAGAAAGTGCAGTCCCCTGTGGCGCTCCTGTGCTACTGACCACAATGTCAGACCTGCAGTTCCCGAGACGCACATACTGAGGTCTGTCTGTAAGATAGTCCACGATCCATGGCACCAGGTATGAATCTACTCCCATCTCTGTCAGCTTGTCCCTAAGGAGCAGAAGTTGGATGATGTTGAAGGCGCTAGAGAAGTCCAGAAACATAATTCTTACTGCACCACTGCCTCTGTCTAAGTGGGAGAGGGATCGATGTTGCATATAGATGATGGCATCCTCCGCTCACACCTTCTCCTGGTATGCGAACTGCAGAGGGTCGAGGGCTTGGCGGACCTGTGGCCTCAGGTGGTGAAGCAGCAGCCGCTCCCTGGTCTTCATCACATGTGACATCAGAGCGACAGGCCGGAAGTCTTTCAGCTCACCAGGACATGATACCTTTGGGACTGGGGTGATGCAAGATGTTTTCCAAAGCCTCGGGACTCTCCCCTGTTCCAGGCTCAGGTTGAAGATGCCATGTAGAGGACTCCAGTGCACAGGCCTTCAGCAGTCATGGTGATACTCCATCTGGACCCACTACTTTGCTGGCACAAAGTCTCCTCAGCTCTCTGCTTGCCTGGGCTGCTGTGATTGTGGGTGGGGGGAAACTCTCTCCTAGGCATCAGCAGATGGGGGGAGGATGCAACACTCTGAGGTGAGAGTGGGTTAGGGTGGTCAAATCTGTTAAAGAAGTTGTTCATCAGGTTTGCTCTCTCCATGTCTCTCTCGATGGTGGCACCCCGCTTTGAGCTGCAGCCAGTGATGATCTTCATCCCATTATAGGTCCTCCAGGCTGCCTAAACTAGAACAAGCAAATCAGTGGCCACCAGCTAAGGACTTAAAAGTTGGTTAGTGAATGCAAAATTAGAACTGGCTGGCCTAAAGAGCCATTGCAAATCTGCATAGTTAATGGCAGTAGCATAACTGAGATGAGGATGAGAACTACTTTATTCTACTCATTTTTCCTTCTTTATGAAAGATTGCCTACCCGATTTAAGGCCAAATGTAACTATTTCGGACTCATTTTTATTGTTTCAAAGTTTACTTCTAGTGTTTCCTTTATGTGACAGTGAGGTGGTGTAGTTGGCCTCACAGCATAAGTGTGGAGTTTCGAAACTTTGTCAGCTTTTGTGAGTTTTTCTGGTAGGTCTGTTTTCCCATCTTCATCCTCTGGATTTTCATATGTTAGGCTAATTTTTTGTGTCAACTGGCTTTGTGTGTGTGTAAATAAGCATGAGGGTGTATACAGTGGGCTGGCATTGAGTTCAGGACTAACTTGTCTTGGATCCTCTGCTGCCAGATTAGGCACCATTCATTAGTAACTTCCTTTTGGAAAAGTGGGTCCACAAGGTAAACACAGTTTCCTTAATGCAAACATTTATTTTCTACTGGATATTCCTGTGGCAGCAGTAAGGTCGATTAATGTAATATTCTTTTATGCTTGAGAGATCTTTAACTTAAAGGTGGTCTATGGTTTTATGAAGAAAAAGTGAATTTCTTACTATATTATATAAATGTGCCATACTGTCTCTGGCATTGTTTTAAAAGAAACTTCTAAATTAAGATTTTTTTTTCAGGCATGTTCACCAGGTTGATGCAGTGCTTCTGTCTCATCCTGATCCTCTGCACCTTGGAGCACTTCCGTATGCAGTTGGAAAACTGGGACTAAATTGTACTATTTATGCAACCATACCAGTCTACAAAATGGGACAGATGTTTATGTATGATCTGTATCAGGTAAATTTGCCTAATATGCTTTCTCAGATAAGTTTAATCTTTAATTATTAGTTTATTTAATGTGCAATTGTGGATTTTTTTTAAATTGCTAAACAGACTATCTGGTAAACTAAAATGGATCACTGTAGTTATTGTATCTGCATCTCTATTGTACATTCAGGGTTTTGATATTGTAAATAAGTGTTCATAAAAGGCAGTTTAACCTCAAAAGAATTTTTATTTCTAGACAAGTTAATCCTCACAATGCCTAAATTATCCTTTTGTTTACATGTACACCTTGCAGTACTTACAGTACCGCTTTAAAATACTCTTGTCACTTGTGTCTTTACTAAGGGCTGGCTACCTTCTCTGTAAGGAGTTACCATTCACTGTGCCTTACCTTAACAGTGGTTTAGGCTGGCTACCTAATTTTCCTCCACTGCAAGGAATGACTCTTGGAGTATCTTAGCAAAGGCCTAGAGGTGCTACAAGAGCTCTGCTTTAGGCAGGTTACAGTCTTTCCTGGATTTGCTACCCTTGAGAAGACTGAATTTAGAAATACCTTAGCAAAGGCCTAGAGACATTGCAAAACCTCTGCTGTTGCTTAGATTCACAAATATATCAGTCATCTACTGGATCAGTGTTTATGAGAGGTTTCTTCATGAATTGCCTCAAACCTGAGTATAAATGCAAGAAATACTCCAAAAAAGGGGCCAGGATAACCAACCTCCTGCCAGTTTATCTCTCTCCTTCTGCTACTTTTGAACGAGTACACTTCAAACCATATTACACTCATCACGTGGGGTAGATAATGTCAGTCAACCTGGTACTTTATTTCAGTCATTACTTGTGTTTTTTACAGAGAAATCAGGCATTAAATACTAGAAGTCAAAACGGAAGAAAAGATACAACCTGAACGATACATATCAATGTCCCAAGCTTTTAATCCGTAAAACCCAATTTAAAACGGGACAGTCTTTTCTGCTCTTTCCAACTAATACATTCTTTAAAAATACAGTGCATAGCCCTCTGTTGGGGCACATTTTCATTTTGTAGGTGGAGCTGTACACTGGTCCTTTGGTAGTCTTCAAAACTATCTCTCTCTCATACCAAACATCTCTCATATCAAAGGCAGTGTGTTATCTGTCTGTCTCAAAAGCGATGTATCATGTGTGTTGAGCCAATAGTGTTGCTTTCTCTTATGCCATTGTGTGATGGATATTTTTAGTAAGGGAATGACAACTGATAAATTTCCATGGTCTTGTTACTTGTCAGTTAAGTTGCTTTTAGCTAATTTTGAGAGACATGCTGACTACAGATTCCCCAATTACCTATTTCATGTCTTTTTATCATCATCATCATATATATATACACACAATTTTGGCAGGCTTTGCTCACTCTGCGCAAAGAAATCTTAACTACAGTGTGTTGTTCAACAATGGTTACATCCTGCAAGGAAGTGTCCATATTCATTTGACCCCAGCTTCAACTAGAGAGCGCTGTGTTGTGCATGTTCAAACTGCCCATAAGCCATTGCAAATGTACTGTATTTTGTCAACTTTTATCTGTTGCAGTTACTGCGTAATTTTAATATTGTCATTACTTTTTGATTTACCTTTGTACTGTATATTGTTCCCATGCATTTTTTCTTGCACTTGTAATTTTTTTTTGCCTATAGAGAAAAGTATACACCAATCAGCCACAACATGAAAACCACCTGCCTAATATTTTATAGGTTCCCATTGTACCACAACAATAGTTCTGACCTGTTGTGGTGTGGATTCCACAAGACCTCTGATAGTGCCCTGTGATACTTGGCACCAAGATGTTAGGATCAGACTTGTTTTTCTAGCACATTCCATAGATGTTCGATCAGATTGAGATCTGGGAACTATGGAGGCCAAGTCAACACTTTGAACTCTTTGTCATGCTCTTTAAACCATTCCTGAACAATTTTTGCAATTTGGCTGGGTGCAGCATTCCACTGAAAGAGGCAACTGTCATCAAGGAATAGCATTGCCATGAAGGGGTGTAATGTGGTCTGCAACAACCTTTTTATTTAGGTGGTATGTGTCAAAGTAACATCCATATGAATGCCAGCTGTCAAGATTCCCAGCAGAACATTGCTCAGAGTAGCACATTGTCTCCATCGGCTTACTTTCTTCCCATAGTGCATCCTGCTACCATCTCTTCCCCAGGTAAATGACACACGCACACCCCCGCTGTCCACATGATCTAAAAGAAAACCTGATTTCATAAGACCAGGCCACCTTTTTTTCAACTCTCCGTGGTCCAGTTCTGACAATGACATGTCAATTGTAGATACTTTTGGTGATGGACAGGGGTTAGCATAGGTACTCTGATCAGTCTGCAGCTATTCAGCAAGCTGCAATGCACTGTGTGTTCTGACACCTTTCTCTCATGGCCAGAATGAAATTTTTCAACACTTTTTGCTACAATAGCTCATCTGTGAGATCAGAACAGACAGGCTAGCCTTCCCTCTCTACACATAAATGAGACTTGGGCACCCATGACTCTATCACTGGGTTCCCCAGTTGTCCGTAAATCACTTTTGGTGGGTAATAACCAGTGCATACCAGGAACACTCCAACACTGCCCAAGACCTACCGTTTTGGCGATGCTTTGACCTAGTCATCTAGGCATCACAATTTGGCCCTTGTCAAAGTCGCTCAGATCCTTACACTTCCAAAATATTTCCTCCTTCCAGCACATCACCATCAACACCTGACTGTTCACTTGCTGCCTTATATACACCACCTCTTGACAGTTGCCAGTGTAACAAGATAATCAGTGGTGTTCGACTTCACCTTTTAGTGGCTTAAATGTTGGGGCTGATCAGTATTTCTGTGTATTTTTCACACTACTATAAGCATGCATGTTTTTATTTATATGGTTAAGACTGTGAGGGGTGGAAAAGCTGTATATATCAGTTATATTTTCTTTTTTTCATCAGTCTCGGCACAACACAGAAGACTTTAACCTGTTTACGCTGGATGATGTGGATTCAGCTTTCGACAAAATACAACAGCTAAAATATTCTCAAATTGTTAACCTAAAAGGTTAGCTTTTCATTACTATAAATTTTCATTTAGTTCAAATTGCTAAGGTTTGTTATTATCTTGTTATTAATCTTAAAGCAATATTCTCCAGAAAGAACATATTTGTATATTTTGGTGTTAGTCTTAAATATTGGATTATTTCACACTCTATTTACATAGTCCAGACAAAAATTTATGCTAACATGGCACTGGATCAGACCATGTTTTAATACTGTGTTTTAGGCAAAGGACATGGCTTGTCGATTACTCCACTTCCTGCTGGCCATATGATAGGAGGGACAATCTGGAAGATTGTTAAGGATGGAGAGGAGGAGATAGTATATGCAGTGGACTTCAACCACAAGAGAGAGATGTAAGTGCTTGGAAAACCACACAGACTTAGTTGTTGGTACTACTATATTCATGGCATAGAAACCTGTATGAAAACTCACCTGTTAGGTAGCCACATGTTGGTGGTTGTTATCCCATTCAAAACTAATTCTGAAGAAACTGTATAATATATAAGAAATTTTAGATTTTAGTCGAAAGGATGAATGATGAATTAAAATGACAAACCTGGTTCTAACAGATGGAGGTCAGGAGTCCTTAAATTTAATGACATTCAACACTTGGAATAAATGTTTTGGGAACCCAACTATCTGTGCTGTATTGGTGCATTACCATTCACAAGGCCGAAGCAATGAGACCAGTTTGTGCCTTGTTTTCCGAAATGCACGCCACACAGTCTTTTGTATGCAATATTTAAGATACTCAGTAGTAGTGTTTTGAAAAATGTATCCAAGTGTTCACACCTATAAAAATTAGATTATCACTTATTTTTCTTTTTGATTCCTTTTCTTTCAGTCATTTAAATGGATGTTCTCTGGAAATGATAAATAGGCCATCACTTCTTATCACAGACTCCTTTAATGCAACTTATGTACAACCAAGGAGAAAACAACGGGATGAGCAATTGCTAAGTATGTGAGCCATATTTTGTTGAACTTTTTAATTGTGTTTTTTCATATGTGACTTACTTTTCAGAAGCAGAATAATGTAGACTGATAATGTGGTCTGTTCACTATAATGCTGGAGTGTCACTTAACCTGCCAGTGTTGTATCTGTGAATATATGGAAACAGCTATACTGTGTTTATATAAGTTGTTTGGGGAAAAAAGTCTGCTAAATAAAAATTGTAAATGCTTTGACAGTCGCACACACAAACAAGGTTATTCCTGTAATGTTTCCTAGTATGGATTAGTGAATTTAAATTGGCCTGTTAAATATGTCAATGTGTGAGTGTGTGGATGTGATATACAGGACTTCTATTTTGTTTGTTCCTGCTTTGTGCTGAATGCTAGCCTAAATAATCTTGGGCTCCTCTTCACCTTTTACTGAATAAATTAGGTTTGTGTTTTCAATGTTAATGCACAAGCAATTGAA
This sequence comes from Polypterus bichir lapradei, assembly GCA_026402145.1. NCBI lineage: Eukaryota > Metazoa > Chordata > Cladistia > Polypteriformes > Polypteridae > Polypterus > Polypterus bichir. The sequence goes on along the minus strand of JANRMT010062797.1, from coordinate 22,479,407 downwards.
ATTTGTAAAGAATTATTTTTACATTTGCTTTGCTCTTAGCCAATGTGATGGAAACATTAAGAAGAGATGGGAATGTGCTTATTGCTGTTGACACAGCTGGAAGAGTTCTAGAGCTGGCTCAGCTTTTGGATCAGATCTGGAGGACCAAGGATGCAGGCCTTGGGGTTTATTCTCTTGCCCTTCTCAATAATGTTAGCTACAATGTTGTGGAATTTTCCAAATCTCAGGTAAGAATTGTACTGTTAACTGAGGTGTTACATGTGATCCTGTGTTCTGCTCCTGGATATTGTCTGACAGTAATATCAACATGATTATAAAAGGATGGCTTGCTAAAGTATAATTTATGAGTTACTGTTTTGAATTATTTACATTTATATCATTTACATTTTGCTGTGAAATGTATATTGCAGAGGTAGTTTTATTTCTTTTCTTGTTTTCATGCTTTGCTTTTTTGCTTTTCCTGGGGACAAGTGCAAACAAGAATTCCATTCTTTTTGATATATGCAATAGCATATCTTTTCACTTTTATATTTACAAATTAAAGTTAGTGTTTAGTCGCTATTTAGTGCTGATCCTTTCACTAGAAATACATTGTGAAATGATTATTAATACAAAATTAAATAACTGGTTTTATCTGCTTAAAATATCATATGCTATACTTATGGCATCTGCTTGCAACATGAATAGGCAGTGGAATTAAGACTAAATATTCATCAGAATGTTATGCAATTGAAAGCTTGTGCATTTTTAATTATTTAATAACAGTCTCAAAATATTGTATTTAGATTCTCTGCTACAAAAACACATTTTAACAACATTTATAATCGCAAAAACAGGTCATTCCATGTAAATTTTGTTACCCGTGAACTTAATGACACCCTGTGTACATTGTTGTTTGTTACTGCATCTATGCAATGGGCTTCTATTTTTCCTACAGAAAAACTGTTATAATAAGAAATTAAACTTACATGAATTGAGAAAATTATATGTAGATGTTTACAAATTTATTTGGTCATTTTAGTTCCCAATAATAGAAAAAGGTCTGTCATTTAAGTTGACATTTACAATATGAAAATTTCTAGCTAGAAATAGTATGGTTGTTCATATTTTACAACTCAAGGAGTTTGTTTTACTTGTAGTTCTTTACAAGTCTCTGAAAACAAGCAATACAATAAAATAAAATGTTGTGAGGTTTACCTAACTTTATTATTAAAGTATTTTCATTTGTACCACTGCATGCATAAACAGTTACAGGAAATAACACCTGTGGCATGCTTTGTAGATCTTGTAACCTTACTACCTAGACAATACAGTGTACTATTGTTTATTTCTAAAATACTATCAAGTATAATCTTATAATTTAAATTTGTCTGCAAAAGTAAATGTTCCAGTCATTTTTGGATTATATCAGTGTGTGTCTTTTTAATTAATATAACTCCGTATCTTTATACAACATTATGTATGTATGTTTGCGTGTATGTTTTTTTTTTTTTTTTTTAAATGTTTGTTTCACTTTATATTTCTGAAGTATTTAGAGCAGCCTGAGTGCTGTAACAAGTTAACGGGTAAAAGTAATTACAGTCTTTACATAATGCATACACGTAAAGACACAGACTGGTTTAAACACACAGGAAGGCAGTGTAGTTCCAAACCGGTTAAAATAAACAGGACCTAACAATATCTGTCCATTAATACCATCATTAAGCAATATCCAGTGGACAACAGAGAAGGAAAAAAAAACTGCAGTCCGCAGCATCCCCAGAGCCAATATGAATGTATGTGCATATGGTGTTTTGTTGTGTGTGTGTGTGTTAATTTTTTCTTACCCCCTCCTCTCAATATTTTTTATATATTCTTAGGTTGAATGGATGAGTGACAAGCTAATGAGATGCTTTGAGGACAAAAGAAATAATCCTTTCCAGTTCCGACATCTATCTTTATGCCACAGCCTTTCAGACTTGGCCAGAGTGCCTAGTCCCAAAGTGGTTTTAGCCAGCCAGCCAGATCTGGAGTCTGGTTTTTCTCGAGAGCTCTTCATTCAGTGGTGTCGAGATCAGAAAAACTCTATTATTCTTACCTATAGGACCAGTCCTGGAACACTTGCTCGATACCTCATTGACAACCCTGGGGAAAGGATCATTGATCTAGAGGTAAACCTATTTCTGATGTGCTGACACTATTGGCACACCTAAATGTATTTGGACTTCTCATAGTGCTTTACTTTCAAAAATATGTGTTTACTCACACTTAAAATAGAGATGCTGAATCAACTCTAAATGTTTATATTCATTTATGTCAAATTGTGGGCAGGTTGGAAATTTCAGTGACTTCTTAGCATAATAAGAAATACTCTAACAGTGCTGCCTGGTGACTGGAAATGTGATATTAAACATCCACAAAAAGGTTTTTAGAATTACAAATCAATGAATGAGTATATGCACAGTATTCTACTTGGACTATACTTTTCACTTAGTATAAGTATAGTCTTGCATCATTCTGGACATGCTATAGCTGGCAGAATGTTGGCTAGGTCTATGGTCCGTATAAAGAATAGCACTGCTGGAATGGCTGCAGTGATAGTAATGAAAGTCAATATTTAATTCATAGCCATTTCTTAAATGTCTGTGTTACTGGATAATCTGCAAATTGAGAAATGTACTTCCATTTATTTTTCTGTTTAACAGATGACTTACTAAAACCATAGATTCAACAGAGGAGCTGACCATGTATAAAGCATCAATTTTTGTACTGTTTTTTGTTATTCAAGAGTCATGCATGCATATATGCTGTAACCAGGCTATTTGATAACAATATTATATGAGGCAGTGTAATATGCAAATACCACTGTAGCCTCTCTTTTATTAAAGTAATCCTGCAATATAAGGAAACAGGTTAGACATGTATACTATAGTTGTAAAATATTATGTTATATAAGTACATCAAAATATTAATACAGTTAAGATATATATACAGTACAGGCCGAAAGTTTGGACACACCTCCTCATTCAATGTGTTTTCTTTATTTTCATGACCATTTACAGCACTCCATCACTCTCCTTCTTGGTCAAATAGCCCTTACACAGCCTGGAGGTGTGTTTGAGGTCATTGTCCTGTTGAAAAATAAATGATCGTCCAACTAACCTGATTTCTGCACAACACAACTGCTGGTCCCAACCCTATTGATAAAGCAAGAAATTCCACTAAATAACCCTGATAAGGCACACCTGTGAAGTGAAAACCATTTCAGGTGACTACCTGTTGAAGCTCATCGAGAGAATGCCAAGAGTGTGCAAAGCAGTAATCAGAGCAAAGGGTGGCTATTTTGAAGAAACTAGAATATAAAACATGTTTTCAGTTATTTCACCTTTTTTTGTTAAGTACATAACTCCACATGTGTTCATTCATAGTTTTGATGCCTTCAGTCATGAAAATAAAGAAAACGCATTGAATGAGGAGGTGTGTCCAAACTTTTGGCCTGTACTGTATGTGTGTATATATATATATATAATATATATATATTACTCAGTACATGCTATATGAATAATTTTTGTGAAAAATAAACATACAAAATAATTTGAAGCTTTTCACAATATCTTTACATGCTACGACTTGTTATAAACAATAATAACTCGCGACCCACTGGCAGCAGCCAACAACATGTCTTAATGTGCCCTATTCTAGTTAGACTGCTCAGAGACTATGATATATTTTATTTTAAGAGTGGCTAGTTTACTATATTTAAAGCAATGCTATTGATCTTTTGTGTCTTAAATCTACTTGTTGATATCATGCCTTTATGTATCTTCAAAACTGAAATTATTTAATGTGTTACTATGTTTTATGTAGTATACGTTTGAATGTTTTCTGGCTACTAAAGGTTTGTGGTTTGTATCTGCTATAATTAACATGTAATATTGACAGTATTTACCGCAAGCCTTCATATGATGATCAGATTAGAACACAGTTCACAGTATTCGTAAGTCTGATTTGATTGCATTCACCTTGTGTTGCTTCTCAGTTGCTTCCCTGTCAGTAAGGTTGTTTTTCTCTTTAATTTCTAGTTAAGAAAGAGAGTCAAGTTGGAAGGAAGAGAGTTGGAAGAATATTTAGAAAAGGAAAAACAAAAAAAAGAAGTTGCAAAAAAGCTTGAACAAGCCAAAGAGTAAGTAGCAAATCTTACCATATTGTCAGGTAAAATTGGAAAAGGCAGAGGAAGAGTACTGCAAGTGAGCCTTTTTTTTTTTTTTCATCCCCTCTCTCGGATTGTTGATATATGAACCAGTGATTGTTAGGCTGTTCTCCAGAAGCAAGTCAGCATCAAATGTCTTATGGGAGGTGACATATTTTTCAGGGTGGATATTGACTCTAGTGATGAGAGTGATATGGAAGAAGACCTGGAGCAACACTCTGCTGGAAAAACTAAACATGATCTGATGATGAAAGGGGAAGGGAGTCGCAAAGGAAGCTTTTTCAAACAAGCCAAGAAGTCTTATCCTATGTTTCCTGTGCATGAAGAGAGGATCAAATGGGATGAATATGGAGAAATTATTAGGTTTGTACTTTTGCTCTGTTTGCATTTGTTGAATTTTGTCTTTTGGCTTTGCTTTTCCAAGCAAGGATGTGTTTTGTTGGTCTGTTTGACACTTATGAGATTGCAAAATGAATAAAGAAGAAAACTTTTATTTTATTTCTTTACTAGGCCAGAGGATTTTCTAGTTCCAGAACTCCAGGCAACTGAAGAAGAGAAGAGCAAGCTTGAAGCGGGACTGACAAATGGAGAAGAGCCAATGGACCATGATTTATCTGATGTTCCTACAAAGTGCATTTCAGCAACTGAAACAATAGAAATCAAGTGAGTATCATATGTATCAGGGCCTTTAAACCTAACATAGTAAAGGTGGAATCCTGTTATAATGAAATATTTTTATGGTCCCATGAATTTCATTACAACGGAAATATCATTATAATAAATATGGGGAAAATACGTATACTATTGTGACCAGGATCACCAGCGATTCACCATCTGTAATGGCAGTGGTGTGAGGACAGCTCTGTAGCTGCTCTTCTGCGTCTGGTAAAAATTAAACGGAGGGCAAAGTAATTGGTTGTTTTCTGCAAGATCAGGCTTACTTTGTAACATGCTTGTCGCATGATGTTTAGAACATTTAACATTGGGATTCTGTTCTTCCTGGCACTCTCCTGGTCTGCCACAGCAGTAATACGGAGCTGCTGGTGTTCTTCTGATCTGAAGATGGAAGCTAAAACAGGACAATTGCCCCCATTTTGCAACTCTTATCTCGTGAGCTTGAGTACTGAAGTAACAGCACCTATTTTGAATGAAGCCTTGAGACTGGAACTGCTTTCTGTATACAGTAATAAAGTGCCTCTATTTCCTTGGAAACCTGGGCTCGGCTTCCTGCATCTTGTGCAGCTCTGTGACCCAAGCTTAACAATACCTATATAAAAAACATAACTTTTCAAACTGCAAAAAGTACTTTATTTGAAAAAGAAATGCTAGATGTAACTTTTTTTTTTAAATAGAAATACAGGTATGAATACAGAATGAAAGGGACACGTTAGATATAACTTAATTTTTTTCCCCCCCAGCGTAAACTGATGCCATTTCTCACTTGCTTTGTTCGTCACAAAGAAAACTTTGAGAACCGCTATGAAACATGAACAGTACAGTATCCGCACATGACACAACTACCCATGCGGATGCTTAGTAGATCACTGACTTAGAATTCTGCTTTACCTGTATGATGTCACACCTACAGTCTTGCTGGGCCTCACCAAGACTGCCAGAAACTGGAAATTTCACAACAGACTGTCACTTTCTTTTGGTCTAATAAGAAAGAGGCAACCTGTTGCAGGCTTCCCGAGACTCTATGAAAGTATAGGCATGCCATTAAGTATTTTTCGCATCACATTATTATCTTCGGCAGCCATTTTTGGTTAAAAACATGTTTGTTATACTGAAATTTACATTTCGTTAAAGTGAAATCAGTGTTAAAAGGCAAGTGTCATCCTCCAGTACTGCAGATAACATCTTTGTTTCTCAGGCTGCTGTCTCCATTAATGACTACATGGAAAAATAGATGACTTTCCAACCATTTGTTTAGAAAGTGAAAGCATAAGCAAATAGGTTTATATTTAAATACAGTATTTTCCATTTTGTTTCTAAAAGTGTAAAAAAATTTAGTATGCTTTCATATAATTAGGGGGAGACTACTTAATCTTAGAAATGCACTATGTGTGCATATATATACAGTACTGTGTGTGTGTGTGTGAAGCTACGACCAAAAAGTTTCAAGATAAGGTAGTTATGATTGCTATTCAATGTAACAGAGATTAGTGTTGTACTGAATGTTGTTAGCACATGGAGAAATTTCACTGCAATCTCTACATGTGATCATAATGACCATAAGTCAATGACTTTATAAAGTTAACTGCCAGCACTCCTTAGTTGGGTTATCTCAGTACCAGAAGTTATTTTTCTCAAGTATGTGTTTTATATTATTTAAAGCAGTATATTATACTGCTGCAGAAGAAAATGCACATTTAAATGTATTTAATGTAACTAAACCATAGTCATAGTATAGTCTGTCTAACTTATTCCTTTTTTTTTTGTTTTGTTTTTAATGCACTTCTGTCTTATTTCCATAGTGCACATTTTATGGTTCCTTTTTAATTCACAATTTGGTTTAAAAATTCTTGGACACATTTTTGCACAAACCTGAAGATACAGATTTACAGTACATAATTGTTTAAAGAAGGTTGTGCTATTTAGTTGACTAGTTCACCTAGTCTTTGTTTGTTAAAGCTGATTTTTTTCTTTAATTTTTAGAGCCAGAGTGACCTACATAGATTATGAGGGACGGTCAGATGGAGATTCAATTAAGAAGATCATAAATCAGATGAAACCTCGACAGTTAGTTATTGTACATGGTCCTCCAGAGACCAGCTTGGATCTAGCAGAATCCTGCAGAGTATTCAGTGGGAAAGAAATGAAAATCTACACACCCAAGCTGCAGGAAACAATTGATGCAACCAGTGAAACTCATATCTATCAGGTAAGAAACTATATTTATCACAACCCTTTTTCAATATATTTTTTTAATTTGTACTTCTTTAATACTCATTTATTTGGATGTGCTTTATAACATTCACATTAATATCAATACGTCAGTTTTTGTAAAATGATTAGGATTCAGGACCAATGGAGTTGCCTTCTTTTAAAAACCTGATGCAATTGAAATAAGTGATATCTGTTCATAGCTTAAGAATTTTCTGAGCCTAGAAAAAAAATTAAGTATTAGTTCAGTAACTCTTTAACTTGAATGATGGAAAGAAAAAATATGTGGTGAGAGCATAGTTTTCTTGGAGACATAGCTAACGTAGGTACTGTGATTAAAACAGTCCAAAACTTAAAAGTCAGTATTCGGCTAGTTTGCAATGGCTAAAACACCCATATAATACTGTTATGAAACAAAAGTGGGGAAAACATAGTTGGTTGCTCTCAAGAACAAATATATCAGGATTGTAATAGATGGTTATTTGAAAGAGGTCATTGTTGGGTTTAATCCCAGTCAGGATCTTCCTTATTATGCCAGTGCCATAGACGGAAGAAAATTATGTTATTGTTCAGTTAATTAATGCAACACGTTATTTAAAAAGAAATATACAGTACTATGTCACATTCTAAGGAGTGGTGAAAGATGTATAATGATAATTGGTTACTAAGAGAGAGTTTTTTATATATATATATATATATATATATAAAATACTGTGGCAGGCGGCTGCTGGGGGAGCAGCCCTGTTGGGTCCTGCAGGTACCTCCAGGGGGTGCTGTGTTTAGGACTCCCAAGCCAGTGTGAGCAACAGATTCATCACACCTGGAAGTGCCGCCGGAACTCAGTGAGCAAACGCCTGGAGCACTTCCAGGTGACCTATAAAAGGAGCCAGCGACGACCCACTCATCGGCCAGAGTTGGGTGGAGGAGGACAAGGTTGCTAGGGAGGAGTGGTGGTGCCAAGGAATAGAAAAATGCTTGTGCTATACTGGTGCTTGGGACTGTGTTGTGGCTTGGGGGATTATGGGGAAGACGTGCCATCCAGCTGAAGAGAAATAAAAGTCTTTTTATTTTACTCGTGCCTCCTGTGTCCAATCTGTGTCGGGTCAGGCGCTATATAGCGCTTATATATAAAATATGCAACCACTACCCTATTATAGTTGCAATAAGTGTATAGCAAAATATTTTGCATTTTCATTTTTTTATGATGGAAACTGAAAACACAATGTATTTGAGTGTTCATTTTTATCATACAGCAATACAATAAATATTGTACGCTGCGTCTTAGGTTTATAGATGAAAGTATTTTAGTTACAGCCATTGTTAAAATGTTCCTAAGTCACTCAAAAACTATTTGATTTGTCTATTGAGGCAATTATATTGTTCAGCTGCTTTAAAATGTGTGTATGTGGACAGGATAATTTCCTGGTATTTTCTGTTCTGAAATATTTTGGTTTTCATTATGATCATCTACTTATTAACCTGTTATATTTTTAAATATATATAACAATAGCTAAGAGTATCAAGAGTAGACATCTTGTTGTGCCTTAAACATGAAATTACTAAGTTTTATTTTGCATATGTACATTTATTATTAGTTCAGTATATTAGTTTGTTTTTTAAGCCCTTACCGTTTTGTTTTTCAGGTTAGACTGAAGGACTCTTTAGTAAGTTCACTTCAGTTTTGTAAAGCTAAGGATGCTGAATTGGCATGGATAGATGGTATTCTAGATATGAGGGTGGTAAAAGTGGACACAGGAGTGATTATAGAAGAAGGAGAAATCAGAGAAGAAGCGGAAGAGGGAGAGCTTCCAATGGATATCCCACCAACTTCTGATTCAAGTGCAATTGCTCAACAAAAGGCCATGAAAAGTTTATTTGGAGATGATGACACTTACATTGCTGAAGAGAGTGATGTTATTCCAACCCTAGAGCCGCTCTCCTCTAGTGAGGTCAGGTATTTCTTCTGTTTCTTGTATTTTGCTTATCAACATGCAGTAATAATCCCAGTTCTTAATAAAGTGGATTAGCAATGCATTTTCATATGAAAAATATTTGTTCTTATAGTCCAGTGTTTATTGATGACAGAGTACAAATGATTAGATTTACTAAGAAGGACAGAAATGAACACATCTTTATACATTATCAAAAGGAGGTATTCTGCCAAGAACAAAGCAAAAAAAAAAACAAATGTATTTCAAAGTTCAAGATAATATGCAATGTTATCCAGTACATGGTCTTAGCAGCAGTAAGTGCATGGCCAGAACCATGTCTGAATATGGGTACAAGTCCATCAAAGGACACACTTACCTCCATATTGAAGCTTTCACATGTTTCACAAGAGATCCTGATAGCCAAGATAATCCTCATGGCCGAACTATGTGAACTTGACACATTTAGTGAGGTTGAGTTTGAGGACTCACTAGGTCATTGAGGCTGCAATGCTGAACTGTGCACCACCATTTTCAACAAATCTTTATTGGATTCAAGTAAAGAAAGCTACTTTAAGTCCCACTTCTCAAATATTACTTGTTACTTGGAAGTGATTTCTGTTGAAGTTCGAACTGGGAAACTCTGTGAATGAACACTGAAGTAGATACACCTGTTGTTTGAAATTTAACTTTGTTCATATTGTCTAATAAATCTATACACGTTTTTGAATTTTCAAATAATACAAGCATATTTAAAGGTTTGACATACTTAATAGTCTTTTCACATTTATTCTAAAACCCGCTATCAAGCTCAATTTTACCAGTAATGTGCCTCATTGTTCACTGAAGCCTTTCCATTTTTGGGTCTTTCTTTTGGGACAATTGGGCTTTGCACTACCTACCAATAGTGAGGGAAACATTAGTGTTGCCACTTTTTATCTTCTTGATATGCAAGCTTCTCTTTTTGGGCAGTGTGAAGCACGAGTCTGCTTATTTTGCGATGCTGTATATTATTATGGTAGAATTGTATGCATGTTTAACATTTTATTTCTCATCGTTCACTTTCAGGCTCCTGGTCATCAGGCAGTATTCATCAATGAACCTCGGTTGTCAGATTTCAAACAGGTCTTGCTGAGAGAAGGAATACAGGCAGAATTTGTTGGAGGAGTTTTGGTTTGCAACAATGTAATAGCAGTTCGTCGGGTAAGAACTAAAATCTAACAAAACAGACTTCATTAAGGAGATAAACTGTACAAGTTGCATGTGTCAATAATTGTTTTTTAAAAATGGGTCATTGCTTCCTTGTTGCAATCCGTTCAATGGGTAATCAAGTGTATTTGTTGTCTGCCTTTTATTTCAGACTGAAACAGGTCGAATTGGACTGGAGGGATGTATATGTGACAACTATTACAAAATACGTGACTTGCTATATGAACAGTATGCTGTGGTGTGAGAAGAAAAATTAAGATTTGAGAAATCAAGCCAAAAGGATGAGTACAACTGGAAGACACTGCTGGAAAAAGCTATTTAGGCGTTTTATTTTTTATTTTTTTTACTTGTAATACAGTGTCTCTTTGTAACTTTCTCTTATTTGACTTTAAGAGATGAACCAACAGTTTGTATGAAAGAGTTTAACAAAGACATTCATGAAGGGAGTAAAACCAGTAATGGGGAAAAATATATGTCTGTTTGTGGCAGACATGTTTAGAATTATATTATTTTGCAGTAGAGGAACAGCAGTCCAGTACTGCAGCAGCTGTTTCAGTGTCTTCTCCTCCACTGCCAGTGCCTGTGTGCTATGCCTAAACTTTCAGGCTTCATGGGCATTTGTCAATTTTATTCCAAGTTGTGGCTGCAGTCACAAATTTTGCACTGAATGCAGAATTCTGGATTATGTTTCCTATAGGAATTATTTGCAAGTTTACCAACAGATGGTAGTAAAGGTTCAGCCTTTTTTCATTTGAAATTGTTTAGGTGTTTTAAGTTCAGGGTCTGTGACAAGTTTCTTTTAAAGTAATTGTGTAATACTTTATTTTTATGTAAAAGGTTGTACAGTACAATGTAGTATTAGAGCTCCCATTATAAATCCCTGTGTACTTAAGACTCCAATTTATTAAGTGTCTGGTATTTAGTCACTATCTAAAAGCAAAAGTGCTGATAATACTTTACCATCTGGCTGGCAACAGAGAAGCACATATACCATTTTGAGAGAAACGGTTGCAGAGGCTGATAAAGCACATGACCCATCCAGCTCATTAATTTAGGAAATAAAATCTTCCAAACAGTGGGTATACTGTTCATTTATAACAAGTCTAAAAAAAGGTAACTTGAAAAGGCAGTTTGGGGAAAAATGCAGTACTCAGCTTCTTCAATACATTATTATTTTTTTTAAAGATTGAAAGCTAAGCCTGATAATCTAATTCAAACAAAAGATCAGGCAAGATGCCATCTGCCACTTTTTGTGTTTCTTGTGAGAAATTAATTCTTAGTTATCCTTGGATACAACTACTATGCTGAAAGCACAATATTTATTTCTTGACTTTGTTTCAACTGCATGAAATTTTGTGTCTTTTGTAGGTAAGTTCTGCTAAACTGGAACGGTTGCAATGCAAACATTTGTAGGCTTTTTTTTCCTGTAGCCAGCTTCATGATTCTTGGAAGGTGTGGACTATTTGTTTATATGTGCAGTTTTAAACCATTTAGTTCTAATTTCTTTAGTGTTAACTGTTAGGCTCTGAGCAAAAAAAAAAAAAAAAACACACAAACAAACAAATACAATTTCATCTAGGTCCAAATAGAATTAATACAGCTTCAGTGTGTTTCAGCACACGTTCAGAGTTTGTGAAAACAAGGCAGTATTTTTTGTTTTAAAAAGAGAAGTAACAAGACAGCTGCCATTTCCAATAGCTAATGTGAACCTCTGTTACCACCGTTTGATCTAAGAAAGACCATCTGTGAGAAGGACTTTTAATTTTGAAATGTTAACCTTCAGAATAATCCACCTGTAGTTTCACTTTTAAAAGGTATTTTGTATGATTCTGTCTGTCTGTGTCTCTATCAAGCCAAACACCACTGACTAACTCATCCCGAAATCTCCCGAATCATGAGGACTTGTGACTTGAAATTTGGAATGTAGGTTACCCTTGGCCCATAGGTGCTCGCTAAGAAACGGTTTTAAAAATTTTGTGGTCCAAGCTCATTCTGTCTCTATGTCAGACTGCTTTTCACGAGAGAATAACATAACAGATTTAGATCTGGTTGTTTTCTATAATTTACTTAAACTTTCCGGTTGATTTTGCAACTTCTCTCATCGCACTAAGTACCATAGTTCATTTGTGGTACCGATGTATTTATTCAAATCCAAGAGAGTGGCTGTGGGCCGAGAACAAGGGGGCGGGACCTTCCTCATTCATGCACCTGCCTCCATTTGAGTCGCTCTACCTGTTGTCACGTGTTGGAGTAAACCTTGCCTCTGCTTAGCTAGCAATACCTGTTTGTTCATCAAACATTATCATCTAAAGATTGTTAAGGAGTAACGTTTGACGTTTTTGAGAGAGAGATCAGAGCTGTATGTGTTTTACAGGGTAGGCCAGAGATATCACGGCCATGTGCTTTTCTCCCCACGTGGGGAACGCTCTCCCGTCAGAGCTGAACACAATCAGATATAGTGCCAATGTCTATTAATTTTTAAAGTTTCTCCTGTTTCATTACTATGTGGGCGCAGCCACTGGGGTACAGCTAGTTATTCCATAACCAGAGAAGAAACTTGACACTTAATTTCAATTAACTGTGCAAAAACAGTGCCTTCTTGTGCCGAGTTGTTTTATGTGATTTGCACAGGTTCATACATTGAACCAAGAGTTTGGCTGGAATTATCATTCTTAGCTCAGGGTTTTCAAGCCCTGGTGCTGTCTGTTTTTATAGCACTAAATAGTATCTGAAGACCTAATTCAAGCTGGTTTAGACAATGGATAGGTGGATGAATTACTTTATGGATACTTCATGTTTCAGGCTGTCTTACATTCCATGACAAATGATTAACTGCCATTTTAAAAATGTATAACTAATGGCGGCATTGTAAAATGATCTCATGAATCCTTTGCAGAGAAACTGATACTAGAATTTTGCATTTTCTACACTTGTATAGAACTTTTAATCTGATTTCTTATTTATTTCAGAAAAGAAATACCTTAACAACACAAGAATATTGGGGGGAAAAAAACATGGCTTCTACCCTAATTTTTCCAAGTCAAAATCTTTAACCTTTTCTATCGTGGCTGTTATTTTCCTTTTTCTTTAAGATGGAAACATTAAGCTCTTTCCACGATAAGGTATTCTGATTGAATATAAAGACCAGGCAGTCAGTGAATATGGAGGTAGCATGTAAAAGCCAATAGCAAAGGTTAGTGAAAGTGAAACAAATGTATTTTTCTATGAGTGAAAATGTACTTCTTAAAAAAATTCTCTTTTTTTGCCCCCTCTTTTCCCTTCTTCAGCAATAAATCTTGCACGCATGTGTAGATGATGTAACAATATGCCACCTAAAACCAGAAGTTACTTTAAATTTAACTAGCTTGTAATGAGTGACTTTTTTTTATTATTTATTTAGTAGAAATCAAAACTCCACTAACTGATCATGTAACTGTGAAAATTCAGAAATGTTTATCAACGGGGGCTCACACATAGCCTTTTATGAGTCAGCTGGGTGTGCTGACACATCTGCTACCCCTACATTAATTTTTCTACTAAGTCAGAAATATATTAAGTTTACACAAATCTACAAAGGATTTGTGTTTTTCTCATTTTTTTGGACATTATTATAAGTTGTGCTCATGCTGACAAACCTGAAATGTCACTACCTGGCTATTTGTACTCCTAACCACTTAAGGTTTGTCAACTGAGACAGTTAAGGGTCTTGGCATTCAGATTATCTGAATTAAAATTAAATTAAAACACGCAAGTTCTTATGTAGTTGATGCTGAAAAATGTAAACTGAGTGCATTATTTCAAAGATCCTTGAGCATGGAAAAGCCACTACATAAATAAAATTATTAATAAGGGCTACATTTCTTGTAATCCATTAGCTATAGACTTGCAAAATACAATGGTTTTAAAAAGTATTCAGCCACCTTGACAGTTTTCACTTTTTGTTGTGATACATCATTGCATCACAGTAGATGTAATTTGGCTTTTTGACATGGATCAGCCGTGTCACACATGTAAATCTGGGGACCATCTTCCTGACATGGGCAGGTGAGCATTTTCACCCCGAGACAAGAGGTGGTGCTGATACTAATAATCTCTTCTCCTTTTCCTGTAGCACAGGACAGTACCCCGGCAAAGTGCCACCCCTTCAGGTACAGATGATATAAAATGCGCCCGACCCCAGACGGAGGCGTCTTATTTGGACTGAAGCCTAACAGGAGGACAGAGCTCCATCTCTTTCTGGCTAAAGTTTAATAACAGGCTGTTTAATAAGCCCTGACTGTTTTCTTGCCTGAGTGGCAAATTTTCTTTTTACTAAACAAGGTCGCCCAGTTGGCACCCCTTCTGGCCACATTTACAACTGAAAAGACTATTTAATGTCAAAATTAAAACTGAGCTCTGCAGTCTTTTTCAGTTGGTCCTTGTCAACAAAAATTAAATGTATAACAACAAAAAGTGAAAACTGTCAAGGTGGGTGAATATTTTTTTAGGTATTGTATGTACTGCATATAACAAGGCAAAGAGTAGCCACAATCACCCCCTGAAGGGTAGACTAGACACTTTTAGCTTAGTCTGCTTCACCATTTTGTCTGCATGTTGTTGTCCTGCTGAGCTGATCTTCAGATTAAGAGAATGTTTTTAAATGGATAGTCTTTATTACTCATAAATTCAATATAGTTCTGTTCCTGTTGTCAATATCAATCTGCATATTACAGTCATATTTAGACATAAACATGACCAGTATGAAGGAACACGTCAATGGGTAATGTACTTAATCCTGTGGTTACTATTATATTAGTACTAGCCAACCCACGGCGTAGCATACGCCGCATATGATTATTTATTGATGAGTGAACACTTCCTGAAAGACACAGTTGTCCAGATGGGGAGGATTTGAGGATACAACTGTCAGTGAATGAAAAGATGGAACTCTGGAGAGAGCAACATACAATTGTCCGTGAGTGAAAACCGGTTTTGGCAGATACAGGCATATTTTTTTGAAAGTTTGGCCCTGTGCCTTATTAATAGTCATTGCAAACGCCAATCTAACAGGAAACTGTCTGTGTGTAAAAATAAAAGGCAAATTAGAATCTGATGGGGTCAGGGAAATCCGGGGAATAAGGACAGTTTGTGAGGTAGCAGATGTGATAGTCTTACACTCCAGTACATTGCGGTGCATGCTGGTAACAGAAAGTCTAGTGCCATTACAGAGACCTTTTTCTGGCTTGAGGTTCTTGAGAAGCATGATGACTGAACCAATTTTAATTTTGAGTTTATGCGGAGGCATGCCAGTGGGAGTAAGACTATTAAGAAATTCTTCGGGGAATGCAAGTTGATCAGCAGGATCGTCTGTGACGATGGAGTCAACGCTGGTGAAAGTTACTTCGTCGTTAGGGATAAGTTTCAGCACCTGTTCATTAAGGTGTAGTGAGTCTTCTTTGGTGACGCTTAATATAGCTCGTGTACTGAGTTGTTCCAGAGTGACAGTTGAGAAGTCAATGTCGCCATATAATTGCCGGGGTTGGCGGGCGGGGCCATGTTGTGCGTTCCCTATGACATGGGAGGAGGGTTAGAGTGGGCATTTGTGGCTGTTTCGTGCGTAACCCATGGGCGGGGCTCTCTGTCTTGCGTGCGGTGAAAAGTCAACGTGGCTCAGAGGTGCATGTGGACTTTTGCACAGACGAAAGCGACTGAGGCTATGTTTGGTGAGTTGGGTGCAGGCACATGAGCAGGCAGTGCGACGTGGGAGGACGGTTACAGTTGGCGTGCATGACTCTGTCATGCGTATCCCGTGACGCGGTAGGAGGGCTAGAGTTGGCGGGCGGGGCTCTGTCGAGTGTATCCCATGGTCTTAGAGTTGGCGGGCAGGGCTCTCTGTCATGCTTGCGCTCACTGTCTTGCATGCCCTTAGTGAATTATATATATAGATGTTGTTGTGATATTTTGAGCATTTAGAGCACTGTGTGGCTAAAGCTGCTTCTGCCTGTTTGTTTTACCTGCAACAAGAAAGTGAAAGCAGCTCTTCAGGTCGTGTACTTCAGTTCCTTCAGTCTTTCTTTTTACTTGTGATTCATATTGTCCTTGAAGCCCCTTAGCACTGCAGAGCCAAGACATAAAAAGTGATGCGGGTTCTAATTAGGTGGGATTATGGGAACTGGCGCTCCTTACCTTCTTTATCCAAGTGTCTACTTTGCTAAGGCCCTTAAGTTTTTCCTGTGTATTTAAAACCTCTGATCTTCCCTTTAGGAGGAAGGGAGCTCTGAACCTTAAGAGCCATAGTGGCTGCAGGCTTTTTGTTCATACCAGTTTCTTGGTACAAGGCAGTTATTTTTGATTAAGCTTGAGTTTGTCATTTAATTAGGCAGCTTGTTTCAGATGTAATTGTGCACTGTCATAAACTTCTACCAGTATTATACACTTAGAAATAAAAACAGCCTAGTTAATCACCTCCCCAATTGCTTTTATTCCAGCTATTTTTTTATTACAGTGCTTCACTGGAAAATAAAGATAAACAATTAAGAATTTAAAATTATGGCAAAAATACAAATATTTCTAAATGTAGAATAATAGAAAAAAAGACCAGCTAATTAAACAGTAACAGTAGTGGAGGTCTGGGAAAGAATCAGACTGACGTCACCCACACAAGCTCACCACTGCAGTTTACAATTTGCCCTATCCAGTGATTGGGGGGAGCTGCTCTTTATGGCTGAGATGGTAAAGCGTCTTTGTAAATGGAACCACAGGATAGATTCCTGAAAAGAAAAGAAGTGCGCTCTGGAGCAGGTTTTCATCCAGGATGTCTCTGTACATTGCAGCAGTCATCTTTCCCTTTATCCTGACTAGTCTCCCAGTTCCTGCCGCTGAAAAACATCCCCACAGCATGATGCTGCCACCACTACGTTTCACTGTAGGGATGGTATTGGCCCGGTGATGAGCGGTGGCTGGTTTCCTCCAAACAGGATGCCTGGCATTCACACCAAAGAGTTCAATCTTTGTCTCATCAGACCAGAGAGTCTGAGAGTCCTTCAGGTGCCTTTCGGCAAACTCCAGGCGGGCTGCCATGTGCCTTTTACTAAGGAGAGGCTTCTGTCTGGCCACTCTACCATACAGGCCTGATTGGTGGATGCTGCAGAGATGGTTGTCCTTCTGGAAGGTTCTCCTCTCTCTACAGAGGACCTCTGGAGCTCTGACAGAGTGACCATTGGGTTCTTGGTCACCTCCCTGACTAAGGCCCTTCTCCCCCGATCGCTCAGTTTAGATGGCCGGCCAGTTCCTGGTGGTTTCGAACTTCTTCTACTTACGAATGATGGAGGCCACTGTGCTCATTGGGACCTTCAAAGCAGCAGTACTTTTTTCAGAGGTCTACAGCCAATTCCTTTGACTTCATGCTTGGTTTGTGCTCTGACATGAACTGTCAACTGTGGGACCTTATATAGACAGGTGTGTGCCTTTCCAAATCATGTCCAATCAACTGAATTTACCACAGGTGGACTCCAGTTAAGCTGCAGAAACATCTCAAGGATGATCAGGGGAAACAGGATGCACCTGAGCTCAATTTTGAGCTTCATAGCAAAGGCTGTGAATACTTATGTACATGTGCTTTCTCAATTTTTTTATTTTTAATAAATTTGCAAAAACCTCAAGTAAACTTTTTTCACGTCATTAAGGGGTGTTGGGTGTAGAATTCTGAGGAAAAAAATGAATTTTATCCATTTTGGAATAAGGCTGTAACATAACAAAATGTGGAAAAAGTGATGAGCTGTGAATACTTTCCGGATGCCCTGTATATAAAAACTTGGGATGAGACTTTTTTCCTGCAATGATATGTGATTTTTTTTTTTGAAGAGAGACACTTTCACGTCCTGTGAGATGGGCAAGTCACGTCATACTTATAACCTTTGGAAGCAAGTCCCGTGATACACATGCAGAGCAGGTTAGAGATAATGGAAGTAGAAAAATTCAAAAGTCTCAAAAAAATGAGAGTAAAGATCGCATTTGCACAAACGGAAAATATTACTCGGTGAAATAACAGAACAGCGAAAACAGATCGAATAGTGTTTGAGGATGTCTGGTGACTTTAAAACATTCGAAGCGCCACACACAATGCAGATCACGCAGCACGGGAGCAGCAACAAGCCATCAGCTAATCAAGCAAAGAGGAGGTTAAAAAAAAAAAAAAAACGTTATTTGATTCCTATTATATCACCATTTAAGAGGGGCTTTGGAGGAGCAACCATGTCTTCTAGTGTTGCATACAGCCCCCCTCTTCACAATGGTGCGTAGCACTTGGCATATGGGTTGGAGGTGGGTGGCAAGCAGGGGGGTAAAGACCCTAGTGTATGTGTACAATCATGGCCGAAATTATCGGCACCCCTGGAATCTTCCCACAAAATTGTTGCAATTCCAAATGTTTTGGTATACACGTTTATTTCCTTTATGTGCATTGGAACAACACAAAAAAACAGAAAAAAAAACAAATCTGACATCCTGTCACACAGAACTCCAAAAATGGGCCGGACAAAATTGGCACCTTTTCAAATTTGTGAGTAAATCGTTTTATTTCAAGCATATGATGCTCGTTTGAACTCGCCTGTGGCAAGAAACAGGTGCTGGCAATATAGCAATCGCACCTGAAGCCAGTTAAAATGGAGAAAATTTGACTCAACCTTTCTGCTGTGTGTCTAAGTGTGCCACACTAAGCATGGAGAACAGAAAGAAGAGCAGAGAATTGTCCGAGGAACTTGAGAACAAAAATTGTGGAAAAATATCAAAAATCTCAAGGATACAAGTCCATCTCCAGAGATCTTCATGTTCTTTTGTCCACTGTGTGCAACATAATCAAGAAGTTCACAACACATGGCACTGTAGCTAATCTCCCTGGACGTGGACGGAAGAGAAAAATTTATAAAAGACTGCAACGAAGGATAGTCCAAATGGTGGATAAACAGCCCCAATCAACTTCAAAACATATTCAAGCTGTTCTGCAAACTCAGGGTGCAACAGTGTCAGCTCGAACTATCCGTCGACATCTGAACGAAATGAAACGCTATGGCAGGAGAGCCAGGAGGACCCCACTGCTGACACAGAAACATAAAAAAGTCAGACTGGAAGTTTGCCAAAATGTACTTGAGGAAGCCAAAGTCCTTCTGGGTGAACGTCTTGTAGACAGATGAGACCAAGGTAGAGCTTTTTGGTAAAGCTCAGCATTCTACTGTTTACAGAAAACAGAATGAGTCCTACGAAGAAAAGAACACAGTACCTACAGTCAAACACGGTGGAGGTTCTAAGATGTTTTGGGGATGTTTTGCTGCCGGCGGCACAGGATGCCTTGACTGTGTGCAAGGCATCATGAAATCTGAAGACTACCAAAAGATATTGGGGCGCAATGTAGGGCCCAGTGTCATTAAGCTGGGTCTGCGTCAGAGGTCATGGGTGTTCCAGCAGGACAATGACCCCAAACATACTACCTCTAAAAGCACCCAGAAATGGTTGAAGACAAAGCGCTGGAGAGTTCTGAAGTGGCCAACAATGAGTCCGTATCTAAAACCGATTGAACACTTATGGAGAGATCTCAAAATTGCTGTTGGGAGAAGGCGCCCTTCAAATCTGAGAGACCTGGAGCAGTGTGCAAAAGAAGAGTGGTCAGAAATTCCAGTTGAGAGGCGTAACAAGCTTGTTGATGTTTATGGGAAGCGCTTGATTTCAGTTATTTTTTCCAAAGGCATGCAAATAAGTATTAAGTTGAGGGTGCCAATAATTTTGTCCAGCCCAGTTTTTGAGTTTTGTGTGAAATGATGTAAGATTTGGCTTTTTTTCTGTTTGTTTGTGTTGTTCCAATGCACATAAAGGAAATAAACATGTATACCAAAACATTTGTGATTGCAACAATTTTCTGGGAGAAATGGTGCATTTTCTGGGAAAATTCCAGGGGTGCCAATAATTTTGGCCATGACCTGTATGTATGTGTGTGTGTGTGTGTGGGTGTGTGTGTGTGTGTGTATATGTATGTATGTATGTATGTGTATATATGTACTGTATATAAAAAATGTACTTTTTTCATTTAATGTGGGAGCCCCTTTTTGTGGAACCTGGTTCAGCACCATATGGTTCATGGTAAATCTGGCAATGGAAAATTGTGGTGCCCCCTTCCCTCAATGCCCTGGGTGTCCTGATGTCCAGGCTAAATGACGCATCACTGCCTTGTCTATCCTGGCCCTCCTAATCATCCCTTGCCTCTAATTGTCCCCCTCTCGTCTCTTCACTACCTAATAGCTGATGTGTGGTGAGGGTACTGGCGGCTGCCATTGTTATCCAGGTGGGTGCTACACAGCATTGGTGGTTGAAGTGGATCCTTACTGTCTATGTAAAGTGATTTGAGTAGTGAGAGTAGCGCTATGTAAGTTTAAAGAATCATTACTATTAACAAATTTTAACAAGGAACAAGACTAGCACTTTTAGATCTAAATTAATTTAATTTAATATTCTAAGCATGAAAATTGGATATGTTTCTTTTATAGTATAACTTTTAAATAAAACAACAATTTCTTTCAAAACAGCATTTTTCACAGGATCTGATATCTTGCGGCAATGAAAAACTGGACTTTCAGAAAAGTATTGAGCATGATGGCGTGGGTTTGACACAAAAGAATAAATCGGTTTATTAAAATTGAACTTCTTTTGAAGATTAATAGCAGCTATGTGAACCGGTTTACTTTTTTATCCTGTGACGTGATGGCAACATCCGAAATGGAGAATGTAGCGGGTGAGTCCTGTGTGACAAAATATGCTCTGATTTCTGTAAGATGTTTGTTAAAGTGGTCTGTGAGACGGGATTCTTGACACCTTGTTATTTTACTTCTCCTTTTTGCAACTTGATTTATTTTATTTTTGTTTTGGACATTTAATTAAGCTAAGGCAGACGCAATGCAAGATCTATTAAAGAGTGACATAATGGAAGGACTCACATTAAAAAGACTGTTTGCTGTCCCCTTTTCCATCAGTGTTTTCCTGAAAAAAAAAAACACATTGAGTCTATGGTTGCCTCCAGATATTTATAAAGCTCAATAATCTACTGCTTGGTCTTCGATGAATGTCTTTTGTGGGTGAATGTGGTTTCTTCTGAAATCAGCTCTAAGGTCCTTTAAATTTAGTAACACTTAGATGTAGAGAAGTTAATAAAATGATCTCCTACTGGACCAGGACTGGTTTCAGCCTTATTCAGCAGGCTAACAATCACCAAGTCATCAGCAAGTGTTAAGATGAACCTGCTTTCAAATTTACGGGTCTCAGTCAATAAAGGGACCTTGTGTATTTAGTAAGCAATGTCACAAATTCAGTTCCATTTATTTTTGGGTAGTGCTCTTCACAGAGCGGTGATGAAACAGCAGGGGGCAGCAATACCATGTGACAAGTACTCTTAGGACCTGACTGAAGGAGGGAAGACCAGATCAGGTTACAGGAGGATGATGGGGCTGAGCGGGAGCTGCCCGTGGAATGGTTCCACTTGAGGCTGCAGGACTGTTTGTTTCCCTGAACTCGTACAAAGTCACGTACACTTCTCTCCATCCTCTCTTGGAATCTCTCAGTGGCTGCGACATGCACAGGCCTCCCGGGGTGGGTGACACACGGCTGTGTTTCTGGCCATTTCCCAGCCACATCTTGGCTCCTCGCTCGGCTTGCTGTGTGTTGCATTTCCCCCCAGGCAGCCATTGCTCCTCCTCCTCCTCGTTTTTTGTTTGGTCAAATCGTGTCTGTCGTGGGTGAGAGTAGCCGTGTTTTCAGACACTATTACAACCGGCCTGCTCGCAGCAGTTAACCAAGGGGGGGGGTGAGTCTCTCACGCCAAGGCTGGGATTAGTGCTGTAAATTCCTTCCTTCGTGTGTGCTGATTGGGCAAAAGTGAAACTTGAAAAGCTTCAGCTTTAGAGCTCAAGATCTTGATCAGGATCAGTCCTCCTCTGCAACATGTGGCATCTAATGGCTTACATAACAGGTTTAGGGAGCCAACTGTGCACTTTGCCTAAGGTAGCCTGGCTTAACTCCTTCTTGGCTCAGTTTCCCTCGGAAGATGACCATCTTTATTTTATTTTATTTTTTTTTTGTGGATCACTTAATGGGTTTTGTTTCTTTAGCTTTGTCTTTGCCATTGCTTCTCAAACATTTAATAAAGACTATCCCTCTTTATTTATCTTTATTATTCACAATTTCAGCAGCTTATGAATAAGCTTTAGAAAACCAAAGTAAATTTGCCAACAAGTGATGTGTTGCTGACATGTTTCCAGGGTAACCGAGTGTCTGGGGTGTCACTTCTCACACTGCAGCTCGAAGATGAGATACACTGTGCTGTCCATGACGTCCAGCAGTCGGACGATGCTTATGTTCTTCACTTAGCTGATGCTTTTATGTGGCGTCCTCTATGAAGACTTTGTAGGAAGTCCTCAAACAGTAAATGGGCTTCAAATAAAACCCAAGCCACTTTACAGACCACAATGAGTTCAGTACACATGGGGATTACCGGTACGGGTTGAACTAACAGCTTTGTGATTTTATATTGTGAACAACATCCCCCAACACTTTAAGGATATCATTCTGGGGTTTCCATATTTCATTAAACGCAACACTATCAGGCGATGTGATTCTCTCATAGTCACAGTGTGGCCCGATTCTGCTGTGACCCCCCACTATCAGGTGGCTCTCGCTAAGTCAGGGGTCTCCAACTCCAGTCCTGGTGAACTACTGTGGCTGCAGGTTTTCATTCTAACACGTTTCTTAATTAGCGACCAGCTTTTGCTGCTAATTAACTGTTTGCCTTAATTTTAATTGATGCACAACTTAAGACTCAGGCCCCTTAATAATTGTTTTTTTTTCCCTTAATGAGCAACTTAACAATATTAAGACACAAAATGAACCAATACATAAATAACAACCTGCGTACATCGCACAAAAACTTAAAATAAAGAAAGGTGAAGGCCTCAGTAATGTTGATCTGCTCAGGTCCACAAAACATTTTGACAGCCGCTCTTAAAAAAGAAAATCAACAGTTTTGGAAATGTCTGCCATGGCAGAATAAGCGCCATGGAATTAAATAACGGGTTTAATTAGCAACGTGAACTGGCTGCAAATCAAGAAACTGAATGAAGTGAAGTTCGTTGGAGTTTGAGGCCCCAATTTAATTGGTCATCTGTTGGCTCACTTCACATCAAATTTATGTTTAGGTGCCGTTTAAGGAAAAAAGAATCAATTCAGTGGTCAGAGTCTCAAGAAAAGTCAATTAAAACAAAAAGGGAAATAGCTAATTAGCAGCAAAAACCGGTCACTAATTAAGAAAAGCGTTAGAATGATAACTTGCAGTCACAGTAGCGCTCCAGGACTGGAGTTGGAGACCCCTGCACTAAGTGAATATTTGCTTAGCCGTTGCTTATTTTCTCACCAGATACTCAGCTGAACTTTGTGTGTATTGAATATTTAAGTTGCCTTGGGTAAAGAGTCTAATCAAAAATATTTTTAGTGTCTTTCTACAACAAACATCATTCCATGGTGGCTTTTATTTCAACTGCTGGTGCTTTTATATTTCTAGTACTGCAGCATTGGTGCATGAAGGGACTCGGTCATCATCCTACCAGGGGTCAGTGATGGAGTTTAAACCAGCCTCATGATTGATGTGGTGCTGCTTTCATATTATTGGTGAAACTGATACTATCATGAATACTGAGAATTTTTCCTTGCACGTCTAACCATCATGCAATGGGCTGGCATTGTCTGCTGCCATGATAAGAAAGAATGTAGTAAAAATACATTTCATTATTGACAAAACTTTCAGGCGTCAGAAACATTTCAATGAAGAAGGTGCAAACAACTATAAATAAACAGAAAAAAAGCTTTATAGGTGTATACATCCATACAGTCCATCCTGCCTTGTTCCTGTTCTAAAAAAAGGCAGGCGCCTCTTTACCTAATAACTTCAGACCAGTGACACTTGTGTTTGACATCAGAAAGACCACTGAAAGACTGGTAAACCACCTGGACCCACTGCAGTTTGCCTACTAGACAAAGATTGGAGTGGAGGAGACTAATGCCTATCTGCTCCACAAGGCTTCACCTCATCTGAACAAAGCTGGCAGCTCTTTGAGGATTCTGGTTTTTGATTTTTCCTGCAGCTTCAATGCCATCCAGCCGTCTCTGTTAAGGGGCAAACTCAGACATATGCAGGTGGATGAGCCTGTGGGGTCCTAATAATGGAGTATCTGTCAGGTAGACCACAGTCTGAGGGACTCCAGGCCTGTGTGAACAACACTGGATCACCACAAGGAACAGGTCTGTCTGCTGTTCTCTTCACTCCGTACACCTCTGACTAGAAATATAACAGCAGGTCATGTCACTTGTAGAAACACTCAGATGATTCTGCATTTATTAGGTTTATTGATAAGGGGGATGAGACAGGGGAGAGGAGTCAGGTGGAGAACTTTGAGAATTGTCTGCAACTTAACATCAGCAAAACCAAGGAACTACTGATTGACTTTCGTTACACCAAAAGAACCTCCATGCCTATTCACTATTTAAGGAGTGAATGTAGACGTGGTGCACTCTTACAAGAAATTGGGAGTCGACATTAATGACAGGTTGAACTTGTCTGAAAATGCAGAACTATAGAAGAAAAGGCAGAACAGACTCTTCTTCTTTAGGGGATCATGTTCCTTTGATCTGGGAAGTGACATCCTGAACATCATCTACAACTCTGTGATTTTCTACACTGTGGTGTGCTGGGTGGGTAACATCACTTCAAGAGAGGCCCCCCCGAGTCAACAACATAATTAAACGGGCAGACTCAGTTATGGGACACACTCCGGATCCCCTGGAGGTCGTAGAGGAGGAGAGAATGAAGACAAAACTGAGTGCCATTATGAATAGTGCTGCACATCCTCTCTGTGACACAATGACATGGAGGACTTTGAGTTAATAAACTAATCAGCAGACATGTGGGAAGAAATGCTAAGAGGGTTCGTTTATACAACAGCTAAACATCTGTATAATGCCTCACTAGGTCTGGGACTGCCAAGTCGTAAGTTTTATTTCTTTTTATTGTTCTCTTTTTTAGTCATTCTGGTGTTTGTGGTGTATGTTTATTTGTCTGTCTATGTATGGATGTATTGAGCTTCTGAAAAAAAAAAAGCCAAATTTGCCCCTGGGACAAATATAATTCTATCTATCTATCATATAGTGCAGGGTTCCACAACTCCAGTCCTTGGGGGCTGCAGTGGCTGCAAGTTTTCATTGTAACCCTTTTCTTAATTGGTGTCCAGTTTTTACTGCTAATTAACTCCTTTTCCTTTCATTTTAATGGACTTGTTTTTTAGGATTTGTTCCCCTGAATTTCTTCATTGTTCCTTTGAATTGCTTCATTTCTTTCCTTAAATGGCACCCAAACACAAATGAAATGTAAAGTGAGGGAGCAACAGAAGACCAACTAAGTCAGGGCCTCCAACTCCATCCAATTTCACTCCAACCAGTTGCTTAATCAGGCGCCGGGTCTTGTCGTTCATTAAACTCATTCTTTAATTCCATGGCTTGTTGCTGCTGTCATTGTGCAAAAGCAGACATTTCCAAAATTGTTGATTTTCTCTTTTCTAAGACCACCATTAAAATGTTTTTTGGACCCGAGTAGATGAACATTCCTGAGACCTTCATCTTTCTTTATTTTCAGATATTCTATGATGGTCACATGGTCAGGGGAAGTCACACTAGGAGAAAGTTGCATAGATTGGCTTGGCACGCTTCTGTTTTACAGTTCAGTGCCTTCCCCACCACAGAGGCATTCTATCTGCTTATTATGCCAGTTATTTACGGTAAGTTTCACTTCATATATGGTGAGGGTGCATGGTGGTGCAGTGGTAATACCGCTGCCTCACAACACAGGTTCCTGGGTGCCCCCTGCGTGAAGTCTGAATGTTCCCCCAGAGCTCCTGTGGCTTTCCTCCCACAGCAAACCTAAGACATGCAGGTTAGATGGACTGGCATTGCTAATCTGGCCCTTGATGTGTGTGTTTGTTTTATTTCTTCCACTTGATGTTTGCTGCTTCCTGCTTCCCTGCACCTCTGCTGTGGATAAGAACATGGATGGATGGATGGATGGATGGATTTATATAGTGCCCATGTGAGCCCTGGCAAATGAAAACAATTCACTCAGAGTCATAAAGAAATTCAGTGGTGAATACTGAAGATATTATGAAGCCCCATTCATAGTGAATTCCACTCGAAGCTGCTTCACAGGCATAATAAGGGGGCTTTCCTGTTTCAACAATATGACCACTAATAGGTTAAATGCTCAGTGTGGCATGAGATGAATGTGGTGGGAATTGAATCAGCGGCCTTGTGAATTACTACACTGATTACCTCTCGCCTGAAGAAGGGGCCTGAGTTGCCTCGAAAGCTTGCATATTGTAATCTTTTTAGTTAGCCAATAAAAGGTGTCATTTTGCTTGGCTTTTCTCTACACTCTCTAATGTTACGATGTGATCCTTGGCAGTTCAAACGATTTGCTCAGGGTTCTACAAGTGCTGCAGTGTTTGTGCAGAAAGCCTTTTCATGATGAACAACATCCCAAAATTCTTTTGCACATGTAACATAACCATTTAGAGAATTCTTAAACACGAGCTGCACCAGGTGAAATGATTCTCTTAGTAACACACAAGAAGTTGGTGGTGGGCAGAAGTGCTGAACCAGCTTCCTGACAATCTTATACATACGAGGCATGAATATCAACGACCCTGCAGAAGAAATGTGTGTGCATCTGTGCACTAGTGACTGCAGTCACCTTCAAAGTGATCTCCTTCTACAGCTTTGCATTTAGTTAGAGGATGTTGCCATTGCTGGAAGCGTACCAGGAACTGTGATTCTACAACACCATTGAATTCCTTTCTCACGTTATGCTGGATGTCAGAAATGTCCAAATATCGTTGTTGTTTCATGGCAGTTTTAATTTTAGGGAACAGCCAGAAATCACAAGGGGCTATTCACAAGTCAGGTTTGATTTTGATTTGTTAGCAAGTTAGTTGTGGTTTGGGACATCGTCATGATGGACAATCAATTTCCAGAGGTGTCATTGTTCAAATATTCTCGCCCCTCTGTGAATATCTTATGGCACTCAATGACACTTGACTTTTTCATAGCATCTTCATTCTGTGCCTCTTTCAACAGCTCCAGTGTTTCAGTAGCATGGACGACAGTACACGGCCATTCAGGGAATTCAAATTCACACCTCCTTTAGCACCTCACATGGCGAACACCACCTCAAGCTGCTTTACAATTAAAGTATATTTTTATATTTCTAGAATGTAAAATCCCATAAAATGAAACAAATCATTTAGGGAAGCGCAGGAAGTCACTAGCCAGGTTTGTGTGGTTAAGAGTCAAACTCCTTATTTAGCAGGGGATTGCGGTATATGTTAATTAATTCATTACATTTATATAGCGCTTTTCTAATCTATTGAAAGCACTTGGTGAAATACTTATTTATAAAAACTGATCAGTCTAAAATATCAGTATAAAGACCACGGCAAAGTTATTTAAAACTTGGAAGAATTTACAGTCCAATGCTTTAGACTGCACTCATATCACATCTGAGAAGCAGCCTGATGGCATAAAATGACAAACCTGAACAACAAAACAGTAGTCATTCATCAGCTGCTGCCATGGAATGAAAGAATTGAGCAATACTTTACTGGCACTTCTTGACAAGACATACAGTACTCGCTCAAATTCTGCGGTTTATCTTGAGGATTTTAGTTGCATAGAACTGATGACAAGCAATTTCACTTTTAACCACTTGGGAACTTACAGTATTACTAAATAACAGCTTAAATAACCAGAACTTTAAAAATATCAAAAAGCAAAGTGATTTAATTGCCCATTTAACACAAATTCATACTGCAAATATTTGGCTAGCATGTTGGGCTTGTTCTCGTCTTAAAACCAGCACTGTATTTAAAAACCGCCTAATATGAAGTGAACACAATGTTGGCCACTGGATGAGGATCTCGTTTCTCAAGGCCGCCTCACTTTCCTTAGCTTTTGGTGTGGTGGTCACATGATGCTGTGTGGGTTCTCACTTAAACTCAGAAAAATTCAGAGTGTGAGTGAATGATGTATTTATATCACACTTGATCACCACTTTTCCTAGTCTCATGTTGCGTTTTTGTTTCTCAACCAGCAGAGTAGCACAGTGGCTTTTGGTGCTGCGTCATAGTTATACAGATTTGAATCCTGTTGTGGTTATTGCCAATGTGTTCTTTACTTGATCTTTCCTTATTGTCATGGTTTGTAAGCACTTTGTTTCTTTGTGACATATGGATTTTTAGATTTTTTATTAAAACAAATTATATATCTCTCTTTATATATAATATGCTACCATGGCTGTTCATTTGTCAGTCCAGGATTTTAAATCACCTGTAGCTCACAAACCGTTTGAACTATTGACCTGTAATTTGGTACACATATACTAACATGGCGTCTACTATCCACTTTCGGGGTGATGACTGACCTCCAAGATTATTCCTCTTTTTATTTTATTTTATTGTAGAATCACTTCTTGGCAGTGGCCAGCAGGGCGGCCGTGCTGTGCATGTCTACAGGCGCCGTTCTCATCCCTATAACCTTTAACGTCACTTCCCCTACCTCTTCATATCTTAAATCATTCTTGAGAGAGACTGAAGACTTAAGTGCCAGCTTAAGTGAAAAATTAAAGAAAACGTACCAAGTAATTGCAACACAAACACTGACTTAATCAGTTTTAACACAAAAAAGATGTCGACGAAAGAAGAGAAGAAGTGGGCTGCTATGGTGGAGAAAAGAAAAGCTGCTCAGCAAGCGCATCAACCTCTAAGCAAACGAATGCTAAATGTACAGAGAAAGAGGATGAAAACTAGGAATGCTCAAGTAAAGTGTATTCATTGCACGTTATCATGCAGTGTGCCCTTACTGGTGTGTGTGTGTATATAGGATTACAAAAAGTAGGAAAAGGCTAAACTTGCCCACAACTCCATCCCCATAGTATGTACTAATGGAAATATTTAGTTAAAAGGGTGAATAAAGTCTGCTTTGTATCAACAACCCCACTACCATCCTATGTTCAAGCTCCAGGATGGAGAATGAAATGAAGATGACAGGATATTCATCTGTCCAACAAAGTAGAGAAAATGGGTATATGCATTTGTTCATCTATCTATTAAGCTGCCCGACTGCAATGAATATTCTGAATTCATCTGTTGGGAAATAACTGACTCTGAGGAAGTAGATAGATAGATAGATAGATAGATAGATAGATAGATAGATAGATAGATAGATAGATAGATAGATAGATGTGAAAGGCACTATATAATAGATAGATAGATATGAAAGGCACTATATGATAGATAGATAGATAGATAGATAGATAGATAGATAGATAGATAGATAGATAGATAGATAGGCTTATTCATTTTATTTAATTGCATTTTAGATCTGAGATCTTCAGTAAAAATGCAAAACATGATAAAAAAAGTAATGAATGAACAGTAAGACATAAATATCAAGATCTTCAATAATAAAAGGAATGTAGCTGCGGTAAGTAAGGCGACCAATCCGGTGGAGGAGCGCGAGCCATTATCGGGTGACGAGGCTCCAAGCCGTTTCACATGGTGCGCGGCAGGATTAGTCAAGTCTGGAAGCATATCAAAGAGTCACTTCTCAGAGGAATGCCGCCTGACCCTCTGGAATAATATGAGTTGTGATGAGAGATGAATAAGGCTGTAGTGTAGAGGAATGTGCTTTTGGGGCTCAGGCACATTGGTGGCTGTCACCTGACTTACAGCACTGCTCAGCAGCCTCCATGGGGTCTGCATTGCGTAGTGCAAGACACAATAGGGCTGGTCTACTGTGAGGATGATCTCCCATACAGACTACTCATCACCAAGGTAACAGCCAGGTACATAAAAAGATAATGCCTTCCATGACAGAGACCAGGAAGGTATGGGGTTCTACACAACGTACAGTTTTTAAAGTGAAGTGGAAATTATACTTGTCACAATATAGATTATATTATATCCTAAAAACTTTTTATAGTAGGAAAGTCATTTTGTATGGATGAGGATAGGCACAGAAATAGTTAAACACTTTAAGAAAAACTTCTGAACAAATGACCTCACCATTGCCAACTTGGATGCATATCTAATAAGAAAATGTTCCTTATAGTTTATAGAATTAAAATAATTAACTAACAAAGTATAAAGTATAGAAGAAATGAAGCAATATGATTGCCATTCATATAAAGTCAGACTGAAAAACATACTAAAAAAAAAAAAAATAGGGCGGCACAGTAGCGCTGTTGTCTCGTAGTAAGGAGACCAGGGTTCACATGTTGGGTCCTCCCTGTGTGGAATTTGCATGTTCTCCACATGTCTGGGTGGGTTTCCTCCCACAGTCCAAAGACGTGCAGATTAAGTGAACTGGTGATCCTGAATTGGCTGTAGTATATGGTTGTGGATGTGTGGGGGTGTTTGTGTGTTTGCCTTGCAATGGACTGATGCCCTGTCCAGGGTTTGTTCTTGTATTGTGCCCTATGCTAGCTGGAATAGGCTCCAAAAGACCCCCGCAACTCTATTCAGGGCTAAGTGAGTTAGAAAATGACTGAGTTACTTAAAACAACAGAAGGAGGCAGTAGGCATATGTACTTGGGGGTATCCTAAATGCAGATGGTGTTTCAGATCAGGAAGGTTCTTTCTCATTTTGGTCTTTCCTTACTTGAAAAAAATCAAAACATATTTGTCATTAACAGTTGTATAATTAAATTACAAATTCTATATTTTTCTCCATTATTATAACAAAAGCTGATGTTCATTCATTTGTACACATATTGTATACTGAATTTCTATTTTTTTTTTATATTAGCCTAGGCCTCAGTATACCATCTATGAAGCACTAATGTATTGCTAGCTTCAACACAGACAATAAATGTCACCACAGATATTTTGAACATTAGTCACTATTAGAATCAATAATATAGGGTAGTCCAGATCTAATTATGCAATTTTCATTACGCTATAACTTAAGTTTATTGCATAGAAAATCACCCGAAAAATCCCGGACCATCAAGAAGTGTGCGAACTGACGATCTTCGCACCAAACTGCAATCATCCCTGCATAAATCAAAGTCATCCAGACGATCTGGATCTGCATAATTAGATCTGGACTACCCTGTATACTGAAAGTGATAATCTATTCAAACTTATTTTGTAAACTGAAAGTTGCTTTTTTGAATGAAAATCATTATTTATTTTATATGCTAAAACTGAGTTACTAAATAAATTAAAAAACACTAATCTCCAAATTTAACTTCCTTCAGGAGATGTTCTGTAGTTCACAGGTTGATCAATATTATAGTGGCTGTGAGCAGATGGTACATGCTGTTAATGCCTGCCATGGTGTATTTTGTACTGTCTCCTTGGCCCCTTCATGTCTCCACACAGAAGGCCATCAAAGTCGTCTTTTAGTTTCCTCAGTACATGGCATGAAATGGGAAAATGCCTGTTGGTGCAGTTTGTTGAAATGTACTTTGAATTATAAAACAATGCTTTCTGTATGGCATTGAGATCTGAAATCGGGACTTGATGAAAGCAGGCAAAAGAGCAGAGGGTATTGCCAAACCTAACCTGCTGACCTTTGGAATGTAGAAGAAATCAGAGTACCTGAACAAAACAATAAACAAGGTGAAAATCAAAACAATATATAGACAGAATGCCTATGCTATTCCTGGCACCAGTGAAAGCAAGATAGTAAGTAACACCAGCACATCACAGCTCATACTCACACAAAACCAACTCACTCATGCCAGGCAAACACGGAAAACAAAAGAACATATGCTACTGGAGGAAACCAAATATGAACATGATATGAAATGCTGTACATTTAAAAAAAGAAAACTGAAATTTCAGAACAATGTAACCAAACTAAGCCCTGGGAATGTGCGGGACAAAATTTAAGAGCTCTGAGCTAAACGTGATGGATAGTCTTTATTTATGTGGCCAGATGCAGGTGGTCAGAGTGTAAAAAAAATTAACTATCATCAATTTCTAATCAATTTTGTTTCACTGGGAATATGAATGTACTGTAGTTGTAAAAGACAAACGTGTGTCCAAGTATTGGTGGTGTCTCTTTTTAAATTTAAATTCTAATGAATTACTATAAGCATTGTAGCCCATATGCACAGCAGACTGTAAATGCCGATGCAGAATACTGAATACTAGTTGGAATAGCCTTACCCCCACCCCATAGTTGCTGCTATAATAACCATCCAAGTGATGTGCCTTTTTGATGAGAAAACAGGAATGCTGTCAGAAGCAAGATGAATCTGTTGTGGGACTGAGAGAAAAACAGGAATGGCATGGAACTTTATCGAGAGCAGCCAGAAGCAGGGTCAAAAGAAATCAGTACCGCACAGACCTCTATCCCAATTGTTGTTTAGTTATTTGAACTTCTATAGAGTTGGTCTGTTACAGGGTCTTTGGTTTGTAAAGCCTGCCATCATTATTTATGTGACATGTATGACCTCACGCACCATGCACTATCAGTTCATGTGACTAGCTACAAAAGTCATCACTATAGAATAGCCCACATGAAAATCAATGTACAAAATGGTTGTGTCCACTGAAAAAAACAGCAAACAAATTGGCATCATACAATTTGATAAACAAAAAAATAAAAATCAAC
This sequence comes from Polypterus bichir lapradei, assembly GCA_026402145.1. Classification (NCBI taxonomy): domain Eukaryota; kingdom Metazoa; phylum Chordata; class Cladistia; order Polypteriformes; family Polypteridae; genus Polypterus; species Polypterus bichir. Next base: position 22,446,461 of record JANRMT010062797.1, on the reverse strand, counting down.
ACTAATAACAAATATAGTTCAAAAGGATGAAATAAAAGGAAATCACACAAATATTAACAAGTTTCTGATACCTGTGAGAAAAATGAAGAAATCTGCCCAGAATGCTATCGATGTGTACCTTGCTGCCACTGGTAATGGCTGATCTTCTGCCTATAGGAGAGAGAAAGAGAAGCTATAGAGGTTTGGCAGAAGACTCCCCAAATAATAGAAAGTAAGAGGTTTACTTACCTCGGCAGTGACATTCAGATTGGGAGAACATGGGGAAGTCATGAGGTCGCTGGAAAGGTGTGTGTGGCACTCTCGATATCTATGCAAAAGGACAAAAGGTCCAAATCTTTAGAGTCCTGGTGCTTTCTGTCTTACTATATGGTTGTGAGACATGGACACTATCCAGTGACCTGAGATGAAGACTGGATTCCTTTGGTACTGTGTCTCTTCAGAGAATCCTTGGGTACCACTGGTTTGACTTTGTGTCGAATGAGCAGTTGCTCATGGAGTCCTGAATGAGACACATTACCTGCAATGTGAGGGAGCGTCAGTTATGGCACTACGGCCATTAGGCACGATTCACTGGGTATGATCTGGCTCGTAGGATCCTTATTGTTGAGGACCCAAGTGGCTGTACCAGGCCAAGGGGACACCCACGTAACACCTGGCTGCTGCAAATAGATGGTAATTTCCGGTGGGTTGGACTCGATCTCGTGTCTGCCTTGGTGGTTGCCAACCAGGATCCTGAGCCGTTTCGTTGTGCGGTAGAAGGCGGCAACGCACTGTACCATGCTCCCCAACGTGACCTGACTGACAGAATAACAGTACCAGGCAGAATAATAAGAACCATGCCCCCATTCAAAGAGAAGAGGCAACAGAAGATATGACATTTTTAAGGGTACCGAAGGAAGGAAAGTTACGGGACAATGTGGGCTGCTGGAAAGAATCCTAGCCTGGCGTTACTGTATGTTTCTGAGGTTTTTATACATTTAAGAGTTTATTATTTTTATATTTTAGGATTTTCTTTTATTCTGAGCTTTTAAATTTTTTTGTCATTTTAATTAGTGTTTGATGGACGCTGCCATTTTGTGTTTTGCACAGGCTACCAGAAGTCTGTGCAAGTCTTTATGGGTATGATTTCACAGGCTGCTTGCTATGTCAGATGATTGCTCACCATTGTTAGTACCTACTCTTCTGTATTGAAAGCAAATCTTGCAAATATTTTTGGGGAGTCGTGATCTTGCATGGAATTTCAAATGCATCTTTCAGTGAACATTTTGGGCTTTGGTATATTTTCTATTGTTTTCTGACTTAGAACCCTGCTTGTTTTTGAGCACAATTTTCTGTTTTATCTCCTGGTCCATCCCTGTAAAGTCTTCCATTAGGACTTGCCATTTTTCATCAATGGCAGTACATCTGTAGCCAAACTAGTGTCACTCCTGTTGGACAGATGGGATGAAGGCTGACAAGCAGTAAGGTTACCTGTAACAGACAAAGAGCGAGAAAGAGGCAAGCGGTGAAACAATTGGGTAAACTGCCCTTCTGGTGGGCCAGGGTACAATATCTTGTAAAGGTAGACCCAGTGAAGTAGTAGAGTTTCTTTTTTAACCTTTTGGCTATTTACTTACACTTTGTGCCCCTTTTTAATATCTCCCTATGTGCCTTCTTTAAAATAAATGCACCAATATTGATAACATTTTGACCTTCTTGGGGTCATTGCAAATCCAAAGAGACATGACGAATGTGACTCTTCTGTTGTAATGTTAAGAACACAGGGACTGCCAAGAATCGAACAAGAGCCAAAATGCTATGATTTGGTATTACTACCCTGTCTCACTCAATCATTATACCTGCCATTACCCTCGACCCATTTAATTTCTTTTGTCTTTATAAGATGTTATCCTTGCTGAGATTTCTTTTGACCGTCCCTCTGTTTTGTGTTTCCACCTATAGAATTGTTCCTGCCTTAGTCATCTTAGTCACATGTATAGGAAAAGTGTCACAAGTTGTACACAAGGTAGGAGAAACAAAGTCACATTTAGGTTGTAGATCCTGTTCTTGCAAAATGTAAAAACATGAATATAAGTCCTTAGCGTTAGTCTGATCTGACAGGCACTGTTGGAGATGAGACAGCAGTCATGTGAATATCCAGTGATGGTGGCTACTGAGCAAATCAGAGCCTCATGAGCTGTGGGAGTGTTCAAACAGACCTCTAAGGCTTTGCTCATGCCACTGACAGAATTATTTCATGGGATAAAGTTTCTGCTGCTCTCAATTAGAGTAAATAGAGTATGGTCTGTCCTCAGAGAATACATGGGATCTGTTCTTCACCACAGCATTTGGCATATTTCAGGAACACAGCTGTCAGTTCAGGGATTTACAACTATAGTAAGGAGAATAATAAAATGAAAGGCTTTTAGACTGTGAAAGGGAATTAATATGAACACTGGGAGGACAAGTAGATTTCAACTAGAAAGTATTCCATACAGGAATCCAAAGAAGAAGAAGGTAAACAACAACACTGATCTGATCCTCTAGGGCTGAACTCAACAGAGCCCACGATCGGTCACCACTCACAGAACCAGTTTTCCTCAAGCAATACAATATTTTCTGTATATGGGCTATTGATTGCTCTTTGGGTTAAGACTGTAAAGCCTCAAAACTCCCAAGAAATTCTCAACTGTTTGTTTTTTTCTGAATTTAATTTACCTGCCATGGGGTTGTAAGTTGTTTATTAATGATTCAGGTAGCTATTGGGCAAATTGCAGCTGTGTTTAATTAAGGAGCTGTCTGCTTCCTCCCATGTAATAAAAGAGCCCCAGTGTTTTCAGATGATATCCTTGTTGTTGTTGTTTGCATGAGAAAGGGGACAGGCCAGTGGTCTCTCTGCCCCTTGATAAAAACTCCATAGCACTAAATATATATCCTACCACCACTCCCGATAGGTCGAAAGCCTGATGCTTTTCTCCTGTTCATTTTTAAGGGTCAGCAAGATACCAATAGATATTTTTTGAAGGCAGGCTGGTACCAGTTTTTAAGAATAAGGGTGACTGTGCAGAGCTGTAGTAACTACAGGGGGATAATATTGATCAATCACAGCATGACGCTATGAGAAAGAGTAGTGGAAGCTAGGTTAAGAAAGGAGGTAAAGATTAGTGAGCAGTAGTATGGTTTCATACCAGAAGAGGACACTACAGATGCAATGTTTGGTCTTAAGGGTGTTGTTGGAGATGTACAAAGAAGGCTAAAAGAAGTTGCATTGTGTCTTTGTGGACCTAGAGAAAGCATTTGACAGGGTGCCTCAAGAGGAGTTGTGTTATTGTATGTGGAAGTTGGGAGTGGCAGAGAAGTATGGAAGAGTGGTACAGGATATGTTAGAAGGAACTGAGACAGTGATGAGGTCTGCAGTAGGAATGAAGGATGTGTTCAAAGTGGATGTGGGATTACACCAGGGATCACCTCTGAGCCCTTTCTTATTTGCAATGGTGATGGACAGGTTGACATATGAGATTAGGCAGGAGTCCCCGTGGATTATGATGTTTGCAGATGACTTTGTGATTGTAACGAGAGTAGGGAGCAGGTTGAGGAGACCCTGGATAGGTGGAGATATGCTATGGAGAGGAATGAAGGTCAGAAGGACCAAGACAGAATACATGTTTGTGAATGAGAGGGAGGTCAGAGGAAAGGTGAGGATACAGGGAGTACGGTTGGTGAAGGTGGATGAGTTTAAATACTTATGATCATCAGTACAGAGTAATGGGGATTGTGGAAGAGAGGTGAAAAAGAGAGTGCAAGCAGGGTGGAGTGGGTGGAGAAGAGTTTCAGGAGTGATTTGTGACAGATGGGTACTAGCAAGACAGTAATGAGACCAGCTATATTATATGGGTTGGAGACTATGGCATTGACAAAAAGACAGGAGACAGAGCTGGAGGTGGCTGTTAAGATGTTAAAATTTGCACTGGGCATGACATTGATGGACAGGATTAGAAATGAGTACATTAGAGGGTCAGCTCAGGTTGGACAGTTTGGAGACAAAGTCAGAGAGGTGAGATTGCATTGGTATTGGCATGTGCAGAGGAGGGATGCTGGGTATATTAGGGGAAGGATGCTAGGGATGGAGCTGCCAGGCAATAGGATGAGGAAGGCCTAAGAGGATGTTTTTGGATTTGGTGAGAGAGGATGTATGAGTATAACAGAGCAAGATGCAGAGGACAGGAAGATATGGAAAAAGATGATCTGCTGTGACAACCCCTAACGGGAGCAGCCAAAAGAAGATGAAGGGGGATATGTAGCAGTGGCATTGTGCTTTGCTACCTCAATCCTCTAAGAGGCTGGATTTGAGCAAGAAACAATGAACTGAATAGTATTTACAAAATAAACAAAATCCCAAAATAAGACTAACCTCAATTGCCTATCCACACACACGTTAATAATGCAAAAAACATTATAGTACAAAAAAAAGTAAAAATTGCCATATTTGGTCACCAACTAGGTGGAGTTTGTATGCTTGTGAAGTTAGAAGAAATTCATTGCTGTGTGTTTTTCTCTTACATCCCAAAAATGTGCATTCACCGAGCAAATTATTAAGACCATTAAGATACTAATACTGAGCAGGGCCTCCTTTGGTTCTCAAAACAACCTCAGTTCTTCATGGCAGGAATTGCACAAGCTGTTGGAAATATTCCTTTGAGATTCCGTTTCATATTGCCAAGAATGCATCATGCAGTTTCTGCAGATTTCTCAGCTGCACATTCATGCAAATCTCCTGTTCCAGAGTATTCCAAACATGTTCTATTGGATTCAGATTCAGTGACTGTGAAGATACTTTAGAAAACTGAACTCTTTGTCTTGTTCATGAAATTAGTTTAAAATGACTTTTGCTTTGTGACATGGTGCATTACCATTCTGGAAGTAGCCATTAGAAGATGGGTAAATTGTGACTGTGACAGGATGCAAACGATCAGCAGCTACTGTATACTCAAAGCCATGGCATTCAAGTAAAATTTACAGGTACTAGCAGGCCCAAAGTGTGCCAAGAAGAAAGGAGTAGAACCCAACATGGTCTTCTGCTGTTGTAGCCCATCTGCCTCAAGATTTGACATTTTGTGTATTCTGAGATGTTTTTTGTACACCACAGTTGTACAGAGTGGTTATCTGAGTTACCATAGCCTTTTTGTCAACTCAGACCAATCTGGCCATTCTCCGCTGACCTCTTTTATCCAAAGGCATTTGCATCCGCAGAACTGTCAATCACTGGGTGTTTATATTTTTCACACCATTCCAAGTAAATTGTAGAGACTGTTGTGCGTGAAAATCACAGGAGATCAGTAGTTACATAAATACTCAAACCAACCCATTTGGTGCCAGTAATCATGCCATGTTCAAAATCTCTAAGGTGTATCCCCATTCTGGTGTTTGATGTGAACATTATCTGAACCTCCTAATCTGTATCTACATGATTTTGTGCTAGGTGCTGCTTCCACACGATTGGCCGATTAGATCATTGCATGGATAAATACAAGTGTACAGGTGTGCATAATAATTTACAAAGAAACATAGAACAACCAGACTAACATTAAGACAGCCACTGTTATAACACATCCCCAGAAACAGCAGAAGATGCAGGAGATACTGTAAATGGCCCAATATATCAGAAACTTGTTATGTACTAAATGCAACAACTTGACAACAAATTAAAAAATTAAAAATAAAACAACGAACATTGTGTTCTCCCTATTATTCCCTCTCCTGTTTAATTTACAATCATTTGTGTTCTCTCTATTATTCCTTCAACCGTGTATTTTGCAATCATTTATTAACCAGCTACTGGCAAAGTCAAGTAAAAGTGTAAGACGACCAGAGATACAACTGTACAGGAATCCTTTTGTTCCTATGATTTTCTTACAGAGTAATACTGCAAACCAGGGCTGTATTTCACATACCAATAAAATGAAAAATCCTGAAGCGTAAAACCCACTCGAGAAGTATAAGCAGGGTTCAGTCACCAAAAGCCACATAATTACACCCATTTCTCTTTCTCACTTCTCTCTCCTTATGTTGGTTTTTTTTTAGTTCGGAGAGGAGACCTGTGGAAGTCCATAACTGGTTATGATTGAGGTCATAAAATGTCTTTTTATGTATATGGTGAACAGGTACTACCCTGTTATCTAAGTTAAAGCTCAGGCTTATTATCATATGTACTGTATATAGTACACAGTGTGCATAGCACAATTAAATTGTTACTTGCATGTCTCATCAGAACAAGCGACACTTGACTTTAAGTTCCACAATTGTTAGATCAAACAAATTGACCTTAAGCAAGTCACTTAATCTGCCAGCACTGCATGTGTAAATATGTGTGCTTCTTAAATGCGTTGTTATGGTGTTCATTACAGAAAGGTCCTATATAAACTCAGGTTGTTACTATGTATGTTTGTGCTAATAGACCATCTACATACCTTATGAATGTCTTAAAATGTGTTCACTTATGAAAAAGGCTGAAAATGTTGGCAGAAAAGAAGTGGCAGTGGTGGACATGCTATTTCTTTTCACTTCTCTTACCAGGCAATCTTTGCCTCTACTACATTTTCAACCCTAACAAGTGTACCAGCACATAACTCATACTTCATTGTACTGTTTACTACTTAAGGAATTACAGAAGCTGCTCAGGGAAGAGTAGTGGATGCATGGTCACCCCATATGGAGGACTTAATCATGTACATTATCCACAAAGCCACTCTGCAACTTTAATTTTATTTCTTTTCAAATCCTCTTTCCTTTCTAATTCTCTTGTGACACCAGTGACCTCTCTGTGTCATGATAACACTTCTAGATTTAGGAGAGACCCAGCACCCATGCTGGGCCCATTGACCACTATTATATATGTGTATACGTTTTCACGTGATCTTATTTGTTTTTACATACAGTGGAATCACTACAAACCCAAAATAAACATTACTAACATACTTGAAAAGACCACTAAAAACTATGTCCATGCTGCAGAATCCCAACACTAAACTGCATGTATATTTCATAAGCCTTTAACTCTTTATTATATACAGTAACAATAAACAGAGGATGACCACCCTTTTATGTTGCCACGTGATGATAATTGTTATCAAAAGGTACTATGAAAAATATATTGTTTGTTTGAAAATAGCTGCTCAGAGCTTCACCAGCTGCTATCTTGATACAAATATATAAATAAAATGTATTATTATTATTATTATTATTACAAATGGCATATAAAAAAGCCACCAGAAGAGACAAGCTATCTAAGGCTTGGCATCCAAGGACCTCTCTTGGAAACTTATTAAATTTAATCAAAGCATACAGAAAAAGTTGCAACAGGCCCCTGGGAAATTCATAAAAATTCTTTTTTGTCTAGCACATTACGCAATGGTTACTAAAAGTATATTTCAAAACTAGAATTAACAGCACCACCGACACACGCTCTCTGCTTTCACTTCCCTTCTTAACCCTCCTCCACCTCCTCCCCCAACCTTCTTGTCTGCTGATACGGTGGCCATGCATCAGCACTCACTTTTTACCCATACTTCCACTCATTATGCCTCCTTCCAAACAAAGCCCAACATTTTCTCTACTGTCTGCCACTGATGTTTCCACCCTGTCTCCAATAACCCCACTACCTGTCTACTTGATCCTATTCCCTCACATATCCACCAGGCCATCTCCCCCTCACTCAATCCTGCAATTACACTCATCATTAACACTTCACTCAGCTCAGAAACATTCCCTAACACCTTCAAATACACTGTGATAACCCCACTTCTCAAAAAAACAACACTCAGTCCATCCCAATTTAACAACTACAGGCCTGTGTCTCCCCTCTTCTTTGTTTCCAAAACATTTGAACATGCAGTTTCTAAATGGATCTCTTCCTTACTTGTACATACCAACCAGTCAAGCTTCAAGAGGAACCACTTGACTGAGATGGCTCTACCGACTGTGGTCAACTAGCTATGCTGTGATAGAGTTGCCAAACATGTCTTCAGTCCTGATTCTGCTTCATCTCTCTTCTGCCTTTGACGCGGTTAACCAGTACATCCTTCTTGCCACCCTCTGTGACCTTGACATCACTGGGACTGCTCTCAGATGGTTTGAGTCCGACATCTCAGGCAGCTCCTACAGTGTGTCCTGGTGAGAGAAGTTGTCAAAGGCACACCAGTCATGCACTAATGTACCCCGAGGATCAGTGCTGGGTTCTCAACTCTTCTCTTCTGTACGCCACTTTGCTAGGCTCCATCATCCAATCCCAAGGGTTCTCTTATCAGTGCTATGCCAATGATACACATCTGTACCTGTCTTTCCCCCCTGAGGACAATACGGTATCAGCTAGAGTCTCTGTATGTCTTTCTGATATCTCAACCTGGATGAAAGTCCACCACTTACAGCTCAACCTGGCAAAAACTGAGCTTCTTGTGATCCCAGCCAGCCAGTCTATTTGCCACCCCATCTCTGTGCAGCTTGGCTCACTGTCGCTAACACCCGCCAGGTCAGTTTGCAACCTTGAGGTGGTAAATGATGAGCAGCTATCTTTTTCTTACCACATTTGCACTGTTACTCATTCATACAGGTTTGAACTGTACAACAGCTGCAAGATAAGAGCTTATCTGACAGAGTATGCAGCCCAACTTCTGGTCCAGGCTTTGGTCTTGTCGTGTCTGGACGACCGCAGCTCGCTTCTGACAGGAATACCCATATATGCTATCAAGCTGCTGACGATGAACCAGAATGCAGTCTTTTATTTAACCAGCAGAGACAGGCACATGTCACTACTCTCTGGAGGTTGCTACATTGCATCCCTGTTGCAGCATGCATTAAGTTCAAATCCCTGAAGCTTGCCTACAGAATAGTCAGTGGGTCAGCACCTGAGTATTTGGAGGCACTGGTGAAGTGTTATGCTCCTTCTCATCCACTCAGGTCTGCCAGGGAACAGCATCTGGTGATGCCACCCCTATATGGCATTGAGTCTTAATCCAGACTCTTTTCCTGTTTAGTTCTGATTTGGTGGAATGGGCTTCCCACCCCCATCTGTAGTGCTGGATCCCTCAATGTATTTAAGAAGTCATTGAAGACACATCTGTTTTGTGAATATCTGTTGAACTGATGAAGGTCATAAAATTGTATATATATATATAAAAAAATACTTTTTAAAAACCACACTTATATTAAGTTAAAAAGTGTACTAAAAAGTAAAAAATAAGTCTCTCATACATCACTTGTAAAATAAAAGGTGGGTGCTTTTCCTAAGATTTTAAGAAGTGTTTTTTGAATGTTGATTGATGAAAAGCGCCCACGCTTTTATTTTAAGAGTGATGAATGAGAGACTTATTTTTTACTTTTTAGTACACTTTTTAACTTAATATAAGTGTGGTTTTTAAAAAGTATTTTTTTATATATATATTATTTTTAACTTTTAAGTCTTGGGTTTGTTTTAGTATAATTTTGTAATCAATATTTTAACACTTCCTTTAATATTTCTATCCGTTACTAGCATCATCTATTGGTAAAATTTTTAACTATTCTTCATATGAAAGTTTAATTTCTTAATTAACATGGATTAATTGATCAATTAGTGAAACTGATTATTGATTCTTGTATTGTCATCGGAAGTCAGTAAGTGTGCAAAATTTCAAGTCATTTGGACAATAAGAAGTGGGTTAAATATCGATTACAAGATTTGTACCAGACAACAAACAGGTGAAGTTAAAATAAGCGTGGTAATAATAAAAACTATGCTCTGTGATGCTTTATATTCTTGCTTAATTTAATTGCATTATTGTTTGTAATCTATGATTGTAGAAGTAATGAGTTATTAGATCCTTTCACTTACGACAGTCAACGTTTGTTACCTGTTCTATTACACTTGATGAACGAACCCTAACCTAATGTTACTCGATTGTTTACCTCTTTTGTAAGTCGCTTTGGATAAAGTGTCTGCTAAGGAAATAAATGTAAATGCAAACAAACACGAACGCCATACTGCTTTTTCATTCTCATTATGTCTACTGTCTTTCATTATTTCTGACTGTAACAATGACATTTTGTTTTTGAAGCTTTCATTTTGACTTCCTCTTTGGCGTTTCCATTCATGGATTCTTTATTTGATAAGCCTTTTATTATAATACATGTCATAACGGAGTTCAATTTGCCTACCCACAAGGATTGCGATGGATGCACAGGCAGACCGGTAGAATAAAGGATGAGAAATTCTGCATACCTCAAAGCAAGCCCTTCTCCAATCATCGAATCACCAAGTTTTCTTCAGTTCAATTCTGGATCATTCTGGTTTAGAATGATCCAAGCTCACATAAAACTGTGTTAATCAAGTCAAGAAATATAATGGATAAAACTATTAAGCAATACTACACATGAAATTATATTTTTACATGTTACTTACTCCATGTAGTTTGTAGTGGTGGCTAAGAAAATTCTGACTTCTCATGTTTTAATGCAGAAGGAAATCAAAAATTTTATTATATAATATAACCCAATGGTGACCAATGTTGTATAACAGGAAAAATATCTATGTAAAAAAGAAAAAACAATCTCACATTACTTTTGTTACATAATCCACGTTAGTCATTCAGTCAAATCCTCAAAATATGCAAAACAAATACATTTTTTGCTAAAATATGGTGAAATGCATACTTCCAGAAAAATCAGCAAACATAATAAATAAAATCTACCTTTCTCCCTCATTCATTGGCTACGATTCTGACTCTCCTACTCATTCATTAGTCAAGAATCCTGTCTTCAGTTCAAAAGCACAGTATTATTGGAATGTGTTTCTTGTTCATGATGAGTGTGAATGTTTCCTGAAGTAACATTTTTGCTAAAATATTGTGAAATTTATACTACAGGAAAAATTCACATACATCATATTTGTCTTTGTTTTTTGTTGATTGTATTTTAAGTTTGTCTACTCATTCTTCCATAGTTTTTTCTTTTCTCTTCCACTGTACCTTCTCTCTTTTGTTTTCTACCCTTACATGCCTTGATTATTTTAGCTCAGCTTTCTATATTTTGAATTACATGTCCTCTCGTGTCATTTTAGTTGATTTGCTTTAATCTCTGGTCCATTTTTCTTTTTCTAAATACTGTATTCAATTGTGAATTGTAAACTTTCAAACCATAATCTGCTATTTTGTTTCAACTGGTACTAATGGAAAAGGCCTCATTAGTTACAACCCCATCAAATGGTTGACACGTTTTTGTTTGAACTAATTAGTGATTATACTGTTATTATTCAATGTTATAAAATTTGCATATACACATTTACTGTTCTTTTTCACATGAGAAATGTATTTTACTGTTTGTGTTAATACTGCTATTCACTTTAGCGTTTCATTTGCTATTGGACTATTTCTTCCATTAAGCACAAAATGCACATTATTTCCTTGATGTTTCAATTTACAGTACATTTAGAATGCATCATTTGTATTTACAGACCTGCACTTTTATGTATTTTTCCCTTTATCATTTGTCCCGCTAGATGATCAATATGTACCATTTTGATTGCCTATTATTTACTCCTGCTTTGTTTTCCTTTTCCAACTACAATTGGTCCAATGTGAAAGAAGACATTGTTAAAGATATATTTTTTTTCTTCATCACATAATTTATTACATGTATGTACAGTATTTTTAATAACTTCAGGTGGCTGGAGGCTATCCCAGGAGCATCAAGCACAAGGTAGGAACTAACTCAGGACGTGGTCCTAGTTCATCACAAGGCACATTCAGTCACACTGATTTGGTTTAGCACCTATAGGAAAACCAACAAAGGGAACATACAAATGTTCCTGTTCCACAAAGACAGTTACCAAGTCAGGATTCCAACCCAGTCTACTAATGCTATGACAACAGCTTTGCTAACCATCAGTCCACCATTACTCCACTGTATACTTAAATTCTGCTTATTTTTGTTTCATTAAATAAATGACCTATTTATTCCTCCATTTTCTCTTTATCAAATAGAATGATCTTCTCTTTACAAATCTGGTCTTTATTACTTTTTCTATAGTTAAGGTACTCATTAAATTACTGATATATAATTTAAGGCTGTATATAAATTATAATCTAGATTGGGATGTAAATTTGTTACATAAAGTAAATCGTATTAAATCTCTGGTTTATGTTTATTCATTTTGTGTGATCACAATAAAAGATATTCTCATTAATGCTAAAAGTTTTAGTTCAGGGTGATACATCGCCTCTTTGTTTTCTTCTTTCACAAGGACTTCAAAATACGTGTTTTTCTTCTCTATATGCTTTTGGACCAGGAAAACTACAAAGAATTTTGAAAAACACAGACATTATCCCTCTAAACACCTTCTAAAATAATATTTACTATTTTCTTTCTGCTTAAAGGTTAATTCTACTGCAGAAAATATTATGCTGGATTGATTATACAATAAATTGTCATTAGTGAAGTAAGATTACCAACTTCCTGTGGGTTACCTAGCCTCTGAAGTCAGTCTATAACACAATAAAAATGGCAGTGATATATCAATACAATAAGTTTATTTAAACCCTTGAAATGTTAATTTAATGCCACTGGTTTCACTGGGTACTAGAAGAAATCTTTCAGGTTTAGTTGAAAAAAATAAATAAAAATGAAAATAAAATTTTGAAAACAACAGAATGACAGATATATGTTGGTTACAGCTGCTACCTCACAGTTTTAGGAAAAACATTGTAAATCCCACAATGGTTACATGAAGTTCTCATATTTTTTCTAAGTGCTTGTGTTTTTCTAAGGGTCCTCTGGTTTTCTTACAACATTACAAAAATGTGCATTATAGTTTATTAAATGGGTCCTACGTGCGTGAGTGTATCATGTGAATAGACTATGGTTATGGAGGAATAATTCAGACCAAAAAAAAAATAAAAACGTAAAATAAATCAAGCTACTGTGAAATGTGACAATAATAATGACAACACTAAATGAAGCATAATTAAGTATCTCACAAGTATATCATTTGTTGCTTAATATTTTGTGTATTTAATTATCTCTTCATTTATTTTTTCACTGACACCACACACAACAGGAAATACGCCCTGAAATGAAAACTATCACCTTCACTCATCAAAGTTGGGTGGGTGGGTTGTAGCAAGTTGCGTTTCTTGATTGGGGAATCATCGATAGAGCAGATGGCCTTTAAGTGCCACATTTACAGCAGATGCAAACTCCTAATGATGAATTCTGAGTTTCATGAATTAAAGAGGCCACTTTGCACTTTTTCTTGCACTTGTATCTAACATGCACTGGCAAAGCTTTGAGCATGCACATGAGCTACAAATTTCCCAAGTCAAGCAAAGTATTGGCACATGATTATCCAGAGAATACAAGTTTTTCATGTTTTCTGTTCTTCCTAAAATGTAAAGAAATTAATTTTTAAATGTTAAATGCTGTATACCCTTCTAACAAACTAACAAGACAGAGATTTACTTTTAAATGCAATTATGTGAATTTGTAATGAGACTTAAACAACTGACCATTTGTTTTTCTTTTGCACTTATTTCAACCAGTTCTGGTAGTATTTGCATAAATGGACACTAACAAGAAAAGAAGCTAGAAGACCTCTTAATGTTCTCATTATTTTGGGAAAATGTTTTATTCATAAATGTAAGCATCTTAATATTACCCCTTCTTTCTCAGTTTTTCTAAATGACTTATAATAATTATATCTCTGCCTTAAAAGTATGTGAAAAAACTACTGAAAGATTAAGTTCACCAATAAAGTAATGACATGCGTTTTAACAGAATGGTGTAGTGGTAGCCCTGTTACCTTGCAACAAGGATGGCAGGGCTTGAGTCCTGGATTCTCCTTGTGTGGAGCTTGCAAGCAGTCAAAAATGTCTGCATGTGTTTGCTTCCGTTTCCTCCCACAGTCCAAAGACTTGCTGGTTAAGTAGACTGGTGATTCTAAATTGGCCCTAGTGTATTTATGTTTGTGCAAGTGTGTGTGTGTGTGTGGGGGGTTCACACTGACATGGTCTGGCATCCTGTCCAGGGATTGTTCCTGCCTTGTGTCCTATGCTTGCTGGAACAGGCTCCAGGCCTCCTATAACCCACCCAGGATTAAGCAGGTTTGAAAGATTTATGTATTTTTAATAGTTTATTTACCCATAAATAATGACAAGTGAAAGTGACAGTTTCTTTTTCATAACTCGCTTCAAATTTTGCCACCAAAATAAGAAAAAAAAGAATACATAAAGAAATAAGCAAACAAACATGACACATTTAATTATTTATGCTCACATTCATGTTGTTATTTATTGTCACTTTTGCAGTCCTTTCATTTGTGTATTTGTTTATTTTATCCAAAATAATAACCCATATGTGGTAAGCTATAGGTTTAAGCAAGATTTGGAAATTCCTGGCTGGATGGAGTAATGATTTATGGTAAATGGTTTTACTGGTTTAAACACTGGGAAAAAAAATCACTTGCCTAGAACAGGGGTCACCAACTCTGGTCCTGGAGGACCACCATGGCTGTGGGTTTTCATTCTTATCCTTTTTTTAATGAGTGCCCCGTTTGTGCTAATTAACTTCTTGTGAATTCATTTTAATTGACTTGTTTTTTAAGATTTGTTCCACTGAGTTTCTTTTCATCATTCCTCTGAATTGCTTCATTTTTTTCCTTAAATGGCACCCAAACAGAAACGAAATGTGAAGTGAGTGAGCCAACAGAAGACCAACTAAGTCAGGGCTTCAAACTCCAAACAATTCCACTCCACCCAGCTGCTTGATTAGGGACGGAGTCTTGCTGTTAATTAAACCTGTTCTTTAATTCCATGCATGGCTTGTTGCTGCTCTTATTGTGCAATAGCAGACATTTTTGAAATTGTTGATTTCCTCTTTTCTAAGAGTGCTGTTCAAATGTTTTGGGGACATTAGCAGACTGACATTCCTGAGACCTTCATCTTTCTTTATTTTCAGATATTGTATGATGGACACCAGTTGTTTTGTTTCATTTTGTATCTCATTATTGTTTGGCTGCTAATTAAGGAAAAAAGAAACAATTAAGGGGTCTGAGTCTTCAAGCGCAAGTCAATCAAGAAGTTAATTTGCAGCAAAAACAGGTCACTCATTAAGAAAAGGGTTAGAATGAAAATCTGCAGCCACAGTGGCGACCCCTGGCCTAGAATAATACATCTTTTATTGGAAAGTTTTCTTTATTTAATTATTTATTTGTTGCAGCCAGTCCATAAACAAGAAGTTGTATTTGAGCTTGGCAATCTTTAATTGAATCATATTTGTTGTTTACTTCAGGGGTGAGCAACGTCACTCCTGGAGGACCACAGTGGCTGCAGCTTTTTGTCCCAACCATTTGCCTAATTAGAAAACAAAACTTGTCAATAACTGATCGTATTTAATTTTCCTGGCTTGTTAGTGCTTTAATTCTGCCATGTCAGGTCATTCTTATATCACATATTTTTTTCTCTTTCCAAAGATATCATCCAAATAATTTGAAGCCAAACATTGATGATTAATTCTCATTCACTTTTTTTCTCCAGTTTCTTTTCACATATTTGATTAAACCAGATAGTTCACAATGAACGTAAACACGCTAGATAGAAAACGGCGGAATCGTTTGTCACTTGCACCTTATTGCATATAAGGAACAATAAAATAAATCGCGTGAATGCTGCTGTTTAAGACTATAATAATCAATTAAGAGTGGGATTCTTAAACAAGACAACTCAAATGAAGCATGTAAACTTTGCTTGAATCATGAATTCTTAATCAGCAATTATTGACTTCTCATTAAGAAATTGGGAGGGAGTAAAAACCTGCGGCCTTCGGGGACCAACGTTGATCACCCCTGGTTTACATGTTCTTGAAATTAAATGAACCAGGTATTGTGCGTAGATCAGAACCCAACTAAAATTGACTGTGTATTATACAGGTCAGTGGGTGACAGCTCATGAAATCTGAAGTTGATCCTGACCTTCCAGTTTGGAGTTAACGGGTGACATTGACACGCTACATGCTCTCCTAATATTATGACAGAATCGATAACTAGCACTTACACATTTACCTTCAGGAAAAATAATACCTTTTCGCATGGATGAACCACGAGCACACGCGGCAAACTAAGTTTTACTTCCTCAGCGCATTTACTCGTACACAGGTCTGCAGCGTTATTAAAATCCATTTTAATCTTGTTTCCTACCTTACCTCCAAGTGATGGCTATACACCGGGGATCCTTGTTTCATTTCCCACGAGTTGTGACCCCCTCCCCCTCCTCCTCCCCCCGGTCTCTGTCTCTCTTTTTTTTTTTTTAAACCCACCTCGGGTGGGAGGATGTCGGTCTGATAATGAGGCATTACGTCTCGCGCGTGACACCCTATACAAAGTTCAGGCGGGGGAGGCGGCGGCGGCACAGGCACACGCGCCGATTTTCTATTTACTCTCGCGCGCAGCGCAGTCGAATTAAGTTGTTGCTGCAGCTGTGGCTCGAGCCTGACCTGTGAACGATTCCCGCGCCACCTGCGCTCGTTCTCGGCAGATTTCATCCTGCGCGCCTCCGTAGCTCGCTTTCTGGTTGTGTTTCTACACGCTAGGTGTAGCGGTTAGACGAAGATGCTACGGACAAAAAAGAATAAAGTTCGCCGGAGGAGAGAGTTGCTACTGCTCCAGGTCACTTTCGTTTGCGGCGCACTCGGTTTGGCGTGGAGTATTCCGGCTTTGCTGCCCGGCTTGGGTAAGTGAATTCTTTAGAGAAGAAAATGAGCCCAAGAATTGTTTGTTGTATGGAAGAGATGACAAACGTAATTGGTGGACCGTGCCCTGCTAGCCTGCAGTAGAATGATATTAGAATGCCGGGTGGCCCGATGGGCGCTGTGTTGCTAAGTGGGTGTGAGAGATAATGAAGACGGGTGAGCTTGTTTGCTGGGCGGACAGCAACGTGGCTTCCAAATTGTGCGTTTTATCCCAGCGACCCGTCGCAGAGATGTTGGGGTTGTATTTGCCTAAACCGTACAAAGTCAACATGAAAACTGCCATGACTTTGTTCAGTTTGATGTTGGGAGGTGTTGTCCGACAAGAGTAGGCATTCCAGACAGTGACCGCTTTGTTGGGTATATTGAACGGGTTTGGCATGGGTGCTGAACTGCTCTGCCATGACCAAAGACTGTGAAGAAAGTGTGGAAGGTAAGTTGAAACCACTGTGTATGTTGAGCTTGGAATCACGGATGCTTGTGAGTGTGCGGTCAGGCATGTTTGCGTGAAGGCTTTAGACTTCAAACCCTGAGGTTTTGGGTTCAAATCCGACTACTGACAATTATGTGGCCATGATCATCTCACTTCTCCAACTTTTGCTCCAATTGGAAAAACAAAAGAAATGTAACCAACTGCATTTTGTATTTATAAAGGTGTCAGCCAAATATGTAAATATAGAATCTAAAAAGACTACCTTAATCAATTTTAGACTGCTTTCTTTTCTAGTTAGTGGTTCTCTGGGAGCCAGAGACTATCCCCACATGAGCTGCTGCAATTCAGGAAACCATCTTCCACAGGACTCTGATAGGGTATACTTGCCACATATGTTGTGCTAGTCCACATGACATGGTTTTGTACTGTAGCAGAGTGTTGCACTTCCCAAAAGAAGCCAAAGTGAATATAGGAAAAAATTGTTTTAAACTCCCTAGTTAAGAATCAACCTAGGGTTCAAGGATTGTGAGTCTATGCAGCTCATTGTGCCACTCCATGATGCATGAATAAAAAAAAAAAATGAAATGGATAATTGCAAAGTAAAAACCAAATATGTGGGAAAAAAGCCTTTTTATCAAATACAGCCAAAGTGACCAACCTTCATAAATGCCGTCTGAAAAAGATATACTCCCAAGAAACAGAAACTGAGGAAATGAGGAACGGATGAACACAAATTATTTTCATGGTGTCCTGATGCATACTGTATATGAAGTAAAGAGCAAGAATCTGCTCAGGTTCAACAATTCCTTAACTGAAATGTCACAATAATATTAGTGAAAAGAAAATGGTTTACAATGTATCTGTCTGAGGTGTGTTTTTTTCCTCTTTGTTCCCAATTTATGTGATGAGTAACAAAATGGCTTACATTATGTACTGAAAGACAGAAATCATTAGTTTTATATTGTTACAGTTGCTTTGATGGATAGCTATTCTAAGCCTGTGATGGAATTTCCTACCAAATTATACTGATGATTGCAATTAGAAGAAAACAATGGGATCACATTTCTTTGTCTTAAACATTACATAGGATTGTAGGGTTTTTGAGAGATGAGACTGTATCTGTTTTTAATCGGTTTAGTTATTTGAGAAAACGCATGTTATTTTCCCTCTCTGTCTCATACAGTATGTGTTCATGTGGCATGTCATTTTGTGTGTGTTCAACATGTGTTTTGTTGCATGTCCTCTTTTGATTTAACTCTACTGTAAATGGTATAGTGTACTGCATCATGCCATGATTATAAATGGTAGAAAATACTATAAAGAGTTATTGTCACTGCTTATTAGAAGTCCACCACATTTTAGGCCTCATTTTCGTTAAGTAACCTAACTAAAACAACTGAGAATAATGTCAATACCACTTTGAACAAAAAGAAAATTGGATTAAATAATGAGCACAATTATGTAAGGACAGGATTCACATAAGTGAGTTGTAAGTTAATTTTTGATCTTTAGTTTATATGTACAGTAATAGCTTAAAGTATGTGGAGCCATTCTGAATGGTGGCACAACCCTATTTTAAATCAAATCATGTGGAATGATGCTTTACTGTTGGATATGACACATTTTTTTTCTAATTGCATGTTTTTTCTCAGTTCCATTACACTTTGTTTTCCAGAATTTTAAATAAATGTCTATTGCCACTTTTTAATTCAATATTGGTGGTGAGATATCAAGGCCAGCTGATTTTATTTATCCAGTTTTAATTCCTCTGGCAACTACGAAATGTTTAAGCCAAACATTTATATGCAAGAATTAAAAACTGATTATTTTTTTATGGAGGTAAAAACTAGTCACTTTGATGGATCTACTGTTCGTTGGAAAATGTATTAAGAACTGTCCCCCATTTAGGAAAACGGGTTAATGTAACAGGCTATGGTAACCCATCTACGCTTAAATTCTCTTTTGAAATATTAGGTGTTGATGTTCATTTAGTCTGCAGTTAACCATTATTTGTCGCAATCCTAGCTTATTTTCTTCAGTGTTAACTAGTATAGTACCATTCCTTCTCTTACTATTTCAGCAGAAGTCATGTATCAGCTGGTTTATTATTGCTGCTCTGCTTAATGGTAATCTTTGTAGCACAGATATGACACAAAGGTTAATATTTTTAGTACTGCACGTTGCCTTTCCAGGGCATAGTGGTTTCTAGCAACATGTTTTTTGCCACTTAACAGTGCAGTATTTGTTCCATCTATTGTATATCCATGATACTGAAATTCTGCTGTAATAATAGTTAAAGATCTACAGTGTAGAATTTTGACCTCCTCTAATAAAGCTGTGTAATAATAAAGAGATGACTAAAAGAAGTGGATCGGTGGTAGTGCATGGTAGTGCCAGCATGTTGTTGCTGTCTCACAACAAGGAGCCAGGGGTTCAGGTTCCAAGTGCTCCCTGCACAGAGCTTGCATGTTCTCCATGTGTTCATGTGGGTTTTCTTCAGGTGCTCCAGCTTACTCCCAGAGCCCAAAGGCATGCAAGTTAGGTGGTTTGTTGAGGCTAAATTGGTTCTTGTGTGGGTGTTCAATGTGTGATTGGCTGGGATTGTTCCTGTCTTGCACCTGATGTTTGCTGGGATAGGCTTCAGTTTCCCCATGACCTTGCTTTGAATAAGTGGGTTTAGGAAATGGATGCATGTATGAATGAGATGTGCTTTGTTATTGGCACAGTGTTAATTTGGAGTAGTTAGCTAATTAAGGATCATAAAGGTTAGCATTAATACATGTAAAGATGTGTTGTACTTTATATAGGTATAGTGTGGAAAACTAGTGTACCAGGGTTTCACTTGCCAAGCATGTACAGTAATTTAGAGGAGTGAAAACGAAAGCATTACACTTTCCCAGGCCCCTAATATAGTAATCATGTTAGTTTTCAAAAGACAAAAGTGTTGTATGTTCATGTATGGATTCTGTACTGGGAGGAATATAAAGGTGTGGAATAAAGACGTTTAAACCCCTGGATAAACAGGTAGTCTAAATATGGTGTGTATAATTTTTAGAGTATTTTCTATTCCACCACCTGTTCATGTGTACACTGTCTGATTATTGCTAGTATTTTGAGTTATTGATGATCATAAGTTTTTTGTTTAAAGCAATACTTTTGTTACATATTTATTTTAGATCAAAATCCTCCACGAACAATGTAAGTTGTATACATTAACTGAATAATTTCTTGAATTTTATTGATATATAAAGACAATTCAAATTTCACTTTAAGCAAACATTCAGACTTTTTTTTTTTTTTTTTTTTTTTAAACTCCAGCTTGAGTGTGGTGGCTGTGTTTCTTTTAGAGCAAGCAATTAAAAACAGAGTCACAGCAGGAAAACTTTCATTATGGTAACTGAGTCAGAGTTTGTTTGCCGTACAACAATGAGCAGAAAACATTTTCTTTGCCGGCATTATTTAGATTAGATTCAACTTTTTCAAAGTACAGGTACAACGAAATGTATTTTAGTATCCAGCCTGGAAGTGCCAATAGTAAAGTGCAATAGACAATCTGGCAGCATACCAATATACAAGATGAGTGGGCTGAGTACGCAGCCCTGCAGAACATCAGTATTCATGATCAGGTTAGATGATGTGTGGTGGTTTAATCTGACAGACTAGGATCTGTTTAGGAAGTCCAGTGCCCAATTACAAAGAGAGGTGCTGAGGTTACTGAGGGGATGATGGTGTTAAATGCAGAGCTAAAATAAAAAAAATAACATCCTGACATAGGAGCAGTTTGTTGTCTGGGTGTGTCAGGGCAGAGTGAAGAGCTGAGGATACGGCATCCTCCGTTGACCTATTGGGACAATGGGCAAACTGGTAGAGATCTAGTGTGTGAGCTAAACTGGATTTGAGGTGGGCCCGAATCAGTCTTTCAAAGCACTAGGTGGAGGTGAGTGCAACAGGGTGGTAGTCATTTAGGCTCCCTGAAGAGGATAGTTTAGGCACCTGTACAGTCCTTGTGGACTCAAGGCATGCAGGGACAACAGGCTAGACAGAGACGGTTTGAAGAAGTTGCTGAAGACTTCAGACAATTGCTAAGCACAGACTTTAAGCACATGCCTGTGTATGCCACCAGGACCAGCAGCACTGTATGCATTCACTTTGCTCAATCTAGGTGGGACGTCTGAGGGGCAGTTTTGTTTCCAAGTGTTTTTTGTTCCAATCAATACAAGCATAAAAGTTGTTGTTTAGCTTGTTAGGAAGGGAGATATTACTTGTTGTTGAGGTTCTGTTCACATTCCTGTATTCCGTGATGGTCTGGGTGGCTTCCCACATACGTCTAGGTTCAACAACAACAACATTTATTTATTTAGCACATTTTCATACAAAAAAGTAGCTCAAAGTGCTTTACATAATGAAGAAAAATAAAAGACAAAACCACAAATTAAAATAAGACCTTAGTTAACATGGAAAAAGAGTAAGGTCTGATGGCCAGGGAGGACAGAAAAAACAAACTCCAGACGGCTAGGGAAAAAAAATAAAATCTGCAGGGGTTCCAGGCCATAAGACCGCCCAGTCCCCTCTGGGCATTCTACCAAACATAAATGAAATAGTCCTCTTTGTATTTAGGGTTCTCACGGACGGATTTGATGATGATGATGGTGGTCATGCAGACTTCTGGCTTTTAATCCATCACTGCTGGAATATCACGGTGCTTTGAGTAGATGGTGGTGGCGGACACTGGAAAAAGAAACGTAAGAGAGAGTAGGGGTTAGTATAGATTTTACAGCCACCATGAATAGTTATTATAATGAATTGGATATACAGAATATCAGGATTAAATTACAGTGAAGTTATGAGAAGGCCATGTTAAAATGCGTTTTCAGTAGTTTTTTGAAGTGCTCCACTGTATTAGCCTGGCGAATTCCTATTGGCAGACTATTCCAGATTTTAGGTGCATAACAGCAGAAGGCTGCTTCACCACTTCTTTTAAGTTTTGCTCTTGGAATTCTAAGGAGACACTCATTTGAGGATCTGAGGTTATGATTTGGAATATAAGATGTCAGACATTCCGATATATAAGATGGGGCGAGATTATTTAAGGCTTTATAAACCATAAGCAGAATTTTAAAGTCAATCCTGAATTACACAGGTAACCAGAGTAGTGACATCAAAATTGGAGAAATGTGCTCGGATTTCCTTATCCTAGTTAGGATTCTAGCAGCTGCATTCTGCACTAGTTGCAATTGATTTGTCTTTTTTTTTGGGTATTCCTGAGAGGATTGCGTTACAGTAATCTAGTCGACTGAAAACAAACGCGTGAACTAATTTCTCAGCATCTTTCAGTGATATGAGGTCTAACTTTTGCTATGTCTAAGTGAAAAAATGCTGTCCTATTGATCTGATTGATATGCGATTTAAAATTCAGATTGCAGTCAATTACCCCTAAGCTTTTTACCTCCGTCTTGACTTTTAATCCTAATGTATCCAGTTTATTTCTAATCGCCTCATTTTATCCGTTATTGCCAATCACTAAGATTTCAGTTTTCTCTTTATTTAGCTTGAGAAAATTACTATTCATCCATTCAGAAATACAAATAAGACATTGTGTTAGTCAATCAAAAGAATCGGGTTATCCGGTGCTATTAATAAATACAGCTGTGTGTCATCAGTATAGCTGTGGTAACTCGCATTATGCCCCTAGATAATCTGACCTAACGGAAGCATGTAGATTGAGAAGAGCAGCGGACCCAGGATGGAGCCTTGTGGAACATCATATAGGATATCATGTGACTTAGAGTTGTAATTCACACAGCTAACAAAGAATTTTCTCCCTGCCAGGTAGGATTCAAACCAATTTAAGACACTGCCAGAGAGGCCCACCCATTGACTAAGGTGATTTCTAAGAATATTATGGTCCATGGTGTCAAATGCGGCACTCAGATCTAAGAGGATGAGAATGGATAAATGGCCTCTATCTGCATTTACCCGGAAGTCATTTACTACTTTAACAAGTGCAGTTTCTGTGCTGTGATTTGTTCTAAAACCTGACTGAAATTTATCAAGAATAGCATGTTTATTGAGGTGGTCATTTAACTGCATAATGACTGCCTTTAGAATTTTACTTCAAGGCAGGTTAGAGATGGGTCTAAAATTTTCAAAAGCAGAAGGGTCAAGATTATTTTTCTTAAGTAGGGGTTTAACTACAGCAGTCTTAAGACAGTCTGGGAAGACTCCCGTATCTAATGACGAATTTACTATGTCAAGTGTTCGGGTTCGGAGTTCTTGAAATGATCCTCAGTGTGTTGCTTGTTTTTCTTTTTGGCTCTTTTGGCCATGATTATAATCTGTACTTTACATACAACCAACTTGCATATCCTCTCAGTAAGTTACCTGTTTACATCGTTACTTTTTGCAATTTTCATGCATTCAACTGTATGCATTTAGGTGGATTTGAAGACTTGGTTATTTGTTTTGATGAAGCAATTGCAGGTTACAGGCCTTGCTCAAGCGCCCAAGGGAGTAGAGTCACTTCTTGCATTTAAAGGATTTGAACTGGCAACCTTCTGATTGCTGGCACAGATCCTTGGCCTCGGAGTCGCCACTCTGCTGGTTTATCGTAATCTCTAAAGCGCATATTTTATGTTCACTGGTGGACTAATAGTCGTTTTCTAACCTGCTTGATCCAATTCAAGGTCATGTAGAGGTGGCGTCTATCAATGGTGGGTACAATGTAGGAAACTACATTGTACAGGGCACCAGTCCATCGTGGGGCCCAGTCATCTGCATACTTGCACTTACACTGGGACCAGTTTAAAGTTGTAAGTCTTGGAGTACCGAAAGGGGAAAATCCACAAACACAGGAAGAACATTTAAACTCCACATGGTTGTTTTGTGGGATAACACATTAATCAGAAGAGTGGCTGATGATTTTTCAGTACATGAACTACTGTATATATTGGAAAGAATAGTTATATTTTTACAAATTGCTTGAAACATTACTTTGATTTTAAAATGTGCCAACTATTCATTTGTAGAAACTGCTTTTAACAGTCTAAAGTATTTTTTTTTCCCATTCAACTCTTAGACAAATGATGTTTGCTTATAAACAAATGACTACTTGGAGCAGAACTTGTTCCTCCATTTGCTGAAAGAAGAGTACAAAATTGATATGTATAGGACTGATTTAATCTTTCATATTCCCTCCTTTTTGTCATTCTTTTGTTGTTTCTTAGGTTTTCTACCAATAATCCATCCGATGAGAATTTTCCACCTGACCTGTGCATACTGAACAGTGTGAAAAAGTACTTCGAAATTGTCAATTTACTTTTGCTTCTACTTAATCTCTGAATAATTTCATACAGTTGTTAGCACTGCTGTCCTACAGCTTCAATAAATAAAAAATCAGAAGTATGTGTTATTTAAAATAGTAAATTTTCAATGGCTTAGTGTGTTTGTGTCCTGTTCAGGGTTGGATTCTGCCTAATGTTTGGTGCTGCAAGGATAGTGTCTGACTCTCCTGGGAGTGAATTTGATTAAACTGGTTTAGAAATCCATATCATCAAAGCTTTCATTTTGTTGTATTTAAGCCTAAAGAATGCTACCTATTGTATTATTTAGGTCAGTTTCACATCACATTTAGATTGTAATGTGTGGTTTTTTTTTCCCCTCTCTCTCTGTCTCTCTCTCCCCCCTTAATTATTTAAGCGTATGCTGCCCTTTCCTTCCTTGTGAAAGCATTTGTTTTGCTAATGGAGCTTTAACAAGCCTGCTTTTAGAGCTGGGGAGTTTGGTCAAACGGCCAAGTCTGTAATCGGAGGCCAAAGTTAGCAGATAAGGAGTACTAAAGTGAGACTGGTTGTCAGAAGACCATCTAGATTTTAAATACAAATTTATTGTTGTGTACACAGTACAATGAAATTCTAATTTGAGAAAAGTTTGGACTGTTGTGTCCTGGGTTGGGGAAGGCTATATTTGATTGAAATAGTAACTTGAGAATACTAAGCATTCATAAAGACCTGGCATTCACAGTAATTCAGGATCAGATTAATTTGTTAATCAATTTCTGTCATATACCTTGGGGGGTGGGGGGGGATTAAAAATAAAGTTGTCAAAAACCAGTGCTCATACCTGTAATATACTGGCTAAACCGCAAGAAAAATACACTAGTAGACTTGTTTAGAATTATCAATAAAAACTTCTACACTGTATAGTTGGGAAATTCAAATGATATGGTGGTAATATTGGTTTAATTTCAAAGTTAAGATTGTGTAATTTCATAAAATTGTCCATTAAGAATTGTGGACAACAGATACATATGTATCAATGTATATATGAACTGTTATATGTTTGAATACAGTAGGACCCCCATTTAACATATCTGTAGGGACCAACTTGAAAAAAGAAATGTTAAATATGGAAAAAAGTGTTAAATGTAGAAAACTGTCGCTGATTTGTTAGGATACTATTTAGTATACAGTGGTGTGAAAAACTATTTGCCCCCTTCCTGATTTCTTATTCTTTTGAATGTTTGTCACACAAAATGTTTCTGATCATCAAACACATTTAACCATTAGTCAAATAAAACACAAGTAAACACAAAATGCAGTTTTTAAATGATGGTTTTTATTATTTAGGGAGAAAAAAAAAATCCAAACCTACATGGCCCTGTGTGAAAAAGTAATTGCCCCCTGAACCTAATAACTGGTTGGGCCCCCCTTAGCAGCAATAACTGCAATCAAGCGTTTGCGATAACTTGCAATGAGTCTTTTACAGCGCTCTGGAGGAATTTTGGCCCACTCATCTTTGCAGAATTGTTGTAATTCAGCTTTATTTGAGGGTTTTCTAGCATGAACCGCCTTTTTAAGGTCATGCCATAGCATCTCAATTGGATTCAGGTCAGGACTTTGACTAGGCCACTCAAAAGTCTTCATTTTGTTTTTCTTCAGCCATTCAGAGGTGGATTTGCTGGTGGGTTTTGGGTCATTGTCCCGTTGCAGCACCCAAGATCGCTTCAGCTTGAGTTGACGAACAGATGGCCGGATATTCTCCTTCAGGATTTTTTGGTAGACAGTAGAATTCATGGTTCCATCTATCACAGCAAGCCTTCCAGGTCCTGAAGCAGCAAAACAACCCCAGACCATCACACTACCACCACCATATTTTACTGTTGGTATGATGTTCTTTTTCTGAAATGCTGTGTTCCTTTTACGCCAGATGTAACGGGACATTTGCCTTCCAAAAAGTTCAACTTTTGTCTCATCAGTCCACAAGGTATTTTCCCAAAAGTCTTGGCAATCATTGAGATGTTTCTTAGCAAAATTGAGACGAGCCCTAATGTTCTTTTTGCTTAACAGTGGTTTGTGTCTTGGAAATCTACCATGCAGGCTGTTTTTGCCCAGTCTTATGGTGGAGTCGTGAACACTGACCTTAATTGAGGCAAGTGAGGCCTGCAGTTCTTTAGACGTTGTCCTGGGGTCTTTTGTGACCTCTCGGATGAGTCGTCTCTGCGCTCTTGGGGTAATTTTGGTCGGCCGGCCACTCCTGGGAAGGTTCACCACTGTTCCATGTTTTTGCCATTTGTGGATAATGGCTCTCACTGTGGTTCGCTGGAGTCCCAAAGGTTTAGAAATGGTTTTATAACCTTTACCAGACTGATAGATCTCAATTACTTCTGTTCTCATTTGTTCCTGAATTTCTTTGGATGTTGGCATGATGTCTAGCTTTTGAGGTGCTTTTGGTCTACTTCTCTGTGTCAGGCAGCTCCTATTTAAGTGATTTCTTGATTGAAACAGGTGTGGCAGTAATCAGGCCTGGGGGTGGCTACGGAAATTGAACTTAGGTGTGATACACCACAGTTAGGTTATTTTTTAACAAGGGGGCAATTACTTTTTCACACAGGGCCATGTAGGTTTGATTTTTTTTTTTCTCCCTAAATAATAAAAACCATCATTTAAAAACTGCATTTTGTGTTTACTTGTGTTATATTTGACTAATGGTTAAATGTGTTTGATGATCAGAAACATTTTGTGTGACAAACGTGCAAAAGAATAAGAAATCAGAAAGGGGGCAAATAGTTTTTCACACCACTGTAGGTCTCGGTTTTCTGTGTTTTTTCAGGGTGTTTATAGTCTCACTACAGTTATTTTTGTGATTACTAGTTACTGTGCAATCTAGTTTGAGCATGTTCTATTTAATTTACAGAACTGTCTCTTAATTTCAAACTGTTAATCCTCCTGATGAAAACTGCTGTTATTCATAGCTGTACCATTATAAAGCCATGAGAGCATGAAGCTTGCTTGCAGTGCATCATGCGCAAAATAATGTCATGTTTACACTGCAGCTCAATTCCAACTTTTCTTTGCGCATGTGAGACAGATGTGATCGTTTTAGAAGTGTGATCAATGAAAAATGATCTAGAATCACAAATTTTCAGAATACATTTAGAACTTATTACCACTGTTTTGCATCTAACGCCCAAACATCTTGACATGGCAACAGGTCAAACAGGTGTGTTTTTTTTTTTTTTTTTTTTTTTTTTTCTCTCCCCCCTCTTGTGTTTCTTCATTGCTGTCATGAGCTGACTAATTTGTAGATGTCATACATTAAAGTGATGTAACACAACCTGTGGGACACATTTACAGATATCTGTACACCTCGTATCAGATTTGGATCACTCACAAAATTTGAACAGTCAAACAAAAACAATCCGACATGAGGCAAAAATCCAAATAGTCACTCTTCACTGTAGTGTGCACATAACCTTAATAGACTTGTGCTTGTTCAGGTAAAAATTAACTACAGTATGGGGAAACATTAAATATGGCAATGTTAAATTGGGGTGTGTGTGTGTGGAATTTTCACAGTATGTCCATATTGAATCATAACATTTCTGTCTATTCAGAGATCTGTATACAGTACTGACTTCGATTGCATGTATTTTTTCCATTCAGATAGACTAGATTAGATATATACGTGTGTGTGTGTGTGTGTGCTTGTTTTCATGTAAAACACAAAACAAAACATTAAGGAATAGGTTAACAAAACAGCTGATGTATGCTTTGTATACTTAAAGTACTATGACAAATGCTCAAATGCTTTCTTGACTGAGAAAATACAAATGTTTAAGATTAAAAAAAAAAAAAAAAAAATTGGTTAATGTCCATAAGTTCAAAATAAAGTTGACTTTCCCCAGCTCTGAAGTTCTCTCATAACCTCTAGACCTTTTAAGTAAGTAAGGAAGGATAGTAAACACACTAGGTATTTACTCCTCTTCCTTTCTCACTGTAGCACAACAGATCGGAGTCTTAATCATCAGTGTGTCTGTGTAGGATGGTGTGCGTTTTGTGTGTGTGTGTATCTTGGAGAGGGGAGTATAGTGAGATGAGCATCAGTTATTTGTGAAAGAGAAACGTAGGCAAGTTGTGATCACTCTGTGTCTTTGATCATTGGGAAAAGCCAGGCAACTCTAAATCTCTCTAAACAAATAGAAGCCAATCCAGTATTATTGCCCTTACTAACCTAAATGCTTTGTCAATGAAAAGTTGCCAATGAGGAATAACTGAAATCACCATGCTGTTTTTGACTGATTACAAACAACTGAAGTTTGAGGTGGATTAATGATCACCCTGATACAATTGTCAAAGAAATAAAGGGCTGAATAAAAATGATTTTGTGATCTTGTGTCTCAAAGTTTCAGAAAAGATGTATGCTTTGTTTAGGGGCTGAACTGATGTATTGAGTTAAAGTACAGCTAATGAAAGGCCCCTTAGTTCTTTGAATATGTTAATTTTCTGCTAATGATATAGCTTTTTCAGGATTAACATGCCTACAGTCAGTTTTTTTATTTTGAGAAACTCCCTGCCTGTGGTAAAGATCAGTTTTGGATTGGATGAACTTTATTAATCCCATGGCGAAATTCAGATGCATATAGCAGCAGAAACATGAACAAGAATACAGATTGCAGAACAAATACAGCTAATCAATCAATGATACCTTTTATATTGTGGAGATATTTCAAAATGAACTTAACCAGTACATCGGGAGGAAACCTTGAATTTCCTGATAGCATTGGGCTGAAAAGACCCCACAGGCACTTCTTAGCACACAGTGGTGGAATTAGCATGTGACTAAAAGTGCTCCAAGAGAGCACCTCCAGGAGGGGTTAGAGGAGACTTCATTATGGCAACCAATTTTAACCACCTTTTTTTTTTTTTTCCTCCTAACCCCCACCCCGCACCATTCCACAACACCTTCCAGTGTATCTGAACCAAGAAAAGCTTTACAGTGCAGTTGCACATTATACAGTGCCTTCTGGAATAACAGTTTTTCATGTACACAAAAAACAAAGTTGATTTCTGAGAAGGATCTGTAATGGCATGAGAGAGAGTGGGAGGTGTGTGTGTGTGTGTGTGTGTGTGTGTAAAATGTTGAAGCAGGACATGGTGAATCATGGTGATGGAATGTGTTTGATCCGTTGATTTTTTTTTTTTTTTTTTTGAGTACCCCCAAGATACTAATACATGTTGGAGATGTTAGTCCTTGTTTAACACGTGTATAATGATAAATATGTTCAAGCATCAATGAAAAGAAATTGAATGGCTAAACTTAGGTGTCCAGTGCTATGTTTGTCTGCAAGTTTAAACCAATTTATTCAAACATATATATCTGAAGCACTGTATATCCAAAATAACTATTTATTAGGAATTAGAAGGGCTACAACAGTGTGCATCAACAGAAGGGAAAACTAACAGGTTAAAATCAATTCCTTGTTAAGTTATTGGGAAAGGTGGAATCCCTCTTCAGCCTTCAGTAAGTGATTTTTAAAACTGTGTGTCATCAGATGTCTGATACAGCCAGTAAGCAAATATTCACTCTGATCCTTTTTATGCTCATTTTTTGTTTGCTTTTGTAACTTTGCAGGTCTTACAACAGCTGCTTCAACTGAAGATCAATTAGTCATGAAAAAGTGGGAGAGTAGAAAATTAATGGCTATGGAAAATGGAACAAGGAATTGCACAGAACCAGGCAAGTTTGTAAAGAGAAATGTTATCGGTAGATTGTAATTTTGGCTTTCTCTGGTAAGGGATGATTCAATTATATCATTATTTCTAAGGGGTTTTAAGCCAAGTATATGTGAAAAATCCAAATTTGTTTTTGTGTTTGCTAATCACATTTATTTAAAACAATAGTAAAAAAATAGCAAGTAACATACTAGGGACATTCCCCTATCACATCCAAAGATTATGCTAAATTTTAAATCTGAACATTGTAAAAAACACACAGATTCTATCAATTAATCCTCTATAAACATGAAGACAATTGCTACCCAGTGGTGAGACATAAGTATGCATGCATTAATACCTAACCTAATTAAACATTCACAATTGATGGTCTTTCAAATTGTAATGTGACAATTTTCCTTTATCAAATTTTCTCCCTTAAGTCCATAAGCAAATGTAAAAAGTAAAAGTACCAATAATCAAGAAATGCCTGATAGATGTTTTTTACTTTTTAAAATATTAGAAGTTTAGCAACCCAAGACCGTAGGAAATTTTTAATCTCTTATGGTAAGATGATTGGGGAAGGGTCAGAAGTGTAGAAACAATTGGTAGTGAGGTTAAAACATTGTGCATATCAGGCTAGAACAGCAATTTATTTCTTGTATAGCCCCAAAATCGCACACAAGGAGCGCCGCAATGGGCTTTAACATGCCGTGGTTTTTGACAGCCCCTCTGCCTTAACTGCCTAAAACCACAAGAAAAAACTTGCAAAAATACTCTTGCAGGGAAAAAGAACATGAAAGAAATCTTGGGAAAGGCAAGTCAGAGAGAGACACCTTTCTATGTCAGTTGGGCATGCAATGTGTGTCAAAAATTGGGTAAACACAATCCACAAAACAGAAAATGAAGCCAATGAGGAAATCCCAGAACATATGGAGGACAGGGTTTGATCGACATTTTTGATAAAATTGGAAAGGAGAATTTATAGATCAGACCTATTGCAAGTACTGTATGTAGCATAGCTTGAGGACAATTAGTAATTGAATGAGTTTGTTTAGGATTCCGTTAGAATTGGGATTTAGTCATGGAAAGAAGGATTTAGTATCAGTTTTGTCTGAAATGTGAAGAATGTGTGTGTTAGGAGTTTAGCAGACTGAGAGGAGAAATTCGTGTGCATATCTGTAGCTGGTAGCTCTGGGAACAAGGTAAACTGGAAGGAAACCAGGGTGGGATGGGTAAGGGATAGCCTTGTAGTGTGACTAGGCTGATTCTAGGGCTACAGGGGATGAGTTATGAGGAAAGATAAAATGAGCTGATCCTTTTCAGTTTAAGTAAAACGAGATTAGGAAAGGGACATTGAGTTGTTTAAAATTGACGGGAATTAGTACAGTGGGTCGCAACTGTTACTTTAATCAAGATCACTGGGACACAGTTGGAAACTCACGGTTTTACATTTATAAGACATAAATATTTCTGCTTTTGCTCTAGATTTAAATGCTTAACTCTTTTGTTGATTTCATTATACTTTGCCCTCTCTCTGTGCAGTTTTTCCCCCTTCATTGCATCTTAATAATGACAACTTAAAACGAGCAGAGCAGACACCCAGGCAAACAATACTGAATAATCAAAGGCTGCAGCTACTTGAGTCAGACCCACTAATTAGTAAATAATTGATTAATTAAACAATTAGAACACCTAGAAAAGTAGAATGAAAATCAAGATGGAAATACTGTTAAAAAGAAAAAAAACACATTATTCCTATATAACTGCTTGGTATATTTTTAATATATATATATATACCTGTATATATTTTTTTTTTTTTTTAGCAAACTTAGTTTTCTAATTTAATATATTGTTCCTTAAACACAGAACTTGGGAAATATCAGTTCACTTAATTAGCCCAGGAGTTCAATTTAAAAACAGAAGCTGGTTGGAACAAAAACCTGCAGCGACAGGGGGTCCCCAGGACCGACGTTGAGAACCCCTGCTCTAGAACACAATCTCCATAAGGGACATCTGTAAAAGATGTATATGATTTCCTTACTACAATGCACGCTGGCTACTTCTTTCTCAGTTTCAGCAACCTTGATCATGAGATGCTGGATTAGCTGACCTCTCCTGCAGATGTAAATATCCTGGGGGTGGGCACTATCGCAGAATCTCTGCAAAATGTTTAACACCATGCAGGACTTGAATTGTACTGGCCTCTTTCATAAATATCATTTATTTGATAACCCCTTTTAAAATATTATCAAGAGAATTACCAACTAACTCTTTAGTGCCTATTGGACTTCTCTATTTACTATTAATTTTCTCACTAATACTATTTCATGTTAACTTCCTGTTTTTACTCGCACACTTGAAGATGCCTGTGAAGAGTATTTTAATCTCTTCTATACTTCTACACCTGTCTGGGTGTTTATTTTAAGAAGCAATTTCTTCTTTTTTTTTTTTTTTTATTTTATTTAAATGAAACGCATGTATTGATACAATACCTGTTTTAAATGCCCTCATCTTTAAATGTGCTGTTTATCCTCGCCCATTTCCAGGCTCTATTGCTTATGCATGCTATGTCCCTATCGTAACTAATATTCTTTTGCTTGATTTCTTCTTTACATGGAAATGAACTTGTGTATTTACTGTGTATGCGTGCCTGCCGCAGCTGACCCTGTAGCACTGCTGAGCTATGCACACACAGCCCTTTCACTCACACATGCTTTGTTCTTGAGCAGTAAAAAAAAAAAAAATTACAAAAAAAAAAATTAATGGGGGGGCTGTAAAAATGACCTCTTTGTAGAAACCAAAAAATACTTTTAAGTGTGAATGTTGTGTATGAAACATGATATGGTTAATACACAAATCATATGCAGCACTCTGCTCTCGGTGCAATCCAAGCAAGCAAGCAAGTATGACTTCATGATGCAATTAACGACCTGGACACCAGTAAAACAACTTTTGCTGTGTTAACCCATAAGTTTGTTTTTTATTTTTACTTGGTGTTTTAATGCTTTTGATAATCTAGTGAGATTTTCTTGTGCAGCTACTTCTGTTCTACCTTTTTCAACATTGTGAAAGTGTTTTGACTATGGAGAAGGTTCTAAATAACTTAATCAGCAATCAGTTAACTTAAATTGCAATAATATAACTACGTATAAAATGACACGTTCACATTTTATTGGCATGCTGCTGAAATAAGAGTAGTGTCAAAATGCCAGAAGCTTTGATTTATACACTTGTTATGCATCTTACAGGTTTTATATTTCTGTAGCAGCAGTATGGTTTGAATTATCAGGTTGCTTCCCATTTGTGACTATTTGTTTCCTGTTTTGTGACATGATCACAGGTTAAAGAATTTGCTTGGAAATATACAAATACAGGATTGCAAAATTTGTAACTGGGATGCTACTTATTTTATTAAACGACTTATGCATGCTTACCTTTATTTGTATTTTATTAAAGTTGGACCGTCTATTCCCATAGTGCTTAATATGAAAAACTGGTAACCTATAGTTAAGATCTGTAAGGTTGTAGTTGGCTTACCAAGCAGATGCAATACTTTATCTCATATACCTATTATGAAGTCCTGCACAAAAGTGCTTGTTTCCTTTTGCTTTTCAACTGATTTTATTCCAATTTTTATATTTATCTTGATTTAAGTTGTCTGACCTTTTGTTGGGGTGTAGTGGAAATTTTTTATGGTGTTTTCTATTCTAAAGTTGATTATGTCTTTATTTTTGTGTAATTTAAGTATGGAGGGCTCTCTGATCCAAGTTCAAATTCAGTTGACTACAATAATAAACTACATCAAGTATATGGGTATTCTAGTATAGGTCAAATGTAAAATTTGAAAAGTCACTGCCCTTTTTAATATATTTGGACCATTTTAATGGGTTTTTTTATAGTCTTTGAATGTCTTTGATTCCCAGAGGCTGGTTTCATTTTTCAGTTTTAATACTGGGTTTATTGGTAATAGGAATTATACTGTAATGATTCATTTTCATCTTTTCAAAATAAACCCGTTTGTCTCTTGCCGTATATTTATTTCCGACAGTGAGAGTGGTCCACCTGGCTGTACCCCTCTGAATGGGAGCTTCCTCTCCCAACCAGTTGTATAGGGATTAAAGAATGACAAGTAGATCTAGGGATCCTTAGGCTCAGGACAGGCAAATATACTTGTGATGGTGGTCCATTTTCTCTAAGCTAGATATTTGGACTTTTAAAGGAATGGTAAGTACCAAGACATTTCCGGTGGGGCCCCATCAACTAGATTGGAGCAGTAGCCAGAACAAAATCTGTATTTAAAAAAAAAAAAAAAAAAAATGCTCCAGCTGAATGTCTGAAAATGAATTCAGATTCATCGATTAAAATAGTAAATAAACATCAGTTAGAGGAGGCATGTGCACAGATCAAAAAGAATTGCAATATAAAGAATAGTGTGTGGCTACTAGAAGATTGTAATTTTGCTGAAATTTGAGGTTTTGTAGCTATAATGTATAAAAGATCAGCATTTACCTTGCAAAATTATTTTTTCTTTTAAGTGAAAATCCAAACATTGTTTCTAACTATTTAACTATTCTAACTTAAAAAAAAGGAAAAGTCATAAAAGTGAACAGGAGTTCACTTTACTCAGTCATGTTAGGAAACCCCATGGAAATGTATAATTTGACAACAGATGCATCTGCTTTACTGTACAACATTTAAGCTATGTTGAGTTTTTTGAATGCCCTACAACAATCACTAATGAGGAACCCAATCGTGAGCATTCTGTTTTTCTTTACTAGTTTAACAGATGCAATGTCAATTAGACACCTTGTTGTAAGATTCACGTTTATCTATTAGTGTTGCATAACTGCACTTAATTTTGAAACTGATGTAAGAATGAAGAACTAGAAGTGTCTGAGTTGGAGCAAGTTTGTCCAATATTCATTTTTTGTGCAGACCTGTTAAATAAGTTGGTTTCTGCTGAGCAGGGTTGCAAAAGTCAGTCATGAAGTGTGTGTGGTTTAATTTTTAAAAATTATGATGGAAAGAAGTGGGAGGGGGGCACATTGAATTTATTTGAAACATATAATGTTAATTGTGAAATGTTAACTATTAGTGAGATTTTCTTAGCCTTTAGCTTGTTAATTCGGCTGGAGAGTCATTCTACTCATTTTAGAATTGTTGATTATACTTTTTTGTACAAAGAAAAATTTAGTGGCTACTCTTGTTTAGTTCATGTACATATTATGGGCCTCTGAGTGCAGTCTCTCTCTCTCTCTCTCTCTCTCTCTCTCTCTCTCTCTCTCTCTCTCTCTCTCTCTC
>JANRMT010062797.1:22385465-22410982 GCA_026402145.1 Polypterus bichir lapradei | reverse complement strand
CTCTCTCTCTCTCTCTCTCTCTCTCTCTCTCTCTCTCTCTCTCTCTCAGAGAAAAAAGATGCAGATGACAAAGTAGCTGTAAGTGGATAGTGATTCATCACTTTGTTCATGAAGTAGCCGCTTGATTACAAAACCATCATTATGTGCGTCATGTTGATGATTTTGATTAGACTCCCAAGGCTCACAATATTTTGATATCCCTGGTAGCCCTTTGGGTAGACACACTCTTTGGGTTTTGGTAGCCTGAAAAGAATTTAAGTAGCCCAAATTAAAGACAATTTTTCTTAATGAGAAAGTTGTAGTTAAATAATCAATCAAAAACATTTTATTTTTCCCAACACAAATGGCAACAATCATAAATATATATTCAGCAATCCAGTAACAATCATCAGCACCATTCAATATAAAATGTGCATTTTGTTTCTTACTAAACTGAAACTTGTATGAACAATATGAAGAATTTTAAACACATGAATTGGTCTGTATCAGACTCTGAATCTGAGATCTCAACTGATATCACAGATGAGAGAGTGCCACTTTTTGTGAGCCGAGTTCCACAGTAGCACATGCTACCATCCTTTTTCACTATGGACTTTGTTTCCTAGGCTTTATGGTATTCTTCTGGTTTTGTTCTCGGGGGTGAGTAAGCGTGATGTGGTACTCTCCACTAACTAATTTATTCTCATGATGTTTAACTTGTACTGCACATGGAAAAGACGGTACTGTAGTCTAATGTGAAATGTAGCCAGCAAAGAAATTTCTTGGTATTCATCTACTGCACCCCACACCTTTTGCTTTGTCCGCATCCTTTTTCTTCACCTCCTCCTGTCACATCCTTCATATGCATAATGGTGGTAATGTAATTTTTTTCCACAGCCCTTCGATATCTCAGCCTGCTTGGCAGCCATTGTGTGCTTTTCAGGCCACTGCAATGAGCCACTTTCTCATTAAGCAGTTCACTTATTTCACTCCGTTCTCTTTGCTTCCCTGGGAAATAGTAGTACATCTTTAAAGATGGTTTTCAATGTATCTGCAAACCTTGACCGGCTAGCTATTCACAGCCTTTCACACTATCCAGTACTCCTAGTTCTAATTTGTGTACCACACAGTGGATTGTTATGATGTGGGGTATCCACTGTTTCGGTTTTGCAGCTACTACTGTTTTCACACCACTTAATCACTGCAGCGCCATCAAAATTTGCACACAATACTTTCTTATTCTATGTCTCTTTACTGACACCCATGATGTTTACTGCCTCATCAACCGCTTCTAAAACACCTAAACTATTTGCATTCTACACTGGATGACATTTGATCATGTAAGTGGATATGTCCCCATTATCTTTTAAATACCTGACATGAACCAACACCAGTTATACATGTACAATGCCAGTGTCTGCGCTGCCATCTGCAAGAACTGGTAAGAATTTGCTTCCTTTCCTTTTCAATCTGATTTCTTGACATTTGTGCCATTACTCCAATAGTTTTTTGAGGCATAATTCTTGTGATAAGCAGAAGCAAGATCTAGGCCATTTGGTACTTGTAGTTTGCAAAAGGTGTTAAATGTTGCTAATGGTAGTTCATTTTTGGCAAGGTAGTATGCTTTTCTGAAACGTTTTGTCAGGACTTCATGTTGTGGTTTGTTCATTTTTATTATGTTTTTTGCTATTGGCATTTGTTCAGGGAAAGAAGCTGCAGACTGGGCACCCATACACTTCTTAATGTACAGATTTGTCATGCTTTTTGATAGGGTCTTTTCTAAAATTATTGCTT
The DNA here is from genome assembly GCA_026402145.1 of Polypterus bichir lapradei. Taxonomy (NCBI): domain Eukaryota; kingdom Metazoa; phylum Chordata; class Cladistia; order Polypteriformes; family Polypteridae; genus Polypterus; species Polypterus bichir. The sequence goes on along the minus strand of JANRMT010062797.1, from coordinate 22,409,209 downwards.
TCAGTAATAAAAGCGGTTGTCACAAATTGTAGTGAATAGACACACCCAACGGAACATTGTTTCGTTTGCCTTATGTTCCAGCCAGAGAAATTCTTTCGTCCATGAAACCAAAAACCATAAGCTTTCTTTTTGCCTAATAGTCCAGTATTTCTGAATTCTTAGTCCTTGTGATGGTCTGCTCTTCTGTTTCCTCTTCTTCATTCTGACTTGTCTGCTTTGGTTGAGTAAAGCTGAAATATGTGTAAATCCATGCGTCTCCTCACTCACATACACATGTAATGTGATTTCACAGGCTATAATTTTAATTGGGATTCATGGACCATGTCAACTGCACGGAGTCCCTAAAAAGACATGGGCAAACAAAATCGTTTTAAACTTGTGTCCTGTAAAGGGCTTTTTTGTTTGCCCATGTCCCTTTAGGGGCAACAGTTAATAAATGAAGTGAGAACTACACTACTTTACACAGGGTGGCAGCAGTGCACCAATTGTGATTACCAAACATCATGTTGTAATGATCCTGCTGGATATTCAGAGGGCTGATGTAGCTAGACAACTACTGAGCACTGTGCTGCGCTGTTCCTACACACCATGATTCTTTTTCATCTGTACAGTTGCTGCTCTTGCACATTGTGTGTTCCCTCTCACCAAGTTGGGGCCTCTCTGTTCCAGCACCCTCCATACTCCATCCTGTCTCTTGCGCACTGCATTTCATTTGCATATTACACTGCACCTACTGAAAGCACAGTGCTCAGTAGGTGTCTGTGGCCCTCTGAATTTCCAGTGTGATCATTACATTATGAAACTGAGAAGAGAGGAGAAGTAAACTAGTATTACATACATGCATACACGTCTCTGCAGGCAAATCCTCATTAAAAACCTGTTTTGTTCTATGATCTTTTTCTGAGACCGGACAAAGCGAGGTAATGAAACAGGATATGCAAAGGATTACCAAAGAGGAAGTAAGGACCGCTATGAAGAATGGGAAAGCATGGAGATGTTTAGGAGAGAAGGCAGTGGAGTTTTTAACCAGATTGTTTCATGCAGTCTTGGAAAGTGAGAGGGTGCCTGAAGAGTGGAGAAGTGCACTGGTACTGCTTTAAGAATAAGGGGAATGTGAAGAGCAGTAGAAACTACAGAGGAATCAAACCGATGAGCCACAGCATGAAGTTATGGGAAAGAGTAGTGGAAGCTAGGTTAAGAAGAAAGGTGATGGTTAGTGAGCAGCAGTATGATTTCATGTCGGGAAAGAGCACCATAGATATAATGTATGCTCTGAGGGTGTTGATGGAGAAGTATAGAGGAGGACTGGAGGAAGACATTGTGTCTTTTTGGACTTGGCGAAGGCATATGACAGGCTCCCTAGAGAGGAGTCGTGGTATTGGATGAGGAGGTCTGAAGTGGCAGAGATGTATGTAACAGTGGTACAGGATATTTACAAATAAAGTGAGACAGTGGCGAGGTCTGCAGTAGGAGTGACATTACAAGTAGAGATGGGATTACATCATGGATCACCTCAGAGACCTTTCTTATTTGTAATGGTGATTGACAGATGAGATTAGACAGGAGTCCCCATGGTCTATGATGCTTGTGGATGACATTATGATCTGAAGTGAAAGTAGGGAGCAGATCAAGGAGACTCTGGAGAGGGATGAAGGTCCATAGGACCAAGACCGAATACGTGTGTGAGTGAGAGGCAGGTCAGAGGAATGGTGAGGATGGAGGGAGTAGAGTTGGTGAACGTGGAGGAGTTTAAATACTTGTGATCATCAATACAGAGTAATGGGGAGTGTGGAAGAGAGTGCAGGAAGGGTAGAGTTGTTGAAGAGTGTCAGGAGTGATTTTATGACACACTGGTACCGGCAGGAGTGAAATGGATGTCTATAAAATATTGGAGAGATGGTCTGTGTAATATAAGTTGGAGACGGTGGCACTGACCAAAAAACAGGAGACGTAGCTGGAGGTGGCAGAGTTAAAGACATTAAGATTTGCATTGGGTCTGACAAGGATGGACAGGATTGAAATGAGTACGTTGGAGGGTCAGCTCAGGTTGGACAGTTGGGAGACAGTTGGAGAGGCATGATTGCGTTGGTTTAGACATGTGCAAAGGAGAGGTGCTGGGAATACTGGGAAAAGGATGTTGAGGATACAGCTGCCAGATAAACGGAAAAGAGGAAGGCCTAAGAGAAGGTTTATGGATGTGGTGAGGAAGGACATGCAGGTGGTGGGTGTAACGGAGCAAGATGCAGAGGACAGAAAGATCTGGAAAATTATTCACTTTGGCAACCCTTAACTGGAGCAGCAAAAAGAAGAATAATAGAGTGGACAAAGCAAATAAAGGATTGAATTTGATTTCTTTTGGAATATAATTTTAGGTAGCCCGTTGGGGGAAGTTAATAGCCCCAGTACATCAGGCTATCGATTTCTGCAAGCCCTGACTCTCTCTTTTTAGTTGTTGATTCATTCTTGATTAAAGACAAAAGATTTATTACCTTCATAAATACCACTTTGTGTTTATTTGTTCCTATTTAATACTCTAAACTTTTATTTAATACTGTAAAGTTGTATATTAACATGGTTATCTGCTTTAGGGAGTCTATAACACACTTCTAGTGTCGAGACTATATATGTCTCTCCTACTTTAAATGTCCAAATTTCCCCTTGCAGGGGCTAGTGCCCTGTGTATGGTATGCCTCCCACAAAACACTACTTTCCATCTGGTGTATTCTGTTCTCCATGTTTCTTATTAGAATCAAAAGGAGTACATTGAATATTACTGCAGCAATAAACAATTTTCAAAATAAATAACAGAACCCTACTCTCTGCAGTGTTATAAATTTTGCTTTATTGCATTGGCGACTTCATATTGTTTGGTTGGGACAATCTACCGTACTAATAGCATCTAGTGTTGATTTCCACAGGAGTTGGAGAAGAGACACAATCGGTAGAAGCGCAGTAAGCGGGCGCCTGGTTTTATGAGAAGGGACACCTTAAACATAAGGAAGCCTAGTGACTGGGCATCTAGTTTGATAAATGGCACAGATTTTGAGTTACAAAATACACAAAGCCACAAAATCTGATCTGAAGACAACCATTTGAACCACTTGTAGGACTGTAAACTGTTCATACACACACACACACACACACACACAGTGTTTTTGCTGGAACTATGTTAACATAGGTGAACCAAAATAATGAAAACTTTAACTTCAGCATAAGATTTGCATCATGACTATGATAATACTGTATCTGTTCTATACAAGTAAGAAACTTTCATTGAAATCTTGCTGGAAGAACTGGTTTTATTTCTGACTAATTTTAGAATTGCTTTGATGTCTGAAGGTCTAAAACAGTTACGATCCTCATTTGTAAAGGCTGTGCACATTTATGCAAGGCAATGACAAGCTAAAATGTCATTACAGTTGTGTTGATTCTTGATGTCCAGCTGCTACTGGGTAATAAGTAAAGCAAAGAAACTTTTTTTTTTTTTATCAATTACAAGTTAGTGTAATACAACATAACGTCTTGGGAAAAGTTTTGTAAATCTTCCTTTCTTTGGAAAGTACCATAAACCTTTTATAAAACTTTTGGAATGGATATCCTATAGATGGAGGCAGTTTCAGATTGTGGTCGATCTACTAAGATTTAGGTATCTTTCAAAAGCATCTAAAAGAAATCAGCTTGTATAAAATATCGAATGATATCAAAACTGGTCTTGCTACAGCTGATCTAATTGTTAATACTGCAACAGTATGATGTGCAGTGGTGTTTGTGGGAAGTAGGTAGACAAAGCGTTATCTTTCAAAAAAGTACATCTCTACTTTGATTTGTAGAACACTATATGGATAATCCAGTAAATTTGTTTTAAAATGTAAGTGTGTGGTATATATTTATTTACATTTGTCTAAGGATACTGAAGTTTTTCTCACGCTATTATAGTAATGTATATAGAAGGATTTTAATGCAGCTAAATGCTTGGTAAAACTGTGTTTTAGATGTTAGTAGCCATTAACTTGTTAGAGAGATTTTAGTGGAAAAACGTGTTAGTCTATTATATTTAAAAAAAAAAAAAAAAAAAACCTTTTCTTTCCAGCAATTCATGAATTCCCTGATGACATTTTTACGAATAAAGAAAGACGACAAGGAGGTGTCCTGCTTCACATATTTGCTGTAAGTATATAGTTTCAGTTTAAAAGCCCCAACATAAAATTTTTAATTTAATCAACTTTGCTCTTTTTAAAAGTGCAGTTAAGCAACTGTGTAGGATCAAATTTGCTTGTATTTAAAGTATGGCTTTTCATGAGGCATTTATACTAGCGTAATATGCACCAGTGCAGTTTTTAATGTTGGGGGAAAAAAACAGCAAATAGGCTACAAAGATTAAAGCTATGCAAAACACCCTGGCCATGTAGGAATATCATATAATACTTTAATTACTTAAAATGCCCAAATTGCATAAGCTATATTGAGTTTCTTTTCAAAGAGTTTAATACCTGCTCTGTACCTCTTTTGTAAGTAATTCAGTTACTAATATCTAAATTTTATGAACTGTTCCCTTGTAGGTATGGTATGAATATGTGTCTGCGTGGTGTTTTTTTTTTTTTTTTTTCCCATGTAAGTGTCCTGACAACCCACCAAGGGGCTGGTAGAGTGTTCTCCTTGGCGAATTGATTGCGATTGTCAGATTGGGGAAAGTGAGGATAGTCCCACTTTGGTAAATCCAAGCATGCTCAATAAAGTTGGGGGGGGTGACCAACTACTGTTATAATCAATAGAAGTTTGTGGCACCTTATGACCCAGTGATTGAGAAACACTGCTTTAGTGTACTACAAAAAACCCAGTGGTTAAATAAGAAATACAAAAACACATAACCAGTTGGCTTTTGGGGGGGAACAAACATTTTTATGACCTCCTTGTCAAACCTGAGCCTTACCCCAGGAAATCTTGTTTGACTGTATGATCATATTTCTATACATCAGAAATGGTCTCCTCCATGCAATGGACCGTTTGAAACTGTGGAGTGGATTGGCTCCTCTTTGACTTGGGTGTTGCTTATCATATAAGGTGTTTTTTAGAACTTGCCATGTTACAAGTTGTCCATTGTAGTCATCTGAAGAGATGCACTTCTCAGCTCCCCACTATGACAATTATCCCTAGACCTCCTAATGGACAGTTACCTGAACTGGCTGCACTGTCTGGTTCACTACCTTATGTACCAGCTACTCCAATACCACAGAAAGATGAGGCTCATTTAGATAGTGTTTGAGTTTTGCACAGAGTCAATTTCTCTTAACACATTTATTCAGCTGGAATCGGTGATGAATGCTGAAGCACTTTCGCCTGTGAAAGACTTTCCTTTTGTGTCAGCTCTGAGACAAATTGATTGGCATACTACCCTGCCAAAGCATTTTGAAGATTTGTGATGGTTAAAAATATAACATTAACATGTTTGTGCATTTTCTAAGTTGTAAATGTCCAATAATAGAAACAGGGACATTTCTTTCTGAGGTAGGAGGTATTTTTAAAGTTATGTTGTCACTTAAAGGTTAAATTAGAGGAATAAATGTTTGTTTATACTAGAATGCAAGTCTGAATGTAAATATCTTTTTCAATGCTCATTAAATTAAGTTGCAATGTGTTAAGTAGTGTTTATAAAGTTAAACATTCAAGATCTGAGAGTATATGTGAGAGGAAGCAAGAGGTATTCGCGAAGGAGGGATTTAAAGGAAAATGGAGTGCCTTTATGAGCAGTGTTTCGCATTCTCCCTCGGACACGCTAAAATTGAGTACTTTCAGCCAAGGAATTATTTAGCAGTAGTTGACCCCTTTATACCAACAGTAATATGCCATACTGAGACTGGGACTGTCAAATCTGAAATATCTTTGTAAATTTCTTCCTTTTTAATTATTCTGTTGTGTGTTCAGATCATAGTTTGTGTGTATACACATACTATGCATGTGTGTTTATGCATGTGTTTATATATAGTGTGTATGTCTGTTTATCTTCTTTAAAGGGCCAGATTTCCCCTAGGCTTCAACAGAATTTTATCTGTTCATCAGAAAGATGAGTTATATATTTGAGACCATTTTTTATTCTGCTCAGAGTCCTTTACAATGTAAATTATATAGTGTATAATGCAACCTCATACTCTCTAAAACTATCTAGTTAGTTCTGCTAATTACTTGATTAGCTGACAAAAAAAATGTTTTATTGTATATTTGAAAACTAAATGCAAGGAAAATCAAAATACTATACTGAACTTAAACCGCATACAGTATGTATACAGATGTAAAGGGGCATCTGCTGTAAATGTTGGTTTTTTTTTTTTTTGTTACTAAGTTTACATTTACTTTATGAAACAGTACAACAGTACATAGAAATAAAGATTTGATTAGTTTTAGAGTTGTGTGACATGAGATTGTTTAGATTCCATTCTAGAAAATGAATTCTGCAGCCATATTTTAATGGTGTCACTTATAGCAACAAGCTTTTTCATACTGGTTCTACTTTGAGACTTGCTTATTCTAAATTGGCACGTGAAAATTGTAAACTGGATCATTGAAGTCTTGCTTTAGTGTCTTGCAGTATCACCTGTAGTGGAACAAACCATAAGTTTGGGTTTCATTGATTCTCTGTCTGTTTTTGCAGGCTCTGTATATGTTTTTCGCATTGGCTATTGTTTGTGATGACTATTTTGTTCCTTCACTGGAGAAAATCTGCGAGGTAAGAACACATCAGTGTAAGAGTTTTATTTCACAACTTTTCTTTCTGTTATAAATTTATTGTAAATGTGAAACTGCATTACAGCATGTCTATTTAAGTGCACCACAATCTTCGCTTGTGCTATTTGGCATGTTTTAATGTCTATGAAATTTTAGATCTGCTTTTTAAGGAACTTAAAAGATGCTGTTTTTCTTTTTTAAATAGAAACAGATTTGTCTTTTTAGTTTTGGACCAGTTTGATTTAGATACTCTGCACTTTGACATCAGCTATGTGCAAACTTTGTACCACAGTTTCAGGAAGGTTTTAAAACAAGTTTAAATATTGTATTTATTACCTATTTCTGCAAAAGTAATAAACAATGAATGGCTCAACCTGCTCTTACTTATAGTTTACAACATGATTTCAAATTATATAGTACTAAGGGAGCCAAGGAGGCATAAAATTTGTAGGTTAAGTGAGTGTATGGTAAGGGTAGTTTTTTTGATACATACTGTATAATCACAAGTACAAAGCTGACTAATTTAGGCAGAGGTCAAAATAATTTGACAGGCTCCACTTACCTAATGTCGTGTGACATGGATGCTGTTCTGCCATGTGTTAAATCCTTATATATATATATATATATATATATATATATACACACTAGACATTAAGCCCGTTAAAATATCGGGCGCTAGAACAGTAGTGCATAAACATTTGTATGAACAGTCTACAGTATATTAAATGGCAAGGGACCTTGTATGTGGCTCTAATATGTGTCACTGTATTGTGTGCCTTTAATTTTCTCTCTCAGTAATACTGGTTTGTATTTCCGTGAAATGCCTGTAATTTTGTCTGACAGTAATACAGTGGAACCTCGGTTCACGACCATAATTCGTTCCAAAACTCTGGTTGTTACCCGATTTGGTCGTGAACCGAAGTAATTTCCCCCATAGGATTGTATGTAAATACAATTAATCCGTTCCAGACCGTATGAACTGTATGTAAATATATATTTAAGTTTTTAAGCACAAATATAGTTAACTATACCATAGAAAGCACAGCGGAATAGTAAACTAAATGTAAAAAACATTGAATAACACTAAGAAAACCTTGAACAACAGAGAAAACTAACCGTGCAAGAATTTGCACTATAGCCTTATGACCCTCTCGCTAAAAACTTTTTTTAATGAGTTTTAAGCACAGGGGAAAAAATTAACATTTGAAAAATCTGTAATTTAATAAACAACCAAGAAAAGTAACATTGCAACAATGCACGTGCGCGCCTGTGTGTGTGTCTCTCTCTTGCGCGCCTTTGTGTGTGTCTCTCGCGTGTGTGTCTCTTAAGCGCACGCCTCTGTGTCTGTGTGTGTGTCTGTCTGTCTCTCGCGTGCCTGTGTGTGTGTCTCGTGTGTGTGTGTGTGTGTCTCGCGTGTGTGTGACTCGTGTGTGCCCCTGTGTGTGTGTGTGTGTGTGAGAGACTCGCGTGCGCCTGTGTGTGTGTCTGTCTCTCTGCACAGGGAATGAACAGGAAGAGACTGAACACGTGCTGTTTGGCCCCGCGCATGCGCACTTCACCAGAAGAGACACACACGGACACTGGACGCACACAAGGGTTTTATTAAAGAGGATAGGTTATGATAGTTAAAGGGGCTCGTGTGTGTGCATGCATCAACACGCCCAACTTATATAGCTTGAGAGAATATTTTTGTTTGCTTTTGTAAATTATAGTACACTGGTTAGTGATGCTGTAACATTGGTCGCTAGTTTAATTTATTCCCTGCCCATTTTTGTTGTCACTCATAGTTTGTTGTTTTATAGCACTTTGTGTGTGACCTGCTTGACTTTTTCTCATGGTGTCACATAGTCTAATGGTAAGTGGTAGTAATAACAGTAAAGCAGAAATTTAAAAAATGAATCTATGAGGATAACAAATGTATTGCTCGTCGTATCCACTGTCAGAGATTAATGCTTAAGATCGTGCTCTGTTGACAGGGATGCTGTTTTTCATGTGGTGATGTGTACTTTTTTATAACTTTTGAGATTCTTTAATCTAATAGTTCTGATGGGATGTCTGAATTTATAGAGTGCTACATCAATAAGAATAAAAAAATATTAAAGAAAAGGAAAAACTTGCTAAGAGCCACTGGGGTGTGAGTCAACGTTTAGTGTTTTAACATAGCCTGTCTCCGTTCAATTAAAAGAAGACAGATGTAGACCCTGATCAGCTAATCTCCTTTGCTGCATAAGCACCTGAATAGTTGCATCACATCACTTAATTCATTTCAGGATCTACTTTGCCTTTACCGTGTTGCAGTACTACATAAAAATCATGGTAAACTGGTGGTTTACAAGGAAGCAGTCTCTTGTGCAATGAGACATTTTTTATAGGAGCTTTTTAACATTGCATTCAAGTTCTAACGGAGTCGGGTCACATGGACCATGCTACAGAGTGTCCTGCAGTGCACTGGCAGCGTCTTGCACTTGTTAATACCAGAACAAATTCTGGTTTCTTGGGACTCCAGGATAAATATAAAGACTTAAAATGAAACATTCTATATATGACCTTAGAACATACAAAGTACATTATTAAAATAATTATTTTAAAAGTAATCTTAAAAGATTAATTTGCCACAGATGTTTGCACAAGTCTGAATTCTGTTGTTCTGACTTTGTCATTCCACCTAGTTAGCATTGTCTGAAAATTTATCTTCAATTTTTGCCAAAGAAATTTTGGAAATTAAGAGTAGAGAAAAGAGCGACCCCTAAACACCATGGTCAGAAAAATTCCCGCCATCATAACTTTTTTCTTTCCGTGTATGAGCCAATTTTCCACCCATATATACCCAATTGTTTAAGTTTAAACATTAGCTACTCATGAAGTAGTTCCAGAAGTTTTTTGAATACTGAGATTAAACAGGTCAAATGATTTTGTTGCGTTCCCAGAAAAATTAGTTTTGTTTTTGATGGTTGGTTCACTTCCTAATAATTTGTTTAAATAAATACACCTGCGATACAGGTTAAGTTTACTGACATAGTAAATACTGTAAATTAGTCCAGTTGAGGGTTTTTTTTTTTTTTTTTGGTGTTAAATATACTGTAGCTTTCAGTCTTTGGTATTTCTCTCACTAAGAAGCGATTTCTGTTTACACATTATTGATTACATAAATATAACATGTACTTGTCGATTAAACTGAGAATTTTAAGATCCAAAAAATTAGGCTCGGCTAATTTGTGGGTCAGAGCTTAAAAGTTTGTTTTTCAAATGATATTCTCTTTAAATTTATGAAAAGGCCCTGAAATCCCTATAAGGGAAGTAATGATGACAGGAGAGACGCATTATTAGAACTGTATCTGAAGCATAATTCTCACTGTAGCTAATTTCCTGTTTATATGGGAAATACGGAAGAGGAGTTGTTCATTATATGCCCAACTTTTCCTAATAGTTAATCCAGTAGTCACCCAAAGCAATTAAAATACTGGGCATTGTTCATAAAGATTGTCTCATCACAGTACAACACAATACATATTGTAAGAGATCTCATCACATCTGGGGGATACCAACAAAAATGTCTTCACAACACTCCAAAGGAATACACCATGGAAGAAACTGGTAGCATCTTTCAATGTGCTCTTTCCAGACCCGCAGCTAAGCAATGTCTTAGTTAGGGGCATCAACTCCGTATTTTTACACAAGATCAGGGCTTGAACTACAACTCTGGCATACAATGCAAAAGCAACTAAACCTGAAAATTAACGTAAATACATACTAAGACCAGATCAGCACAGGATCATCTTGAGCTCATTGCACACTGCAACTAACCAAACTGTTTTCTCTGGTTCTGCATGATAGTGTGTGATTAAAAATTTCTTGGCCATTACTGTAAGCTACATTGGATTAGGTAACATTCTGAAAAAAAATTCATTTTTGAATGGAGTATTTCTTTAAATTAAAAAAAAGAAAATATTCATTATATTGGCTAATGGAAAGTTTGCACAAATCAAATTTATAAACGTTGCAAAAATGCTAGAAACTCTGTAAATGATGCTTACTAGACAACTGTGGAGCTAACAAAGAAGGTGTATTAGCCACAAGAATACATTATATAAGGGCAAAACTACTGAAATAGATGCTTGCTTTGTTTGTGTAATGGTGCTGCAATTGCCCTCAAAGTATTACAAAGTATTAAAAGTTAACAGTATTGGGAACGTTACTTTTAAAAGTGACTTGGTTACATTACTTACAAAACAAGGAACTAAATATATGTTAGTTACTATATTATAAAATGTTACATTTTCTTCTTTGGTATGAAAAACTGCACATTTCACTGGTCAGAATTTGTTGTTGAATCCTAAACCCCTATAGGAACCTTCATGAAACTGACCAGAACATTGCCAAGTCTAACACAACTTTCTTGTGTTTTATAAATACATTTAGAACTTAATGTGCTGTAAAGTAAATAACACTATCCATAAATGCAAGCATCCAAAGATCTGCAGTATAAATACTAGCTGTCATGCCATCAGATCATATTTCAAAATATCTACAGCCAATTACTGGATTAATACTAAATTACTTTCTTAGGTTTTGGTTGGGATTGATAAGCAGCATGTTTTCTGTTTGACTGTACGATTTGTACCCTAATGTCAGCATACCTCGCTTGCTTTTTGCCTGACCCTCAATTCTGCTGTAATAATCACCCTAAACTGAATGAATTAATTTTACCCCTCGGCACATGCAGAACTTAATGTATCTTGGTAAATTGTATTCAGTTCTTTTCACTTGATTGTACAATACGCAAGTGCTTAACTTTTTCCTAACTACATGTCACTAGATGAGCAGAGCACACACATGTACACAATGATTTTTGAGAGCAGTAGGATACTTCTTAAACACTGTACTATTTCAGAGAAGTATTTTTTCTATAAGCTTCTGTAGTAATGTACTTTTTTTTTTTTTTTTTTTTTTTAAAGCAATGCATGTATTTTTGCTTAAATAAAAGAAGTATTGCGTTAGATTACTCATTGGTAATGTTATGTTTTCCAGAACCAAATTTGTACGTTTTGGTTTCTCTGTGGATGAGGCATTTTTCAGGGTATCGAGGCTAAAAATACAAGGGTTGGCGTATCTGCAAGTTTCTAAGGTATAACCTTGAGCACTCCAGGATAAATTTGATCTGATTTTGGTCTTTTTAATCCAAGTAGTTTTCCCTGTATCTGTTGTATCTCCAAATCACCAAACTCCTCCTTAGCCTTTACGAGATTATTCACTTATTCAGAAAACATCTAAGAACATTTTTCCTTACAGTTTTTAATTTAATAATTACTGTTAACACACCACCTTCTCCATGACCATTCATTTACTGTTAATTTACTGAGAGTACCAACTTAATACAGTATCTGCATTTTCTGCCATTTATCTCTTTAATTGCCTTATAAAATTCCTAAAGCCCTTTTATCTTTTGTCCTTGTGTTTTCATAAGCCTTATGGTTAATGATGGAATGGTCTTACACATATTATAGTGCATCCGGAAAGTATTCACAGCACATCACTTTTTCCACGTTTTGTTATCTTACAGCCTTATTCTAAAATGGATTATATTCATTTTTTTCCTCAGAATTCTACACACAACACCCCATAATGACAACGTGAAAAGAGTTTACTTGAGGTTTTTGCAAATTTATTAAAAATAAAAAAATTTGAGAAATCACATGTACATAAGTATTCACAGCCTTTGCTCAATACTTTGTCGATGCACCTTTGGCAGCAATTACAGCCTCAAGTCTTTTTGAATATGATGCCACAAGCTTGACACATCTATCCTTGGCCAGATTCGCCCATTCCTTTTTGCAGCACCTCTCAAGCTCCATCGGGTTGGATGGGAAGCGTCGGTGCACAGCCATTTTAAGATGTCTCCAGAGATGTTCAATCAGATTCAAGTCTGGGCTCTGGCTGGGCCACTCAAGGACATTCACAGTGTTGTCCTGAAGCCACTCCTTTGATATCTTCGCTGTGTGCTTAAGGTCATTGTCCTGCTGAAAGATGAACCGTCTCCCCAGTCCGAGGTCAAGAGCGCTCTGGAGCAGGTTTTCATCCAGGATGTCTCTGTACATTGCTGCAATAATCTTTCCCTTTTATCCTGACTAGTCTCCCAGTTCCTGCCGCTGAAAAACATCCCCACAGCATGATGCTGCCACCACCGTGCTTCACTGTAGGGATGGTATGAGCGGTGCCTGGTTTCCTCCAAATGTGACGCAGGCATTCACACCAAAGAGTTCAATCCTTGTCTCATCAGACCAGAGAATTTTGTTTCTCATGGTCTGAGAGTCCTTCAGGTGCCTTTTGGCAAACTCCAGACGGGCTGCCATGTGCCTTTGACTAAGAAGTGGCTTCCGTCTGGCCACTCTACCATACAGGCCTGATTGGTGGATTGCTGCAGAGATGGTTGTCCTTCTGGAAGGTTCTCCTCTAGAGGACCTCTAGAGCTCTGACAGAGTGACTATCGGGTTCTTGGTCACCTCCCTGACTAAGACGCTTCTCCCCCGATCGCTCAGTTTAGATGGCCAGCCAGCTCTAGAAAGAGTCCTGGTGGTTTTGAACATCTTCCACTACGGATGATGGAGGCCACTGTGCTCATTGGGACCTTCAAAGCAGCAGAAATTTTTCTTTAACCTTCCCCAGATTTGTGCCTCGAGACAATCTTGTCTCGGAGGTCTACAGACAATTCCTTTGACTTCATGCTTGGTTTGTGCTCTGACATGAACTGTCAACTGTGGGGCCTTATATAGACATGTGTGTGCCTTTCCAAATCATGTCCATTCAACTGAGTTTACCACAGGTGGACTCCAATTAAGCTGCAGAAACATCTCAAGGATGATCAGGGGAAACAGGATGTACCTGAGCTCAATTTTGAGCTTCATGGCAAAGGCTGTGAATACTTATGTACATGTGCTTTCTCAATTTTTATTTTTAATAAATTTGCAAAAATCTCAAGCTTTTTTTTTTTCACGTCATTATGGGATGTTGTGTAGAATTCTGAGGAAAAAATTAATTTAATCCATTTTGGAATAAGGCTGTAACATAACAAAATGTGGAAAAAGTGATGCGCTGTGAATACTTTCCGGATGCACTGTATGCAGCTGCTTTAGCAGTTTCTTTCATGTCTCCTTATTCATCAACTGCAAGTGTCCCTTAAATTTCCAAATGTTTCTAAATTTCCCATTGAACTTGTCTTGTGATAATTTATATGTAATGTACTTCACTTTTCCTTGACTGTCTCCATGCTGTCCTACTAAAGTAAACTTATCAGTTTTAGTGTATATGCTCTGCCAAAATACCATGAAACACATTTTGAGTTGATTTGCATCTACCCCCGAATTCTGTCCTGAAAATTAAAGAATAATAAATCTAGACAATTTTGCCATCTACTTGCTGTTGAACAGACATTGATTACACCTATAAATTCATATTTTAGTCCTTCACTATTTCTGGAACTTTCTCTGTGAAATATTTGAATAAAGATGCCCATATTTATAACATAACCGCCTTGCATATTGACATATCTGAAGTGGTATCTATAATATACTCCAATGTCCGATCTCTATCTTATTGCTTTCTTGCTGCTGGTCCTCTCATGATCATTACTAAACAGACTCATCGAGGTGCTTGATACCAAAAATGCTTGACTGAATCAAAACTTGCTGAGAGGCCAGTGAATTTTAAATTGTCACTCTTATGAAGCACTCATTTGAGGAAAGAATGTAGATGGTTTTACTGTTATTGAAGGGATTATGATTGTAATGTTAGGCTACACTGGGATATTCAAACATGGCTGTATTTGTAAAAAGGGACCTGCTGTATATAACCAAAGCTCAGATCAACAGCAAGACTGCATTGCTGATACCTACTGTAGTAGGATGATTCTCTATTTTCTCTTCACTGAATATTGAAAATTTGCCATTTTTCTTTTTTTTTTTTTTTTTTTATATAATTTCAGAAGTAGTTGCTGAGGGTTGTTTTTTTTTTGTTTGTTTGTTTTTTTTGTTTTTTTGTTAATAACTGAACGATTAGAACGGTGAGCAGTTTGTTTTGGATTTTTTTTTTTTTTTTGCTCAGATCCACGTACCTAGTGTACTCCTATTTCATGTTTCAATATACTAGAGGAAGCTCTTTTGTGTTGAGCTGAAACAAGATTGATAGTGTTTGCTCCAATGTGTCATTTGGAATGCTAAATTATGATCTGTTTCATGGGTTTTACATTTTTATAAACTGAGCCACACCACAGCATAACACAGCTTGTTTTAAGAGATTATATTCCTTAATTGTAGCATAAATGTGGGACTAGTTGGGTGTGATGTATAGGTTGGTTGCTACCCCAAAACTGGGCTGTTGTAACTTACAAGCTCACATTTATTTGGAAAAGGTCAATGTAGTAGGGCTAATTTTGCATGTCTTTAGCATGGAGAAAATAACTTGGAACAAAATAGTTACCACTCAGATATTTTGAAAATGCATCTTGTAGAGGTAATGTTCTTTAGAAGAACAGTACTACCACTGTGCCAACCTGCCATGCACCTGTCCTATTTATTAAAAAAAGAAAAAAAAAATCTAAATGATTGGCCGTTCCTTTTTAAAACCTTTAAGTGAATAACTATTACTTTGCTCGAGTGCAATTTTTTTTTAATCAACGCATTGTATCAGACTAGCACTTGTGATGTAATGAATCTTGGAGAGTGTTAACAATGTGTGTCTGAAAGCCTTGCTTTCTGTTCCTGATACAATTTCACTGGTGCATCTCTAACCTCCTACTGCCATATCATATCTAAGACAACTTTTTTTTGTTGCCTATTATGTCACTGAATTGAAAGTGTACATCCAGTACATAGGTACCTGTCTACATTATTCTTTAAATAGGATCCTCTTCATATGATCATGTCACTGGCTGAGTAGAAAGTTACAAATGAAAAGCTTAATGAACTACTTTATCAAGTGACCACTCACTATACTTTTAATAGTAGGTCATTTTCTGATGTGAAAAATTATCTATTCATTTCTATTTTTGTTTACCTTCTAGAAGCTGCATTTAAGTGAAGATGTTGCAGGAGCTACCTTTATGGCCGCAGGAAGTTCTGCTCCAGAGCTTTTTGCCTCTGTTATAGGTGATGCCTTTTGAACTTTTGTTTTTTGTTTTCTCTGTGTTTTAGAAAGGACCGTAACAGATGCAGCCTTCTAACTCACCTTGCAAGTAACTCATTGTTCACTACAGTCCTCAAACAAAAGTCTCAGACCCCCATTATCCAATTCAGTGAAATGAGGGACTTGTGCCTGTCCTGGCAGTGCTTTAAATAAGGCTGGAAACCACCCTAGATAGGGCAGTCAATTGGGGTGCTCATTTGGACCTTTAGTCAAACTATTAAAACTGGGGTACTACTAAACTATACAAACATAGGAAGAATGTACAAATTTGTCTTCATGAGCCATTTGTCATCCTAACATTTGTGAGTTATGTGAACATTTTTGATAGTAAAGGTGTATAAAAGTGGCAAATTGCATATACCTGTAGCAGTGCAAACAATTACATTAATTTATGAAATAAATCAATACAAATGTGTGTCTGAATCTAGAATGCTGACACTTCCATTGTGTGTTTAGTATAATATTGAATTTTATTTCACATCCGCTGACCAGGAGATTTAATTACATACATACTCTACAGATGATCCAGCTGCTCATAAATTATGCTTTTGCATTTTTTGCATTTTGAGATTGCCATTGAAATTTGGTTAGGATGCCTACATGTTTAATTTGAAATTGTTATACCAGTTTGATATATTTAGAATAATACCATCAAGACCACCAATTACGGAAAATCCCAGTGTAATGTCATATTAATAAGCCAGTCACTTTTAGTCAGCTAACCTCATGCACAAACTTTAAGAAAAATTATAGTAGTTTTATTACATTATGCCTGTATTTGTACTAGCATTCAAAGAATTACATAACTGATTAAGTCTGCTTTCCTAACCAAGTGGTAGACAACCATAGGAAGTTGAAACATAACCTACTGTTTAAAAAGGGGGGCATATTTACGAAAATGTAGATTAATTTTCACATTACACAGGAAATGGCCATTAAGTCTGCAGAGAGACCTATAGACGGAAGTAACTAGAGGTGAAACCAATTATTTTTTGTAATTTCTCTTGCAGAAACGCATGTATCTACTATGATAATGTATGATGAAACATTTTAGTAATAGTGATACATAGTTATTCACATTCTCACCATTTAAGAAATCTCTCTCAAATCTCTTCATACTGCTTACATTATCAGAATCTTTAGGATCGGAATTATGCTGCATAATGTCTTAACGGGTAAAGTCATAAGTGGCAAACTTTTTGTACCTTTATGTCCTACACATGAAAGCTTATGCTGCACTTTGGTCCCAATCCAGCTCCTAATCTTTCTCACCTTTATAATCTTAATAAAGAGGCTGGCTTTCCTAAAATTTATGTAATCTGGCCCCTATCGTGATAAAAATCATTTCTAGTCTACCATGCACAACTTAGGCCCATTAGACGACACAGAATCTCAAAGACTTTGTTTCAGCCGGACTTGATGGCCAAATTAAAAAATGGTTCGTTAGTTGCTGGTATAATAGAAAATGTTATGATCTGGAGACTTTATTTTATTTTTTTTTTATTTTTGTTGACTGTTTTTACCAGGCAGATAACAGATATGTAGTATGTTTATATAAGTGACATATTAACCGCAAACATTTTTATCAAACTCCCCTTCAGTTCTGCTTGTTCTGTAGAGAAATTCTAAAAATGCTTTGCTTTAAAAAGAATCCGACGCAATCCCAACTCTCTGCTTCACTTCTGATGCTTGCTGTGTGACTGGAGCAAGTCACTTAATGTGCCTGTAAGATACACATCTGTTTACATATTGTATCTTTATCTTTTAAGTTGCTTCTGACAAAGGTATCAGATAAATTTCCAGTATTAAGAAATGTCCAGTGCTGCTATGCTGTGGTTCAGCTCCTAATAGGCAATCACTTACCCTTTTCCAAAGTAAACTTCAAAAAAATTCTGGTGTGTTGCTTTAAACCAGGGGTGTCCAACCCCCGGGTCCTGGTGGGCCACAGTGGCTGCAGGTTTTCATTCTAACCATCTTCTTATTTAGTGAGCAGTTTTTGCTGCTGATTAACTTGTTTTGCCTTAGTTTTAATTAACATGACTCGAACCCCTTAGTTTGTTTTTCCTTAATGAGCAGCCAAACAATGAGACACAAAACAATCTGCCACATGACCAGCTAACTTGAAAATAAGGGCGAAGGTCTCTGTCATGTTGGTCTAATCAGGTCACCAAAATATCTTGATGGTGGTCTTAGAAAAAACAAAGTCAGCAGTTTGCTGTGGCAGAATGAGAGCAGCAACAAGTCATGATATTCAATAACGGCTTTAAGAGCAAGAATTGGCTTCTCGTTAAGAAACTGGTTAGAGTGAAATTGGCTGGGGTTTGGCATCCCAATTTAGCTGCTCATCTGTTGGCTCGTTTCACATCTCATTTCTGTTTGGCTGCCGTTTAATGAAGAAACAAATCAATTAGAGGACTGAATCCTTAAAGGGCTATTAAAATGAAGGGGAAAAGTTAATTAGCAGTGAAAACTGCTCGCTGATTAGGAAAAGGGTTAGAATGAAAACCTGCAGCCACTGTGGCCCACCAGGGCTGGAGTTGGGCACCCTTGCTTTAAAAACTTCAAAAGCATCATTGCTTTAGCATCCTTATTTTGGACTATGAAGTCCTGTATACAGTATTTAGAAAATGTCCCCCTTCATGGGCCATGGATGGTGGTTGCTGTTCAGCATTTAAAGGATGAATATTTATTCCATCAGTGGTGTTAATGGAATACTCCACCCAAAAATATTTTTATATGCAACTTAGTCCATGTACTTTATAGTGATGGCCACGAAAACCAAAATCCTGCGTTCATGCAAAATGGAGAAAAAAGTAACATCATAAAAGCCAACAGTGACCAATGCTGTACTACAGTAAATGATGTGAAAAACATAATGATTTAGCCTTTTTTTTTTTTTTTTTTTTTTTTTTTTTGCTCAAATATTGTTAAGTTAGTTTACTTCCAGAATTATTGGCACACACCATAAAGTGGAAACCTAAAGCCACATGGGAATGAGTTTTTGAACTGATGACACATTTCTTCTTCAATAAATTGCCATTTAAATAATGTTTAATAATTAATGTACATATATGTTGTATCACTTTTTTGGGTAATTTTATTTATACTTTTTTTTTTTTTTTTTTTTTTTTTTTTTTTGTTGTTCACTTCCAGGTGTCTTCATCACCCATGGGGATGTGGGTATTGGAACCATTGTTGGATCTGCAGTTTTTAACATTCTTTGCATAATTGGTATCTGTGGTATATTTGCAGGACAGGTAGGGGTCCAAATGCGAAGATAATTATTTTTCATCATTATCTACTTAATAGTCATTATTGATAATGCCATGATATTTAGATAGATAGATAGATAGATAGATACTTTATTAATCCCAAGGGGAAATTCACAAATTTTTTACCACTTTATTATAATGAATAAGAGCATTCTTCAGCTATTTTTGTTCATATTTTCTCATGTGTGTTACTGTGTCACCCAGCTTTGCTCAGAAAATTTCACAGGCAATGGGCCTCCGTTATAGTTCCATCCATTATTTGGATGTATAAGAATTAATCCATAACTAAGAATTTTTCTGTATACAAAATGATAGAAAATGAAGGTTTTGGAGGCTTTGTAAATGATTGGGGGTTCCCCTTTAAAGCCCTTAGTTGTGAATGCATATTTAATAAATTTGAGAGGCGCGTGGAGTTAAAATTGTGGAGAATCCCTATTCAAAGTAAGCAGATGTGCATGTAAATGTATTTTGGATGACAATGTAGAGATCCCTTTCAAAGTCTGATGCAAATTACAATGAAGTAACTTGGAGACTTATTAAGTTTAAACTGAAATTTTTTTGATTGAAGGACATAACTCTCTCCTATTTCTTTCCCCTTCCTTCCTTTTTTGCTTCTAGTGAAGCAACACGTACGCTCACAGCCACAACGTGTGGTACCAGCCCTTGATGCTTATAGCACACTTGCTAACCATTGAGCTTCATGAAACAATCTTCTTTAATTTCAGACCACACTATACACCCCAAACATGATCGCATCACTTTTCTTTCTATCTAGGAGACCAACTCTTCTTCAGTTATCCCTCCACCCTATTAGATAGTGGTGCTGTCAATCACTCTTGCTTTGTCCTTTGTTTGCATAAATTCGTCTCTGAGTGCAGAGTGGAGCACGTAAATTAGATAGCATAATATTATTAACTACAAAAAAAAAATTGGCTAATTTTCTTTTTTTCTATACCACAAAATTTTGATCAAAGCATTTTTGATATGTTAGTGTTTTTAGTTTCTCTATTTTAAATCTACCACTAAATATTGATATATCAGTGTCCTTTCTTTGCCAGTGCCTACTGCCCAAGAAGTACAATCTTGAGAACTTTAGCTTTTTAACTAAACAGAAATTAGTTTGTTTTTTGTGAGTAACTGAAGTTTGTATTTTTATAAATAGATCTGCAATATTAAGAGGTGTAAATTGTGGTTGCCCTTCAGTCAAAAAATGTTTAAATTTGAGGTTGGAAACCTAATATAATGTAAGAACGAATCAATGGCATATTAGTTTCTATTTAAATTAATTGCATTGTAAAAAATATAGGCATCACAATTCAGAATAGGAATTATTGGATCAGAGCAAACATGATTGGAAAAAAAAACCCCAAAAAAACTATTGCATACTGTAAGACAATACATTTGCTTTATTTATGAGCTTTGCCAGGTCCTTGTAAGTTTAAGAAAGCTTGCATATTTGTAATCATTTTGCTTGACATCAGTTTGGTCTGCTGCCCTTTTAAGGTCTTATTTGTTGGTGTACATTTTAGAATTACATTATAGAGAACTGTGTTGTGTTTTTTTTTTTTTTGTTTTTTTTTTTTTTTTTTTTGGTCATTTATTCTTTTGTTACTCTTAAAGGTAATCATTCTCACCTGGTGGCCCTTGTTTCGCGATTCAGTCTACTACACACTGTCAGTGATTGCCCTTATTGCAGTAAGTTGTTGTGTTTTTTTTGTTTTTTTTTTCTTCTTGCAAGTGGCAATATACTGCTGCTTCCGAAAGTAACAAACCAAATACTACTTTTTAGCATTTGAAATCCAATTGAAGTGAAATTGGTCAAATTAGCTTATTTGGCCATCAGAGTCTATAATGACTCTTATACTGCAGGGATTATATTACTACCTAACTCAGGGGAAAAAAATTCATGTTTGTTGCTTGCACTTTGTTGACCTGCATAAATGTGTGTTTGGAATATTTTGTATTGCATGATTGCTGCTGCAACTTTTTGCAGTTTTTATCTATATATCTATCATGCCCTTAATTTTGCAAGGGGTGTTTTTTTTATTTTTTTTTTTTATGCTTCACAATATTTATAAAATTGTAACATAAGGTCACTTAAGAGTTCTGGAATAACTTAGGAAATTTAATGACTGGCCTATGCCTCCACATAATTTCTTGATTAACCTTCCATTGTTAATGCTGTATTTTCAGGCAAGTTAGATTCCTTTTATGTTTCTCTCTTCTAGGCAATGAATTATAACATAGAGAAATAAAGTGGAGGTCCAGCTGTGTATATGCACATGTTTGTTTATTCTTTCATTTTTTCTTCCACTTCTAGTTTATCTATGATGAGAAAATTTTCTGGTGAGTTTTCTCAGTATGCATTTACCATTTCAAGTAGCTGATTTCCAAGCAGTTCTGTGTTTTCAGACACTTTTTTTTTTTTTTTTTTTTTTTTTGTGTTTTTCTTTTTTTCTTCAGGTGGGAGAGCCTTGTTCTTGTTGTCATGTATGCTGGTTACATTCTGATTTTGAAGTAAGTTTGATTATCCACTGTAGTGTTCCAATAACGGCTCACATGCAGTCATTTCACACTTATCAGTTACTTTGTATTTGAAATAACTTATTTTTCCTTTTGTATTTATTTGTATTCTCATGCTTGAATGAGTCAATAGTCATAGCCCATCACCTGTACTTTCAACTTGAAAGGATGCCTTAACATTATTTCATTGAGGAAAAAAATGGAAGGTACAGGTCTTGTTTAATAGTGCTTTAAATTTGAAGCACTAATTAAGGAAAGGCTTACTAATGTATATTTCCTTTAACATGATTTTTTTTTTTTTTTTTTTTGTTGCTTTGTATTATAGTGTGTTTAAAGGCCAGGTGGTGGTGAAGCAATTGATTTAAATATTAGATAGTTTGATAAATTTGTAAGAGTTGTGTATGTATATGTAAATGTTACTTTTCAGACAATATCATCTTCTTTCATTGTTCTTAGATTTAATTCAAGCCTACAGACCTTTTTCACAAGCAAGGTGAGGAAGAACTCTGGCAATGACACTGCAATGAGCAGCGAAATGGAGGATGGTAATGCTTGTTTTGACATTTTGGGGGATGACCCATCAGTACCATTGTTGATTGGAGGTAAGGGTAATCAGACAGGCAGTTTCTCCTATTATGTGAAGGGCAATTTGTTTGTTCAGGTTTGCATTATACAGTTATGGCAGAAGAAGTCTGCGCTTTTTATGTTTTTGTCCGGCACATGCTTTGGATGGATGCACTTATTAGTGTTTTTTATGTGTTTGTTATAAATCATCAAGTAAAGTTCAGTCAGAACATATCTAATAGCGATACTTTTAAAAGTGAATGTAGCATCCTGGTGTGCTTAAAGAATGCCTAAGAATGGAATATTAATTAGTGTTGCATTACATTTGTTCATTTTGTGTTGACTTTCTGCTTTGTTAGCAATACATATAGAAATCATGCCAAATGGTAACACAGTACTTTTTGAGGAGTTGAGTTTGGAGTCACCTGAACATTTCCATAGCCATTAAAATTTAATTCAGTTAACTTCGCAAAATCTTGTAGATCTGGGAGGAAGCAATGGGATTCTAATAACTAAACAGGAGAATCTGATCTACCGGTAAATCCTGAAGATTTGTAGTGGCTGCAATCTTTTCTTAGTGTACCTAACCACATAAGCCAATAGCTTCTTTCTTTTTGTAGGGGAACCATTTCCATAAACATGCTGATCATTTATTAATTCCTGTTTTATAAATGAACTGTGTGGTGGTGAGCTTTCAGTAGCATCAGATTCATTGTATTATAGTATACTAGCCAACCCGCGGCGTACCATATGCCGCATAATCAGGCCGGTTTTTAATGATGAAGCACAGGGAGAAAATTTAACATTTGAAAAATCGGTAATGTAATAAGTCAGCAAGAAAAGCAACATTGTAACAATGCACGGAATGAACCAACACACAATCGTCCGTGACTGAAAACTGGCGGACCGCCATCGTGCCTTCTCCTGCCAGACGGAGGGATAGGGGTGGACGGTGCTCAGGCGCGGAGGGTGAAACGGGAGGAGAGGAGGACGACGTCCATTCCGCTCCCTCCGTCATGCTAGTCTGCTGATTTCTCGTTCAATATGCACTGCCTGCTCATGTGCCCACCTCCAACTCGTCACTTGAGTCGTTGTCGTCTTTGCACAGTCCAGATGCACCTGTGACTCGCATAGACTTTTCATTGCTCTGTGTGGTTTTGGCTGCTTTTCTATATATAATCCACCAAGACACCCGACCACGGTAGTAGCAAGGTGGAAGGGGGGTGTGTACAAAGGGTAGGGACGTAACCAGTGGGAGCGTATGAGTCGCACTTAGTGGGAATTCCACGGTTTGCAGCCTGAATGGGGTTCAACGGCTTACCCACGCCTCTCTGCGCCAGGTAGACACACGCTCAATCTCATGCATAATTATTTATCGAATGCTAAACACTTCTGGAAAGACACGGTTGTCTAAAACGGGTTGGTGTGAGAATACAACAGTAAGTGAATGAAAAGATGGAACTCTGGAGAGAGCAAAATACAACACAA
>JANRMT010062797.1:22369147-22385455 GCA_026402145.1 Polypterus bichir lapradei | reverse complement strand
GGATACAACAGAAAGTGAATGAAAAGATGGAACTCTGGAGAGAGCAACATATAATTGTCCGTGAGTGAAGAAGACGCATGTTTGTTGCGGATGCAAACTGCTGTATGTAGCGTGTAAAACGGTTTGCTATGGTGCACGCGGTCGTGCGTCGTAACCAAAAACTCTGTTTTTAAAGACTGCTTACTTCATTGTGTTTTAACCTCAGTTGTAAAGGATTGTTTTAAGGATCCCATGGGACGCCCCTCGCAAACCGTTTTACACGCTTCATATGGCGATTCACCTCCGCGAGAAACATGCCTCTATAAACAGTCAACGTGGCTCGGAGGTGCATGTGGCCTCTACGACAGACAAATATAAATGACACTGTTTTTTCTGTGTCATCCGATCCGTGTTGGTGGGAGTGGCTCTGCGAGTTGTCGTCGTATCCAATGGTCTTGGAGTTGGTGGGCGTGGCTCCTTCCTGCGTGCACCATAGGTGTCTTACTTGGCGGTGGCTTAGTGAATCCACGCCCCTTCCGGCGTGCTTTCCATGGGGGTCTTGCCTTAGTGAATTATATATACTGTATAGATAATTTTAATCAGTTAAATTGTATAAACAGGGCAAAGTGGTTTTCAAAACTGTTTTTTTATTTATAAAATCCACAGCTTTTTCCAGTGCTTTTGCAAGCCACGTTTTGTACAGTTTATATAGACGGCTCAGCCCTGATAAATAAGTGTTAAAAATGTAAGTGACACTAAAACCTTTGCAAAATATCTTTTATGAAATCTAACTCTGTTAGTGTTGGTTTTGTCTGGTCCAAAATAGTTTGGTAGATTATCAGATAATGAATACAACATTCACACCTTCAAATGGTATGTTTTTGCTTTCAAAACAGAAAGTTTGCACTACATTTGTCTATCATTAATTAGAATCAAGTAATCTGTTGTGAAAATCCATTTAATTTTGAAATAATGGATTTAGTCCTAGACAGGAATGTAATATAGAAAAATATTTGGCTTTTTATAAAGTACATCTCACAAACTAGTCAAGCAATGAAAGTATTCTATTTTGTATTGATTTGTTTAAAAAAAATCTGAGATTTGCAGAAAGGTTTTTCTGTTTTGGCATAAGTTAAAGAGCTTGGTTTCATCTGTTCCTCTAATAGAGGATAAGTAATAAATAAGTAATTTATTTTCTTAACTTGTGACATTAAATTTTTAAATAACATCCAACAAAAAGGCTGTGGTGTGTGTTTTGGAACAGAAATGTTTAAATTGATGTTTTATCCATTTTTATTTTTGTGAAACTCTAGATAAAACAATTGTCTTTTCTTGAATGAATGCCCTTTATCCCTGTAAGTTGTTTCTGCTTCCTTAATTGAGATAACCATCTTTGCTTAGCTTTGCTTAGCCATGTTGCAGCCCAGAGGGCATAACAATTTAAAGCTATATCTACAATAATTTATATTTTTAGTTAAAATGCCATATGCTTTCAATTAATTTTTCTGCTTGCCCTGCATTAATGCCTGTCTGTTTAGCCTTACTAAACCTTTTGCTTGCCTTTAATGAATCTATGAATTTTTGTTAACTGCTGTGAAAGTTCAGATGTTGCAAATTCAGCTATTAATTTGATCAATGTGTTTGTGCATGTATTTGTTTGTTTATCCTGGTAGATGCTAGTGCATGTCTCTTGTATTAATATTGAATTAAAACTGACTACATATAATGAGAATAATGCACATCCATCTGTCATCTGCATTTGTTTAATCTGTCCTGGGCTACAGCACAATCTCACAATTCTATCCCTGCAGTATCTGGGACCAGCTAATCACGAAGTCATCACTGACCATATACAATTTCAAACCTGACAGATTTTCTGTATCTTTTTTTATTAGGTAGAGGCTGTTGTCTATACTTACAAAATATAGGTGAATGAATACATATATTCTGCACACATTTTAAGAACTATAAGAATCTACAGCATGCACTTCAGCATAGTGTCAAACTGGTTATCTATTCTTACTACATATATTTTGTAGCTCTAAGTGAAAGCACATGAAGGGCAAAATTCCTAAGTAATTTAAGAACATATCAATAAACAATGTTCAACATTTAGTTTTTTTTGCTGAAGATAAAGTAGCATCTGCCTAGTTAGCCCTACGGGAAATCTGACACATGCAGTGGCCTTCTAATGTCATAAATTATTTTCCTATTTAAGTCCTAGAGGGTGTTGGTTTTTTATTTTTTTATTTTTTTTTTTTTTAATTCATTTGGTATGTTCTCACTGTTTTCTTTGGTGTTGACTGTTTTATTACTGAATGATAAATTAGGGCCTATTTCTTGTGTCCTTGTGACAATTAAACTGGCTTAAGCAAGATCACTATAATTATATACAGTAGAAGGTTATGTATTTGGATGAAAAGTTTTTATATACTATGACTGGGTGGGCAAAGTCATTCCTGGAGGGCTGCAGTGGCTGCAGGTTTTTGTTCAAACCCAATTGCTTAAGAAGCACTTATTGCTCTAGAAACACTTCTGCTTCATTTTAGTTGTCTCCCTCGTTAAGATTTGGAACCCTTATTGCTTATTTAAGTCTTAAACAGCTGTATTTTCGTTGTTTAATTGCTCCTTATTAGAAATAAGATGCAAATGACAAAAGAAACCAGCAGTTATCCATTTTGCTTGTTACCCTTTACACCTGTGTGTATTTATCGTGCACTATTTGGTTTAATTAAATACTTGGAAGGAAAGAGAAGAGAAAAAAGTGAAGGATTGAGAATTACCCATCCATTTTACACTTCAAAGTATTTGGATGATATCCTTAGAATGGAAAACATCTAGGATATGAGAATGACTTGACATAGCAGCGTTAAAGCACTAACAAGCCATGAAATGTAATTGGCAAGGATTATTTTCTAATTAAGCAACTGGGTTGGAACAAAAACTCGCGGCGACTGCGGCCCTCCAGGAATGACTTTGCCCACCCCTGAACTATGAAATAGCAAATGTGCAGTTTCAAATATTTGCTAACAGAGGGCAGAATTTCCCCCATTTTATTAACATGGAAACTGGTGTTTAGGAGGTTCAGGTCAGTCATTGTAGGAAAAAATTGAATTTTTTCCAGGTTTAAAGAAATGTTCTGGCCAAAAATGGATGCTCAGCTAACCAGTTAAAGGACCGAGTTCAACAAGCATTTCGAGATCTATTGTTCAAGTTTCTTTAGATACCAAGCTAATGTTTGCGTTTAAACAGTTCATTAAAAATATTTTTTGATTTGTGTTTTTTTTACAATCTGTAAGACAACAAATCTCTATTTTTTATTTTTTATTTTTTTCTTTTCTTTTTAGTAAAGATTTTCGTTAAATACAAGCATTTGTTTTGTGAGTTATTTTTGGTTCAACTGTATTGTCATTTCTCTTTATAAATTTAGTTTTTTCTTTTACTAGTTGGAAGATTTTCATAGGTGGAGAGACTAGTGAATGATCATCTGTGCTTTATATTTTTGAACAAATACCTTCAAAAGAGCAGATGCTGGTGTTTCAGAATGTAACTCTTACAATATATCTTAAACCATCGCACATTTTTTGTAGAGAATTTTTTTTTTGTTCTCTCGCCGAATGCTTTCTGTGTTGTAATACCCTCTTCCTAGCTTTGACATTTGCTTTTTTGTTCTGCTGTCTAATTCTGGCTTTGTAATCAATAGTGAAAATTTCAAAGACATACAGCAAGAACTCTGTGATGATGGTAGATGAAATCATATGTGCAAGCCCTCCCAAATTCAGGTTTCCTGAAGCAGGCCTCAGAATCATGATCACGAAGCACTTTGGACCCAAGACTAGACTTCGGATGGCAAGCAGGTTAATTATCAATGAGGTGTGTGGGCTGGACCAATTTTTTTGATTAAAAATAAAAAAGCAAACTTTTTTAAATTGCCATTCACAGGCTTCTCAACAGTCTCCATTCGATTTTCTTTTTCTTTTGAGAGCAGCGGCAGAGGCTTATCCGGACAGTTAATGGAGTTCAAAAAGATCAGTCTGTCAAGAGGCAAAATGATGTTGAAAATGGCAACATTCCAGCAAACAAGCAAGGTGATGAGAGTGAAGCTGACCTGTCCTCGCCATTTGCACCCCCAGGTGATTTGAATTAAGTTTCTTAGACCCATGACATTGATTGTCGGATAAATTGTATTGATGCTAGATAACTTCTTTTTTTTATGTCTCTCAGATTAGCTGCATACCATTGTACAGAGATTTATTTTTACCTTTCTGAACTTGTATGTGACAAGACAATCATAATTTATCTTATCTTAGTTACCTTTGCAGATCAAATTTGTTATGTCATATGTAATATCGACGTAAATCTGTGCTTCACTTTGCTTGTGTTCAGATGTACTTAGGTTCACACAGTAAGAAATTTCCAGGACTGGCCAATTCCTAGGGCTTTATATGTTTTCCCAATATTCTTGTCATTTTTTTTTTTTTTTTTTTGCCAGTTTTTTAGGAAACATTATTGCAGGATTGCTTTTTTTGTTTTCAGATGGTGTCATGAATATTCTGAAGTGGCTCTTGTCTTGGCCTGTGCTTTTTCTGCTCTACTTCACTGTTCCCAACTGCAGTAAGACCAGATGGGAGAACTTCTTCCTGTTTACATTTATTTTCTCCACTGTGTGGATTGCAGTCTTCTCGTACTTCATGGTTTGGATGGTGAGGCACTAAATGATATTTCAAAAACTTTCTCTGCACAGTAAGTGTATTTTAGTTTCATGGCATATACATTAAATTACATTTACATATTACATTTTAAACATTTTATGAATAGCTGAAATGAATCCAGTAACATGTAAGTGTACCATACTCGTACCATTCAACAAGAATTGTATTGCACACTCAACGTATAACAATTTGGTAAAAGTAGCTTTTTTGGTCAAGGTTTTCCAGTATTTTATCAATATTCAGATCGTTCTTTTATTTCCCAAAAAAAGTTAAATATACACAACACTTTCATAACTTAGTCTTTCGCAAGCAAATTGTTTCCTACTGCAACAGAGCTTTTAATTGCCAAAAATGTTGAATTTGGTAGGCTTATGTAATGCTCATGACCAAAAATCTAAATTGGTCAATATATCCATTACAAAAAACAAATGTACAGTGGCTTGAAAAGTATTTATCGCCTTAACATAAATGTTTAGTCTTTCAGTGAAAACCGTTTTGACTGAGAGAACATTTATGTGCGTCTCTGCCAGTAGTAACTTTGAATATGCCCATCTTACTCAGTCTGGCAGACCAGTCTTTCTGAATGTAGCTGCAAAATTTAAATTTTTAATAATCAAAGTTAGGTAAAAGCACTTAAACATTATTGAGAATAAATTTAGTATTAGTACTGATTATTTCATCCATCTATCCATCCATCCATCCATGTAACCATTTTCTGCTTATTTTGGGTTGTGGGGGCAGCAATCTAAGCAAAATTGCCTGTTGGGATTAAAATTAAGCAGTAGACAGAAAAAGGTTTGGGGATGGCCTCCCCGTATCCTGAAAAATCAGCAAAAGTAAAAAAAAAAAACTGTTAACACAAGTTCACAACTGAACTGACTAACCGGTTGTGCACTGGTCTTGAAGGGGGGGGGGGGGGGAGTTGGAGTCAGTTACCTCAGTAACTTCACTTTTAGTGATGGCTGAGTCCACAGTGTCCCCGGACTTAGTGTCCTACCGACATGCCTTCCTTTGAAGAAGCTAAGGATGGTCCACTAAGTTTTGGCTTCACAAAACTCTTCCCATACCAGAGTTTTTTTGCTTCTACTTCTGCCATTGCCGCGCTCTGCTTGACCTGTTGGTACCTTTCTAATCAAGCTCAAAAAGGACTCCTCCTACCTGTCTGAAGGCTGCCTTTACCGCTGACATGCTTCACTGGTTTGGGGATTACCGCCATGACAGGTACCAATGACCATACTGATTTTCAGTATTTCCAAAGAGACATTTGTTAGGACAAGTTTAAAGACTAATATTCAAAGACCTACATTAATACAGGTGACAAATTTTAATTTTTTTTTCGGAGAATAGCCAGTTATAGCTGCTACATTAATAACGCAGAACAGGTTTGTATTTTTATAAATATTAATTTGGGATCCACTCTCTTTATATGAAAATATATTTTCATATGATAACACAATCAAATACAAAATTAGAATGTTGTGGTTTCTAGTACAAGAAAATTGCATATTTGTGGGTTGCTTGTCTCTTCATTTGGCCATTTAAAACAAAATAAGAGGAAGATATTTCAGCAATATTTTATCTACTCTGAATCAGCTTTACTAGAAAAAAACCTGGCAGCAGAACTACAAGAAATAATACAAACAAGAAATGAAAAGGCAATTCTACAGAACATAGGTGGTTTTGTAAATTAATTTATGCACTTGTCTAAAAGGGGAACACTGAATATACTGTATATATACTGTAGCTTTGGAAAAGTGTAATTTTATAGTTGAATTTGAAGTGTGTTCTCAATCACAAAACTTGCCGTATATATATTCTAATCCCTCATCACATATTTAACACAAATTAACATTTTCAAATTAACTCATGGAATGCTCTGGTTACTATAAGAAGTCAGCAATTCATGTAAATGTTTAATAGTTATTTCATTTACAGATATTTAAAAAATCCACAATACCTGTTGCTGCATGTATAAATAATAGCACTTTTGTAATTGATAGCTGGTTCTACTGTATTCAGCAATAACTGCAGATATGTTTCCTTAAGTTATATTTGAGTCTCTCTGAGCACTGCAGATGAATTTCATTGCTGTGTTCATTGGATACTTGAATCAAGTCAGGAGATTGCATGAACTAGTCATTCCATGCCTTGTCACAAAATATCATTGGTGTTTTAAAGTAGGTGATTTCAAAACTCGAAAATTTCTTCAACAGTTAAAATGTAGACCTGCAGCCTATTTTGGTTAGATAATTTTCTTGCTGAATATTTTGCTTGAAGAGTGAATGTTTCTATTATGTCCACTAAACAAATGAGAGAGAGAACATTTTCTGTCTATTGGATTAGGTTTCTGTAAAACATTTGACAAAGTTCACAATGAATGAAGCAAGCAGTAAGACCGCATTTTTTTTTTTTTTCTCTAGCACTGTATAGATGTGCATAAAATCTAAATGAGAAGTGAAGGATGATATTCTGAATACACTCCCAATCAACAGCTTATTTCAGTTAAAATACTGTATCCTTATGCAGTCTGCTTACATTTTGCTGCATGATCTTTAGTACTGGTGATTAAGTCAGAAATACTTTGCTCTGTGTTTATTGTACGTATGTGTGTAATTATATATAATACTGTTTTTTTTGTTTTGGTTTTTTTTTTATTTTGTGTTGCTATATTCCAATAGTTCTATGTTTTACTAGCCTTCAATCTCTAGAAATCCTTTCATGAGTCAATTTGTATTGCTCCAAAGTGCAAGGATGTTGCAGTTTATATCTCTTCTATTGCATCCTCAAGATTACCTGTAATATTTACATAACAATCCTTTCACTAAGACTTGAAGACAAGTTCTCTTGCAAGAGATTGTACTCATTTACAAATTGCTTTATGACAAAGATGATTGATTGGCTACAGTTCATATAAGGAATCAAAGCATAGTTGTGGATGAAATCTGTATAATATTTAATTGCCAAATGTGGAAGAAAGTTTTAGAGAACTGTTACATTAAACATGAAGGCAAGTAAGGTGCAGTAAATATTGAGCCTTTTTATATTCATGTAATTTTTTTCCCACCAGACTGCAGAATTTTCTAAAGAGTGTTTACTTCAATGTCTTTTTGCTTAACTCGCTGCAGGTTACAGTTACAGGATATACACTAGGAGTTCCCGATGTAATAATGGGCATCACATTCCTTGCTGCAGGAACCAGTGTACCAGACTGCATGGCCAGCTTAATTGTTGCCAAACAAGGTACATTTCACACTTAACTGCCAGGGTTTTTACATTAAGTTATGGCCTTTTTTTTCCCCCCCTACCCCCTTGTTCTTGCATTTCAGTTTGTACTATTTTTTTGTCTGTATTTGGAATTTTAAATTGCTTCTCCATCCATATCATTAACATCTCTCTTAATCTTCAATTAATGTTTTGTTTATTTAGCATTTAGTTGATCTTTAAGATTTAGAATTAAGATTCATTTCCTGTTTATAGGAAGTGGCATACATGATGCTTGCTCATGCACTTTGTCAACATATGCTTTCTTTACCAGATGATATTAGTGTGTTTATATATATATAGTGAACTGGATCACCCATTACAAAGAAACAGCAGGCAGAAAAGGTTGACATAGTATAGGGCCCATTACGGACCTAGGAAAGGAGACAAAGTGACATTGGGGTCTCCTTGACAGAGTTCAACCTTGTTGCCTTATTTACAGTAGTAAGGTTGCATATGACCCCAGAAATAATATTGGGGATGTAAGTGAGTAGATATAAAGCCTTCTTTGTAGGAGGGATAGAAGCCAGATGTAAGAGTAAAACAGGAGATGCAAGGGAGTGCTGTGGTACTTGCAGGTTGGTAAGTGGGAATTTAAAAATTGCTAGGTTTAGAAATTATCGCTTTTCTGCAATTTTTATAGTATACACTGGGAACCACCACATGTGACACAAGTGCAAACAAACTTTTTCTCTTTTCCCCCTCCCTCCCTCCTACGTGGGGAAACGTCATTCCCCCATTTCCCACTTGTACAGCACAGTTCAGGCATACGCAAAGAACATCAAAAACAGTTTTATTCTTTTTCTTTCTATTTTTTGCCTCCACTCCTCCAGCAAGCTTCGTTCTCTTCCACCCGACTCTGGCACCCCGAGTAATGGCTGTTTTTATTAAGGCACCCAGAAGTGCTCCAGGTGCTCATCGACCACCTTCTGGCAGCACTTCCGGGTGTGGCAGAAGTGCTGCAACCAACGGCACAGCAATCATCCAGGTGACCCCTAGCGATGGCTACGGGCACCAGCAGGGTTGAGCTTCCATGCTTCAAACCCATGGTCCTCCTGCAAGCCAGGGAGGGCTACCCCCTAGTTTTCTGAGGGAGGTACTGTCCTAGTTAAATTTTTTCCCCCGGGTCCTTCCAGTACAGAGGCATCTCAGCCAGGCAACTACCCCGGCTGTACTCTACAACAGGTATGGATTAAAAGCTTTTAGAAATGTAACAGAGATACTGAACTTCTTTTGGAAATGTTTTCTTTACATAACAAAGATTACATAAACAAAAAGTCAGCGATTGTACTTTTTATACTACAAGTCAAAATTTTGATTAAGAGCAGTTTGCCATTTTTTTTAGTTTGTATAAAATCTTTCATAATGAAGTCAATATTTGAAATTTCAATTATCTGAAATTCAAAACTGTCAATACACATTACATTCATAATAGTAAATATGTGGTGAGTAATATTTAAAAATATAAAATCTACTGTAATAGCTAACATGTGAAAAGGTTTGCAAATTCAACAGAACTTTCATCAGGAAGAGAATACGAAATTTTAAAAGGCTTCTCTGGCTGGGTTTCCAGACTGTTGCCCATGGACACTTTTGCTCATAGGCTTGTCACTCAAATTGGAAATTAGAAACTGCTACATCTTATTTTAGTTCAAAGACCTTAAACCGTGCAGTTGGAAATATGTTTAGTTCCTCTGACAAACATTTCAAAGTTTGTTAAATCATGGATATTTTTTGGATACTTTATTATAGTGTTTTCAAAGGTCAGCTGGGAAGCACCGACACTGTCAGTAAATACTGAGCTCAAAAATAAAGCAACTATGTTCGTTGCCTATTAGCGTTCATATTTTTGTATTTCTTGATGCAGTGCTCATAAGGATATTGCATTGTGTGAATGTATGTTATATACGTACGTGTGTGTGTGTGTGTGTGTGTGTGTGTGTGTGTGTGTGTGTGTAAAGCATGTGTATACAGTAGGATGACCACATTTTGGTTTTCAATAAAAGGAATGGAGGTAAACAACATTCAAGGCACCTTCAAAATAATGTTTGTTACTTTTTTCTAAGGTTAGTTGATTAGTGGTCATTGGCTGCTTTATTAAGTAAACCTGTCTAGTACAGAGTCTGACCCTTTGTAATGTTATCAGGCCACCAAAATGAAAGGGTTGCTATTTTGGCACTGGTTCAGTTGCAGTTCCCATGCTTTTAGCACTTCAAATATAATATTAAAATTTAAAGAATACTGAAATGTAAATGTAAGCTTAAACTGCTAAAGTGTATTAGAATATTGGAAATCCAACAATGATTTCTTTAAATGTTTTGTTAACACTTAAAGATTGAGCTTGGGTTAAGACCATCAACAGTACTTAATCTCCTTTTTTGAGTAGTTATAGTTATGGACTCTATACAGTGACCTGAGACGAAGACTGGACTCCTTTTGGTACTGTCAGTCTCCGGAAAATCCTTGGGTACCATTGGTTCGACATTGTGTCGAATGAGTGGTTGTTCATGGAGTCCCAAATGAGGCACATTACCTGCATTATGAGGGAGCGTCAGTTACGGCACTGCGGCCATGTGGCGCATTTCCCCGAGGGTGATTCAGCTCATAAGATCCTCATTGTTGGGGACCCGAGTGGCTGGACAAGGCCAAGGGGTCGCCCACGTAACCCCTGGCTGCAGCAGATAGAGGGTCACTTCTGGAGGGTGGGACTGGAACGCATGTCTGCCTTGGGGGTTGCCAACCAGGATCCAGAGTTGTTTCGTTGTGTAGTGAGTGCAGCAACGCACTCCCCAACGTCACTTGACTAGTTTCAGCCTTTAAAACTATTTCCCCATACCCTTGTGCTTCCAAATCAAAATGTTCTTGCAACTTTTGAGAGAAGCAGACCTGGCAATTCCTGATGTTGTAAGCACTCTAACCTTTTCACATTCCTTCAAGTTGAGGAAGAGGGAAACCTGTTTGGCAGCTAACATGTTTGTTTTTATGGATTTGTTAAGCTGAATACATTAAAAATGAGCATCTGAGAGACTGTCTCTGAAGTTCTATCACAGCTTTTTGACAGTAAATGTGATGTAGAGGAGGAAGTTTCAGAAGCTAAAATCAAAATTGAGTTAGATCTGGATTATGCTCCTCCTCCGGTGACAATGTGTACCTTGAAAATGAAGCTCTTCCAGTCTCTCAGCCACTAAGAGAAATCTTTAATGCCCTGAAAATATCGGTGTAGGAAATGTAATTAAAAATGGATACAGGCCCTGCCAGGTAAAATGTCTCTAATCCGAGACATTAGATATGGAAAACTGAATAGGAACAGTAGATCTTCCTTGAGATGACCAACTTAGAGGAGAGACTAAGCATATAATGATAATGGAGAAAGAGCTTACATTGGGTTGCTGGTTTTGGCTGGGGTACATAAATCAAATGAGAAACCAACAGCAAGGCCATGGAATGCAAACAATGGCATGGTCATATTTACAGCTACAATGTGAATGTTTACAAAATTGTATAAGTAAACAAAAAATGGAAAAAAAAAAAAATGGCAGCCTTTCTGCAGTGAAAGGATGTGTGGGGAAAAATGGGTTGAACAGTCGTCCGTTCTTTACATGTTTGTGGATGAACGATTGGTTCCATTCTGTGGATGTTGTTCTTTCAGGCAGTACATGACAAACTAGCAAAGTATAGCATAAAAATGTATACATACAGTTCAGCTATACATCAGAATGTGCAAGTGTCTACAGGGGAACATGCTTGGGCAGCAATTTAAAAGAGCTAGGGTATGTGGGTAGTGTTAGATTTGACACTGGGATTATAGAGTTATACCATCAGTTGTAACTATGTTTTCACCTTGTGTGCATTGGGTGAAAAACTGATGGGACTATAAGCAACAACAAGCCAGGTTTCCCAGAACACTTCTGAAAATAAAGGACAAGAAGGTAACCTCTTTGAAGTTTTCCTTCACTAGCAGACACTATTGTACTGTCCCAAGAAACACAAAAATGGGCTACTGATGAGCACACAGCACAATGTTGATACCCTGAGCTTTATAGAAGATCTTGTCCTTGATTACAGTGTGATAATGGGAGGTGTTGAAAACCTGGAGAAGGCCACAGGCTTGTGCTTCTGCACAAGACTGACTAGTGGTCATGTCTCCTATTTGCAGTATTATTGATGTGAATACCTGCAGTGTCTTCATTATACAGAATTAAATAAAGGATGTAAACAATTGAAAACTGAATCAAAGGCGCATCCTCCTGGTGTAGCTGGATAAAGTCCTAGTGATGCTTCATATTGGTAGAAGATTACACATCCCAAGAACATCTACTTTGAGGGAAATTTTAAATGGACACTCCCAGACCTACTCTGCCAGTTTGTCCATCAGCAGTGATTTCAGTAATCTTGGGTTAGGAAATGAAAAATACAAGCAATCACTCGAAGAAATGCATGCAAAATGTGAATTACACAGGAAAATATTGCATGTGAAGAGTATTGAATGAAGTTGCAGTAACCATTCTCGCAAACATTAAAAAGAGTGGCTTGAAGAAAAATTTGAATCTGCATCATCTTTATCTGTTTTAAAGTTGGCACAGATAATTACATTTACCTCATACAGTAATACATCCATAAAAAAATGCATCTGCTGAAACTTTGGAGTTTGCCACCCCTGTCTTAGAACAGAAAAACAACAGTTTTTTAAATGTGTGCTGTGACAGAATGAGGGCAGCAACAAGCCATGGAATTAAATAAAGGGTTTAATTAACAGCAAGAATTAGCTTCTCATTAAGAAACTGATTGGAGTGAAATTGGAGATTGAAGACCCAGTTTAGCTGGTCATCTAACATCTCATTTCTGCTTGGCTGTCATTTTAATGTAGAAAGGAATCAATTCAGAGGGCTGAATTCTTCTAACAGGGCTATTAAAGTGATGGGGAAAAGTTAATTAGCAGTGAAAACTGATCACTGATTAGGAAAAGGGTTGGAATGAAAACCTGTAGCCACTGCGGCACTCCAGGCCTGGAGTTCGTCACCCCTGCCCTAGTTGAATCAGGTGTACAAGAGTTGAGTTAAAGGACGGTATTCAAAACAGGTTCCCAATAAATGAATTTAGGAACACTATTCTAAATCCCACAAGCCAATCGCATTTCTATTATTGTGTAACAGTTAAGACTAAATTATTGAGTGCAAAAATAAAGTAATGGAAAGGTTTTTGAAATTTTACTGGTAAAATTAGTAGGTCCCTGAATGTATATATTACCCTTATTTGTGATCTGTGAATGCTATAAATTTAATGCATACAAAGAAGATGAAATTTTTATTTGAATCATGACATAATGTTTTGAAATGTTGTAAAATTTGATTGGGGCCAGTTTAATTTCTTTCATGCAGAGCCCCTTAAGTGACATGGGTGAGGAAACAATCTTGTAAAATTTTCATAGGAGGAAAAAATCATGGGACAGGGTTTGATATGGCTTTTTAAAGATAATGAAAAAAGAAATACAAGATTGATTGCGATTCACCAACACCCAGCCTCTCCTCAAATATCCAGCCCCACTCTGTGCTGTGAACTACTGTAAGGTATACTTGATGATTATGAAGATGATCAGGTATCAGTGCTAGTGGCCTAGTCGCAGCCATTCTCTGAGCATTTGCTGGGTTTGGGTTGCTTGTGTGTGTCCTCGTATTATCTTCAATATGAAAATTGCCCCAAATTAGACTGGAAAGTACTTTTGTAAGAGAACAAAGAAGTATGCTGTTTTATCCCCTCATGATTTTTTTTCCTCCCAACTGCATTAATAGTGTTATCAAATAACAAGCTACTTGAGTATATGTGCTATTATGGAGTATTTCTATTAAGTAATCCAGAATATTGTATCCATAAAAGATAAAATGGCATACTGCTAATTGTGCTGCACTTAAGTCTGTCCAAGTTCTTATAGGGTACAAAATTTTTTTTATTTTTATTTTTTTAAGGTTTTGGTGATATGGCTGTGTCTAATACGATAGGAAGCAATGTGTTTGACATTCTGGTTGGGCTTGGTGTCCCATGGGGGTTGAAGACATTGGCTTTGGATTATGGCTCTTTTGTAAGTATGGTTCTACAGCAGCAACAATGTTTTTTGAGTGGTCTTAATCTTGTTGTTTTCTTGGGGGGGGAAAAAAAAAAAAAAATTACATATAATCAAGTCAAATTCATAAAGCAAATGGCTTCTTAGTCAAACTAGAAGAATGGGGGGAAAAAAATCAGGAAGTTAAAGCAGTAACAAAAACTACAGTCTAGCAAAACTAAATTCAATCTCTATCCAAGAAAAATAGAACAGAGCCCAGAGCATGGGCAAGAAAAGGGAAAATGTTCTTCCTCCCCACCATATGAATGTTCTAAAATTTTATTAACTAAATTTTGCCATATAAGGGAGAATTTGATTTTTGTTTTTCCCAGTTTCAAATAGTATAGAATATCACTACCCATTATTATCCATTGAGTTATAACAGGTCTGCTGGGATTCTTCCAGTTAAACAAGTTAAATCTATGAGCTAGTAGTGAGGTATAGGCAATTACAACCAGTTTGTCCTTCATGTTACTCCCACCAGGGAGTACACCAAACACAACTGTTAATGGGTTAGGAGAGACTGAGTAACCAAGGCTTTTGGAAAGCATTCAATGAATTTTCTCCACAATAATGTCAATTTGGTGCACTCCCAAAACAAGTGGCCCAGTGAGGCTGGAGCTAGATTGCAATGCTTGCAGGTTGAATCTTATCCTGGATACATTGTGAACAATTTTAAATTAAATAGATGTGATTGCTGAAATATTTTAAGTTTAATTATTTAATGTTTTATGCCTTTAGAGCTAGAGTGTATTCTTTGCATTGCTGACTTCCATGCCTTTTCTGAAAGATTAATTGAAAGGCGCTTCTAACTATCTTTGTAAAGGTAACCAATGCATAGTATACCTCTCTGTCTAGGGAGAGGGAGAAAGACCACATTTATTTCATAGAATATTTACTAACTGCTGAATGTAAGTATTTGTGCATACTGAATGTAGAGCACTTGTTTGGTTCATTTTCTTCTGCCTGTACACCTTTATGTAAATGGTATTTGAATAAGGTACAAAAGCATACTTAAAATTGTGCTGTATGAAAATAGTGTCATTGTGGGTTGACTATCCTGTATTTAGGGTTTCTGCTGTGCCGAAGGTAAAATGATGAGATGAATTTTTCAGTTGCTGTAGTAATGAATGGAATCCGCTTTGTGTGTGTGTGCATATTTAACTACTGTGGTATAACTGAGGAATTTCACTTGCGTCTGACTTTCAACCTTTGAATTTACTCAGGTGCAGATAAACA
Source organism: Polypterus bichir lapradei (assembly GCA_026402145.1). Classification (NCBI taxonomy): domain Eukaryota; kingdom Metazoa; phylum Chordata; class Cladistia; order Polypteriformes; family Polypteridae; genus Polypterus; species Polypterus bichir. The sequence continues at coordinate 22,370,167 of JANRMT010062797.1, read as the reverse complement.
GTCGAGGTCTGGTGTATTCTGTCGTGCTTCTTTTGGGATCCGTTGCTTTAACGGTAGGCGTGTGTGTGTGTAATATATATAATTTTTTTTTTTTTTTTTTTTTTTTTGTCTTGCATCTGGATGCATGTTTATAAGCTATACTAAAGTGTCTATGTACTAGGTGAACTCTAATTCAAAAATACAATTTAAATGTGAAATGAGTGTGTCTAATGTTGTATGATCTGCAGTGCGTCACCCCCGGTGGTTCAAATGTGTGACCTTTGTCATTTTATTTATTTTGGCAGGTGTTGGGTGTGTACTTAAACAAGTGGAGACTGGACATAAAGCTGGGGATATACGTCTTTCTGCTTTATGTAATTTTCCTGTGTTTCTCTATTTTGATTGAATATAACATCTTCACTTTCATTAACTTACCAATGTGCCATGAGGATATCTGAGAAGACATTGTGCTTTTGTGGATTGTTGCAGCAGTCTACCCATAAACACTAAATGTGTAATTTCAAGATTTTCTTTTCAGAATTAAATATATGGAAATTGAGAAATGTATTTTCCTGGTGCTGCAAATGGATTAGACCTCTAGATATTGTCTTATTTGGAGTGCTTACCTTCACCAATACCAGCAAATGCCCCTGATGGGATTTCATGAGGCAGCAACTCATCAATGACACTTAATGTGCAGGACAACCAGCAGAGAAGACTTAAACTTGTGTTTTTGCGTTATTTTGCTATTGTTTTATGTCTTACGAGGACATTTTGTATTTTTGTAATTGTCATGAAGACACAGATAATCTGTTTCAGGTTGAGGTCCAATACATTTTTTGACATACACTCCTACATTAAATTATGGTTTTATACAGACTAGGATACTGGTGTACATTTTCATAGCCAATGCAGCAAATCCACATTTGCAACATTCTTGCTCTCCAGGATTCCTGTGATAACGCAGAGACTGTTCCAAATTGCACTCAAGTTTTGGATGTATTTAAATTAGTAATAGAAGTTCCACATAAGATTTTCTTT
>JANRMT010062797.1:22345685-22368747 GCA_026402145.1 Polypterus bichir lapradei | reverse complement strand
ATATATATATATATATATATATTATAAAAATTTACCTCCAAAGATTGTGAAACAAATGGAAGCCTGTTGTAAGGCAAGTCAAAGGTTTAAAATATGGGAGGGTTGTGGTCATCTGGTCTGGGGCCACATTATTTATTAAATATACCATTTGTTTAAATAAATTTACTCATTGAAATTGCTTCTTTTGCGTAAGTGGTTTGTGATAGAATTGTTTTGTTATACTTTTATGCTGTTGTGTTGGTGATTTCCTGTAGCTAAAATGTCATATTTTAGCAGATCAACAGCCATCACCAGGTGGTACTCCTACCTGAGCTGCCCATTTTAAAGTAAATGTTTCAGATATGAGGCTTGCTCAAGCTTAAACAGCCGGAAAGCAGTGATGTGTGAATCCTGACGCTGCAGAGACTTCTGCTTTTGACTTGTTCTGCTGTCTGAAATCTGTTTTTCCTCATTTAAGTCAACATTTTGAAAATCATGGTGCTAGTATCACTCTAACCTTCCCTATAACAGTTAGGAGCAAGATATGAATTATTAAACCACCATCATACTGCTGTTTAGATTGTTGCTCCCTGGTAGAAGGTGCCGAATGCAGTTGTCAAGGTTGATGCTCAATGTTCTTGGCCTACCCCGTCCCAACATTGGACCAACCAGTTTTAAAGGCTTTTTTTTTTTTTAAATCTTCATTTTTATTACATTTAGTTTATTTTTGAAAAACACTTAAAAGCTCAATGGAAGTTTTTTTTTTTTTTTTTAAATCGCCATTAATGTGACTCAGTTGTCTTTTTTTTTCTCCTTATGCATTCTACACCTCTAATGTTGTTGCCAGCATATTTTGCTGGCTAATGGCTTTGATGCAGTGTCTCTGTGTACAGGCATTTGTGCGAAGATATGGTAAAGTGAAGCTCAATTAGCATATATGTAAATGAGAAATACATTTCCAAATATAGGTACATTTCATGAGCTGAATTTAGTTTTAAGTGCTTCAGAAAAGTATTTAGAGAGAAACAAATGCTGGTAAAACTGTAATGAAATTTTATATAATTGAAAAATTCAGTATTAAAATAACCTGAATTTGCTAAAACCATTAAACAGCTATTTTTTCTACAAATGTGAAGATGTGATAGAATTATTAGTATAGTATTTCTACAATAGGTGTGGACAGATGGCATCTAAGAATAAAAATATGAGGAATCCTGATCCTGAAGAAAATGTATACTTTTTGGGGTCCAAAGTCTTGTATTGGTTGAAGAACAGAAAGGTTAATTGACAAAAGGCTCAATGTTCACCTGGCCTTCTATGGGCATTTTCCAGTACTTTATACAGTACAAATCTGCATCTATTGTGAAATCATGGTGGTTTTATGATGACAGAGTCATTGCAGAAGTTTTGTCCTTCAAGAGAATGAGAAGTTCCAAAATGTTGCTGGGAATCCTTATCGATGGTGCAGCGGCTTATAATACCATGCTAGGATCTTAAAGAGAAGAAATTGATAACCAAGTCAGGCTGGGGAGCAAGCACTGTTACACTGTGTTGCTGCACCCACCACATGACGAAACCGCTCGGGATCCTGATTGGCAACCCTTCAGGCAAACACGAACTGACCATCTGTCTGCCACAGCAAGGTGTTCTCCCTGGTCCAGCCCCTTGGGTACTCAACAAGGATCCTTTGAGAGTGGCAAAATTATTTTTACATATCTAAATGATTTCAATTAATTTAATGTGAAAAGCTTAGCCAGATGTACCAAGCAGATTCTAAAATTTCAGTAGTGTTTAGATCCTAACATATTATTTTTTTTTTTTTTTTTTTTAAATGGCACTCGTGGCAGTGCATTTTGAGATCTCAAGTGCAATCCAAGTCATCTCAAAATAACCTTCTATAAAATTGCCTTTGTCAAAAGAACTTCCCGTCATTTTATGATCTCTTGATTTACACAGGAACATATTTTGAGAGATCTGGCAATTTTAATTTACAATATCTCTATGATATTTATTATTTCAGTAAGTCTTAAATGTAATAGGGATCTTAATGTGTTTGTATATCAACGGAACTATATTAAGGCCGGGGGGGGGGGGGGACAAACACGGTGAATGTCTGTGGCCTTAATACACTTCCGTACATTTGAGATACCTAAAAATGCTCAATTTTCTAATTTACTGGTATGTTAAAATGGATTTCTTCATTTGAGGCATCTTAAAACGTACCTTTGTACAAATCATTTGGATGATATGATTGGAAAGGAAAAAAAAAAATCTTACAACATAACAATGACCATGTAGCAAAATGAAAAGACTAAAAAGTGCTTAAATAATTGGACTTCTCTGCAATTATTGGAATCTAAGTATAGCAGGGCTGAAAACAAGTCTACAGGCCTCCCAAGACCCAAACTTGACCACCCATGAATTTAACTTGTTTTCTTTGAATCTTTGTGCTGTTTTGGATTTCATTTTTTATGTTGGTCTTATGAGATGAGACTTTTTTTTTTGACTGTTGTTGCTGTGCTTCCTTTTGTTTTGATTCCTCTATATTTGAAACATGATTTTTGAATGAAGATTAGGCAAGGTAAATTTTTTATTATATAAAACCATTAGAGAAGCAGCAAAATTTAATCTTGATTTTTTGATAGCTTACAAAATACAGCATGTATTTTTTATATGTGCATAACATTAGTAGTTTCTTGCATGTGTTATTTTTCCATTTTGGGTTTTTATGACCTAATTCCCACACATCTGACAATAAACAAGTGTATTTGAAACCACATGTTAAAAAATATGACATATTTTGTGCTGCATTTCTCTTGCTTATTTCACTAAATGTAAAAATTCTGAAAGAAAATGGTGCAAGATTATTTTAATATTGGCCACATTGTTTATTCCCACAGGAAGATGAATGGCAACGTGTTATATATATGTTGAATTAAATGGAAATTATACAAGATGGGGAAAAATAGAAATGAGTGGATGGGGTAAAATTTGATTTTGAATTATAATCTTGAAAACGACAGAGCTGTACAATTTAATCATGTTCATGTATATTTATGTTTAAGCAAATAACTGGTTTATAAGTAGAAAAAAGTAACAAATTAAAATTTTTCACATGCTTTGTGTGCTGCAGCAATACACCTGACATACAGTAATTTCTCACTTTTTGTTATAGTAAATAGTACATATAATAATTTAAATATTTAATCATTCTAATATTGTACACCTTTTAGTGATAGAAATACTCCTTTGAGGTGATGCCAAATAAATGCAAAGCAAAGAGCTAAGAAGTGTGCATTGGATAATAATAATAATTATAATAATAATAATAATGGATAGTGTTGCCTAAGACCTCTCCTTTCAGAACTGCTTAAACATACAGTACAGTATGCATTAGTAGTATTACATTACAAAGCTCGTAGTGCCTTATACATTCATAAGTAAGACTCTCTTGTAAATATGTTTCTGCATTTTGTTTTTTTTACTTTTCATTTTAGTGTGTGGTGTTGTTTTTGGGTTTTTTTTTTTTTTTAATCCTGTTTTTAAAAGTTAAGTAAATACCCAAACAGGAAATCTTTCTGCAGTTTACTGGCTTGCCTACACTGATTGTGGTAATCAAGAAATGAATCTTAAAGCATCTGCTGTAGTAGAAGATGTCAGTTCTTATGCAGTAGCTTTTTCAAATTTGGAGGGCGTAATCATCAGGAGTCCATACTTCTGAAAGAGGATACTCATTGAATGAACCAGAAATGGTTTTGCACCCCCCGCCCCATTTAAATTTACTTGGATGGGTTGAACAGTCTAGAAACTGTCAACCCTGTATATAACTGCTTTCACTTCCCAAGAGACTCCTTTTTGAACCTGGTAACTACCTTCCTGAACAGATTGCTTGCATCTGTAGTCCAGGCGAGAGAATTTTCTGCACAGGCCCCTTTTGTTTATATTTAGCAGATAGTTCTGCTTCAGCTATTAGTAAATGGAAGATTGTCTCACATTCATTATTTCCGCAGCAAAATATGTTTCTAATGTTCTTTTTGACAACTGCATTTACATTTATTTATCTAAGCTGACACTTTTATTGTAAGCGACTTAAAACATTTGAGATTAAATTGGTTAAATTTGTTTTTCCAATTGGAGCACAGGTGGGTGAAGTGACTTGGTCACACAGTGTCAGTGGTGGGATTTGAACCGTCATCCTCCTGGTCTGAGGTCCAAAGCCTTAAAAACTGTGCTACTCTGCCTGCCTAGAATATTTTTAACTAAAAATAATTTAACTCTGCATAGGGCAATAGTATGTTTTCCAATATTGACTGAACATCTCCAGTTACTAGACAACCAAACTAGAAAATACAACTGACATGCAAGAAGACATTATGAAGGGAATGTCCAAAGAAATAAACCCATATCTTACAGCTAGCATTGCAAATGAGTTGTTCTTAGGATGGTTCCAGCTTGTCCTAGTAAAAAGATTTAGAAGTCATGTTTATTTGTAAGTTAACATACATTTTCAGAAAAGAATAATTGTAATTTAATATAATGCATTTAGATTTTAAGTGTTTTTTAAAATGCTTGTATTTTATTTTTCTGGCATAATTTTGTTACAGCCTATGAAGATGCACGCCCTAAGGCTAGTATGTATGAGGCTACTTTTACCATTTTGTATTTCTTTTTTTGTTGTCATCTTCTTGCTTGAGGCTAGGCCTTTCTTATTTTATCTCAGATACAGAAAGTTGAATCGCTTGGAGGCATCCAAGTTAGCTCGGCTACCTGAATGTTAATGGATACATTTAAAATTGGACAAAAGTTCAAATACACAAGTTACTATTTACCAAACAAGGGAAAAAATATTAAAAAAAAAAAAAAAAAGTGTATCGTAACCATCCCCTGTTCCCCACATCTGCTATCGTGGGCTGCATCAGGAGTGGGCAGGAGGAGGAGTACAGGAAGCTAATCACAAGACTTTGTTAAATGGTGCGACACAAACCACTACAACTGAACACCAACAAAACCAAGGAGCTGGTGGTGGATTTTAGGAGGCCCAGGCCCCTCATAGACCACATGATCATCGGAGGTGACTGAGCAGAGGGTACAGACCTATAAATACCTGGGAGTACAGCTGGATGATAAATTGGACTGGACTGCCAATACTGATGCTCTGTGCAAGAAAGGTCAGAGTCGACTATACTTTCTTAGAAGGTTGGAGTCCTTCAATATCTGCAATAAGAGGGGCTGCAGATGTTCTATCAGGCGGTTGTGGCAAGTGCCCTCTTCTACGCGCTGGTGTGCTGGGGAGCCAGCATAAAGGACGTCTCATGCCTGGACAAACTTGTTAGGAAGGCAGGCTCTATTGTAGACACGGAGCTGGACAGTTTGACATCTGTGGTGGAGCGACGGGTGCTAAGCAAACTCCTGTCAATCATGGAGAATTCATTGCATCCATTGAACAGGATCATCTCCAGACAGAGGGGCAGCTTCAGCGACAGACTGCTGTCACCGTCCTGGTCCACTGACAGACTGAGGAGACCCCACATTATGCAACTCTTCAATTTCACCCGGGGGGAGTAAATGCTAACATTATTCAAAGTTATTGTCTGCTTTTACATGCATTTTTATTACTCTTTAATACTGTTTTTTTGTATCTGTATACTGCTGCTGGATAATGTGAATTTCCCCTTGGGATTAATAAAGTATCTATCTAACCTATTTTCAATCAGTAAAAGATCAGATTTTTGTTGTGAATTGGGAAAATTGAAATTAATGCATTTGTAATATACACTCTTACTTCTGTCACAATATTACCATGGTTCCTAAGAGGACAACCGCAGATAAGCAGATCCCATCCACCACCTACCCCCACCCTCACTGAAAGTCAACTTGTATAAGAAAAGAGTAGGAGGTTGTGGATATTTGTGTAAAAAAAAAAAAAAAAAAAAAAAAAAAATCTTTAAAAATGGATCTAGTTGAATTTGTGAAGGATCATTTTCGTAGATGCTCAAAATCTGAAATGTAGTGTGTGGAAAACACTCAGACTGGAGACAGGCTGTCATGACTCAGACATATGAACCTGATCGTTTTTGACCTTGTGATTTACAAATTTGTTGATCATTAGCTTAAATGTAGGTTTGTTTTTGTTTTGTTTTTTTAATGTTTAAGTACAATGGGAGTACAACACCAAAATAAGGGGCTTTAAAATGGCTAAAAAAGCACCAAAGTTGGTTTTAAGGGAATAAAATGCCCATCCCAATTGCCGATAGCCCTGCTCTAAGAGAAGGGGAGTCATTTTAGAAATGAATGAGGCTTCTGACTTCAATATTAGCAACTTTTCTTTATTTAAATGCCATTACAATTTTTTTGTCTTTAACCATATGTATATAGATTGTTGTTTTATTTGCTTGAGTATGCTATTGAATAACAAAACATTAAAAACACAACATAAAAGCTTTTTAAAATAATGAAATGGTAGACTGCTATTGAATTGTTTATTCTATTGTTGTCTAGTACTTTATCCCTGCTTCTAATAATCACAAACAGAACAAAAAACACTGAGTGGAAGGGTACTTCTGTGCTCAAAACATGTACCTTACCAAATTTTATAAATCAACATTGATATGTTTTGTGTAAATGTATGCAGACTTAAAAGCACACATGGGAATTACTAGGTTCTGGAACTTGGCTTTTCCATGACTGGTTTCAATGCAAGTCCTGGTTTGTCCACCGTAAACAATGTATCTGGTATGTTAAACAGATTCACTGTGCCTTATCCTGGACTGCTTTAGCTGGGTTAGTCTTCCTGGTTTGTGTGTGTGTTTATTGAACATTATAAGGCCAGAATAACCTTTTTTTCCACTTAATTGAAACTAGAACTGGGCATCTCTTTCACTAGCCGCAGTATATCATGAGAATGCTACTGTAAAAAGAAGTAATTGTTTTTACAATGAGTGGAATAAAGGGAGCCAGCTTAAATCTAAATGGAAAATTCACTCTTTTCAGTAATGCTTTTTATGTCATAAATGTGCGATTCCCTGGAAAACTGGGACCCCAAACCTCCAAATTCCTCATGAAAAATGGATGCATTTCTTTTTTATGTAACATTTTGTTGTACTGTACTTGCTCTAAACATCTGTCTTCAATCTGTTACCGGATTTCCTTTTCCTGGTTTTAACTTCTGAAATCTGTGCCTCAACTGACCACTATTACCGCTACACTGAGTTAACTGGAATTTTGTATGTGTATATAAATATATAATATGTATTTTTTTCTTCCCCAGATTATATTTTCTTAAGTAAGAATTCTAAAATGTGGATGCCACCCACACAAAAAGGTGTAGTTGCAGTCCACAACTGGATAATGCAAATCTCAGATGTTAACCCAAGACACTTTTTCTTTTTTTTCCTCTCAAATGTCTCATGTTGATTGGCTGAATTTTTGCAAGTTGGAAGATTTAGGTTGAGAATCTTTGGCTGACTGGTTTGTATGTGAAAGATTTATTCTGCTCTGCTCTGCTCTGGGAGGTGGGGAGTCAGCATTTCATCTTTTTTTTTTTTTTTTTTTTTCCTCACATTCCAGGTTTTCCTGATGGGTGCAAGCAGACCACGCATCTGGTTTGAATCATTTGGAGAGGAGGAGTGTCGTGTTTGTTTGTGTTCAAAAACTTGGTAAGAAAAAAAACTTTTTTTTTTTCCGGGAAGGATTAAAAAAAATGATCTGCAGCAGACTCGTCTAGGCCATATGCCAACTTTCATTCCCTCAATCTGAAAGTGTAGGTTGTCAAGGTAACACCTCACTCCACCCCCATCCTGACTTTCTCTCTCTGTCTTTCTTTCTCTCTCTAAAGTCACACTTATGATTTCCACCAGTTGCCAACAAAGTGGAAAGCCTGAGTAAACTTCTGGATGGGAACGGCCTGGGTAAGCAGGAAGGGGAGGCTGACCAGTGAGCATTGGCTTCCTCCTCACATCCCCCTCCTCACTGTTACAGGAAGTCGAGAGAAGTGAGAGACCTCAGTGCAGACGATTCTTTTCTGCTTGGCTCTGGCAGCCAATGCAACTCCGGGCACTGAAGATAAGCAAGAAAATAAAACAAGTGATGTACCTATTCTAATGGGCCAAGAAAACAAGGGCTGCTGGGCTGCTGCTCATGAACAGGGATGATGGAAACATCGTGGCACACGCAGGAAGCTGCACTCCTCCCTCAGTAAGTAAGGAATCTTAAGTCACACCTCCAACTTTCCTGTCTTGTTCAAATAGCTGTTTATGGGTTTCAGTGACGTGCATGTGACAAACTGGATAGGGAGAACGGGCTTTTAGGTATGAACACCATGTTGCTTCATGTGTCCTTTGTGATATCTTGTTTTAACTTCTGCTTTCCTCTATCATTTTATCCTCTTTGCTTAAACCAAAAAAAAAAAAAAAGTATTCTGGACTCCCGTCCTATTATGAGCAACTGTTCTCTCCCTGCTGCTGCCCTTATCTAGCTGTTTGGTCAGTCCTGCAGTAATGCTGTCCTAGTGTTGTCTGAATTCTTTGATGTGCACCTGTTATTCAAATGTATGGTCTTGATGAACGTCTTGCTTGTTTCCATCTAAATTTTGACTTCATTATATATTTGTTTTCATGATCTCTCTTTTACTTAGTATGGTAACCCATTTGTTGTGCCATCCTAATTATCTCGCAATCCTGTCATTTGTTTGTTTTTTTTGTTTTTCTCCCTTTCACTCTTTTTTTGCTCCGGGTGCTCTGATTTCCTCCCACAGTCCAAAGACATGCAGGTTAGGTGAATTGGTGGTCCTAGTGTTTGCTTGGGGTGTGTGGGTGTTTGAATTTGTCTGTGCGCCCTGCAACGGACTGGCATCCTGTCCAGGGTTTGTTTGCTGTCTTGTGCCCTATGCTAACTGGGATAGGCTCCAGCAGACCCCACAACCCTGTTCAGGACAAAGCAGGTTAGAAAATGACTGACACTTTTTTTCTTCTTGTCCACACTGTATACTATTTTTCTGTGTCTATCCTCCTGTTGCCATATATGTGCGTGCGTATATAAAACCATATTTATGGTTTTATAATTTTTACTTTGGTTCGTCCTAGTTTTCCTTTTGTGTTCAGCTGTCCCATTCATTTAAATGTCAGATTTCACTGTTCATTATGTCCTTTATCTGGTTTGGTAATCCACATCCCATCTGATTCGACGCAAATTGTTAAAAACACGCATCCTCACTTATCTGGTAATACATATTCTTGTTCATGGCATTATATTTTCCTGTCCTACCTTTTCTCCGTATTTTCCTTCTCTTATTCTTTGTTCATCTTGTCGTCTTTGCATAGCCTTCTTCCTTCGCCTTTGTTACTCTTTTCCGAAAACCCATTCAGACACGGCATACTTTTTCTCCCCTTTTGAAATGTCCATAATTATCAATGCATATTTGTGCTAGTTCAGTCGCTTCTAAAATTCTATGTTAATCCTCTTTCTCCTTCCACGTGTTCCTCTTTCTCATCATTTTTTTCACTCCATTTCATTCTAGCTGTCTCCCTTTGTTTAGGTACTCTTTGTGTTGTCCGTTTATTTTAAACTTTCTATCAGAGCTGATTACTTTGAATGACAGCTTCCATCAGGCAAAAACTGTAAATACTCTCAAAGCATTTTTTGTAGTACAGAATTTGATGCTTTATACTGCTTTTATGTGTAACATTTCAAGCAAGCATGTGCAACACAGGTGGACACACTTAAAACCATATACAGAATAGGCCATTTTGAAATGTAACTTCCAGTATTCTCCACTTGTGGAGACTCGACTCATTGTGATGAGCAAAAGCATCTTCGTGTCTTCATTTTTTACAAGTAAAGCAGTTGCATTTTCTGCTGAGGATCCGCTGACCTGCCTCTCAGGTCTGTTAGGGTACAGCTGAAAACTAAAATGAGTACATCCGTTCTTTGCTAAAGACCACATTAAAATGTACTGTTTAGTCCTCCCTCTGATGCAACTTTTAACTTCACCAAAACCGACAGCTCTTTCTTGAGCTTTCTTTTTCATCGTTTTGAAGGCGAAACCACTGTGCATCATAAGGCAAGTCATGGTTTTACAGTAATTTGACAAAGTGCAACTGTTTTCTGTATTGGTCTGGTTTAGTTAACAGGAATATTTCACATGAGCAAGATCACGCCCAGTATTGTAAAGCAGGTGTTTGACCCAGCGGCCCCTGCCACACAGTATGTCAGTGTTGCGACTCGTAAGTCAATATGAAAAAGCTGAGTTAAGTAAATATAGGGTGCAGCAGAAATAACTCCCACATTTCGAAAAATCACTGTTGTGTCCCCCAAAGCAGGTAGAGGGGTGCAGTCCGTTCCATTAGGTACGGTACATAATAAAGTTTTCAGTCATCACCATGCCGTGGTCGGGTGAGCATCGAGGCTTTGTAGTGGAGGCTTTTTCAAAAATGGCGAATCTGTAGCTGCGATGCAGAGGGTGTTTCGCACACGATACGGTTTGCGTGCTAATGAACGTGTTCCAGACCGGAAAACGATTTTGCTGTGGGTTCAAAGAGTAAGGGCAACAGGAGGTTTTCAAACATCATCCTCGGTCCTTGGACCAACTAAAGGAGGCTATTGAAGAAGAAATTGAAGGAATTTCGCCCGACATGCTAGTGAAAGGGATGGAAAACTTCCAAGAACGGCTCCAAACGTGTATCAGCCGTCAAGGCCATCGTTTGGACGATATAATTTTTAAAACTTAAAGTGTAAAAAACTTTTTTATATCTACATTTGGGAAATAAAAAGTTTTTGGTGATACCTCATAGCATTTTTTTTCAATCCCCCGTTGAAATGTGGGAGTTATTTCTGCCACACCCTGTATAACGGGACCAGCATTTTTCCTCTGCGGATCCTGTTACTTCTTGGCTTTGCCGCTCCAAGTTGAGTAAATTGTTTACTGAAAGCCCTGTTGGGCAGTAAGTTCTGTCTAAGGCTTCCTTTAGTTCTGCTGCTATTGAACTGAACAGTATGATTTGTTCTATGACAGTTCTTTGTGTAAAAAAATGAAAAGTAGTTCATCGGTACGGGTGTGATTGGCCACACTAACAGCACATTTTTCTTTTTCCTCCTGTTTACTTCATCTCAACACAGATGTCTGTGACAACGTAAGGGTCTGGCATGCCCGTTTCCATTTACGCCATTTCTTACTACTTGCGTACCTGTCCTACCTAAATGTCTCTTTCTTGTTACAGGTATCACTTGACAAACCCAAAGGCATTCCACAGTATTTTAGGCATTACTTAGTATTTGTCATCCCATGGAAACTTAAAGGCAGGCAGCTGTGAGTTTTAACATTAGTACTGCTATATCTTCCATATGTTACAAAGGGAATGTTTGGCAGATTCATATGGCCACCTCCGCTCCAATGTACGCAAATCAAAAGCATTAACACTGTGGCTTCCGTCCTTTCTAAAAATATCTCTCTGATTTAAAGGTTTGTTGCATTGGTTAGCATGCTGTTTGCTTGAGAACTCCATTAATTGTTTGTATATTTGATCGTCCAGCAGCATAACATTTGGACTTCTTAGCCTTTCGTTGTGGCTTACTAAGCAAGCAACTATTGGGTGGATGTAATTGCTGATTTCACAACCTCTGTAATGTCACATTGAATAAAACGAATTCACGGCCAAATGTTGTAGCCAAAACATTTGCATGTGGTACTCCCTAATCCAATCAAGTGTTCCGTTTCTTAGCTGCTACATTCTTGCAGTATATCCTCATTAATTTTGACTTCTTGAGCTGCGGCCTATGAAATGGCGTCTTGAATGACTGTTGGAATCTGCTTTTGCCAAGTGACTTTCACAGCTGCTTTCAGGAGCTAAACAACAGAATTTGGAATTGCTTCATCATGTCTGCATATTACAGTGCGAGTCTAAACTGAATGGTGTAATAAGGAGTGGTCATGCTGTGAACTATGCATAATAATGTCCAAAGTGTTAAAAAAGTAAATAACTGAACCCAAAAGTGTGCATTCATCTCACACCGTGACTTTTCTCAAGACAATAAAGAACATCTGAAATTTTAGGTGAACTAGTTTAAAGTGTTAAAATGTCAACGCTTTAACACACTTAATCGGACGGATATGATCCTTTTTTGGTGTATACTGTATTGGGAAATATTTAGTTTTAGTGTCGGGGACAGCTTATTTTTCTGAGCTTACTGCTTCAGTTGTAGCTGTCATTTTTATTTCAGTATTAATAGTTCATAAAGTGGTTGGCTTGCCTACAAGTACTTAAGAGTGAACATAGCTCAAGTGCATTATAAGCATTTACATTATATATCCAGCTAGATGTTACAAACTGACCTGTGCCCAGTCTGATCATGGTGTGCTGTTTCATATTTACTGCAAAGCTTTAGTCATAGAGCGGGGGAAAAAAAAAAAAACCCTGATGGTGTCAATAAATCTAACATTATTCCTAACATTATTAGTTGGTAAATGTATATAGTGCTTTACAAATATATTTAAACTTGTGAATAGTTTTCAAGTTTTGGTTTATTACAAATGACATTTTTACGTCTTGTTCCAAATTTCTGCTGTTTAGTGTTTTTTCAAACTTTTTAATGGCATTTTGCAGGCATTTTTGAGGCTTTTTAGGACTTTTGTCAGCTGTGTAAGTGTTGTTCAAGCATTTTTCTAGCAGTTTCAAAGAAATGTTTTAAAGGGAAAATATGACTTTCCATTTTGTAGGTTTTGAGGTGGTGTTGCACTGCAAGGTGATGGTTGTGTACCGGAATGTCTTCTATGACTTCAGTGCTGTTAATCATGACGATCGCAGTACTGAAGAGCAGGTGTCATCAGCATCATGAGTGCAAATATTAAATTCACCCAGCTTTGCAGCAAAGGGAGTGAAGATGACCATTCTGGACTCTCAGCCAAAATTCTGAAAAATTCAAGTGCTACATATGGATGTTGATGAGCATGTAAGCAGTGATACAGGGGGGTTTGGAATATTATTTAAAAAAAAAATTGCCTGTCGCCAACAGTAAGACATCATGCAATCGCACGAACCAGTCGTCTAGGAACAGTTGGTGAGGAAGGGGTTATCGTGCACAGCATTTATTATCTGAAAAGAACTGAACATGTGAATGGTGGATGGATGTTGATGTCGTATGAGTCAAAGTCTTGCACAAGCAACGGAGATCTACTATACATGAAACATGTTGCTGTTGCTGAAAAATTCGGACGTAAGCGTCCTTAGGCTTTGCGCACTAGGAACCAAGTTAACCAATCTTTTCTATAATGTTTCAGTAACTACTGCTCTGATGCTGACTTTTCAGATCATAAAAGAGGTCATTACGATCACAATTGACGAGAAGAATTCATAATTATAATAATAATATATTTTATTTATATAGCGCCTTTCCCATGCTCAAGGCACTTACAGAATATAAGAAATAACGGCAGGGTATACAGTATATAGCATTGTATAAACCAAATAAATAAATAAAGAAGATTAAGACAGTAAATTCAGAGAAAGTCTAACAGACAACATAATTGATGGTGTCACACACACACACACACACACACATACAGGTTACATGAGCATCTTGACAGAGAGGTAAACTGAGAGAAGGGGAATGAAGTCGAGTAGAGCTAAAAGCCTTCCTGAACAGATGAGTTTTGAGTTGTTTTTTAAAAGAATTCATGGAGTCGGCTGATCTGATTAATTTCGGTAGGTCATTCCAGAGTCTGGGCGCTATACAGCTGAAGGCCCTGCTGTCACCCATGGAGTGTAGATTAGTGTGGGGTACAACAAGATTGCCAGAATCAGAGGACCTTAATGGGCGGACAGGGACATAGTGATGGAGAAGGTCACTGATGTAGTTTGGTGCAAGGTTATTTAAGGCTTTGTAGGTTATTAGTAGGACTTTATATTCGATTCTGTAAGACACGGAGCAAGTGAAGACGGAGCAGGATGGATGTGATGTGCTCGCTGCTGCTGGTTCGAGTGAGGACTCTTGCAGCTGAGTTTTGAATAAGCTGGAGCTGTGATATAAGATTAGAAGGTGCACCTGCCAGCAGCGAGTTACAATAATTGATCTGGGATGTGATAAAAGCACGGACAAGTTTCTCAGCATTAGAAAACGAGAGGAAGGAGCAAACACGGGATATGTGACGGAGGTGAAAGTAAGAAAGTTTCTTAATGTGATTTATGTGGGCGGAATCATCTCATAACAGGCTTAAGTTTCAAGTTTGGTATTTTTATGTCCAGCCGTTTTAGCTCTAGACCATCCTCAAGAAACTGTGACACACAGACAGACACCCATCATTGAGATATCCATGTTTTTGGAATCTGGGGACCCTGAAATGTTGAGATCCATCAAGAATCAGACATCAAAGTTTTTAATGAATCTAAAGCTTTCGCTTTCCCCCCTAGAAGATAGGTTATGATGGGGGAGGGTGCAAAGCTAAAAGGGAGTCTGTTGATCATTGACAGCATTGCAAATCTAAGTGTTGGGCTAACAAAAGTGGACCAATGTGTGTGACATCTCAAAAACAAGTTGCAGTAACCGGCCATATCCACAAAGTATGATTAGAGTAGAGAAGAAGCACCTTTGAACAAACAAGCAAAAAAGCGCTCTGAACATCCTTCAGTGTGTGCGGGAGAAAGTCATTCCAAAAGGAATCTGGACAAAGCATCCAACTATACCAGGCGTTACCCAGAACCTTATCATAACTAGTACAGCTAATGCAGGACAATAAGAGCAAGAAACCATCTAATGGAGTTGGACTATGAAGCCTTACGAGTCCAAGCTTTGCTAAAAGAGGGCAATAAGCAATAGAGACTATATGTAAAACAATGTGTTTATCTTTCTGAAGAAGGGAATTAACTGATCACCAGTGGTCTAAGTTTTATGCTAAAAAAGAGGACCGGGACCACCGTGTATGAAACCTGATAGACAAACTGCAGTACCTCCCACAACCACAAGGTGTGATTAAAGCAAAGAAGGGGAAGAGCATCCAAACAAAGAAAAAAAATGAGCTGATCATCCTTCAGCCTGTGCCAGAGAGAGCCACCCCTGAAGGAATCGGGACAAAGCATCACATGCACTTGGAGTCAACCAGAAGCTAACCATAAGTAAACCTACTATGAGCTCTTATCTCTAACTTGATAATAAGGATCAAGCTAGCTAACATATTCTGCATTCTGATTATTTTTACTGTAACTGAAAGTAATAAACTGTGTGAAGAATACGTCATTAGCTGTTATAAGGTTCACTTCATAAATTCAGTAGGAATATTCAGAGTGATGTCTCGCATAAGGACAGAGGAGCTGTGTGCAAACAGAGAACAAATCAATGCCATGGTCAAAGTGCAGGCGTTAGAGACTTTGTAACTAGCTGAGAACTTTTTCATCCAACTGGCTGAAAAAGAGGAACTGTGACAAGAACAGTGTAAAGTCAATTCGGAGTGAATGTTTCCTGGTTATTTTTATTTATTTATTTTTTTTTTATTATAATTAAGGAAATAATTCACAAGTTATGTCATTTTCTATAGAGAAGTAATGGGTCAAACCAACCTACTGTAGATGTTTTGTGGTGTTCATATATTTTCTTTTATCTATATCTACTTGCATATATCCATTTTCTGTTATACCTATGAAAAATCACGTTATGTGGTTTATTGTAGTAAGCAAGTTTCAGTTACTTGTTGAAAAATAGTCCATTTCCACATCCTATCCACAAAAAGAAAAAATGTGAGATGATTTCTCTTGCCAGTTAGTAGGTTTCATTGATAGATTACACAGACTTCTCGAATGTGCATCCCTTTTGCAGTATCACACTACAGAAACACCGAGGTAGCTGCCACACTTGAGACTCCCAACTTCAAAATGTCTTTGATAAGGAGAGATGGCCTGTGCAATGTGGCTGTTCACATAACCACCTGACAAATTTGCTTCAACGCTGTGGCTACACTATGCAGCTTTTAACGTTTCATATTTTGCTTTAAAAAAAAAAAAAAAGATTGTGTCAGAGATAAACCAAACACATTAGCTTGGTCTGTGCATATAAGTGATGAGAAGGACCTGAGCACTTGCCACAGGTTGTGCAGCCAGCTTCCTCCTTTTATACAACAGTCTGTATGCGCTTTTAAAATCATTTAACAGATAGATGTTCCTATGTTTTTTCTTCTGTTTTTATTTTCCAGGTTAAATCCAGAAGTCAATAATGCAGGAAGTCAAGTGGACGAAAGTGCTGACCTCGCAAAGCAGCTGACAGTGGCCAGCATTAGCATCCTGGAGAAGCTCATCAAGACTTGTCCAGTGTGGTTGCAGCTGGGTGTTAGTAATGAAAGAGCCACTGAGATTCTGCAGAGAGAGCCAGCAGGGGTGAGTAGCAACTAAAATGAAGGGAAATGTGACAGACCTAGGTCAGCCATGATAAGTAGGACAAGAGCAAAAAATAGGAATGGAGGGTAATAGGGGAGTGGATAATAGGACAAAGTGCTGCAATTGAGAATATTCCTGGATTATAGAGACCAAGAGAGAGAAATGGATAACCCCTTGCAGCAGACAGACATTTTGAAAGAGGAACAGAGTAAGGAGAAAAGTAGCTATTGAATGAAGGGGTAAAGAGAGGAAAACTAATGTGAGAAGAAACAGTCATGTGAGTGAAGTAGTAAGGACAAAGGAAGAAATGAGGGTGAGAGTAGAATAGAGAAAAGGAACTTGCGAAATGGGTCACTAGTGAGATGACAAAAGGGAACAGGATAATAGACGAGTGAGAGTAAAGCAAGCAAGAAAGAAGAATAGTGAGGAAATCCATCTTCGACAGAGTAATGAATAGGTAATCTTGTGAGCAGAGAGAGATGAACGGCTATGAAAAGAGTTGAGAAGAGAAATGGATTAGTGAGGGGTAAACTGTTAAATGAAAATGGGACTAGACATTAGAGGGGAAAAGACACAGGGCCAAAATCAGAATGGTTAAGTGTGAAAAGGAAGGAGAGGCCTTCACAAAAGTGTAGAGAGGAGAAGTATCGATCTATCTATGTATCGATTGATCTATCGATCGAAACCTATGAGAAGGAGGTAGTGTTGGAGAAAAAATAAGTGATCAGAGTTTAGGGAATGGTGACAAATGAATGAGGAATAGAGTAGTAAGGGAGGAGAGGTGAAAAGAGAAACATGTTTTTTGAAATGAGTCAGCCAGCTTGAAAGTACTGGGGAAAATTGGAGGAACAGGAGTAAAGCATGTAAGACTAATGGGTGAGGGGGAAAGAGAAAAAACTAAGTATTGAGAGAAGAGAACGAAAAACATTTGAGGAGTAAAGTAGAATTTCATAAAGAGAAAAGGTCAAACCAAAGAAAACTAGGAGAGGAGAGAGGGGAGAAACAAGTGAAATGAAGAGAGGGGCAGATGTGCAGTGTGGTGTAGTGGCTAAGGCGCTGGACCTTAACCTTCTGGTGGTGTTGGATGGTATGACGTTCAATTCCCAAATCATTGTGTGTCCCTGAGCAAGTCATTTAACCTGCTTGTGCTCCAGCTGTAAGTAATAATATCTGTAAATAGTTGTCATTTCTCTTTATGCTGTAAGTCACCTTGGAGTGACTGAGTTAGTTGAAGGGTTTTTAAATTCAGTCCTGGAGGCCACCTGTGGCTGCAGGTTTTTGTCTCCAAACCCCCCGTTTCACAATCAGTGAATCATTTTAACCTTTCATTGTTTGTTTAGCTTTTCATTTTATATTTTTTTATTTTGCATTCAGACACGTACAATTGAGTTACATTTATACGCAACAAATAATTTATTTTCGTTGTATTTTTAGATGTTAAACTCTTTCATTTTCTTTGTAATTCACCTTTTCTGTGGAACTTATCTTTTTAATTGTATCCAATTAATGATAGGCACGGCAGACACCAGGGCAAGCGACACTGATGCTCGGTTTTAATTTAATAATGGAGTTTTTAAACAAAAGCTGCGCCTCTCCACATTAGTGTTTTCAAATTGTTTATGGGCAATGTGCATCTTCATCCAAACTGAAACAACTGAAAGCACATATGAGATAGATATTCGCTTACATTGGGCATGCATGCATCAGTGGCAAAATCCTTAAAGGGGTGGTAATACCGCCAGCCAACGCATTTATCACAAAGCCGTACCAACTGGTAAATCATTTGCCTTTTGTTCATGTATGCAGCATACAAACGGTACAAAACGTCATTTAGATGCAATCAGGTAAGCAACTCAACAAGCACTACAGAAAGCAACTCTTCTATGTCCTCTGTGTAAGCACATGATTATCTTCCGTGAAGGTTGACCAGTGTCACAAACTCAACACAGAGTCATACAAAGGTTTGGGGCAGCCACCCATATAATTGTTTCCTGGCTGCATAGTTGCTCAAATAGATAGAGCACTGATGTGCACAAAACCGAGTCCAAAACAGAACTGAGGGAACAGGGAAAAGGTGGAGGCTTTTAAAGGGGAAGACAGAAAGTGAAGTCAAAGGGGTCGGGCTCATGGAGGTCTTCAGCCATTGATTCGAGCCCGGACGTGACATCACAGGGGCCGGAGCCGGCAAGGTCTCCTTCCATAGGCTCGGTCCCGGAAGTGACATCAAGAGGGCCAGGTGGAATCTCCCGTGAATGGTCTGCAGGCAAGGGAGAGAGGGAGTCAGTGCCCTCTGCCACATCCCGGTATGTCTCGGAACTGCCCTTACTCAAGCCCTTTAGCTGCCTCCCATGCGCACGTGTGTGACACCAGTCAGGGAATTATATATTGTAAGTAGTATCCAATCAGGGAAGGGCTGCATAATTAGTATGAACAAATCAGACCATGATTAGAGTCGTCTGTGTTTTTAAGTCTGTTTTCGTCTGTCCACGTTGCAACACCAAGCTGGTGTTTTCAGAAGTATATGCCTCTGAATAGCGTTTTTGAATGTCTCTTTTTTCTGGGGTTGAAAAATGCTGGGAGTAGTGTGGATGAAAATTGAAAATAGAGACTAATGGCCTTTTTTTAAACCAGTTTGTAATTTCTGGATTGATACAAAACAAACTAACTGGGAAATAACAGATTTCTTTATTAACATACAATTTACATTAAAAGAAGACTTTGGTTGGAATGAAAACCTGCAGCCAGGGTGGGCCTTCAGGACTAAAATCAAGAATCACAGTTAGTAAAATGTAAAATAAAAAAAATAAAAAACGGTGATGATGACGATGATGCTTTGTACTTATACAGCATCTCTGCCATTTTTAGAGCAATTTAGCTGCAGCACTGAGCCACACTTTGTCAGCTCAGGGAAAACAGAGTGGAAAGGGAGTGAAGCATATGGTTAAAGGATGATGCGATATAGTAGGGAGACAACATTACAAGGAGGAAAAGAGGATGGAGAGGTGAACTATTTGATGGAGCAGTGGTAATGATTGGAACTGAATCAGGAAATCTAGTAAGAGGAGAGATGTGATCAAAGAGAGAATCTAGTGAATCAGACTGAAGAAAGAGAGGCAAACTGATTTCAGAAAATAGCACAAGAAGGAAGAGGGGGCAGCAGTGTAAATCCAGCTAGCCAACAGTGTTGAAAGAATAATCAACAGAGGTTGAGTGAGATGTCCTCAAGAAGAGGAGCCTGGGATATTTACAGTTTTTTCCTTTTTTAAGAGAATGTGAGAGAAAAGGAGATGTTTGACAAAGGTAAGGGAGAATGAAATTGTATGCTCTGAAAAAGTAGACACAAGAAAATGAAGCAGATTTGCAATCTGAAAGAGTTAATCAGATGAAGGGGAGAAGGTGAACTCCACATCACGGAGTGAGGAATTAATATAATGGTAGAGAGAGGTAAACTTACTGGAGTAAAAACAGGAAAGCCTTCCTAAAGAGAGCAGATGTTTTGAAAATAAGAATATAGCAGGATGGAGGAGGTGAGGAAATTAAAACACTGTTCAAAGCAGTCATTAGGGAAGAGAGGAGAAAGTGTAATGAGAAGGAAAATACAGTGAGTAGATGAATTGGCGTGAGTGGGGGGGTTAGTGGAGGACTGAGTGAAATGCATGCTGCCTCTAATTCAGAAGATACACTCTGCCAAATTCAAATATCACTCTTCAGCCCATTGCTCTCACTTTTCTTGGTTAGTTGTTCTTTGTTAAAAAGAAGATGCTGGAGTAGGGAAGAGGGCTTGTAAAGAAGATAGAGTGTCATGCCAAATGTGTCAGCTACAGATTTTAATCTGCTAGTGGTGGATTATCTACTTTTTATCCGCAGTCTTCACTTGAGCCATACGCTACAAACATCCACTTTGCCATAATGTGACACTTCGTTCTTAGAAGTTTGGAGTGAAACTCCAAAAAGCAAGTATCTCCTTTTGACCAGGATGCTCCTTTACATTTGGAATATCAGGCTCTTTGGCATTTTTCTTACCTCATGGTGTGTTTAAAAAAAATTGCAACCAAAAACTAATTTGCATGTAGTTCTTGACCACTATGGCCTGGAGATCTGCTTTTATGCATGTTCTCTAATTGTTTCCCTTTACCCTTTTTATCAGATATTTCTAGTGAAGAAGAATCTAGCTTTGAAGAACATGGTCCTTTCCATTCGCTTTCCAGACCAAAATGGAGAACCACGGATCAAGGATGTTTTGATCAAGGAAGAAAAATCACGTATGTTCTATTTTTGCCACATAGGGTAGTAATTGGATGGGGTAGGGTTGGGTTCTGGGAATAAGCTTTATGTGATTTCAGTAAAGACAGGCAAGATAAGTGTGACTGAGAGCCACATATGGTATCATAGATTTACAATTAGTAAGAAAATCTTTCACACTGATTTTATTATCGATCACTGTGACTCTCATATTAAAAAGAATTCCATGTTTTCACCCTTCTCTGTCCAAACGATTCATGTTTGATGTAGCATAGTGAGTGGCAAACACACATCAGTTAGGGTCATCATCGGTAATTTCTGGGGGCAGTTGTCAATATCAGAAGAGTTATGCTTACAAAAAGTTAAATTTTTATTATCTTGTGCAGATTATAGTGAAATTACTTTTCAGATTAACATGCAGCTGTTCATGTCTGTTCATAACACACGCTATGGCGCAAAGTCAAGTGCCAGTCATTATGCAACTTTCCTACAAAGAATATTCATTGTTGCTGATATTTTGTGGTGTTATAGGTGAGTGCTTAGTTATTTCACATGTACTTGTAGTTAGATTAATAAGATTATTTTTATAAAGTAATATCATTTGCCTAGGATGTCATGACAACATAAACAATATCTTTAGAAATTAATATGTAGATTATTAAGAGAGTAGAAGCTAACGGCAAGATATACCAAGTAACATAGTCATTGGTGTTACCACTCAGTCACGAAGTAGCTGGTGCAGAGTATGGAGGAGGGGTTGCAGGTAGAGAGTTTCCTGCAAGGTCTTCAGAGAAGTTTCTCCGCTGCCAAGTCTATTATTCTGGGTACATGGCTGCTGGTGACCCTTAAGGATTCTGGCCTGGATCATCTCACACACTGGTGTACAGGACATTCCCACAACTCCCGTAAGGTGGGGGTACCTACAGACTCAAAGTGCCCCATCATCCGATTGACAAAGCAAGCAACAAATATATACATTTTTGAAAACAGAAATATTTTGTTCATTTCAAGGCTAAACAAAATGGTGAGAAACTGGTTGTGTTGTGTCATGTTATAAATTGCTCCTTGTCCATTATTGAGTTAATAAGAAAATATTGTAACAGCAGTCTGCTGGTGCATCATAGTCTGCATGGGGCCTGGGTATTGCTGGGTGGGGCTAGATGTTTGAGTGGTAGCAGGGTGCATGCTTTAAATCAGGAGGATTTGAGAAAGAGGTCAGAGACTTATTTAGGAAATTAATATATCAGAACTCTGTAGCAGTATTGCCGTGTTCAGTTGTTTAATGAAAAAGTTAATTATGTGGGTGATCTTCTGGCAGTGCTTTCGAGAGGCCTACAGTTCCAGCATTTAGCAGGAGTGCAGAAAGATCATCAGTGCACACTTTAAAAGAAGCTGGTGTTCAACTTGAGAATCCGGTGAGAAATGAAACAGTTCAGGCAACGCATAGCCTTTCATTTATATTGTGACTGCTGTCTGTCACAATGCAATATACTACTTGAAGATACAGTATGTCATGAAAAGCAGCTTTTCCATGTAATCCTGACATATTTTTGTTTGCAAACTTAAATTAACATATAATACAATTTTTGCTTTGTGCCCTCTCCCACCATAACCCATCATCCATGGGGGAGGAGCGAAAACTTTAAATTCCTCAAAAATTTCAATCTCCGGTTTTCGATGGATCTCAATGTTTTAGAGTCCCCTGATACCGAAAACATTGATATCTCGATGATGGGTGTGTCTTGCATTTTGCGCTGCTTCTTCACGGTTCTTAAACCTGCAGTTGAAATCCTAGTCCACCACTGTGTGAGGAGTTTGTATACTTTCCCCATGTCTGCGTAGCTTTTCTTTAAGCTTTTTGTTTCTATTCTGCATCACAAAGCAGTGTACGCTACAGTGATCGATAATCCTAATTATCTCAAGTAACTACATCAATAAGTGTGCAGTTCAGTGGATCTTTTTCTGCCTTGTTCTCCAGCCTTGCAAGGGTTGATACTAACCCTATGTGGGAGTAAGTAGGTTAAGATTAAAAAAAGAATGAATTAAAGTGACGAAACAGTCTTCAATCAACAGCATTTCCTTTTTCATGTTTAAGATAACGATTTCAGATCATACGTACTTTGCAATTCATTGTTCTTGACTGTCAAGAATGAATATGTGAACGTTTTGCAGAACAGTTCAGCAGATATAAATTTGACCTATCAAGTTTCATGTTGTAATGAAACATAAAAACTCCAAAAACATTATAGTTGTATCAAATTATACATAATTTTTTTTTCTTTGACAGACTATGATCATTCTTCCAGTTTCATTTATCTTTCACTATTCTCTCTTGCTAAAAAAAAACAAGCTTATGAGGGTGGGCAATGCACAACTGATAATTGCTATAGAAACTAAACAGGAAACCTGAAGAACTATGGCTAGTGTGTGTTTCCGCAAAAGGGGAAAAAAAAAAAAAAAAAACAACCACCCAAGTGAAACCTGTGTGA
>JANRMT010062797.1:22306379-22345285 GCA_026402145.1 Polypterus bichir lapradei | reverse complement strand
TAGAGAGAGAGAGATGCACACCTAGAGTAAGTGATGAGGACTTGACTTTAAGATATGACAAGTCAGGTTTACTGAGCTGCTGCAGGACCATGGTCACCATTGTAGTGACCATTTTTAAAGATATTTCTCAAATCACTCTAAGGGTAAAGAATAGTGACATGTGTCCTCCCAGTGAGTGGGGGACTGTGTCAGGCAGTGCCTAAACAATATTAATGTGCTTGTAATGACTGGTTCTGGTCAAAGGTGCCCCTGATTTGGGGAGTGTGTGTTTTTTTAACCAGGCAACTGCTTTGAAATGCTCTTGTAACACCTATCCAAGATGAAATTCACAAGGGAATTTAAAATGTTTGTATGAAAGTACAGTATATCTATAGGATACAGGCCAACATCCATGCACAACCTGACATAAACAGCAATGGCATGTTGTCATTTTTTTAGTTTATTTTTGCTTTGCCTTAAATTCTACACCTCAGGTTTGGCTATTGTTTAATTCTAAAAAGGCACGTGTCCCTATCTCTCTATCTATCTCTATAGATTTAGGTATCTATATCTACTGCAGTGGGCTGGCACCCTGCCCGTGGTTTGTTTCCTGCCTTGTGCCCTGTGTTGGCTGGGATTGGCTCCAGCAGACCCCTGTGACCCTGTAGTATAGCGGGTTGGATAATGGATGGATATCTATATCTTTAGATTTAGATATCTATATTTATAGATTTAGATAGATAAATAATATAAAGACGAGAGAGAAAAAGAGATCATAACTCTTGGGGGTACCTAAAGGTTAACCTCATATAATGAAAACAAAACGTCGATTCACACGCGTTATGAAGGCAAAAGAAAATGTCATATCAACACAAGTCTCAAAATAGACTTCTCAGGATCGTGGAGCTTCTAGTCTTATGGGGTCTTGGCAGCGAGAGGTGGGTCCAGGCAGGTGCATGCCAGAAGTGACAACAGAGAAGATATGGCCATCAATCTTCTGGTCTGCAGAGAGAGAGAGAGAGAGTGAGAAGGCATCAGACAACAGTGCCCTCTGGTGTTCCATCTGGGAAGTTACACTTATCTGAGCCCGTGTGCTGTCCCCCATGCACATGCATGCAACAATGAATATATACACAAACTATATAATAATAATAATATAGGTCTGCAATCTTTTCTGCTTTCTGAACATCCTGTTGCTGTTTTTATATTGAAGTAAACGATGCCAAAACTAACTTATGGAGGAAGTGAGAGTTCTTTTAATGATAGCTCTACACAGCTGGACAAGTTAAAATTTTTAAGTTTGTGAAGAATAAATATGTGCTGTTGAGCCTTTTTTGATAAAAGATGCTATGTTTTCTTGCAAGCTCATAGTAAGTGCAGTGCCAAGAAATTGAAAAGACTGCACCCTCGTGACCGTGACAATATTTATAGCTGGGGTGAAATATGAAAGTGTTGCTCCTAAATTTCATAACGATTTCAGCCATTTTTGGTGTATTCAGGCTTATATTATTGAGGGCACACCAACTGGCCAGCTAATTCATCTCAATCTAATAGGCATAGTCAATCCAGCCGTCCTTTGGGACATCTTGAGAGTTTGTGGGATCCCCACAAAGTTGCTTGATATCATGGTCGGCCTGTACATTGGTACTGTGAGTGCTCTGCAGAGTTGCGCCAGAATCTCTGTGTTTATCCCAGTTAACTCTGAGGTTCGTCAGGGTGTGTTTTTTGCTCCTACTCTGTTCAGTGCTTGCACGGACTGGGTGTTGGGAATGGTTGTGTGGTGTAGTGGCTGTTGGGCATCTGTTGGTGAAGAAAGATTCAATGACACTGTGATCTTTGCAGAAGCAATGGAGGGTCTAATTGGGGCTCTCAAGAGACTGAGTGAGGAGTCTGAGTGTCTGGGCTTGCAAGTATCCTGATAAAAACCAAGATCCAGGCCTTTAATGACTTCTTGGGCACAGCCTTCACAAGTGTATCTGTCTGCGGAGAGCGTGTCGACCTAGTCGAGAGGTTTACTTGCCTCGGCAGTTACATACTTGGTGACTCTTCCTATGAAGTCTGTAGATGGATTGGGAGATCATGTGTGGTCATCCAAGGGGTGTGTGGTGCTTCAGATATCTCTGCAAAAAGGCAAAGGTCCAAGTCTTTAGAGCCCTGGTGCTTCCAGTTTCGCTATATGGTTCAGAGACATGGACACTATACAGTGACCTGAGATGAAGACTGAACTACTTTGGAACTGTATCTCTTCAGAGAATCCTTGGATATCCACTGATTTGACTTTGTGTTGCATGAGTGTTTGCTCATGGAGTCCCGAATGAGGCACATTAAATGCAATATGAGGGAGTGTCACTTATGGCAAAATGGCTATATAGTGCAATTCACCGAAGGTGATCAAGCTCGCAGGATCCTCATTGCTGAGAACCTGAGTGGCTGGACCAGGCCAAGGGGACACCCATGTAACACCTGGCTATTGCAGATAGATGGACATTTCTGGGTGGAGGGGGACTGTACCATGTGTCTGGTTATTTACTGGACCGTGTGTCTGCCAGAGGGGTTGACAACTGGGATCCTGAGCTGTTTTGTTGTGTGATGAGTGTGGCAACACGCTGTACCAGTGCATGCTCCCTGACCTGAACTAATAAGCACTGAGTGGCCCATGGAGTAGTGGTTTTTCCCTCTCTGACAGTGCATATCACCAGCAGCTTGTAGTTGAGGAATTCATATACCAGCATAAATAATTAAAACCCAAAATAATCATTGCAGAGTTTAAGGGCTTCATGTGTAAGACAGTCGAATTAACAGATTTGATCATAAGTGAAATGATGTGAAATGTTCTTTTACACACACAGATTGAATGCATGCAATATTCACAAATGCTGCTTCTCATTTATGTTGTTTCCCAGTTAGGACACTTGCTTATAACGACATGCACTAAAAACACAAATGAAAAAAAAAAATCCATTAATTTTCAAGTGTGAAAATCTTAAAACTGTAAAGACAAAGCAGACCAAAATGAGAATGTATTAGCAAGGAAAATGCGAATGCGTCCTGGAAAATGTATGGTATGACAATAAAGCCAGTTGACATGAAATGTATTTTTTGTTTTATATACAAGAGCTGAACAAATATTTTCTCCCAATTAGACATTTTACTTGAATTTCTTTTTTATAGCACCTAAACCAAGACCAAAAGCCAAGCTATGTACTGAACCTTGGAATTAGTAAACCATTGTATTTACCTAACAAGGCATGGCATTGTTTCTTGTGCCACCTAGCTGAATTGAATGCTGTTGCAGTTTCAGGTGGTGTATGTGAGCCAGTTCATTTATGAAAGCTTATCCCATAAGCTTCTTTCAGTCATTGTCCAAAAGTAGATCTCCCCACTGTAGCTGATAATTGTTAAATCCTCCTGTATAGATCTTAAGGGGTGTATACGTGTAAGGCATTACTTGGAGTGAACTCATTTAAACATGATGGTTATCTGAACTCTGATATGGCGGATGTAGCTATACTAAATGGTTTGGTTGTGCAGGGCTTGATTTGACATTAGTGGTACATCCATGGTTGAAATGTAGCTAGCATGTGGAGAACAAAGTCGGGTGGTTTCTTCTCGGTTTTGGAAATTTTGCCAAAGGCACTTTGAGGTTTTTCTCTCATTATCTCGCTGGTAGGATCATTTGCTTCCCCAAACATCCTGGATACATGTGTGCTGATGTGTTGCTTCTCACAGATTAACCATCCGTTTTCCAAACCCGCTTATCCTGAGCATATAATCGTGATTCTAAAAGTCAAAAAATACAAACATTCACTTTTCATTTATTTATACTCTTTTATGTATAATCCAAAAATAATGAATTTTATTAGCTGCTGTTGGGAAAACAATTTACTCATTTACTGATCTTTATAATTTTTATATTTTCACTTCCATCTTGTTTTTAAATGATGAATATGAAAAAATGTTTGAAATCATTTTTCATCATTTTAACCTTTTCACCAGCAAAAACTGAAATCCCAATAAGGTTGCATAGATGGTTGCTAAGTCTGATAACCGCTTCAGTCATTAGGTTTTATTGCTTAGTTCTTGAGAAGCCGCAATGATGTTGGGACTTTTGAAAGATATTTTGTCAGTTCGATTTCTGCATTGAAATGAAATGAAATGGAAGTACTAGGTACCGGTAGTTACTATCCACAATAATGGCTTGTCTGAAACTCATTCCAAAAGTATTACATCTTGCCTGAAGAAGGGGCCTGAGTTGCCATTGAAAGCTTGCATATTGTAATCTTTTTAGTTAGCCAATAAAAGGTGTCATTTTGCTTGGCTTTTCTCTACAAAAATATTACATAAAGTGAAAAATGATTGTCTCTGTAATTATAATACATGAAAAGATTTGACAAAACCAGGCCATTCATTTCGTCATACTTCATCAATTCTAATTCTCCTCTTACTTTTTAAAAAAGCTCCGTCGTCGTCAGCTCCATCGTCTTCAGTTTCTGCCTTTACATTTACATGCATTACTGCCATCTTCTAGTGAAGATTTAGAGGTCCTCGGAATACTATTATTTATCTGTCTAAATCACTCCTTGGTTGTTTATTTAGTGTATCCATGGTTCTATGTGAAGAAAACATTTGGTGTGAAGTTTTCATCCTTAATTATCATCTTTGTGTGCCTCTAAGTAAATGCCTTAACAATTTTATACAGTCATTTCATATCACCTCTTACTCTGTTTTACCTTAATCAAAAAGAGAAATAACCTCTTCCGTCTCTACACTTGCTTTCTTTAGTACTTTTGTGTCTTTTATGTAATATGAAGACCCAAACTACACACCGTACTCCAGATGAGGCCTGTCAAATGCCAGATGATGTGCCTTGAATCCAAAATCCCATTACCCCCTTAACCACTTGTGTATGCTTTCTAGTTTACAACATCTCAACAGGCTTTCAAGTATCCAAGCCTCAATTCTGAAATTATATAATATTTTTATTTTCTATAAGCTAAACTTCACCTTTAAATTCATTAGACTCATTTGCCTCATATCTGCTTTGTATGAACAATAACAACACAGTTTTTACAATAATAGGTCAGTAAGATCAGCATAGCTTTTTGTTTCTGTGTTTCTGTTGTGTTTTAAACACCCTTCGAATGGTTTATTCGGGGAGGGATGATACCTTGCTTTCTTTGTCCAAGCTAATTTTGCACTACTTGCACACCTTGCCTTGTCTCTTTCACTTTTTTCCCCCAATTGCGAATCACTTTTTCTGATACAGCTGTAATATTATTTTATGTACAAGCAGTGTAATGTATTGAGTAGTGTAGTTTATATGCGACCCTAAACCAGATCCACTTTGTGATCCTGAACAAGTCAAGTTCCCTGCCTGTGCTTCAGTAGTTGACACAAATGATTATAAGTACACTTACAGTACATGAAAAACTGGTAAAGTGCCGTGGGATGGTGCTGACTATGGAAAAGAATTTTGTTTGCAGTTGCATATAACTTCAGTCCATTTTTGTTATTTTAATAATGCTAGCATTATGATAAGAAATGTTTATTCTGTTAATGGTTCTGTGTGTGCTTGTTCCCTGTTGGTTATTAATTTATATTTTAATTTTTTACACAGATGCAAAAATATTTTGCCAAAAAAATGTACTGCCCTAAAACATTTTATGTTCAGTGCATAATTGCAGTATTTGAAAGGGACATTGGGCAATGACTGTTGATGATGAGCAGCACACCAAATAGTGAAAGGAATGCAAGGCCTCAAAAAGAGCCACAGAACCAGGCCAGAGTTTTTACTGACCTACTTCAGATATGCTGTTGGGAAAGGTCTCCTGGGCTTGCACCATTTCTACCTGTTCTGAGCGAAACGCAGAAAAACCAGTATGTAACGTCAGACCTGTTAAAAACGTACTACACAAGAATGGAAAGTAGTCAGAAACTATGCAGTTTGTATAGATGGCCACAAAAAAAAAAACATAGAAACAGCACCTGAGATTATGATATACAGATAGAGTAGTCAGAGCACAGTATGCCCATGTCAATTATTAAAAGCAAAGAAATTGTAATTCCCTTACCTATGTCTGAGAGAGGAAAAAATCTTGACTCTGGCAAGAAGTTATTTTTACCATATCGGTTGTTTTCTGCTGTTAGGTTAAAACTAAGAAAAACAGTGTTGTTGTTCACCTGCTTGCAGACTCTGGGTGTTTTTTTTTTTTTCAAGGTACCAATAAACTTAATAAAGCTACCAAATACCCTGCCAACTCAGTAACTCTACGAGTTTTGTATTGCTTCATTTTTAAATGACCTCTCCAAATCGTAAGTGATCTGTCAACAACAGCATTCCGTATTGACATGCCAGACTTTAGTGAATCTGATTATCAGTGCCTAAAAGAATGGTTTCCTTTTCAAAAAGGATATATTACTACTGAAAAGATAGGTAACAAAATGGAAACATCTGTCACATGAGTTGAAATAGTTTTAACTCGTGATCTGTCGTCCATGCAGAGTTTCAAATAAAGCGTTTGTTGGTCAGCACATTTCATCTTAAAGTTTTTAAATTATGACTTGATATGCAAGTAGCGGAATGAAAGCCAGCAACTTGTCATAACTGACATCAGACACGTGCAGTCTGGAATTGGGTTTTAGTGCATGCTGCTGTGCACTTCTTTTGGGCTTAGTCACAATTACATCTTACGTCTCATTAATTATGAATAGATTGAAATTCTGTAAGAGTAAAAGGTTTTTATTTTGTCAAACCCTCCCGCCAAGGTAAAAGGTACCACCTTTTTTTGTCGTTGAATTTATTAAAAGCAAGTAACATTCCATACAAACAAGTCAAGCTTAACAAAACTAAATTCAGTTCAGCCCCACTCAAGAGAAAGACAGGAAGGCCAACAGACAGAGTAAAACTTTAAAAGTAGAAAAGAGGAAGATAATCCTTTTCCCCAATATAAATGCTTATTCTAAAATGTTATTGAATTAGTACCTGCCAGGTTTTAAAAACGTTTTGAACAGATCCTGTAAGTGAGAATTTGAGTTTTTCCAGTTTCAAATAGTATATAACCTGAGTTTCCCACTGACTTAACAGAGGAGAGTTCGGATTCTTCCAGCTGAGCAAGATACACCTACATGCTAGTAGTGAAGTAAAGGCAATTCATTTGTTGGTCCTTCTCCACTTTAAGCCCATCTGGGAGTGCACCAAATACATCTGTTAATGGATTAGGAGGGATTGTGACATCAAGGCTGACTGAGAGGAATGCAAAGATTTTGGTCCACCATTTCCGAATCAAAAAATCAATTTCTGAATCAAAGTCAAGTGGCTTTATTGTCATACCATATATTTTCCAGGATACGTTAGCATTTTCCTTGCTAATACAATCTCATTTTGGTCTGCTTTGTCTTTACAGTTTTAAGATTTTCTCACTTGATGTTAATGGAATCTTTTTTTTTTTTTTTTTTTTTCATGCCGTTATGATCAAGTGTCCTAACTGGGAAACAACATAAGTGAGAAGCAGCATTTGTGAATATTGCGCAGAGAAACGTTTGCATGCATTCAATCTGTGCGTGTAAAAGAACATTTCACATCATTTTACATGTGATCATATCTGTTCATTCGACTGTCTTACACCTGAAGCCCTTAAACTCTGCAATGATTATTTTGGGTTTTAATATTTATGCTGGTATATGACTTCCTCAAATACAAGCTATGGTGACATGCACTGTCTGAGAGGGAAAAACCACTATCCCATGGGCCACTCAGTAACTATTAGGTTAGGTCATCTCTTCCAAAAGTGTTATAAAACAGTGTCCCCTGTAATAACACAATAATAATAATTCCAGGACTGACACTTGGCAGAGAAGACCAATGCTGTCCCCGAGCTTCACATCTAGCTGTTTAAATTTTGTCTGCAGAATTCACTGTCTACCTACATCTAGTTTATTTCTTCTAACATGGACAATGATGATTGGATCACCCCCAGTTCTGACCAGAAACTTGTTTACATGTGGAGGGATGTCTACCACCCATTCTCCAGGAAGACAATGCACTGTACAACACTTTGTTCCCATAATATCACTAATTGTTCTTTTTGGAGTTAGTTTATCACTCACCCAATGGAGATCCTCATTCCTGCTTCGCACCTTACTGGTGTCAGAGTCTCCATTCAGCTTCTCGGGATGTTCACAGCACTTGACTCCTCAGGCTGGGGGGTTGGTGATCCTTGACAGTGTGAACCTCTCTGGCATATCTCACAATTATGTGAAACACTTACTGTGCCTTGCCTCTTTTTCACAATCTCTCCCTTCCTGTTATATCAAAGAAGAATGGGTTAGGTTGATTCTGACTGAATGTGTGTGTGTGCACTACTTATAATGCAAATGTGCCTCATCCATGGTTGGTTCCTCCCTTGCTCCTAATGCTCCTGAAATAAGCTCCTGTTCCCCAATAGTGGTGAACAGGATCATAACAGTTCTAAAAATGAATTTATGTATTGAAGCTTCTAGGAGCAACAGAATGTTTTGCATATGTCCTAGCATGCACTTGCACTGAAACTCGTTAGATTTTCTGAGATGCTAGAGTATAGGATTTTTTTTTTTAACCTTTTCAACCTTGAACAGTATTTTACACTAATAAACTTTAAATACTGTATCTTCAATTCAAGTAAGACTACACTGTGATAGTTACTGCCTCACCATATTCATATATTTTAGAACAGTGAGGATTCCCCAAACAATGTGGTAAGTTCACAATAAGCCTCAAAGCAAAGTGTTTCATAGCAAACAAAAATGTCCTGTGACTGTAAAAGGCAGAAACATTGACTTCTCTTTTGGGTGGCTTCATCTTGGTGTTTTTTTTTCTATTAATCAGCATATGAACTCTTGTGTAACACTATATTTTTCTTTTATTACTTTGCTGAAATCACAATATTCACTTGTTTCCATACTTGGTAATGTAAATAACTTGCTTAGGGTTGCACATTAAGCCAGTGACTGCAAAAAGCCTATAACCTCACTGCTTAGAGTCTATTGGCCTTATCTGTTACAGTACGCCACATGATCGATGCCACTTATTGCCAACAATCATATAATCTGCTGTTCCAAAGAGACTATCACTTTCCTCTCAGAAAGTTTTAGGCTGAGCAGGCTACTGCAGTGATTTTGCGGTAGACCCAAATTCAAGACCTTTGCTGGTTACTCTTGACCTCAACCTTTATGCTGTTCCATCTCAAAAGGAGTCTCGTGATTGGTTGCATTTAATAAATATAGGCTGGGTGTTTTGTATTCCACCTAATCATGGCCTCACATACAGACTTTATATTTTCTGAGTAATTCAAGCTTATGGTGTATTAGTATAATCTATATAAATATAATACAACCGGAACTAAATTGAAGCAAAGCACTAACTAAACGGGGAGAATTGCCAGTATCTAAAGCAAAAGAATAAAAGTGAGTCAGTCTCATTTTAAACACACCAAGTGAAGGTGACTCCTTAATCTAGTAAGGTGCAGAATTCCACAGACGAAGGGCAGCAGCTGCAAAAGCCCTGTCCCCCTTAGTTTTGCACTTAGTACGAGGGACCACAAGAGACAGCTGACCAGTAGATCTAAAACTCTTTGGATAGCAGGTGTAGAACACATAATTCAGAGAAGTATGTGGGAGTAATCCCATGTATGGATTTAAAAACCAGCAGCAAAATTTTAAAATCAATTCTAAAGCTAACTGGCAGCCAGTGTAAAGAGGCGAAAATTGGAGACAGAGAGTCAAATTTTCTTGAACCTAACCAAAAAAACGAGCAGCATAATTCTGCAGCCTGCGTATCAGGAATTTGCTAATCTGAAAATACAGTATGTTGCAGTAATTAAGTCGAGAAAAGATAAAAGTATGAGTAACTCTCTCAAGATCCCTAGGAGATTTTCATTTTTTTTTAAAAAAAAAAAAAAAAGGGCTTAACCTTGGCTAAAAGACGAAGTTGGAAAAAGCAACTCTTGTCCACAGAATTAATCTGCTTCTCAAAAGACAGTTTACTGTCAAAAATAACCCCAAAATTCCAAACTTGAGGTTTGTAAAAGTCCACAAAAGTGTCAAGAACTTCAAAATCAATTTGAGCTTTAGCTGCAGGACTATCAGCACTTCTGTTTTATTATGATTGAGATCAAGAAAATGGGCAGCCATCCAGAATCTCCAGTTCATCAAGACAATTGTGCAACTGACTCATTCCTGCAGACAGGAATATAAACCTGTGTGTCATCAACACAACATCGTAAAGAAACATTTCCTAAAAATATCTCCTATAGGATGAAGATACAGTATTTAGAAAATAAAATGGCACCCGAAATGGATCCTTGAGGAAAACCACATTTAACAGGAGCAGTAGACTAAGAAGAGGAATTGAGAGTCACTGAGAAGTGTCTACCAGTGAGATATGACCTGAATCAGTTAAGAGCAGCAATTTTAAGCCCCACCAAATGCTCAAGGTCTCATGATCAGTAGTGTGACAGGCTGCTGAAAGGTCTAGAAGGACAAGGACTGCTGCCCCACCTGAGTCATTAATAAGAGAAATGTCATTAAATGCTTTCAGGAAGACAGAGCCGGTCTCCTGTGTAATGAGGTAAATTTAGTACATGAAACAACAGATGACATATTGCCCGTCTTTTAGCTTTTACCACAATGTAGTTTACTTGTGAGATTGAAAAAGAAAAGATTGTAAAGACATGTTGCAGGCTCTGCTAGTTGCGTTGTATGCATATACACAGCTTTCACCCATTAAAGGAATAAACAGTCTTGCATAAGTAATCAAATGTGTTTCCTGCTGGAGATAAACACACATGTTACTGAGTGCCAGTAGTTTCAGCTCTTTTAAAGATGAAACTTGTTTGTTCATTGCAACAGCGTTTTTTGGTGTTTGAAGTGCATTTCAAATGAGGATGACACAGTGGTGCTGTGGTTAATACCTTATTTTATCAGAAGACCGGGTTTGAATTTAGTTCTCCTAAATCAGAGGTTCTCAACCTGGGGTTCAAGATGGCATTTCAGGGGGCGCAACAGAGGATGGTTGCATCCTGATTTTCCAAAATTAACAAATGACTTTATTGTGGTGCAATCTGTGTATTGCAGTGTTCTGTCATTTGATGGTTATTTATTAGTTAGTGCTCCTCTTCTATGATATGAAAAGAATCAAGCATTGTGCGTACAATTATCACCTGTGAATGAGCTGCAGAAATTTGTGTTCTTACAAGTTCCTTGCTGTGGGCAGAGCATTTGTAAAGGCAAATTATTTATTTCTTTTTTTTTTTTAAGAAAATGGAATTTGGACCTTGCCTTGATTTTGCGGAGAAGTGCGAGGTCTGGTATTGATTTCTGTGCAAGTCCTGATCGTGAAACATCACTGAGATTTGATTGACATTTTTGCCGGGGGCGAGGTGACTGAAGTGGATGCTATCCCTGTCGCTTACACTCAGCCCACCTCACCTCTCCTGCTGGCAGTAATGCAGCAATTTTAACTGTGCAGCGCATCTGTTTTTGAACTGCAGTGCAGGTGTTATCAGGGGACAAAGCTCGTCGACTGCACTTCATGGCTTAGTGCCATGCTGACACCCATTGCTTCACAGGGGTCTCCAATCCCCCGAACCCCTTGTTTGTTGACTGTGTGTCATTTCTTTGTGGCACTGGATGCTTCCAAAGGCCACCCCACATTTACAAGATTATTGAGATTTCTAACGGTCAATTGCTTAATTTTTATTTAAATTTTATACACCGAGTTAAAAGCTTATCTCTTTTTCATTTTAATTTGTTACCCCACAGTACTGTATGTGGTTCAAAAATGTGAAATTTGATTTATAAAAGTAATATCACATTTGAAGATGAAGTCAAACATTTTCTGGGGACATAAGGCATAGAAATATTGGCAACCACTGCCCTAAAGACATTAAGCTTAAATTGATTGGTGACTTAATTTTAGTGTGGCTGTGCATATGAGCACCACTTTTACTGTCTTAGGTTGGCGCCGTACTTCCCCCTCAAAGCATCAATGATACAAAAATTGGATTAAATAGATTAAAAATGTATGTGTTTATTCCAGCTGGGTCTATGGATCTGCCTAATTACTAAGATAAGGTTAAATCAAAACTTCTGGATAATGCAGTCTTGAAAGAGAGCAACCCAGTCAGGCTGACCTATGCAGTGTGCATTCTAACTGTTGTTACGGTGCCTTCAAAAGTATTCAGACCCCTTCACCTTTTACACATTTTTATGTTGTAGCCTTATTCCAAAAGTGTTCATTCTTCCTCTCAAAATTACTCAATTTCCCAGAATGACAAAGCGAAAACACATTTAAGGAACTGTTGAAAATGTATTAAATATAAAGAACTGTGATATCACAGTGACACAAGTATTCTGACCATTTGCTAGGACACTTGAAATCTTGGTCAGGTGTGTTCCATTCTATTGATCATCACTGAGGTGTTTCTATGTCTGTTTGGAGGCCACCTGTGGTCAGTTCAATTGATTGGATGTGATTAGGAAAGGCACACTCCTGTCTATAGATGGACCCATAGATGACATTGCATATCAGAGCAAAAACCAAGCGATGAGGTCAAAGGAATTGTCTGCAGAGCTTAGAGACAGGATTGTGTCACGATCTGGGGAAGGCTACAAAAAAATTCCGCTTGATTGAATTATCCCAAGAGCAGGATGGCCTCCATAATTTTTAAATGAAAAAAGTTTGGAACAAACCCGACTTCCTAGAGCTGGCTATCCAGGCAAACTGAGTAAGGAGGAGAGAAGTGCCTTGGTAAGAGAAGTCACCAAGAAGAGAGAAGACCAAGTAATAGTTCACTTTGGTTGAACTCGAAAGAACCTTGATGGAGATGGTAGAAACCTCCAGAAGGACAACCACCACTGTAACACTCCACCAATCTGAACTATCAGACTATTGAAAACAAGATTCTATGGTCTGATGAAACCAAGATTGAACTGTTTGACCTCAAGTTTATGCATTTTGTCTGAAAGAAATTGGGTGCCGTTCATCACCTGCCGCAGTAGTATTCCAACAGTGTAGCAAGATGGTGTCACCATCATGCTATGAGGTTGTGGACTTGCAAACTAGACTGGGTTGAGGGAAAGCTGAATAGAGCAAAGTGCAGACGTATCCCTAATAAAAACCTGCTCCAAAGTGCTCTGGGCTTCAGGCTGGGCAAAAGGTTTAGCCTCCAACAAAACAGTGACAGTAAGCAAAAAGCAAAGACAACACAGGTTTACCTTAGGGTCAACTCTGGGAATATCCTTGAGTGGCCCAGCCAGAGCCCAGATTTGAACCCCAGTCAAACCTCTCGAGAGAGACACAAAACCAGCTGTCCACTGATAGTTTCCATCCAACCTGACAGAGCTTGAGAAGATCTGCAGAGAAGAATGACAGAAAATCCCCAAATCCAGATGAGTAAAGTTTGTCATGTCATACCCAAGAAGACTGCAGCCATATTGGCTGCCAAAGGGGCTTCAATGAAGTCCCGAGTAAAGGGCCTGAATTTTTGTGTCTCTGTGCTATTTCAGTTTTTTTTTTTTTTTTTTTTTTAATGAGTTTGCAAGATTTTTTGAACTCCTGTTTTCGCAGTGTCATTCTGGGGTAATAATTTTAGCAAAAGGTTGCAACATAGCAAAATGTGTTAAAAGTGAAGGGTCTGAATACCTTCTGAAGGGTCCTACTTATAGATAGTAGGATTTAGGACCACAATTATAAAGAAATTATAAATTCTAAAATTATACAGAAGCAAGCAATGCTGTTCAAGTGTACTCTTTTAAAGTTTACGTTTAAATAACTAAATTTAATTGATGTTAAACTTCTGGCAGATTTTTTTTACACTGAGCCTTCAATATTACCTTAGAAAAGAAGCCAAGTATGGCACAAATCATTTGTGATGGTGGTGCTATTTCAGTGTTTTAAATAATACAAATGCAAATCAAATCTTCCTGTATTTTGAGTTTTTTTTATGCTTAATAGCTCCCTGTCAGAACTACTATGATTACCCACAAAAAGGCATGTTGAGGGAATTTATAATACTGTAAATGAGAGAAATGTAGAATAGTAAAAGTTGAAAGACACCACTTATTCAATTAATTTTATGCAAAACCACTAGTTTTTAGTAATTTTACCCAGGGAGAGTGAAATGCAGACCTTTCAGTAAAAGTGTTTTGATTTAAGGTATCTCAAACACTGTCTCTTCACAATTCTCCATACTTTCCACAAGCAGCCTGAATTGTCTTTTATGTTGCAGCATTCTGATTTTTGTGAACAGCAGCTGCTTTTAGTTAAGAACAAAGAAAACAGAGATGGATCACTCTGGGGAGAAACTGCAACAATGGAGTAACAGAGTAGAGAAAAAGATGGCAGGGTGTGTTGAACACATGAAAAACTTGTAACAAATGGATTAGACAATGTAGAGAGGTAAACAGTGTGTGAAAACATAACCTATGAAGTGATGTACATACAAGACTAGTCACAAAAGGTGGGAGAAACCTAACTCCAGGGTGGATATAAATTGAAACAACCATCCTTTCATAGTGTCCTAACTCTTTGTCTTCTTTGCCCTTTAGTGCTGTACCTGGATGGCTCTGTGCTGGTCTTCGATGACATCTTTAAACTGGTGGCCTTTTACTGTGTCAGCAGGTGAGTGACAAAATTTAGGGAAACTTGTATCGAAGAGAGTTAGAGTAGTTGCAGAACCAGCAATTTATAGACACCTTCCACCTCTTTGGTTCTCCAGATGTATAGACAATAAAGTATATTTTTCTTATAAATAAGTAATTCTATATGGAAGTTACACATTTGTATATAGAAATGGCATTTCTAAAAATACAGTTGTGCTTGAAAGTTTGTGAACCCTTTAGAATTTTCTGTATTTCTGCATAAATATGACCTAAAACATCATCAGATTTTCACTCAAGTCCTAAAAGTAGATAAAGAGAAACCAGTTAAATAAATAAGACAAAAATATTATACTTGGTCATTTATTTATTAAGGAAAATGATCGAGTATTACATATTTGTGAGTGGCAAAAGTATGTGAACCTTTGCTTTCAGTATCTGGTGTGACCCCCCTTTGCAGCAATAACTGCAACTAAACGTTTCTGGTAACTTTTGATCATTCCTGCACACCGGCTTGGAGGAATTTTAGCCCATTCCTCTGTACAGAACAGCTTCAACTCTGGGATGTTGGTGGGTTTCCTCACATGAACTGCTCGCTTCAGGTCCTTCCACAACATGTTGATTGGATTAAAGTCAGGACTTTGACTTGGCCATTCCAAAACATTAACTTTATTCTTTAACCATTCTTTGGTAGAACGACTTGTGTGCTTAGGGTCGTTGTCTAGCTGCATGACCCACCTTCTCTTAAGATTCAGTTCATGGACAGATGTCCTGACATTTTCCTTTAAAATTCTCTGACATCATTCAGAATTCATTGTTCCATCAGTAAAGGCAAGCCGTCCTGGCCCAGATGCAGCAAAACGGGCCCAAACCATGATACTACCACCACCATGTTTCACTGATGGAATAAGGTTCTTCTGCTGGAATGCAGTGTTTTCCTTTCTCCAAACATAACAGTTTTCATTTAAACCAAAAAGTTCTATTTTGGTCTCATCCGTCCACAAAACATTCTTCCAGTAGCCTTCTGGTTTGCCCACGTGATCTTTAGCAAACTGCAGACGAGCAGCAATGTTTTTTTTGGAGAGCAGTGGCTTTCTCCTTGCAACCCTGCCATGCACACCATTGTTGTTCAGTGTTCTCCTGATGGTGGACTCATGAACATGAACATTAGCCAATGTGAGAGAGGCCTTCAGTTGTTTAGAAGTTACCCTGGGGTCCTTTGTGACCTTGTCGACTATTACACACTTTGCTCTTGGAGTGAACTTTGTTGGTCGACCACTCCTGGGGAGGGTAACAATGGTCTTGAATTTCCTCCATTTGTACACAATCTGTCTGACTGTGGATTGGTGGAGTCCAAACTCTTTAGAGATAGTTTTGTAACCTTTTCCAGCCTTATGAGCATCAACAACTCTTTTTGTGAGGTCCTCAGAAATCTCCTTTGTTCGTGCCATGATACACTTCCACAAACGTGTGTTGTGAAGAGCAGACTTTGATAGATCCTGTTCTTTAAATAACACAGGGTGTCTACTCACACCTGATTGTCATCCCATTGATTGAAAACACCTGACTTGAGTTTCACCTTCAAACTAACTGCTAATCCTAGAGGTTCACATACTTTTGCCACTCACAAATATGTAATATTTGATCATTTTCCTCAATAAATAAATGACCAAGTATAATATTTTTGTCTGATTTGTTTAACTGGTTTCTCTTTATCTACTTTTAGGACTTGAGTGAAAATCTGATGATGTTTTAGGTCATATTTATGCAGAAATATAGAAAATTCTAAAGGGTTCACAAACTTTCAAGCACAACTGTACATACCATAAAATCTTGTGCAATGTAAGGCAGCAAATACCATGAATCTAGCTAATGTTTCCACCCTGTAAAATATCATTCATTTTGTACCCATCTTGGTGGACAAACTCAGAGTCCTAAACGGTATGACATGGCAAAGACAGAACAGAAAACATCATTTCACCTTAGTAAGTTAATATGGTCTTCCTGACTTGAGTCTTATAACTCTAATAAGATATGGTACTGTGGTACTTCAACATGCAGAATGTGAGAAAACAAGCATTATT
The DNA here is from genome assembly GCA_026402145.1 of Polypterus bichir lapradei. NCBI lineage: Eukaryota > Metazoa > Chordata > Cladistia > Polypteriformes > Polypteridae > Polypterus > Polypterus bichir. Next base: position 22,328,588 of record JANRMT010062797.1, on the reverse strand, counting down.
TGTGTCAACATCAAAGTTAATTATATAAAATATCAGTTGACTATGGAGCAATTGTGACTTGTGTCAACTTGAGAATATTGTCTTTGGTTGCTCAAGTGCAATAGCTTATTCAATGTTATTAAAATAACATACCATCAAAATATACGATCATAGACTAATTCCTTGAGATCACTCTAGTAATACTGGGTAGGGCCGCCGCCTTCCCTCTAAACAGCCTCCAGTTCTTCATGACATGGATTCCACACAATGCTGAAAACATTCCTTTGAGATTTTGGTCCGTGGTGACACAATTGTATTCTGCAGAGTTGTCAGCTGCGTAGTCATTCTGCAAGTCTACCTCATCCCAAAGGCGTTCTATTGGATTCAGATCCAGGGACTGGGAAGACCACTGAAAAACAGTGAACTTATTGTCATGTTCACAAAACCAGTTTGAGGTGACTTTTGCTTTGTGCCAGGGTGCATTATCAAACTGCAAGTAGTCCTTAGAAGATGAGTAAATTGTAGCCACAAAAGTATGCACATTAGAATACAGGTAATCGTCGATTTATGACCGCGATTGGTTCCGACTGACTGGTTGTAAGTTGATCTGGACGTAAGTCAGCCTATGTTAAATAAAGGTAAGAATATTAGACTGGGTAATGATATTGTAATCATCTTAAAGTAATATTTTATTAACATTTTCTTACTTTCTAAGTCAAACACAGCATACTACAGTACAATTGGCTTAATATGTGGAAAACATACAAAAATAAATACTGTACATTTAATTCCTGGCACCACTGGTGCTTGGCTGCGGGTTGTCGATATCGCCTTCATCAGGCGAGGCTGAGGACGGGGTGATGGGAGGAGTTGCTCTTTTCATAAGCATAGTGAGCTTCGTCTGAATTGTTTTTGTTTTTTCTCATCATAAATTTCGCAATAAGGACGAAATGTGTCTTCTCCGGCGCGTTCCTTTAAAGCAGCGCTTCCCGATTGGGGGTGCGAGCAACTGTTGCTGGGGGTGCCAGAATCCATCGAGGAAGAAAAATGAAAAACATTATTTGTACAAAATCTTAATTCATCTATCCATTCCTAAATAATTAAATGGGCAGGCTATTTCGTATCAGTGCAATACGCTGCTTGTTAAAACGGATGACTTCCGCTCATACGCGCACTTAGTGCTGCGTGGGTATTATGAACTATCATACGAACTCATATTTTTTCATACTTCTTCTCAAACCAAAGGGGTGCGAAATCGGCCTCGTCCGTCACAGGGGGTGCGAGGGTAAAATGAATCGGGAAGCACTGCTTTAAAGTTTCAAACAGACTTCTAGCCTTTGACTGTATTGTAAAGAGGCTTAACGGCGTCCGCTTTTGAATCTGATCTTCCATCCAAATGTTTAACAATTTCTCCATTTCATGGATGGGCCTGGTACGTTGCTTCGTAATCACTGTTGATCGCAAAGGTGCAGAACCTTTCACAGCTTCACGAATTCTATTTTTGTCCTTTAAAATAGTCGACACAGTAGAGTGTGATAACTTCATATCACATGCGATCGCATTCACTTTCTTTCCTCCTTCATACTGTTTTATCATCATCATTTTGGTGTCTAGATCAATGGCCTTTCTTTCCTTTTTTGGCAGGCTGAGGAGTGGACAGAGACAATTTCCTCTTGGTAGACATGTTAGGGGTATATTATTATCGAAAACTGCCAAAACAACAAGACACAAACACACGTGGGGCAACACTGCTGCGTATATTATTACTGCTGCGTAGCGAGACTTGAGACTGCGGGAAACGGGCGCTGCCAACAACTGGCGGGGGAAACTGTCCAACACGTCGTAAAGTCGACCAGTCGTAACTTGCATAGGTCGTATGTCGACGAGTACCTGTAATCCAGAAAAAGCACAGGCCATTCAGCCTAACAAAGCTCACCAGTCCTATCCACTTAATTCTTCCAAAATCACATCAAGTTGAGTTTTGAAAGTTCCTAAAGTCCTTCTGTTTACCACACTGCTTGGTAAATTATTCCATGGTGTCTATGGTTCTCTGTGTAAACAAATACTTTCTACTGTTTGTGCGAAATTTACCATTACCAAGTTACCAACAGCAAGAACAAGTGTTGTTGCTGATCTCATTTTAAACAAACAGTCTTAATCCACTGGACTAATTCCCTTCATAATTTTATACATTTCAATCATGTCATCTCTTTATCTTCTTTATCTTAAACTGTAAAAGCTCGGCTCTTTTAATCTTTCCTCAAAACTCATCCCCTGTAGCCCTGGAATCAGCCTAGTTGCTCTTCTGTGGACTTTTTCGCAGTGCTGCTATGGAGACCAAAACTGTATAAATGGTCATCAACAATACTCAGATAGGCTGAGGCATTCAAGAAATGTTTGATTGGCATTAACTTGGCCTAAAGTGTGCCAAGAAAACATTCATCACACCACTAAACCACCACCACCAGTCTTGGCTGTTGACAAAATGCAGGTTAGGTATATGAATTCATGCTGTTGGTGTCAAGTTCTGACCTGACCAACAGCGTGCCTCTGCATAAACTGAGAATTGAGTCTTCAGCTGTCCAGTTTTAATGAGCCTGTGGCCTCAGCCTTCTGTTCTTGGCTGGCAAGGTGTTGAACCTAACGTTGTCTACTTCTGTTGTAGCTCATCCACCTCAAGGCTCGCCATGTTGTGCATTCTGAGATTAGTTGTACAGAGTGGTCATCCGAGTTACTGTAACCTTTTTTTTTTATCAGCTTGCACCAGTCAGGCCCTTCTCCTCTGACCCCTCTCATCAACAAGGTGTTTCTGTCCACAGAAGTACTGCTTACTGGGTGTTTTCATTTTTTGTGCCATTCTGAGTAAACCTTGAGAGACATGAAAATCCCAGGAGATCACCAGTTTCAGAAATGCTCAGATCACCCTGACTGGTACTAACAATCATTCCACAATCAAACTCCCTGAGATCACATTTTTCTGATGTGAACATGAACTGAATTCCCTGACCTTGTATTTGCATGGTTTTATGCACTGTGCAGCTGCCACATGATTTGCTGATTAGATAGTTGCATGGATTGCCCCTGTAGTTGTTTAAGCACATTTGGTTAGAAAAGCATTGTAACCGTTAGGGTTTCAGTTCTGATTTGTACAGTATCCCATCATTAAATAAGCTATGAGCTTGCCAGGCAGAGGTATTACTATTTGTCAGTTCTTTTGTTGATAAACTTTTATGTATATCTGGTGCTTCTGTTCATCAGACATAGGGGAGTAACAATGAATTTTAAAACAATTGTATATTCTTTCATTTATTTTATAGGGATGTACTTCCTTTCACTCTCAGTTTGCCACAAGTCATCACAGAGGCCACCAAATATGAGGATCTGGACACCATCTCAAGTCTCGGCTCAGGTAAACAAAGAAGGGGTGTAATAACTTGGGAGGAGGTCTCACAATGGACACTTTACCATCATCTCTTGCAAAATAAAAGACCCCTTGTGCAAAAGGGTCTTGCAAGTCCTACCTTCAGCTTCTTGGTCGATGGTTACATTGGGTAGTCCTAGGGCCTGTATGTGTGGCAGTTCTACCTGCCAGAGAGTTTGCTTTCTTTGGAATTTTTCTTGAAACTTGTGTGATAAGAATTAGACCAAGACATCATAAAGATTTGGGGCAGTCACCTGTGTATTGTTTTCCCAGCTGCAAAAGTTGATTTTTTTTTTTAGTAGCACGATGTGCATAGTACGGAGTCCACAACAGAACTCATTAAGTGGAGGTAAGATGGTGGTTTTAAGGGCTAGAAAAGGAAATGATGTCATCTATGCCGGAATTGGAAGTGACATCATCAGAGGCACCGGAACCTGGCAGGATTTCCTGGGATTGGTCTGTAAGAGACTGTGAGAGACAGTCAGTACACTCTGCCACCCCCTGGTCTGATGTAGTATTACGGTTACTCGAGCCCTCCTACTCGCACATGTGTGACCCATGCTAAAATGCCTGTCACATGTAATACTTGGTCGTTTGTGCTGGTTACACTGCAAAGTTTCACTGGTGATCAGACAATGCCGACTATAGTAATGAACCCCAAGAGACTGTTTACAAACTGAGCAACTTCATACAAGCATCCAGATACTTCATCTATTTGTATATACTGTACCACATAAGCTGTTACCTGGTTTAAAAATGCGCTTCCAAACTACACTTTTTTTATTTGATGGACTGTCATCCCATCCAGAGGTCGTTCCTGGCCTTTTCTTGATTTTGCAAGAATAGTGAGTCTTGCTTCACTTATACGTCATGATTGGGCTAAGCGGGTTTGAAAATGGTTGTGTGAAAAGATTAACCTCAATATTTAGTGTTAAAATGCATGACTGCTTTACTTTTGAAAAAACACGAAAATTGCATTCAATTGGTATGTTTGTTTCTCCACCTCTCACATTTGGTACATGTCTATTTTCTCCAAGTACAGCCCACAAAATATTTACATTGATTTATTTCCATTTATAAGGAGCAGAAAAACTCCTGACTGACACAGAAAGCCACATTAAACATTAACGACTGATCTTTCTGGGGAAAGACTTCTCAAGGAGAGACAGCAAGCAGCATCCTGGATCTGAACCAGTGGCCTCAGGCATTCTATCCTGCTAGGTGGAGATTTCCTCAGCACAGTTTATGTGCTTTGTATGAAGCCAGATTCATTAGCAGTAGTAAGAATGCAGCAGCTAAAATCCATAAGGAAGGAACCGCACCCATGCAGGGTACAAAATAAGGCTGTTTCAGTAAAGAATAGGTGGTGTGACACTGTGTTAGACTAAACGTGAGCTGAAGAGGTTATGTGAAAACACTTAAATAGAATCCTGATTCAGCCTGACTTCAGGGGTGCAGCTACTCTATCCAAGTTTGCTTCTTTAAGTGCAGTAGTTTTGAAAATTGGTATCCAATTAAAGGGTCCTCTTTATGATAGCAAAATAGGGGAGCCAGCCTGGCTGCCTGTAATTTGTCATTGTTTTTCCTTTACCTGCAGTAATATCCCTCTTAAGTGGACCAAGTGTTTTACCTTTCACATAATAAGAAGCTCTCATCTGTCTTGAACATTACTGCTTTGCCCCCCTCCCAATAACCCACCCCCAGGGTACTGTAGAATTGCAGCAACTCTTGAGATTCCAGTGGGCTTCCAACACCTTGCTTTCACACACATCACAACTTTCTGAACTCTCATCGTGACTAGCAGAAAGCGGTTTCCTGTGAGACAGCGAAGAGCCAACGCATTTTAATGAGCTGAATAACAGCCCCGTACTATCATCATTTTAGTAGTCCAGTTAGGAATGCACGCTAGAAAGGCCCAAATATCCTCAAACATTTGAGCGTATCCAGATGCCTTATAATGTAAGAAACCTGAGAGCTCATTGTTTCTTATAAAAGGGAACTTACACTTCTTTGTAATTCCATTAAGGTTCTGACTACATCATACAATGTCTTGCATTAGTCTTTCACACGCAAAGAATTCTCTTGCAGCTTTTCATGTTTCAAACCACAGCAGAATTTCTTAATCTGTGTGAAGCAGCCAAAGTCGCCGGGTTGTGCTGAATAATTGTGATGACAAGTGAGAGTTAAGTAATAGGTCTTTCACACTGCACTGGAATTAGCTTTTCAGTAGTATACGTACTAAGACTTCAACATTATAAAAGCACTGACCTTCAACCAATTGCAGAAGTACATGCAAACATATTGCATAGCTGAATTACAAAAATTTTAGAAAATGGTTTCCACCTTATCCATAAAGTAATTACCAAAATCAATAAAAGAGTCAACAGCAGTGCCCACACTGTAAATAAAAATGAGATTTAACTGTGTGGTACCAAGAACGTATATGGGTTCAACTTTAGAATGCTATCTCACGGGGTCTCATTTATAAAACTTTTCATGGATTTGATCGTGAAAATATGCACAGCCAAAAAAAAAAATATATCCAACTGGCATATGCACATTTCTATGCAATGTTCCCTTTATAAATCACAATCGCTTCATAAATGTGTATTTGTAAAACTGCCTCGATGCTAATCGACCTTATGCGTATGCAGTCACGATGCTGTCATCATTCATTGGCTAGTAGAGCAGCCTTCCTCTTGGTGTGTCGAGACCCTGATATAAGCATTCAAGAGCATCTGGCTGCACTTAATAGCTGAGCTTGCAAGATCAAGTGCAGCATTACAGCACCTCTCCTTTGCTGGGAAAGACGTAACATGTCAATGTTACGTGATTAGCCGCTTTTACCTGTCACATGTAATGGCACAATTGCTGATCCAATGAACAATACAAAACATATGAAAAACTGAGGGTTCAGCCAGTTACCAACAAGCCAGCCACCATGTACAGCACCACCTTGTCTGCCAAAATTAGTTTGCCTCAAAATAAATAAATCACAGGTTGACCCACGCCATGAAGACATGATGTTTTTTAGTCCCATCTTCGCATCACAGATTACTTGTGCATTAATTGAATGTAACAACTTATAGTTAACAAAAGCACCTTCACACCCACACCATATGAAAACTGGATGTACAGTAGCTCTTCCTCAGTCAGCTAATGGCTTTTATCACAGTGCGCTTCACGAAGCTTGGCTGAGATATTCCAGACCTGTCGACCCGTTCCCATGACAACGATATAAACTGATGAAAAACCAAAAATGTTGTTCTGTGAAAATGCTATTGTCCATTTTAAAAGGGAACTGAAATACAGTCTGTGCATCATTTTCAGCACTTTTGAGGTGTAATATGTTTGTCACGTTAACGCACATTATAATAATGGCTCTGTGATGTGAATTATTTTATATTGATTTATATTTCAAAACTGTTATTTTGTTAATATAATAATGCAGGTGAGTCATTATTTAGCTGGTTTTTCTGCATTTCCCTACTTGATCAAAGGTGTCTTCATTTCCCTATTTCTCTGCAAAGTTGCATCAGAGTTCCTGTAAATAAACGAATGTTTCCCTGTCAAGTTTTCTTTGTAAATCCCAATGTTTACGTGCACATTTTGAGTTCTTTTTTTGTGCGTACACAAGCTTTATAAACGAAGCCTCCCATCCTGCTTAGAAAAAAGGTCACCTGCTTCTAAGAACATTGCAAAAGCTTTAATCAAATGTGCATTTTCTACTTCAATGCCTTCCATAGTGTACATTTTACATAATATTTTTATTTCCTGTGTGTACACTGCAATACGTTTAAAAAAAAAAAAAAAAAAAAAATCTCCCAAAGTCAGAATTCTATTCAGGTACACCCATACACATTTTTTTTTCTAAATTTATGATAATTAACCTTATTCAATATTAATGGCAACAATTTTTCCTATTTTGTATCCTATTTTATTTATATCAGTTATAGAGAGCACCGGTCCTTCTTGGTATCCCATATGAATCAAATGAAGAAAACTTTTACACAACATTATGGCATATCTCATTATTTTTTGTCTGTTACTCCACCCATCCATCCATCCGTTTTCTAACCTGTTTGCCTCATTCATGGTCTTGAAGAGCTGATGTGATTTGCAGCAGCAAAAAACTTTGGTGGGGTACCAGTCCATCACAGGCAGAACACCCAAACCTGGCCAACTTACGAGGTGTGGCAGAAAAGTAATGAGACTGGCAACACTGCAAGCGATCTGGCAACGCTGCGCTGTTGTCCTTGATAGAGCACGTGTATCAGTACCCTCCCATAGCTCAGTGCGAGTTTCAACTCCTTCCGTTAACTACGTAATTTTTGTGACTGCTATTAGCGAAGTTGTGTTTTTGGTTGTGCGTCACGCAAAATGGAACAGCGGAATTTGGAGCAACGTTGTGCCATTAAATTTTGTGTTAAGCTTGGAGAATCGGCAAGTGTGGCTCAGAAAAAGGGTCATTCGCGCGAGACCAGACATTGCAGACAAAAGGATGCTCCATCATGACAACGCCACTTGTCACACTCCCCCCTCCATAACAGAATTTTTGACCTCAAAAGGCATTCTTGTGGTTCCCCAGCCCCCCTTATTCACCTGACCTCAGTCCGTGTGACTTTTTCCTTTTTCCTAAACTGAAAAATGTCCTCAAAGGACGTCATTTCGGGACTTTAGAAAACATCCAAAAGAGTGTAACGGACATGCTGAAGACCATACCGGTTGAAGACTTCCAGAGCTGCTACCAACAGTGGGAACAACGTCTCCATCGGTGTGTAGCTGCCCAAGGGAACTACTTTGAAGGGGATAACATTGATGTTTGAAAAAAATAAAAACTTTGGTAAATAAAAAAACAGTCTCATTACTTTTCTGCCACACCTCGTAGTCATCAGTGAACCAAACATGCTTGTTCTTGAGATATGGAAGGAAAACCATAGTATCTGGAGATTAAAAAAATAGAGAGATGTGGTGAGAATATGCAATTGAGTCTTAATTTTATATAGTTCAAGCTTATATTCAAGCTTTTACTGCCATTAGGTGGCTGGCATCAATTATCTCGTAACCATCAAATGATGCGTCTCTTACCAACAAAGAATACTGTTGGAGTTTCACAAGGAAACAAGGCAGTACAAATGTTGGAGCCTACACACTTTCTGGCATCAGGTTGGGGAACAGAATTTGTGCCAGAGCCGATTGTCAGAAGTAGTTAATAGCACTTCAGGGTTTGAATAAGTATTGGAGTACGCAAGGAATGTCCACTATAAAAGAATTACATATAGAAGTGATTAGAATGATTGAATAAATGGAGCCTCACAGGTGGATGTAAGCAGAGAACAGTAGCCAAAGATGTGACTGTCAGAAATAGTGTATTGAAGCTTTAGGGTGGCGAGAAGGCCAGTGTCACACACATAAGCAGTGACGGATGGTATATTCTGGTGTGTAAGAGTCAGTGGCAGAGCTTTGAAGATGTTCCTCTGTGAAACAGGAAATCTATTTGAGGCATGACGTGGTCTTTCTGTTTTTGGTTTGCGACAGAACCCTGAAAACTCCCTTTTCAACTTCTTGTAGTTTGTTTATACTTCTCAAGAAAATCTTTGGGGGGGAAAAAAAAATTGTAGTAATTCCATCTAAGACTTCACTGCTACCGTAGAGAAAAGATGTCCAGATAAGGAGACATCACAGTTCTCAAAGTCGTATGCTCTATTTTTCTTATCTTGCTCTTCACATTATGCTGCCCATCATTTTATTGCAAGCAAAACTTAAAATGCCAAGGTCCAGTACTTAACTGTTGAACCTGCTGGGTGACTCCAGTGTTAGGCATTAATCCTATAGAAACAACTATAATACAAGGAGCTAATGATAGTGAAAAAGCAAATATGTAAAATGAAGTTATTTTTCTTTAGGGTATTTTATTTGTTTGCTTGGTTTCAGTTCAGTATTGTGTTTGTCATTGGCAGAGAGATGTAGGTACACTTTAACTTGTGGCTGTTAAGGAGTGTTGGCATTTCAGTGGTGCTCTTTCAATGCCATTTCTATTGTTAAAATGGGCATGTGGTTCTGTGCCTCTGACCACTAGTGGTGAACCACTAATCTCAAGATCTAAACTGGCTGCCACAAACCTCCTGACCACTGCTGACCAGTGTTTGGGTCAAATGCTCTTTCCTGATAGATTCTTCACATGAGGCCCCAACATTATCACAGAAATTAAATTAAACCACAAGGGAATGTCAAAAAGTGGATCTGACGTCCATTTCAGGGTTATAGAATGTTGAAACCAGGAGCATTAGTGGTTCAGCTTCAGGGACCTGGACTCGAATCAAATCCTCCCTGTCTAGAGTTTGTAGCTTCTCCCCATGTTTGTGTGGGTTTACTCCCTTGTTGCAAGGACATGTTCGACTTGACTAGCAAGTGCTTTGTGGTTGTTCCCTGCAAATGGCAGACACCCCATCTGGTGGTCCTGTCTTGGCTTGTTGTTTCCTTATACTGTGTGCCTGTATGGTGGAATCTTTGGGTTTGGACAGACATTGGATTGATGCGTTGGTTCCGTTTGGTGTTATGAGGAGGAATAAATTGGAATGAGGGAATTTTAATTGTTTAAGTATCCCACACTTTCTGAGATGTCTGTTTTGAAATATGTCACCATTTCCATTAGCACTATCATTTGCTTTTGTATCATATGAATATAAATCAGGCTAGTACTTTATAAAAACATTGCTCACACATAAACAGTTGTGTTTACCCTCGTGCGCTTCCACCTTCAACAGATTCAAGGCCTGAAATGGCGTGGTGTATTGCTTGCTTGCTTTACCTGCCTCTCTTACATCAGGTTATGTTCCTTTTGAAGGAATACTCCACCAAACAAAAAATAATATGTTACTTACCCCATGCAGTTTATAGAAATGGTCAAGAAAAATTTTTAATCTCATGTTTTCGTGGAGAAAGGGCATGAAGTTTCTGATAGAATGGGTCCCAATGAAAATCAACTCTGGACAACAGCAAACAATACAAAATGTCAATGGGGAAAAAAAATCTGTTACTCCTGTTGAATAGTCCATTTGTCAAGTCATCCAGTTATATGCTCTGAACGTACAAAATGCATGCATTTTTTGGTAAAATGTTGTTGCATAAATAACTCTGGAAGCTGAAAGTAGTCCACATATGACCCCATATGAAGAGGCTTCCTGTTTGTACACTGCATTAATTTTCCTGAATTATTTTTTTAGTAATATTTTAGCTAAAATTACATTTGCCCATTCTGAGCATATGACTGGATGACTTGACATGTGGCTTATGCCACATGAGTAACGTGACATTTTTTCATGGACGTTTTGTATTGTTGGGTACTGTCTAGCATTGATTGTCATTGGGTCCCATTCTAGCAGCAGCTTTTATTCCTTTGTTCACGAAAACATGAGATTAAAGACTTTTCTTGGCCACCACTATAAATTACAACAGTTAAGTAACAAAGAAAATATTTTCTGGTGGAGTATTCCTTTAAGAAAGTGTGATCACTTTCAGACAACTTTTATTTTAAAATCATTTGGGGCAGATTGTGGTAGATGACATTCAGTAAAGTACCCTTTCATCCGTAGAGCCCATCAATGAGGATGTTAGACGCTGCAGGAATTCAAGAGGTAGGTAGAATGGCTAGTCGATCAAAGACTTGGTCCTCTGCTACCTTTCTGCCCCATTCTACTGACCCTTCAAAGTTTTGTGCCCTTTAACATTTTCTCAGCAGACACCCCTGTCACTTTGGTGCCCAGTCTTTTCCATTTCTGCCCCACTTATTACTCTACTTAGCTCACTTACTAACCTGTTCTTTCCCAGAGGTCTTTGTGGCCCGTTCCTGCTTCACCAGAGCTGCTGCCATTCCCGGTGCAGTTAACTGCTTCATTTCAACCCTGAACATTGCAGCACTGGACGGGCAGAACATATTTACCATTTTTGCCATTTAATCTCCCTGATTATGAGGCTTGTGTAACTCCTACCAGTTTTGGAATATTCTTTCTCTTGGATTTTTTTCCCCCAAGGCTTCTGGGAGGTTTTCATGATGAAAAGAAAGGGGATGCCCGTGTAAAGCTCTCTCACATTTACTGTTTTTCTCTTTTCAATTTCACAGATTTCTGGGGTTCTTCTCTGAACCAAAGAGCTGAGGCTTTCAAAAAATGTGGTTCCCGCCAGGCACAGCATCTCTCCACTGACAACAGTCACTGCTCATGTGAGATTGAGCTGTCAATAGGAAGTGACCGGCTGTGGTATGTCAATCCTATTTTTATCGAGGAGTATTGCAACAGTTTGCACACTGCTGCTCCCATTACCAGAAGCCAGAGCCTCACCACAGAGAGCGTGACGCAGCCCCGATATAAGAGGCCACCTCCCATCCCGCCTAGACCTCGACCAGAAGAGCTCTTCGCTGGCATTCGGGCAGTCAAGCAGGCAGGCACTGCCGTTCCGAGCACTCCAAATCAAGAAGTGAAACATGGCCAAAACGACGAGGCTGGTACCTCCTGCCAGGTAGCCGGCAGCGTGCAACAGACTGAAACTCGGAAGCCCTTGAGAAACCCTCCCATTCCACCAAGAAAACAGTTGTCTGGTAAGCACTTGGGAGAGGCAGTCAGAGAAACCAGGAAGACTCTGCCATCACAGAAGCAGCAAGACAAAGTGCCAGTTGCCACACTGGTGAATATAGAAGGCGATGACACAGAAGGTGCCATTGTGAGTGTGGGTGGCAAAATTTCTTTGGGAGTGAATGACCTGATGCCTGTACCCACTGAGCCAAGCCCTCTGACCATGGAGAAGACGAAGAAAGATCCACCTGTTCCACCTCCAAGGAAAAAGCGACAGTCTTACCTGACAAGTGTTTCCCAGCCTCAGGGGACATCAGCACATGTGAAGGAGTTGCCCTCCTGTCTGGTGACTTCAAACATTTCCATTTCTTCCATTAAAGCAATAGAGCATAGCAGTCTGAAAGACTCAGACACCTCTCTCTACTCTCCTGAAGGCAATTTGGCAACCTCCAATATGGAGCATGACTCCTACTCCACGAGCAGCACAGAGGAGGACACGGAACACATCAGCAGCCCTGTGTCCCAAATGAAGAGAACCCCCACCATCATGCTGGACAAAGCCAAACAACGGCTCTCCATGGCCAACCTATCTCAAGTTTTCACAGCCTTTATGTGCGCAGACCGCAAACTACAGAAGCGTATTACAGAGCTGGCACAGGATAAGGAGTCCTATTTTGGCAACCTGGTACGGGACTATAAGGCCTATACCTTGGACACCATGAAGAAGCAGGCATCCAGCACTGAGATGCTGCAGGAGATCCGGCAGATGATGACCCAGCTCAAGAGCTATTTGATCCAGAGCACGGAGCTGCAGGGACTGACCGATGCCACTGTTTACACTGAGGAAAAGCTAGGTAAACCCATTGTCCCATATTTATATCCTTGTTGATTGCACAAGGTCAGCACACTGCGGTGGCTTTTCAGATGCGTCCTCCTGGGGATGCCTGAGCTGCCTCGACTTGCACAAACTGTCATTTTATTTATGTCTGGTCTCCACTAAGCTTTATTTCTAGCTGTGGATTTCCTGTTGGCCTCAAAGCACACAGGTCTGCGTCTCAGCCTCTCTTGCAGAGCGCAACTGTTTTCTTTTTATTTTCAGCTCACGAATGGTAGTTGCTTTGGGAGCCTGGTGTGACATCAGCTGGGGTCTGTTACTTGTAGCATGTCTGACTGATAATGTTTGACACTCCTCTTCATGAGTTAATTTCCTTCTGGGCTTTTTATAATAGGAGGACAGAGATAAACGAGTACTGAAAACAGTAGCTGTGATACTAAGCTAAGTTTTGATGTCATGGTGACTTCCCCCTCTGTCAAAAACGGTGGTTGTTTTAAGCAACTTTTGTTCTTTGCTGGGGTGGGCCTACATTTGAATGTGTTGGTGTCAAAGGGTTAGCATTCTGTAAGTGCTAGACAAGTGAAGACCTCCTTTTAATAACCGAAATTAAAATGCACCCATTTGCTGGGGTTAGGCCCACTCTGTGGGATGAGGCAGAAAGCTCTCACAGAGCTGGGCAAATTTGCTGGTGTATTAGGGAAAGAAAAGAAAGCCGGCAGGCCAGCATGCTGACACGCAGGATTTGGCTAATGCACTTGTACAGTGAATTGGAACAGGCTTTGACACTTCTAAATAAATAAAAAAAAAAATATTACCTATACTTTATAATGCCAATTGGAATTATTTTATTTCTATGAAAATTGAGGGAAGTGTTGGTTTCACGCCCTAATGCCATCATTTATCCATGTATCAAGTCATTTTTCTTAGTAAAGTGTTCCGTTACAAGGTTCTAAGGGGATGAAGCTGATCCAGGCAGCATTGGGTTCAAGGCAGGATGGACCATCTGTTCATCCCAAGGCCCCCCCAGATCACACACACATGCACACTCCTATCAGCAGCAGGGCAGGTTAACTGCCATCAGTCAACTTAACACACACTCGATTGGAATGGTAGAAATCATATAGAAACGCAGGGAGGACATGCCAGCCCCACACAAACAGAGACCTGCCTTGAGTTTGAACGCAGACCCCTGGAGCTGTGAAGCAGCAGTGCACGTCAATGAACTACTGTGCTGCCTAAGCACCTACCTCTCCGTCCAGATCATAAGCAGATTTTTTTTGTATGATATGTAGCTCTTTTTTGATAGTGAACAGTGAACAAGCTTAAGTATAATGGCAAAACTTAGTCAGCATTGTTTTGTGTGTCACCTTCTGCTACTAAACCACACTGCAATAAAAAAAAAAGACCAAAATCCCCCTTTATAAAAAGGTCAATATGAGCCTGAGCCTGTCCAGACAGTAATGGGTGCAAGGCAGGAGCCAACGTGCGCACACACTCACTTATTATTTAGATTCCTCAGGTCACCTGACAACATGAGGAACATGAACTTGAAGAATGGGAGGAAGCACAGGGGAGCCTGCAAAGCCTATGCAGCGGGCATCCCAGCTGGGAATCAAATTGATGTCCAAGCTGTGAGGTGACCCATCCTGTATCATAATGCCACCCCTAAACTTTTTTTTTTTTTTTTTTTTTAAATATAGCAACTTTTTCTTGTGAACGCCATTATAAAACACACTTAAGGTTGCTTTCCAGTTATTTCTGTATAACGTGTACTCAAACACCGTGTCCTGGCAGATTAAGTGGGCCGGAAATCATTGGTAGGAGCCTAGGTTCATGATGTGTCTTATTGTCTACTAAGGGAGCACACTGTCTATAATACTAAACTTTTGTAATAGAGCCTCTTTCTATAGTAAAACCCCATCCCAAAGTGTTTAAGGATGTTATACTAAAAACTCGTCTGTTCTCCTCTACGTTTACATTTATTGTACATCTTGTGGCAGACCGCCAGGGCCCTTACCCAGCTGGGACTCCTCAATCTTGGAAGGACCAGAGAGAGAGCTTATTTCAGACATTATCTCCCCCGGAACGCTAGAGGGCAGCACCCCTGGCTTGCAGTGGGGCCACACAGCACACGTTTATTCATCTGGGGAAGCACTTTTTCTCTGCTCCCCACAGCACACTACATAATGCACAGTCTAGCACAAAGTCTTTCCTGCTTGTTCTTCTCTGCCTCCACTCCTCTCCTGGAAAGCTTCATCCTCCTCCTCCTGACTCTGGCTGCCCGAATGGAGTGAGGCAGCTCCTTTTAAACAGACCCTGAGAGTGTTCCAGGTGGCTTATCAATTGGACCTGGAATCACTCCCAGGTGTGGTGAAAGCACCATGTAGGGCTCTGCAGCTCCACCCTTGCGGCCCCCATGGTACCCAACAGGGCTATGCCACGCTCCAACTCCCAGCATGCCCTGTGGGAATCCATGGTGCCACAGACACCCAGGAGCGCTGTCCTCCAGCATCCCGGGAAAGGTAATGTCTTACAGATGCCCTCTCCCCGGTCCATCCTTCCAGCTGACGTCCCGGCCAGGTAATGGTTTTGGCCACCCATCACAATCTACGTTTATTTGCTTTGCAACTTATAAAAGAGATCAACATAATCAAATATCAGTCTGATGGATTTTTTGGTAACAAGTGTGACCAGATAGGGGTACAAAATTGATCACCACAAGTGAAGAGCCAAAAACAAAAATACAAGCAAGTTGGGTTACAAAACCAAACAGCTAATATCAGTTTGACAGAAATTCACCAAATGAGAGTCTTCAAATACTTCATAAACACATTAAGGGAGTCCAAATTTCAAATGGAGGTGGGGTGCTTGTTCCACAAACTAGAACCATGAAAAGAGCCTGAATTGAGATTTCATGCCACGCATAGGTGGCAACAGCAGACCTGAGTGGTCGAGAAGGAGCATAGGACCTTACAAGTATCTCCACATACATAGGTGCTGACCCGCTGGCCGCTCTGTAGGTGAGCATCAAAGATTTGAACTTAAAATGTGCTGCTACAGGAAGAGGACTGACTCGGCTGGTTAAACACCAGACGTTGCTGCGTTTGGAATCATCTGCAGTGCCTTGGTGACACATGCTAGCACTCCTGCCGGCAAGAGTTATGGTAGTTCAGATGCGACAAGACCAAAGCCTGCACTAGGAGCTGTGCGGCACCCTCAAATACAACTTGACCTTGTAGATATTGTACAGAGTGAATCTGCAAGACTGAGAAGCCATTGCAACATGTCAGTGAAGGACAGCTGGTCATCTATCACCGGCCCCAAAGCTGTGTATGGACTTGGCAATGTTGGGGTGATGATCGATGAGCTCTGGGTGGTTAGGAGACTTGCTCGGAGCCAGTCGACAGGCAAAAAGGAGGATAGACCCAGCAGCTTTATGGTGTGCAGTCTAACACCTTTGCCATACCCTTAGACCAGTGTTGGGTGGGCACACTTTCATACTACAGCTAGTCCTGTTTATGGTTGCCATCTGACCTCACAGGAACTAATTGACTGGATTTCATTCACTTTGAAATTCTTTAATTTTGCTGAAAGGGACACTGCTCACAAATGTACAAATGCTACTAAGTCGTTAGCCGTTCTGTCACGTCAACCGCACATTCATTTGGTGACTGACTTAGCAATAGTAAAATGAAATAATATCAGCATATTTAAAGAAAACCAAAAATCCTCATAGAGTTTAGAGAGAACAGCAGGTAAACTTTATTCAGTGCCTTTCCATGGTCAGTATTATGCCATGGTGCACAAAATAATTCTTACTATTTGTATAGTACAAGCCCTGTGTTGGCTGGGATTGGCTCCAGCAGACCCCTGTGACCCTGTAGTTAGGATATAGCGGGATGGATGTATAGTACAATGTGAGAAATGGCAGGTGTAAGCCGCATGGGTACATTAGCAGACCCTAAAACCTGAAATCAGGTGTATGAAGTAGGGCAGTGTATTCTACCACAAAAACAAACAAGTTAGGCATCACACAAGGAGTGACCAAACAGTGACAACATTAAATCTCTCTGGGCCTTCCCAAACCACAGTATTACTGTCTGGATTGTCCACCTTCCCAATTGCAACACACTCATCAGCACTCCTTTACCTCCCTCTTCTTTCTCCAAAACCATTCTGGCCAGTTATCTTTGGCCAGACAAGCCCCAGTCCCAACCTCATGCTCTTTGGGCCTGTGCCCTCCTTTAAGTCTGTTCCCTGAGTATTTCTAGGGTCACAGTTCACAAGCCTTCAGACTAGTTATGACATGCTAAGGGAATCGGTGGTGACTAGCGTGACTAAAAATCTCAGATTTCCTTTTTTTATTGACACACACACACACACACACCAAAAATACGTATGTAAAAGCCTGTATTCCCTCTAACAGCTGAGGTGCCACGTTGTCATTTCCTCTCATCCGTAGAAGCTTATGAAGCCTTCAGACATTGTCGCATTACACGACTTTTCAAGTGAGTTTTCAATTGCAGACTTCATGTACATGATCTTCGTGAGTTGACGGCAGTCGCAGTGTACTCCAGTGACCAACAATCTTGTACTTTGACATCCCAACCACTCTGATCCAATCAGGTTTCAGTGTTAATGTCATAAGGGTGAGCTATGTGTGTGTGAGAGTTGACAACCAATGAGCTCCCACCCAAAAGTGCCTTGGATTTAATGCAGCCGAGTGGAATAAGAAACATGGGTGTTTTGGACGTCACTGATTTGATGGAGGCTTGGCTGTCTGTCTAGTGTTTTACACTCCACAACAGAGCAGAAAAAAGAAAGAGGCAGAGATTGTGGCTGAACGCCATCCTGGAAAGCATTCATACAGCACCGGCTCTGTCAGGCAGCATATCACTGGCAGACAAAAAAGTCGGGCGAGCTTGTGATACTTTGAAAATGTAAAAAAAAAAAAAAAAAAAACACTAACACTGGAAGGTTGTCACACGGTCACCTAAATTGTCATCCACTGCCATCACCTGTTGCCATCGGGCGACGAGATCAATAACTGCAGTCGTCTAGTTTGACATGCCCTCCGACTAGCTGGCTTTAATCGTCTTATCTGAAGGTTTTACTGTCCTTGACCACAGGCCTTCACTTCTGTGTTGTGTTGGAAGCCTTCCTTTCAGGTTTACAATTAAAATGAACAGGTCTTTGGGTAAATCTGATATGTCGAGCTGACAGAATCACTCTTGGTCTTGATGAGCAATTCAGCATGAGTACTAACAGTCAATTATATGGGCCTGAAGAAAACTATGTTGATTAAATATATATGGGCTTTAATTTTAATTTTGACTGTTAAGTCAATGTTTTATTGTGATATTTGTATCAATTTGTGGATAGATCCTGTTGTGTGGGTTTTTTTTTTTTTTGGAAAAAAATCTGCAAATGTACTGGCCTTTAGATTCCCTGCTGGTTTATTCTGTAATCCAGTTTTGGGCCACTGGAGCCTATTTTAGCAGCTTTAGGCAAATGTCAGAGTGCCATTCCATCCATGTGCCCACCTTCACACTCACTTGACTGGAATTTGAATCATGAAAATGGCTGGGAAAAACCAATCACACTCAAAACACCAGGAGTCTGAGCAAACCGAAAGGATAGGGAAGAGACAAGCAGAGTTCATCAATTGGGCATCAGTCAGAGCAGTAACTAAAATGTACAGTCACGCAGCAACACCTTTTAAGTTCCTCTAACACTAATGCAAACTGAAAGAATTTACATAAAGTGGATCCAAAACTGGCATATGCACAATGCAATGTCAGTAGATAGTAGCCAATGCAGTCCCATGACTGGCAATTGTGCCTGGTGAGGTGACCCATGTTTACAAAACTGTACCAAACAGCATCGCCTGTGGCATTTTCCAAATAAAGAAAGGTCATTCCAAAAGTGAGACAAACCCTATGGAAATTATGACCCTCTCCAATTATCCAAGCAAAGAGGACAAAAACTGGAATACTGGAAAAATCATGTAGACATTATTATTTAGCTGACACCTTTATCCAAGGTGACTTACAACATTTGAAATATAATTGGTTACATTTTTTTTTTTTCATTTTTCTGATTGGAGCACAGGTAGATGACATGCCTTGATCAGGGTCACACAGGATTTGAACCCACAACCTCAGGGTTTGAAGTCCAAAGCCTTAACCACTATGCCACACTGTCTGTCTGACATGTACACTCTATGCTAACAGTGACCGGCCATGGGATTTGAGTCCATTATACTGGAGCCCTGATGCAGATTCAGTAAGAACTAAGCCACCATGCCATCCTGGGGCGACATTGTCTACAAAATAATAGGAAAGCTGTCCAGGTGTGCATATCCTACAATATATGAGGCCTCAAAATAATAATTATAATAATAAAAACCTCATTAACTAACTGCCATCAAAATCCAAATTGTGATTCTGTAAATCTTCCCAGAGAATGCAGTTTCTAAAGGTGGCCCCGCCAAATCCCATTTTTCCATCACACTGGTGGGCATTGTCCTTCCCTCTGGCACTTACTGCCCTCCACTGTCTGTATTATTTAGATTACAGATTCTCCAAACCTAAATCATAAATGTCAGGTCACTGTTGTCCCTGTCCCCTTCTTGTTTGGGGTAGTGTATTCAATAGGAATCGGATCATCTTTGTTTAATGTCCCATCTGTCTATTCAGGTGGATCTCTTAGGTGAAGTGGCTGGTCTAGATGCTACTAGGTCACCCAAGGGACAGGGGGAAATGGATGAGCACAGGCTGCCCACATTCTCAGCCCTGGGACACCTTGGTGGGCTGAACGTCTGTGAGTTATAATACCACATCCTGCGTTTTTGAGTCTCACCGACTAGGGAGACTGTGATGTACCTACATGTAGTAGTTTTATTTCTCATTGTATTATCTGTAGCACTTTCTGAACTCCATTGTCTCTTGTATTTAATGAGGAACAGAAAATTTAAGTCTTGGTCATGAGGTTTAATGAATAAAGGTGGGGGGAGTGGTTGTGGTGCTATCTTTGAAACATTTCTATTTGCACGTCTGCAGGCATCAGCTCTTGACTCTTCTGCTTTCTTTTCACACAGAGATTATCATCGAGGCAGCTTTGTCCAAGTGTGTTCTGAAACCGCTACGTGAAACCATCTACTCGGGCCTCAAGGAGATCCACACTAAAGACTTGTCCCTCCAGCGACTTCTGGAGAATCAGCAAGTTGTTGTGAACACAACCACTACAGACCTGGGGGTGACTACCTGTGTGCCAGAGGTCACAGTCATGGAGAAGATCCAACATAAGTTTACAGCCATGCATAAGGCCTACTCCCCGGAGAAAAAGATAACAATCCTGCTCAAGACGTGCAAGATCATCTATGAATCCATGTCTATTGGAAGCCAAGGTAGGTTTGTGGGATGGGGGTCTTCCTTGAGTTCTCAAACTGGTTAAGTAAGTGAGCTACACAAAACATTTTTCTATGGTGAGCAGACTTCAGAGGAGGTCACACCCTGAGAAGTAGGCTGGCAAACTCTAAGGTCAAGGTCCTCAGGTTCAGTCCTGTGCGGGGGCCACAGCCGCCAGAGCTTTTTGTTCAAACTAGTTTGCTAAATTAAAAGCCAATCCATGACATTAATAGAGCGTATTAAGTTAGTAGCTTGTTTGTGCTTTTCATTCTGCCATGTCAAATCATTCTTCTCCTGTACAGGTTTCATTTCTGGCAATACCATCTAGATAATGTATGGACGACAGTAGATTTAATTTGCATAACTTCATTTATTTCTTTTTCCATTTCTTTTCCAATATTTTTATTGAAACAGATGCTTCATAATGAATGCAATGCAGGTGTGCAAATCAGACTAAATTATATGAGTGGTTGGCTGCTTTGTAATTTGCATCTCATCATTAACTCAGCTAAGAAAAACCAAAAGCAATTAAAAAAAAAAAAAACCGTGATTGTAGCTGCTTATGATTAAAACATGTAGTTATGGGTATATGGGTATAGATTACCAAGATAGTTAAAGAACAGGCTTCTAATCCAGAAACTGAGTTGCAAAAATAACCTGCAGCCACTACGGACTGAACCTGAGGACCCCTGCTCCAAGGCAATGCCAGTCTCTAATGCTGGCAGGGTGGGAGCACTTTCCATAGGCTCTGATCTAAGGGTTCTTAAGCTGGCACGTCTCATTCCTGTGACACCCTTTGCCACACCTCCTAAGTTGAGTCTTCTGTTGCTTGGCAACATCAATTATGGCATTTCCTCCTTCAGCCATTTCATTGTTAAATGACATTTGCTTTTGATTCTTTGTGGCACTCATTCCCATTCCTGTGTTCTTCTGCAGCCTGTGATCTCTGGTGTCTGCTACATTTTTCACAATTCTCTTGTGCTTTTAAAGTTAAAGGAATATGTCACCCAAAAATATATTTTTTTGAAAATGTTACTTAACCCATGTAGTTTGTAGTGATGGCTGAGAAAAATGATTAATCACGTTTAATGCGGAATGAAAGTGATGAAATTTCTGTTAGAATGGATGTCTGTGGTTACCAGTGCTGGACTACTGCAAACGGTTTCTCAAAAGTCCATAAAAAAATATCATAAATCTCATGTCAAGTCATCTAGTCGTATGCTCACAATGTCCCAAACATGTATTTTTACTAAAAATTTTGTTAGATAAAACTCTCCCTTGAATGAAAATTGAATGCGCTCAAATGCAAATGCATGTGAATGGCAGGGCCTGGAGGACCTAACATGTGGATTACGTGACTTGAGTAACATAAAGCTTTTTCACTGACTTTTTGAGATTGCCTGTTGTCCAGCCTTGGTTACCATAGAGTGACTTATTCTATCAGAAACTTTTGCTATTTCTGTTTTGTATGAAAACATGAGATTAAAAATTGTCCTCCGCCATCACTAAACAGCTTAAAAAAATATATTTTTGGGTGGAGTATTCTTTTAAATATTGGCCTTTATTGTTTACATGGTCACTTGTGTCTTAGTGTAATTCTGACGTGCTTGTGTTAATCAACACTTCGCCACTCTCTGCAATCTAATGGATTTAGATTCTGGTTTTTTTCTATAATTTGCTTGAACATTCCGGTTGATTTTGCGACTTTTCTTACCATGCTAAGTTTTATAGTCCACTTTCAGGAGAAATATGTTTGCAGTAATCTGAGACAGAGGCTGTGGACCGAGGGGAGGGGGAAGCGTGATGTCAAGAGAAGGGAGCTGGACGGGGCCCTCCTCACTCAGCCTCCGTTTGAGTCAGTCTACCTTTTGCCACGTTTTGGAGCGTGTCTTGCCTCCGCTTACCTAGCGAAACCTGTTTGTTTATTGATTTTTACAATTTGTCCTGTGTCAATACTACGCGGTCAGAGCCGTGGGGGACAGCTAGTCTCATATA
>JANRMT010062797.1:22267415-22305979 GCA_026402145.1 Polypterus bichir lapradei | reverse complement strand
ACTGACCCTTGTGGAGCACAACTTTATGCAGCTCTGATAGGGTTTCTCACACCATCACCCTCTGCTTCTTGTGTCTGAGCCAACTACAAACCACACCCTGAACTCCACATTTTAGTTTGATTCCCAACCTCTCATATGGTACCTTATCACATGCTTTCTGAAAGTTGAGATATAACATTGCATGCGGCACTCTGACCGTATCCTTTGGTTCCTTCCTCACAGAACTCCAGCTTTATTAGTAAAACAAAATCTCCCTCTTACTGACTGTTCAGTAAAACTCCTGTTCTTATCATGTGTTCCTCCATCTTTTCCTTAATAATTACTTCCATTAATTTACATGTAATGCCTGTTAAGCATACTGGCCTATGGTTGCTTGGATCTGCTAAACCGATCACACTTTTTATATAACAAGATAGTATTTGCTATTTTCCACTTCTTCAGCATTTCTGCAATGCGCAGTGATGTACTAAAAACATGGGTCAAGAGTTTATATGCAGTATGTACTCTCTGTCCTCATTAAGAACTTAAGAATAAATATTACGTGGTCCTGGTGATTTTCTTGATTTTTAGCCTGTTTAATCTCAGCAGCACTTCTCTCTCTGTATCTCTCTACAATTTCCAAATCCCTCAGCACCTCCTTAGTAGTCCCTGTTACCACTGGGAGGTAAAAAATCTTGTACATGTGAAGATCTCAGGAAAATGCAACTTTAGAGTATCCACTATTTCACTGTTTGTATTTTGAACTCCCCTTTACTATTCTTTATGCAGTTCACCTTCTCCTTGACTGTTCTTGTACTTCTAAAATACTAAAAGAATCTGTTTCACATTATCTGCAATGACAGTAAAACATGATTTGACTTGACCATCTCGTGCCTTTGTGAACGTTTACCACGTCATATATCTGAATTGTGTCCTTTTATTTAGGGTATGGCACGATTTCTAGAAAAAGTGGTGGTGACATGATGAAAATTGCATTTGGCTAAAGCTGGTCTGTGTATTTCAGGAAAGCCACATGGTGCAGATGACTTCCTCCCTGTTCTGATGTACGTTTTGGCCCGCAGCAACCTGACTGCTTTACTTTTGGATGTTGAATACATGATGGAGCTAATGGATCCAGCATTACAGTTGGGAGAAGGTGGGTAATTGTGTCTAAGCTTGAACCAAACGGTTGAGACCATGGTTCGTTCACAAGAGTGCCGCAGATGAAATATGAATTCTAGTATGCAGGAAATAATGGCCTGTCCCGCCCCACAAGTGGGATAGAATTCTCAGTTGACATCTTGTGTCTCTGCCATTAGGTTCTTATTACCTGACGACTACCTATGGAGCCCTGGAACACATCAAAAGTTACGACAAGATTGCGGTCACTCGACAGCTTAGCCTGGAGGTCCAGGATTCAATTCACCGCTGGGAACGCCGGCGAACACTCAACAAGGCTCGCGCCTCCAGGTCCTCTGTGCAGGTGAGAGAGCATTACAAGTACTTGAGGTCACTGGGACTCATGCGTCACTTTGGAATCAAAATGTCTATGGCAGGATATTTAGGCATATCGGATTATGTGGTCACAACGAAATGTGAAAGGCATTTAAATAAATAAACAAAATCCACAGCAAAGGTTTGAAGGTCTCAGTACATGGGGATCAGTCAGCTCAGTTATAACTGACCAGTCTAGCACCACTGTGATGTGACTTACAAGATGACCAGGTTCCAACTGTAAGACTTCTCTTTAAAGACAAGGGAGATGCTAATTGTGAAGGTTCAGTCTAATTCTTAATTTGTTTCCCCCATTTATAGATAAGACTACCATATCAAATATTGTTGAGCTCTAACGTATGAGGGTCTATCCAGGAGAAATGTGAGCTACTTCCTGGTTCACTTGCACCCGAAGGCCCTGTAACATGACATGATTTTAGTGGTTTTCAGTCGCAGACTTCATTCACATTATCTTAGCGAGTTGGAGGCAGTTTGCGGCACACAACCGTGACGGGCAGTCAGTTTAACATACCCACCCATGCTGACAAATCAAACAGGCTTGTAGGGATGGGCTTTGTTTTTCAGGTGAGAGCTGATAACCAATGAGTACTCACCTGGAAGTACAATGCATACAGCTCACTCTTGAGAATCCGAGGGTGTTTTGGACGTCACAAACAGAATATAGGCCTGTCTTTCTGATGTCTAGTGTTTCATGTACCACGGCACAATGGAAATAAAACAAGTGAGGAGACTGCAGCTGAACTCACCGTACCTAGAAAAAGCATTCGTACAACACCGGCTCTGTCAGGCAGTGCGTTATTAACGTTCTGAAAATGGGGTGTGCTCACGATACTTTGGTAACCTGAACCTTTTCTGGAACGCCCTTGTGCAGTCATGTAATGTGACATCCTTGGGTAACGAGATCAGCACCTGCAGTCATTGAGTTTGATATCCCCTTCAGCTTGAAGTCTAGTAATGTGCCACTGACTTGAGGTGACTGAGGTCTGTCGGGGCTTTCTTCGTCTTCCACATGTCCATGTAGTCAAGTGCCTCAATGAGTTTTTCATTTCCTTAATATGTGAGCTGGCGATGGTCAGCCTGGCTGCTGGTTACTCCCATCTTTTGTTTGTATGCTAACAGGCTGAGGTCTAACCTAAGGAGATTTCTTTCCAACTTTTCCTTATAGCTAATATTAAATGTTTTTTTTTTTTTTTTTCTTTTTTCCCTTTTTGTGTTTTTTGACAAATTTTTGGACAGTGTACAACCAGGGGACGACTTCTCACTTGCATTGCACCTGTGTGGCTGATTTTCAAGATTTATGTTTGGCTTCTTCATATTGCCGTTGTTTAATATGAAGGTGGTCAATAAGACCACCTTAAGTGCACCCTCTGTTGTTTCTCAATATACATAGCAAGCGGCACCATTTGAAGGACCTCCTCAATGATCCAGAGGTGCCATATTAACGACTGGTCAGCATGAAGACGCTGGTCTAGGCTGTAAACCTCAACTCCTTTTTATTTCCTTTCTCAGTGCTTAGAAAAGGTATTCCCCCCCCCCTTCCTGATATCCTTTTTTTTTGCACATTTTACACAATGAATAACGTCAGACTTTTAACCAAAATGAGGTATCAGAGAATAGGAACCTGAGTGCAGTTTTTAAATCATTACTCTTTGCTCAAGGAACAAAGTTATCTAACACCTCCATCACCCAAGTGAAAAGGTAACTGCCCTTATACTTTAAATGCTTGGTGACCACACCTTTAACAGCAATAATCACAGCTACACACATCCTCTAACGCAGCAAAGCCTCCCCACCATATCACACTAAGCAATCACCATGTTTCATTGTAGGTCGGAAAAATGGGGTTCATGGGAGAGTAGTAAGGCGGAAACCTGCCCTATCCAAGAGTAACAGCAGAGCTCATCTCACATTTACAAAGAAACACCCAGGCGATCCTCATTTAGAGTAATGTTATACGGACAGACGAGTCAAAACTACAACACAGGTTGCCTATTTGTCTGGTGATCAACAGCTAAGAACATCAGAGTCTTCGTACAACAACGGCTCTGTGAGGCAGCATGTTGTTGGCTGTCACAAAAAGGAACAAGCACGACTGTGCTGGTAAGTCGGCCCACAATCGCTAATTGTGACATAACCAGCCATTCTTAGTCAAGTAAATTGACATGGTCCAGTGACGAGATCTGTGGCTGCAGTCAGGAAGTCCTTGTTCGCAGTGCAAGCCCCATTGCTCAATTCCAATTTTTTGTTCAGATTGGATTTTGCCTGTCTTGACGGTTCATGTTCATAAGTACAAGTGACCTGCTGCATCAAACTGTAATGTGAACACATTTGTCCTCTGAAATGACACACATGCGCCCTTTGATAGGTTTGTGCACGAGTCACCAACAACAAAAAATGTCCTATTTGTGAGACGACTCATGGCATTAAAACTGGAAAATGGAAGTGCCATTAGCTGGTGTATGCATCAATTTGGCTCTGGAGGATGGCAAACAGATCATCAGCAGTACAGGATTATGTCAAAGGCAAGCGAAACCCAGACATCTAGCTATTGATGGCACTGCTGCACCAAGAGATGTGAGCTAGCAGTGGTGGGACTGTGACTGTCGTCGTTCTCCTCTGTGGTGGCTTTGTCGCTCGGCCCATGAATATAAGCAAAACAAAACGTGAATTTCAGTCTAGCTGTTCTCATTCATGGCCACCAATCACAAACCTATCCTATTGAGGACCACATATGAAGCGACTCAGATCTTATTTGAAAAGATCGGATCTCTGTGACCACACAGCCCTGGAAACATTAGATTTGCGTTAAGGCACAAAATTAGATTTGAGCCACTTCAGCCTGGTAATGTGAACATGCCGGTAAGAAGTCACGTAATGTGACAGCAGTAGTTCTTTGGATATTCGTCTGGGATCCCCTGTGACTTCTTGAATGAGTTGTTGCTATGCCCTTGGGGTAATTTTAGCATGTCGGCCTTTCTCAGATGTTCTCCTTTTGGACATCATGGCTGTCACTGTGGTGCAGTGGAGGTCCCAGGCCCTTACAAATTGCCTTCTAACATTTCCTGTTTGGAACGTTTAAACAACTTATTTCCTAATCTTTACTGCAATTTCCATTGATCAAGCCCTAGTGTTCCTTGTGGTGATGACATCAGTTTCATGGTGAGGGTATGTATATGGCAGGGTTTACATTCAGTCATGGCTGGCTGGGTTTAGTCACCAGGGTGTAATGATTCATTTTAGTCAGTTGTTTGAATGAGTGAGTAACTAGGGGGGCAAATACTTTTTCATTAAGGCAATGGAGATGTTGGAAAACTTTATTCCTTAAATATATAGTGTTTTATGTTTATTGTGGTTCCCTTTATCTAATATTTTATTTTTTTCTAAAAATACAAATACACAAAAACAGAGGATATGTACTTTTATTTTCTTTGTCCGCTAACCTCTGGATCTCTTGCCTCCTCAGGACTTCATAAACATCTCCTTCAACGAGGCCTGCATGAACACAAAAACTCTGGGTGCGCGGCCCAACACCACCGTGCAAGACCTGTGCCAGCAATGTGCTGACAAGTTCGAGGTGGACATCGCAGAGCAGTATGGGATCTTTGTGCTGGTGGACGGTGTGTATCAGCAGCTGGCCTCTGATGACCTCCCTCTAGCCATAAAGGCTGCCTTCCACCACAGTGAGCCCAAGAAGGAGTATTTCTTTGTATACAAACTAATAACTTGTGATGGGAGACTGACAAAAACGGCATCATCGGAAACGGAAAATATCTGAGAACTTGTGCAGCCCCAACACCTTTGTCCCGTGGGCCCATAGGCACTGTAATGTCCTCTGCTGGAGGGCAGCCATATGTCCAGTTACTGGGTGACCTGTGCAGATCATTCTAGCAGCATCCTTCTGTTAACCAAGAGAGTGAGGTGCTAATGCAATCTCTGGTCCATTTAACAAAACACAAGTTACTGCCACCCTCTATTATCCTGATCCTTTTTGGTTGGTGACAGTGTGACAATTACAGGCCCTCCATTAGAAAAACATATGTCAATGGGTCTGGAAATCGGGTTCTGTATGGGATGTGGCCTACTGCAGCAGACTGGAAGAGGCAGAGAAGGCTGTAGTGCCTGCCCAGTGTTCAGCTCAACCTCCAGCCGCCATAAGCTTAGGTAGGAGGTCAGGAATCCGAACTGCTGTACCATATGGTGGTCAGAACATCTGTGTGTTGGACTTCACAGCCACAGGCCGTCCTGGACGGGGTCCACACACTCACTGCAGCTCTTTGCCAGACTCAAGTCACCAATCAGGCTTATGGAGGACCTGCACAAACACCAGGAGTATAAACTCCACAAGGACGGTGCCCACCATTTGAACATGGGACTCGGGAGCCTGTGTAGTCGAGAAGCCCAAATAAATGGACTCTTAACTACAAGATTCCTGGTTCAAGCTATGCCTGTAACACGCCGTGTGACCCTGAGGATTTCACTTAAACTGCCTGTGCTCCACCGACCAAAAAATGTGTAAGCAGAGGTGCAACAAGGGATGGTGTCTTTAAATAAACGGACTGCTTGTTGTAAATGCAGCACCACCCTGCACGTTACAGAGGGTCCGGCTAACACCTCTAGTTTAGCTGGGCTGTAGGCGACACCTGGTGGTCAGATTAGAGGGTTGCTCAATATACAACACCCTAGTGCTGCAGTTGACGGACCCCGGGGGTCTGCGAGTTCTTGTTTTTTAACTGCACTCCTCGCCTAATTAAACAGGCTGTTCCCCCCCCCCCCCGTTACTGCTTTGGGGTCAATGTGGAAATTCCAAAATGGAGTTTGACAAATTTATATGAGAACTGGCCAAGCATTTATGCAGGTTACATTTATCTAAACTCAGTTTAAAAAAAAAAAAAAAATTTAAGCATTTTAGAATTGTGGTGATTTTCATTTTGCTTTTCAAGGTGTTCTGTTATTTAATGTTTGTTTGGTGTTGAGTGCGTTACATTACATTACACCTCACTAGTGGCAGCCTCTCATTCAGTGCCACCTGTCGTGGTGTGGGCTATCACTATTGGGGGGTGGGATGTGGGTGAAGGCAAATTAATATGACAGCAACATAAAGTTAGTTAAGAATTTAAAGCTGTAGCAAAAGTGCAAATATGGCTTGCACAGCTAAACTGCTAGGCTTTTCTGAATGCAAAATAAGAAACGATAATTAAATAAGGCTGACTGGGGGTGAAATGTGGGCAACAAAAAGCCTGCAGCTCCCCAGAATGGAGTCTGATGACCGCTGGGCTAGTGTGCTGTAGGCATCAATGCCTTCTTTTAGTGATGGGCCCGTGAAGCTCTGTAAGCTTTAGAAGCCGCAGCCGCTTCTTGATTCTGCCAGAAGATCCAAAGCTTCAAAAACAGCGACATCTGGTGGCTTAAAGCAGCCATGTGCTCCACACAACCCAAGCACTCCTCGCCCTTGTTGCTGACAACAGTTACACTCGGACAGGTGTAGTAAAACACCCAAAGTCCAAGGACACTCGAGTTCGTTTTGATCTTATAATAATTGTGTTACATTTAATCCTAAAGATGTCACTTGTTGCTATTTTTTTTTATAGCACTGCACCAGTGCTCACCTGTCCTCTTCACGTGTCTCTTTTATGCAGCTCTCTATCCTTAAAAGAACTGCTTTCTGCTGCTGCACTAGTTGGAATTACACTCACCTAAAGGATTATTAGGAACACCATACTAATACGGTGTTTGACCCCCTTTCGCCTTCAGAACTGCCTTAATTCTACGTGGCATTGATTCAACAAGGTGCTGAAAGCATTCTTTAGAAATGTTGGCCCATATTGATAGGATAGCATCTTGCAGTTGATGGAGATTTGTGGGATGCACATCCAGGGCACGAAGCTCCCGTTCCACCACATCCCAAAGATGCTCTATTGGGTTGAGATCTGGTGACTGTGGGGGCCATTTTAGTACAGTGAACTCATTGTCATGTTCAATAAAACCAATTTGAAATGATTCGAGCTTTGTGACATGGTGCATTATCCTGCTGGAAGTAGCCATCAGAGGATGGGTACATGGTGGTCATGAAGGGATGGACATGGTCAGAAACAATGCTCAGGTAGCCTGTGGCATTTAAACGATGCCCAATTGGCACTAAGGGGCCTAAAGTGTGCCAAGAAAACACCCCCCACACCATTACACCACCACCACCAGCCTGCACAGTGGTAACAAGGCATGATGGATCCATGTTCTCATTCTGTTTACGCCAAATTCTGACTCTACCATTTGAATGTCTCAACAGAAATCGAGACTCATCAGACCAGGCAACATTATTCCAGTCTTCAACTGTCCAATTTTGGTGAGCTCGTGCAAATTGTAGCCTCTTTTTCCTATTTGTAGTGGAGATGAGTGGTACCCGGTGGGGTCTTCTGCTGTTGTAGCCCATCCGCCTCAAGGTTGTGCGTGTTGTGGCTTCACAAATGCTTTGCTGCATACCTCGGTTGTAACGAGTGGTTATTTCAGTCAAAGTTGCTCTTCTATCAGCTTGAATCAGTCGGCCCATTCTCCTCTGACCTCTAGCATCAACAAGGCATTTTCGCCCACAGGTCTGCCGCATACTGGATGTTTTTCCCTTTTCACACCATTCTTTGTAAACCCTAGAAATGGTTGTGCGTGAAAATCCCAGTAACTGAGCAGATTGTGAAATACTCAGACCGGCCCGTCTGGCACCAACAACCATGCCACGCTCAAAATTGCTTAAATCACCTTTCTTTCCCATTCTGACATTCAGTTTGGAGTTCTGGAGATTGTCTTGACCAGGACCACACCCCTAAATGCATTGAAGCAACTGCCATGTGATTGGTTGATTAGATAATTGCATTAATGAGAAATTGAACAGGTGTTCCTAATAATCCTTTAGGTGAGTGTATTTTGAGATGTTGGCAAGCTTGCCATTTTTATCAGCTCCCCTGCAGCTGGCACTAAACCGCATGTTTGTCTGATGGAATGCCAGCTAACACTGCTGGTGATTAGTGCCCAGGCAGCTGCAGCTTGACAGCACCATTACGATTGAAGTGGAAACAAGAAACGTATGCACACTCAGAGCTGGCAAGGCTCGATCATACATTGTAAGACACCACCAATTCCCAGTTGTGACAACTTTATCACATCAGGGGCATTTTTGCTGTGGGGCAACGTGAAAGATTATTATTTTTCCTATCAGTGTTTGGGGATTAATTGCCTTAAGGGGCACATAGAATCACACTGGGGTTTAGGGAATGTGCTTGTGGAACTGGGCACACACAAGAAGGAATAGAGAAGTAGGAGCAGAATGTTAATGGCACATATCAATTCTGTCCCAATACAGTAGAAGACTAGGGCCTGGTATTTACTTTATTGTCATGTAACACAATCTGGACTCTAAGATTCCCCTTTTCTGACAGGTGGGACAGCACAAAGCAGTCAGTCTGCTTCTGGTGTCTCAGTGACATACGTGGCATCAATCACGTTGTTGTAAACCTTCGATACAAACTTCAAGGCAGCAAGCTTCATTAAACCAATACAAAGTTTGAAGCCTCTGTGTTAAACATGCCATCCCCAGCTTCTCCTGATTCGCGTGGGCCTCGGGTAGATGAATCACCGGACTTGTTGAGAAACTTCCACAGTGCAGGAGAAGCAATGAAGAATGAAACATAGTACTTTGCCCGGATCCACTGAGCCCACACCTTGAGTAGTGCCTCACGCTTGCCAGCAGAGCCCGACAGGTCCTTATCTGTGTGTTTTTCGTGTTAGTGTTGATGACACAGATTTTCCTTCAGCTGCAGATTGGGGTACTGTATATTCTTTGGTTTGTAACTGGACACTCCTGCTGCATCTCACTGCAGGTTGATTGTATTTCTTACATGTGCATGTTGCTGAGGTGTCTGTTCAGCCTTTCTACGGCCTCCCATCTGTGTGTTGGTATAAATGGGGGTGAGGTTTGGAAACTGCACATGTGGGCCAACAGTCGGCCTCTGGCCTAGTGCTACGTCTTACTCCTGCTGTTAAAAATGAGCTGGAAAACTACACTTGGTCTTGGTCAAAATATTGACGCGAGGTTAATTTGGAATCACCAGTTGATCTCCACCAGTGTCTGCGTGCCTACTTTAGGTGATGCTGAGGAAAGCAAGCCGAGATCATAAATCTCAGCAAGACAAATCTGTAAAACACAACCACTAGCCGCATTGAATAAGGGCTTCATGTGAACAGCCACTGCGATCTTCCAAGAGCAAGTTTTCAGCAAACATACTGACCGAACCCCCCCCCCCCCCGAATGGCATATGGTGCCAGCCTTCCCAAAAACATGCCACAGCACTAACCATCCATGAAGGATTCTACAGCCGTGCATCCCTTTAGGTTTTGTCAGTCACTGTCACATGGTATACGTGTCACCTGAAATAGAACTCCCAAGATTCCCCCCCGAGTCACAGTTAAGCCTGCCACCCGTCAGGATGCACAACACAATGGTGTAGGAACGTTTTGTCTTTATTGATTACCTTTTGTTCCTCACAGTTTGTTCAGATCACTCACAATATTGAGAAGTTATTGCACTTTTACCATTAAGAGCTGTCGCAGAGCAAAGAAGCTGCTGATTTATTAATTTTTTTTTTTTTTCACTCACCCACCCAAAAAGGTTCCTGAAAAGCAGTCAGAAAACTGCTCGGCTGGGTGTGGAAGTGACACTAAATTGTGGAATAAAGGAAGAGAGTCCTGATTGTCTACTTGAGAACAGCGGGCTAAGAATATTTACATCTTCTAAAGAAATCCACATTAGTGTTTTTTTTAATGCAGTCATTAGTTTGTGCCTTAGTGGTCACCCCATAAACCCCCAATCTGTAGTCATCTGGCAGTTTCACATCCTTAGCAGCAGTCAGTTTAAGGCATTACTTGATAAGCCCCAGCAGGTGGCTTTTCTGTCATCCATTTAAAAATAGTTTCAGAGCAAATAAAAAGATGGAAAGGAAGTGCACTAAGTACAGATCACTTCAGAGAGGCAATCGAGTGTTGTGTGATGATTTAAAAACAAAAAAAAGACTTAAAAAACGGCAAGTTAAAAACAACGGATCCACTTAAAACAAAGTTGCAGTCATGAGGCGGCCAGCGAAGCAGACTCTGTCCATAGCTTCTTGGATTCTGCAAATAAAAAGAAGTGTCTTTAATGGACAGGGGAAGGAGCACAAGATCAACAACTGGAGCTGCTGCTTAGTGCAAGGCGATTTGACTTAATGTTGAAACATCAAGTGATTATTAATAAAGCTGTCATAACCACAGAACCCGAGTCCAGTGTCCATGAAGACTGTGGAGTGGACCTTCAGCTATGCAGGGACTTATGGCTGCCATTTACAGTAGCTAGGTTTTTGGGGGTGGGGAGCAGCCACCACTCAACGCTGGGTACACCAGGGGTGTCTAACTCTGGAGAATGGAGGGCCACAGATGGTGCAGGTATTTGTTTGCAGACAGTCTTACTTAGGAACCAGTTACTGCTGCTACTTTAGCAAACTCTTTTTGCCTTCATTTTATTTGACTTGCTTAATTTTTTCCCCTCATCTGGCAGCCAAACAATAATGAGATGTAAACAGGTGACCATCTAACACCTCTATCTCAAACAGCCCTGGTGGGCCACCATTTTCACTCCAAACAAGCTCCTGTTCATCTGTTAATGATGCCCGTTATTGAATTCTATGGCCTATTATTGCTCTCGCTCTGCCACACCAGTCATTGCCAACACCGTTTAGATTTTTTTTTTTTTTACCCTGAGTTCACTATCCAAATGTTTTGGGTGCCAGGGAAGATCAATATTTCTCAGACGTTCACTTTTTTCTTTTCAAATATTTTGAGACATACATAGTCCAACAGGCACAGGAGCAAATGGGATTGAAGTCTGGTCAGCCAAACAATGGAAATGCAAGTCAATGAAGTGCATTTCGATTTGGTTACTAGAGGAGAAAATGGCTGGAATAAAAACTTGCCCCACTGTACCCCAGAGGTACACTGTGTAGTGCCACAGTTGTGCAGAAAAGCCCTTCCCCGTGGCTGGGGTGAAGTGAAACTCCTACAACGCCAACTCTGAATCGGGGGGTCCCAAAAGAAAAAGAACACGTGCTTGCACAAACCCTGCAGCCCTGATCTACAAATTCTGTTTTTTCTTTTTTCCATTCCCATGGTTGCCAAAATGCACATTCTGTGACACGAATGTTTCCAATCAGTCATGGAGTACAAAACAATACTGCTCTTGTCTCACCTGTCCAATGGAAAGTGTCCTTCACAGAGGTTCACGAGGGCATAGAGATGCCGGAGGGCATATTCATACTGCAAAAAGAAAGCAGAAGGACCTTCTGTCACAAACGGCAGCAACTTCGTGGTACTCTAGTCACAAAGATGCCATCTGTGCGTAAAACACACCAGACATTTCTCTTGTGCAATAGTTGCAAATCAGTTTCTGTTCTGTTTTAGCACCACTGACCACTATAAAGCTGCGTCCTCCCAGGAGGGGAAACCACACCTTGTGAGCGCACACACACACACACACACACGAAGAGAATCGCATGACTAAGTGACCCTGGAATAAAATGGGCGGCTCTCCTCTTTTGCTCAGTTCCCCTTATTTCCAAATTTGGTCACCTCTGCTGTTCACAGACTGTTTTATTACATAACAGCAAAAAGCCAAAATGTAGAGCAGCCTGTTTCTATGTACTCTGTGGTTATTAATTTTTAGAATTTCTGCCTGATAAACTTTCCTGAGCAGGTTGTGAGATTCTTTTGCATACATCTTCATAGTGACAGGACACAAGGCACAAAGAAATGCACCACTTTACTCGTGCTGCTTCCTGGGGTCCAGCCCTATTATGTGGGAGCCGTATTGTACATTATACAGTATAGACAACGACAACAAATTTATTGTATGCTTCAAGGGGTTTAAACAGGCCCTGTTCTGTGACAGCCCCCCAGCTTAGACTCCCTAAGAAGACAAGAACACCAAAAAGAAAAAAAAAAAATTTTGTCCAATTTTAATGTCACTACACTGGTTACCTGTGTCATTCAGAATTGACTTTAAAATACTGCTTATGGTTTACAAAGCCTTAAACAATCTGCTCCATCTTATATATCGGAGTATCTGACACCTTATATTCTAAATCATAACTTTAGATTCTCAAATTTTAGAATTCCAAGAGCTAAACTTAAGAACAGGTGAGGCGGGTGGCCTTCTGCTGTTATGCACCTAAAATCTGGAATAGCCTGCCCATAGGAATTCGCCAGGCTGATATGGTGAAGCACTTTAAAAAAACGCTAAAAAAAACATTACTTTAATGTGGCCTTCTCATAACTTCACCTTCATTTAATCCTGATACTCTGTATATTCAATTCATTATAATAACTATTAATGGTGGCTTTAAAATCCGTACTAACCCCTACTCTCTCTTCGGTTTCTTTTCCCGGCTTTCTGTGGTGGCGACCTGCGCTATCACCACCAAATCAAAGCACCGTGATGTCCTACATTGATGGATTAAAAGCCAGAAGTCTGCATGACCATCATCATCAAGTCCTTCCAAGAGAAACCTAAATACAAAGAGGACTGTTTCATTTATGTTAGGTAGAATGCCCAGAGGGGACTGGGTGGTCTCGTGGCCTTGGAGCCCCTGCAGATTTTATTTTTTCTCCAGCCGTCTGGAGTATTTTTTGTTTTTTCTGTCCTCCCTGGCCATCAGACCGTACTCTTATTCTATGTTAATCAGTGTTGTCTTATTCTAATTTTTACTTTGTCTTTTATATTTCTCTTTTCTTCATCATGTAAAGCACTTTGAGCTACATTATTTGTATGAAAATGTGCTATATAAATAAATGTTGTTGTTAAGTAAAAAAGAAAAACTGAAGGCAATTCAGAGAGAGAGAGAGAGAGAGAGAGAGAGAGAGAGAGAGAGAACCCACTCCAGGTAGGCTGGGTGTGCAATGGGCGTCAGGGTTAGTACAACGTAAAAAATGTCAGTAAATTTAACAGTAAAAATACCGTAAATGGTTAAAGTAAAAGACCTTTTCTGAAAAGAAAAAAAAAAAAAAAAAAAAAAAAAAAAAAAGGAAAGTTACCTTATGTTCTACTGAAAATTACCTGTACAGTGGAACCTTGGTTTGCGAGTAACTTGGTATACGAGTTTTTTGCAAGACGAGCTAAAATTTTTAATAAATTTTGACTTGATAAACGAGCGACGTCTTGCAATACGAGTAGTTTGGATACGCTTTGTCTGCTGAGTGTCATGTGATCACAACTGAGCCGATGGTGGTTCTCTCTCTCGCGCTTGTGTGTGTCAGTCTCTCTTGTGGGAAATCGTCTCCTATTCTCCGTCTGAGTTGGTGTACCTCACTCATATAGTCAACATCCGTACGAGCGTATACTGTTTACTAAAGCATTGTGACCACGTGTGTGTGTGTGCTGTAACATGCGAGGCCCTGTCTTGCACCCCAAAACATGAAGCTGAGTCTCAGTACTTTAGCAACACCAGCTTTATTCATCTTGAGACAGCAACAGCACAGTTATTTATTGTAGCGGGATCTGCCACTCTCCTATACACAGACACAGCAGTCAGGCAGGGTTGTTGCCAAGTAGAACTGTGCCCTGCGCATTTATAATGTTCCTTGTTCCTTGGATCACCCATAGACAGCAGGCGCTTATAGCTTGTCCGCGATCTTTTCGGATTCGCATTTACGGTAAACCGCTACAGCACTGGGAGACTGCGATTACTTTGGGACACTCTTCCGCGTGTCGTCCCGTTGGATGGAATCCCACAAGAGTTTAGAAACTCAGTCACACCAGCCATGTTTCTTTTCAAAGGTAAAGTGTAGGTTAATTTGTTTTATGTATTTTTACTTTATATTTTGTATTAATCATTTTTACATGATTAGTTTTGGGTTGTGGAACGAATCATCTGAGTTTCCATTCTTTCTTATGGGGAAAATTCACTTTGATATACGAGTGCTTTGGACTGCGAGCATGTTTCCAGAACGAATTATGCTCGCAAACAGAGGTTCCACTGTATATCTTAAACAATACATTTCATTATTTTTTACAGCCAAGTTCTGTAAAATCGATATTTTTCTACCTTCAAAATATGCTAAATACCATTTATTGATGCATTACAATACACTAAAAAAAATCTGTTACTTTTACAGTGTAAAACTGTTAAATAGTGAAGGTAAACAACCATAAAATGTAAAATGGTAAAGCACTGTTTCAGTAAAACCAAAGTTACGATATTTGCATAAGGACACGCCCCTTTTACCATTTTGTTCCTGGTGAACCACATACCTTTCAATAGTAGGGAAATAGTATTAGGGTGTTGTACCGTGTTAGCCATTATGAGTGTGGAGAAAAGCCAAGCAAAATGACACATTTTATTGGCTAACTAAAAAGATTACAATATGGAAGCTTTCGAGGGGCCCGAGTTGCCTCGAAAGCTTGCATATTGTAATCTTTTTGCGATAGCCAATAAAAGCTGTCATTTTACTTGGCTTTTCTTTACAATAGTAGGGAAAAAAAACGTAAACCAAGTTAGCAGATGTATTTTCCTCTGTGTGCTGAAGGTTTTGAGGTTATGGAAGCTGATTTATGGTGGGTTGCATTCGATAAGCTGCCACATCTGTAGGACACCATACACCACAAATGCAAACTTTACTTCCACACCAGACAACGTGCCACAGCTTCCTTAAACATTGAATTGTTTTCAATGTGTATAATTAAATGGTACATGTTTGCTATTGGTTGTTGTTACTTTATTGATGTAAGCTGTGTACTGGGGTTTGATCTTCACAATACTTTCTAATGGTTTATCGACTGGCATATTTATTACACTACTTGAATTTCTGGTTATGGTTAAAAACAGTCCCTTCTGTTAGAATGTGTTTAAAAGAAAAAAACAGTTCTTACTACAAAGTTGTACCGTATACCTAAAAATACTGTCACTTTTTTTTTTTTTTTAATTCTTTCTAAGAGAAAGTTCTGGCTCCCCCCCTACAATTTTTTACAATAAATGTAACTTTTTTTTTTTTTTTTTTTTTTTTTTTAACAGTGTACAACACACAAAACAGAACACAACTGTACATCCCCCAGCCCAGAATGGAGACCTACCGGAGGTCGGTGCCAGTTGAAGCAGTTTGTCTTGTAGTGCTCCACGGCCGCCTCGTAGCAGTCATGTTGGGTGAGCTCCTGTCTCGTGGAGAGTACTTGTTCTGTCGCCGCTTCAGAGTGTGTAACAAAGGAAACTATCTTCCGCATGCTGTTCTTCATCAGGTCTCGAACCTGCAGAGTACAAATACATACTTGCCACCTCTCCGATTTTACACTGGTTTTAGTGGAACAAGCTGTGAATGGTCGCCTATCAGACCTGAGAAGGCAGTAATGGGGCGGACTGGGACTCTCACCTCCAAATGGGAGTTGATCCTGGCCAGGAGTTGTTTGCTCTCATCCAGACTGTTGGACTTCATGAAGCGCCTCTTTAGTATGGCCAGAGGAACATCTGGACTGGAGATGACATCTGGCTCCAAAATGGGGTCATGCTGGATGGGGGTTGGAACTCTGCACTCACCTTGGCAGTCCCCTTGGAATTCTATCACCTTCATGTGGGATAAAGTCTGAAAACGCAAGTGTAGAGATATTTATGTAGCCAGAATTTGGACAGAAGCAATAAGTGCGCCTTATTGATGCTGTGGAGGGTGGCAGCAGCTCCTTGCTCCCATACCTATTTAGTCAGCAGGGAATAAAGGAGCCTGCATGGGACTGAAGGGGGAAAGAGAAACGAGAAGTTCAAGGAAAAGAAATGAGCTTAAAGGAAGGAGCGAGAAGGTACAAGGCGGAGAGAGAAACAGGCAGGCAGCTGGGAGGAAGTTGCTTGGGAGAGCGTGCGGCTAAAACTCGGGGGCTGAAGGAGGCCACTTTGGCTGAGAGATTTGGGAACTGGAGTGACTGATGTGCAGCTCGGTTGGATCAGCTCCATGTACGGCCAGGAGAAAGGCAGTGGGGAGTTGCAGGGGAATCAGAAGGCTCAGTGAGGCATCCTGAAGGTGGAGCCATAAACTGCAGGGACACAAGCCTGGCATAGGGAGTCGGGAGGCTCGGCGTGGTACCCTGCCAGGGCCACAGACAGCTGCAGGTGCCCGAGCTTAAGAGCAAAGCGGTTCAGGGTGGTGTCCTGTGGGGAGCCATGGGCTGCAGGGAAGCAACCAGGAGCAGAAGGTTGGCCGAGCTGCCAATTAGTGTGTGTAAAATAAACAAACTTTTGTCCCCTATTAAAATAAATAAATTATATTCCAAAAGCAACTTTTGATCTGACAGCCCTAAAAGAAAAGTAGGAATACAAGCCAGGCACACACCCAGGAAAACTCAGCAGATCGAGAAGTACAGCCTGGCAGTCCTTACCCCTCGCAGCCTCCTCCAATCTCCTTACCTTGTTCCCATACTGCATGACATGGCTGGTGTTGGTGTGACTCTTCACAATCTTGAACTGCTTCTGAAGGGTTTCTTTGTTGAGATCTTCCTAAAGATTCACAAAAAACACTGATTAAAAAGGCAGGCAGACCTCTCACTGGACTTTCTAAACCCTTGCTGACTGTGTCCAGCAAATGGAGCCTACAGTATGGTCTCGGATTTCCACCAAGTAGCTACAGGCAGAAAAATCAAAATCGTATGCACTGTAACCAACTCACCACATCGGAATCCTCCATCCAGTTGACGCTGTACCAGTCGCCCAGGTACGTGTCCCTCTTCTCGTCGTAGTAGCAGGCGTAGGAGGATTCGTGAGGGTTTGCAGCCGTGGTAGCGTACACTGGAGTGAAGGGAAAGGAAAACTTGAGTAGGATGACGGCAGGAGAAATACGACAACTGTCAGTCAGTCAGTCATTTCCCAACCCGCTATATCCTAACTACAGCAACTGATAAATCCTTAAATAACTGGACGGTAATCTCCTTGGTACTACTGTCCCAAGCCAAAGCTCGTTCTGTAAAACTACATGGCTTCGTTTAGCTGTCATCATACTGCTTTTAGCCATTCCAATTCTGGCCCTGGACTGCACCACAGGAATGTGATCCGCTCATCTAATCATTGTGTAACCTGCTTATTTAGTGCCAATCCCAAGAACATGAAGTGCAAGACAAGAAGCAACCTTGGATGCTTACAAGCAAAAAAAAAGAAAAAAAAGACAGGCCCAGTATCCAAACCCAGGGCACTGTGGCTGTGAGGTTAAAGCGCTAACTAGAGAAGTGCCATGCTGGTCATCAATGTCAAAGTTCAGACCAAAAACAAAACAAAAAAAAAAAAAAAACACCCACAAGGTTGGTGGCTTATCTTCACTTCCACAGGGCCCCGGTTAACCGCAGCAGACATACGACACACACATCAGAACAGGTCA
Organism: Polypterus bichir lapradei; assembly: GCA_026402145.1. Classification (NCBI taxonomy): domain Eukaryota; kingdom Metazoa; phylum Chordata; class Cladistia; order Polypteriformes; family Polypteridae; genus Polypterus; species Polypterus bichir. The sequence continues at coordinate 22,288,072 of JANRMT010062797.1, read as the reverse complement.
TCATCCACCTGAAGCTAAGCACATGTCGGACTGGCCAGTATTTGGATGGGCAACCATCTAAGAAAAGCCTGGGTTTCTGCTAGAACAGGTGTTGGTGAGGCAAACAGGAGACACTTACCCTGTGGTCTGAATGTGGACCCCCAAAGCCTCAGGGCAGTATCAAGGTCCTGACTGTATGAGTTACAAAAGATCCCTGGGCATCCCTTGTAAAGAGTAGGGTTTATCCCAATGTCCAAGCTAAACTGCCCACCATGGCCTAGTCATTCTGCCCTGCTAATGATTCCCTCTCTCTAATTGGCCATCTCTCTCTCACCATTTCACCACCGAATAGCTCTTGTGTGGCGAATGTATAAATAAAATAAAAAAATGCAAAAACTTTTCTGCTAAAATTAAATCAGACCAAATCCAAAAAATAAACAGATTCATATGTTAGCTAAAAATCTCATTAAGACCACTTGGAAACATTGTATCCAAATTTAAAATCCATTTTGTTTCAGCATGTTGTCTTTGGGCCGCTCACTGGTGCAGTGGTAGACTGCCTGGAGTTTGCATGTTCTCCCCATATCTGTGTGGGCTTCCTCCCCCACAGTGCAAAGAAACGCAGGTTAGGTGGACTGGCATTTCCTAAATGGGCCCTAGTGCGTGACTGGGGTGTGTGTTCACCCTGTCCAGGGTTTGTTTCCTGCATTGTGCCCTATGCCAGCTGGGGTTGGCTCCAGCAGATCCCCTGCCCCTGTGCAGGATTAAGCAGGTTAGCAAATGCCAGACTGAGGTGGCCTTTGTGTGATCACGTAGAGTCGGCTTCTAAACCAAAGCACTGCAAAGAGGGGTATGAACACAAAGTAAATGAATCGATTCTGAAATAATAAATCTGTTGTTTTAATCATTCATTTATTGTATTTTTAGTTTGTTCAATGTATAAAAATGTGCACACATCACAAACAATAAATGCAATTATATGCATTAAAGGAATGAGTATTGGAAAGCCAATTTTAGAGCAACTTTTTTTATAAACATATTTCATATTAAATAAAGGGGTTCTGAATTTAAATACGGTTTATACAAACATAGGAGTCACAGGAATACTTGAGGGGTGTAGGTGTGAAGGAACTGGCTGGACCCCAGAAAGCGAGGTGGCTACAGTCAGTTCTGTCAAACTGTCCAGTGACAAGTCCCAGCAAACCTGCCACAGAACTCCCAAAAATGGTTTGCTTCACTTTGAGTTCATTTGGTTTTTGATTTAACATTAAAAGCCCCTGACCCTGACCGGGCTTTGGTAGGTTCAGTGTGTCAAATAACTGGATGATGATGACTTGGGGTGGGGGTGCTACTGCATCAGGGCCTTACAAAGCTGATCCAGCAGCTCAACTTCAGCTTGTGGATGTGCTTACAGCCATCTCAGTTTACTGTTTTTTTTTGACGTGAAAAAAAAACCAGTTTACTGAAGCAGAAAAAAAAAAGGAACAGTGCAGTGCAAAGGGCAGACGGAACCTTCGACACATGACATGTTGTTCTGAAGAGCCGATTTCCACCCTGACCAGAAACATTATACACCGCTGACACCAGCAGTTTACCCAGAGAACACCGTGACTCAATGTCACAAGAGGCTGCCAAGTCACAGATTTTGACGTCAACATTTTCTGTAACGTGCATCTGCAAGGCTGAATCAGTGCTCTAAGTCAGCATTCTCCAAAGGAAGTGCGTTTCACCATTGTGGCTTTCAAGATTTCTTTTTCTTGGACAATTTACTCACCCTGTCACCAAGGAATGAGAATAACTGACCAAACGGACACGTGTCTGGTGCAAGTCTAGGGCAATTCTAAAGACTTAGTAGTAGTTGTGAATAAAGTGAGTTCCAGTAGTCACCCTGCTCATAAAAGGAGGCAAAAAACATAACAGACCATCAGTTTCAGCAGGTTGGTAAACACGATACACTAATCTTCTTCTTTCGGCTGCTCCTGTTAGGGGTTGTCACAGTGGATCATCTTCTTCCATATCTTCCTGTCCTCTCCTTGTTCTGTCACAACCATCAAATGCATGTCCTCTCCCACCACATCCATAAACCTTCTCTTAGGCCTTCCTCTTTTCCTCTTACCTGGCAGCTCTATCCCTAGCATCATCCTCCCAATATACCCAGCATCTCTCCTCTGCACATGTCCAAACTAACACAATCTCACCTCTCTGACTTTGTCTCCCAACCGTCCAACTTGAGCTGACCCTCTAATGTCCTCATTTCTAATCCTATCCATCCTCGTCACACCCAATGCAAATCTTAGCATCTTTAACCCTGCCACCTCCAGCTATCTTCTGCTTTCTGGTCAGTGCCACCGTCTCCAACCCATATAACAAAACTGGTCTCACTATCATCCTGTAGATACACTAAGATTGATTAAAAAATATAAATATTTAAATTTTCAGAGTGGTGCATTGGTTAATGCCACGACCTCCCAGCTCTAAAGACTGGATTCGATTCCAAGCCTGATTAGTGTAAGTGCAGGGTTTCTACAGTCTTCACATGTCTGTGTGGGCACTCTGGTGGACTGTAAAGATCTGCATGTTAGATTGACTGGCATCTTTAATGTGGCACTGTGGATCCAGTAGTGAAATGCTGTCTCCATGCCTGCTATGGAAACAAATAGATAGGACTTTTGTTGCCAGGGCGAAATTTGGATTTTTAAGAAGCTCCTTAAATAAATAAATATAAAATACTAAATAACTAAGTGTAAAAACTACAGCACACTCCACAATCGATATGTTAAATGGAGTGAAAAGAGAAAATGAAAAATAATTTGGGACTACTGTCAACTAACTGTGCAGACAAAACTGCCTCCATATTGTGGACTTGGGAATAACTGCAGGACTAGTCACTTTGTCAAGTCTCACAGTTAACTGGTAAAGGAGCCCACTGCTAATATGGGATGGTCCTGTGTTGAAGTACACAAAGATTTGAAAGGTGCTCTTGGTGTGTACAAATGGTGGATTACTCCTTACTGCCTATTGGAACCAGCGCACCATCACCACGTTCTCTCTGGGTACTCAGGCTTCCTCTCACTCACACAACAAGATAATTGCAGACTTAACATGGCATTGAGTGAGAGAGTGAGTGAGCTCGGTTATAAACGGGCATCCCATCCAACATTTGCTCCTGCCTTGTGTCAAATGCTAAGTGAGAATAGGCCCAAGCCCCTCATGACCCATAACAGAAAAGGCAGGTTTAAGAAAACTACAGATGCTACAATAAATAATATCAATTTTGGGCAGAAAATTTTAATGTCATAGTCCACATTTACACTCAAAAAAAAAAAAAAAAAAAAGAAAAACCTGTTTGATTTGTTTTTCTATCTTGCATCAACACCCCCCTGGGGACTCCAGCCTATAGCAGCAGGTTCAGCACAAGGCAGGAATCAATCCAGGGTAGGCTGCCAGTCCACTGAAGACCACACTCATCCTCACACGTAATCCCACTTGGTCAATTTAGAGACACCAATCATCCAAACACATATCTTTTGTATGTTGGTGGGTCCAAATAGATAGAACTTTGTGACTTTTGACAGAAGCTATTTCGATCAATTGATAGGCACACACACACACACACACACACACACGATAAAAAAGGAAGGAAATTAAAAAGAAAAATATGACTCTGCCATCCCAGTCACAGTGAGGCGCTAAACGGGTATATTGCTTGTTGGTATAAAGGAGCTCCCTTAGACTTTTTCTACACGCTTCTCGTTGGCTGAAAGACCTCAGTGTTGGTGTGTCACAGAGAGGAAGTACAGAGTTGTTCACAATGGTAGTTTTGTTTTCATTGTCTCCTCCTCTATGACCCTCAGGGGGTCATAACCGAGCCTGCTGTTTAGGTCGGACTCTCCTGAAGTGATGTTACCAGAGCAGGACACCACAGCACAGATAATCGCACTGGCCATCACAGAGTTATAGTAGAAGATATGAAGGATGTCACTAACCCCATTAAAAGAACGCAGTCTCCTACCAGGACAGGGCCTGCTCTGCCTTTACTTATATTCTTCCTCAGTGTTATGAGACCAGTCCAACCGGTCATCGATGTGGACCCCCAAGTACTCGTAGGAGTGCAACACCTCACTTCATATTGCAACAAAAAACAGTAACACGTGAACATGGAAAAACATCCAGGCATCTTTCCTATCTGAAATAAAAAGACTCAAAGCCTAATCAACAGTCAATTATTAACCTTCAACTAGCCGAGTCCAGATCTCTGCTACACACAATTCCTCACTTTCAGTTACCAGCTTCCTTACTATCCACCATTGGAGAAAGAAGCAGCAGGTGGCCTATTACTATACAGTAGACCCCATAGCTTCCACAGGTACCACATTCAGTGTTGTGCAAGTTCACACCTCCCAAGAACTCACTCAAAGTTCAGTTCACACAGATTACAATGAATACATTCACGTTTATAGTTCACCATTTCAATTTTGAACTCGTTCATGTTCAGTTCATTTTGTATTTTTTAAGGAGTGAGAATAAATGACCCATGAGTTTACTTTGTTCAGGTTTCCATGCCTTATTATTAGGCTATTACAGTATTCTTGAATAAAATACAATAATTATGAAGACTTTATTTAAATACACTTTATTGAGTTATACCCAGCAACAAACATGTATAACCATATATGCTAATATCCGCCCGGTCAAAAAAGATATTAAATAGATGCAAGTATACATATAAATTACCACTCTGTTTCCAACCGTGTGACACAAATGGTGACTGTGGAACCAGCGTGTAGGTGAACTAACAGTTTACGCTGCCGGTCAAAATTTGCGTCACATATTGTATGTCCAACGAGGAAAAATATAAAAGTGGCCTCGTGAAGTACAATGTTTTCCAAAAACGAAAATGGCGCTTCACCACCTGCTCGTGTCAGCGGGAGTGCAGCTTTAGCACAAGCTGGCAGACACAGACATTACCTTTTTGATTTTATGTTATTTTTTCAGAATACAAATAAATGTACGAAAGTATTTGTAAAAATCCACCATTTGTGCTTATCCAAATACGGCTTTCAGATTTGGCTCCACCCCTACATTACAGGGTAAGGCAAAACGTTTAATCTGGACCTAAACCAGATCCAGGATGTCACATAAAACTGAACTCGCTCACGTTCAAGTCCTTCAGTTACAAATACATTACGTTAAGTTCACCGTTCTTAGAAAAATGAGCTGGTTCAATGAACGCACTCTTTTGAACTAGTTCATGCACAACACTGATCACATTTCTAACTTCAGTATTTAGTAGACCCAAGGATCTAAAGAGGCCTGCTAGGCTTGGCACTACTTCTTCTTGGCAGTGGGAGATTCCATGTATTCTTTCAAAATAAAAGAACAGGCTCTACTGGTTAATATTCAAACAGATTTAAGTACTTAGTGTTCTTAGTGGCTAAGGCACTGGACTTCAGCTACATAGTTGTTGGATCATTTCTCACCTCAGCCTCACGAAGTAAATCATTCAACCTGCCTATGCACCAGTTGTTAAAATAAATGAATACATAAATACTGTACCTAAAAACAGCTCTAATGTTTCCTAATCCAGCCGTCTGGAGTTTTTTTTTTGTTTTTTCTGTCCCCCCTGGCCATTGGACCTTACTCTTATTCGATGTTAATTAATGCTGATTTATTTTGTTTTCATATTGTGTCTTTTATTTTTCTATTCTTTATTATGTAAAGCACTTTGAGCTACTGTTTGTATGAATATGTGCTATATAAATAAATGTTGTTGTTGTTGTTGTAATCCTGTAATATGCGTAGCTAAATGTACAATAATAAGCCATCAGGGTCTTGCTCTTAAATATCCCACTGGACCAAAGAGAATATCTGCCTTTAGCAACTACTCTCACTATTTGTGATTCATTATTTAAATCACAATGAACTCCTCTCCCATTCTGCCCATCCACCCCGACTCACCATTGATGTTGTTAGCCAGATGGTTCATCATTGACCCAGACTCACAGGCCTCAATGTAGAACACCATCTGTGGGAAAGAAAGAGTGTGAGTGTGGGCTACAATAAAGTACTGAAGCATACAAGAAGCAGCAAGGCCAGGTCATAACCCTTATTTCAGTTTTTATAAAAATGGAAAGAGTTTTTAATACTTGTAAGCAAATCTTAATTCAATATTCACAAGTGACACTTCATTTATTACCCACATAAGATGTGATACATTTTTCCAACAACTTTCCACCACCACCACATCTGTGTGTCACTCAGTGACCAAACACAAAAGGACTTCTTTTATACTTTTAACCGAGTTACAAATGAGCTTGAGATATGGCACCATTTTGAAGTCTTCAGATAAACAAAAGGGGTCATCCTCTGTGCATAGGGTGGTCCAGATCTAATTATGCAATTTTCATTACGCTATAACTTATGAAGGTTATTACATAGAAAATCGCCCAAAAAAATCCCAGACCATCGAGTAGTGTGCGAACTGACATGAAGAATCGTCTTTGCACCAAACTGGAATCGTCCCCGCATAAATCAAAGTCATCCAGACGATCTGGATCTGCATAACTAGATCTGGACCACCCTGTACTCCTAGATAACTGCAGATGGCTGTCCACCTGTGACTATCTGCCCATTGCAGTGCAGTGTGTTGGTTAAGTGGACACCAGACATTTCTGAGACAAGGTGAAACATTTAGTGCACCGTCTCACCCCCATTGCTATGTACCTGTATCCTGAACAGAGAGGCAACTGGAACCTGAATGGCTACAGAAGGAATTTAAAAAACAACTTTGTAAAATTACCAATCCTGAAACTGGCTGCCAGCTGGTGAGGTTTCTATTTTCCACCACTTCTCTCCCTGTCCCATACCAAATACTTTAACAATCTTGATTATAAAAAAAAATCAGCATTCCTACCTTTTTGTACTTCTTGTGTTCATACATGTAATATATAGTCTTGTTCAGTTGCTTCACATGCAGCTAAAAAGTAAAAGTTACAGCATTACTTCATAAAGTATCTTGAAACATGTTTCTCTAGGAATACAGGCTCCTTCACCAACATATCCCAAATTAATCTAAGCCTCCAGCTTTTGCAACCACTCACGTCATCATCAGGGAAGGCTAACAGGCCAGGGGCTCCGTGATCCGTGAAGTAGACAAAGATGTGGTCGTTGGGTCCACTAAAAGAGAAAAGCAAATTGTTATTCAGAGAACAGTGGCATAGCCTAACCTGACTAACACCCCTAACTGGGCAATTTGTGAAACATTGGAGAAAATGTGAAGTCAATTCATTAAATCATTAAACTAAGAAATCCATTGAGAGATAAAGGGGTCATCATGGAACAACCTACCTCTTCAGCACCTTCCCAGATCCTACTCCTTTCACTGCCTCAGCATTTCCTTGAAGTACCGCCAGGAAGTTTTTAGGTGTGACATCCTAGATTAAAAAAGGAGAAAGGATATACACAGCAGTAAAGTCAGCAAGGTGAATGTGTGGCTTTTACCCTGCATTAAAAAAGCTCATTTAAAACTAGTGGGATATGAAGAGTCATCTACCAAAAAATTCAAAAAATAAACCTATAGAATGATTATGTTGTGCCTGTAACAAAAAACCTGAAATGGTTTGAATGGTCTGCAGCACAGACAATAACCAGCTAATTTTTTTTGTTTTTATCTCCAGCTGACGCCTTCAAATAGTCTGAGGACAAAAAAAAGGGAAAAGGTTCACAACTGCTAAGAGGAAATTAGCAAAAAACCAAGAGAGAAATGTCTTTTGACAAAGAAACTAAAAACAAAAAAGACAGGTTTCACAAGAGTCTGATTTTCTATGAAAACCAGAGCATTATCTTACTCAGACACAAATTACAAGGAGTTGTTTGCTGGAGTACCATTATTCAGCTGAAGCCAAAATGCTAAGACAGAGAATCAAGTCAATGAATTGCAAATCAGAATGCAAGAACCTAAATCACTAAGACACACGTGTTCACAGGTCAAATCCGTAATCTCGGACAAAGGGAACAGGTGCTACACTGGAGTCTATAAGCCATTCTTCATGACTCGATTCACGGTGCCTCTAGGGAAGTAGTCCTTAGCAACCAAGCAAGGTCTCTTAACAACCCATTATCCATCCCGCTATATCCTAACTACAGGGTCACGGGGGTCTGCTGGAGCCAATCCCAGCTAACACGGGGCGCAAGGCAGGAAACAAACCCCGGGCAGGGCACCAGCCCACCGCAGTACTTGATATATATATTGCATAATTAATTCTGCACTGTTTACAAGTCTCTACAAGCCTTTTTGTATTATATTGCAGTCTCTTTACTAAAATAAATATTGACTGAAAAATATATCAATGTCATTATTCAGTTCAGGGCAGCATGCTCTCATTGGGCTTATCTATAGTGTAAAACACACAGAGTAGTTTGTGTTTGCCATAGAAATGTACTAGTAGGCTGCTTATTTTATTTAAACAAAAAAAAAAAAAAAAAAAAAAACTAACAGAAAAGTGTAATGCCAAGGATTTTACCAGGGGAAAGCTGGGGTTGAGTGTGGGCTTTTTTATTTAAAACAACAGTGCAAATTAGTGTAAATCACTTCACTACCATCAGTGTCCTATAGAATATACACAATTACAAAGGTATGTTCTTCCATTTAAACAACAGTACAATTTTTTATTTAAACCAACAGTGCATATGTAGATTTAAACAAACAAGTCACTGCAAATTGTAACTTATAAATAACAAGTAAAAAAGTTACAATTGTTTTTGCTTATAAAAAGGAATCATAACAAAAGTATACTCAAACGTGGATAGTAAGGCCAAAGAAAGAAGCAGAAGCTTTTTACTGCTTACAAAGCAGTTGAGCTAAAAAAAAAAAATAAAACTACAATCAAAGAAACAACCTAGTCAAAGAAACCAGTCACCACCTGGGAGACGATAATCAGAACTTTGGAAACTTGTAGAGCAGCCTTGCTGGTCCTGACTGCGCCATGCAGGTAGTGTTGGTGAGAACTACGATTTTTTTAGTGTTGTAGTGTTTGTTACGTGAGCATTCTTCATATCCCTACTCATTTTTGGAGTAAATATTTTTATTGTTACTGCTTGTTTTACTAGCGAGACATCTACAGTCCACAAATTAAACTCCAATTGTCCACTTTACTACGCCATCTTTTAAAGAAATGAAATCAATAGGTTGTGCTAACAAAGGGGCAATTCATTTCTAAACCGGAGCGCATTCCAGTATCAAACAGATTTTTCTTACCGCCCCTGTGTAATCCTTCAAGACTCCATTGTAGACATCAGTACCATTCGGCCTATTGATTACGATTCCTTTGGTGGGATTTCTGCAAGTGAAAACAAAAGGATGAAACAAGATTCACACTCAGGAAAGAATTACTTGCCAATAGCTGTGAGAAATTGTCTTGCTGCTGCCTCCTAGTTTAAAGCGTTCTACATGCACGGTGTGGCTTTATTTAAAAAGGGAGTGCAAGAGGTAAACTTCCTTTTTCAAAAGTCTGAAATAGCCATTGTCCCTCGCACAGATCATTGTTGGCCTTCTATTCTGAACAAACATGAAAGGGGGGCGACACAACAAACTGCTGAATCAGCATGAAGTTTGGATGTGCATTGCATGCCTGTTTTTCTTCATAGCAGATTTGTTCAGTGACACTCATGCCATTTTTTTTTTAATCGTGCTCCAGAGGCCTAAATCACAAACTAATGGTTAGGAAACATGGAGAAACAAATGAGCCTGTAAACCAGCACTCTGAGCATAATCAGTTTCGACATGTCGGCACACATGGTATTAGAGATCTATGCTCAAGTTGGAGACCTTGCCACAGAACAAATTAATGCACTGTTTGACTATAATCTGGACTCCTGGAGAAGCTGAGGTTTCATTGAAAAGATACAGTAGTTCCTGAAATCTGAAAGGGGAGTTAACATTTACATATATTTGTTGTCTACACCCTCCCATTCCCGAAAGTAAATCACCAAAATAAGGCTTAGGGGGAAACCCTAAATGAGTCTAAACTAGCAATAGTATCTGAAAACTGTACAACTGCAGGGTCACATGAGAGCCAGCCTGACTCACGGAAACTGGCACACGGCCATCTAAGGAGGAACTGGCAGGAATAGCTGGTATCTATTCACATCACTTAACAAACATTCAGGTTCCACAGAAAAATTAGCACATTTTACAAACCCCCCCAGGCATAGATCACCTGACTAAAATATTGTTACATACAAAGTATTTACAAAGGAAATGGCAGTGATAAATGACTGTACTGTATATCCTAACCACCCTCTACAGATAGCATTAACACAGCAACACAGAGGGCAGCCTCCTGTCACAAGCACTTAATGGGGAGGCCAGAGCTGAACACTCAGTATGACAAGCATTCCTGCCATCTACTCTTACCACTTTAGTCAACGCGACTTTAAGACAGCAGCAAGTCCTCATGGCCAAAACGCTCCAAAGAAATAAACCTGGTAGGACTTCAAATATGGTGGCACTTACTCTTCATTCTGTGCAAGGTCATCATACATCATGACAACAATCTGCTCATCAGGGATGCCATTTCTGTGGACGATTTGGTAAGCATGGCATGCATCTGCCTGTGTTAGATAAACACAAAATACACCAGACTTCAATGCAATGAAGGGAAAAGATTACACATTCAGTAGCTCCTTGGTGAACCTACAAATAATCATGTGAGTGTACGTGACCAAATGTGGCATAGTAAACTAATAAAGGGCCAAGTTTTGGTTAGATAATTCTAAATGTTTAAATGTGCTTTCAAAATAACAGAAATAAAGGCTTAGATTGGGCAAGCCTTAATAGTAAATCTGAACCAGAATGGTGTCCATCTGTATGGTTTCAGGCTTTATAAATCACCCCAAATCTGATGATTAGATGGTGACTTCAATGCAACACCAGCTACCCAACAATATGTCAGTTTCTGAAACACCACAAGTCTAATTCGGTGTCAAGCCTATCAGCAATGAGTGCAGGATGGTAGCCATCCATGGAACTGGCTTCTCAGTCCACAAACTCAAACCAAAAAACCTGTGAAAGGCTACTCAATTTAAAAAACACCTGACCCTTAGAAGAACTCATTAGCCACCCTGGCAATTAATGACCTTTATGAAGTTACTGTATATTATTCGGCACAGGATATTTTGCTAGGACCTGAGACACTGAACTAGTCAGGGCAGAATTAATAATTGATGAAAGACTGGATATTTTGCCCAAGTAAGTAATTAAGGATTTTGAAAGGGGTGCTTGAAAAAACTGTTACTCAGTCTGTGGTCTACTTACAAGTCACCTGACTCATGCTATGGTTTAAGAATGTAAAAATAAATTCAAAAAATGGAAGGATACAAATATGGCTCTTAACTGCTGACAAATATTCTTCGTGACAGTAAGAAATGAGTTTTTAAAAAATGTTTTAATACAGATCTTAGTTATTTTAACTAATTATTAAATAACCTTATCATTACTATGTGCCACATTTTTAGTGTCACCAATAAACAAAGAGATCTAACTTACTGGTTGGCACTGTGACATAGCAAGTTACAGGGCTTTGTGTTGTTACTGAGTTTAAATGTCCGTGCCTTTAAGTTATTTTTCTGGATACTTCAACCTCATTTGCCATAATGGTTTTGGTTAACGGATGACTGGAAAATGTCAGAGTAAGTGTGTGAGAGTGTGCCCTGTAAAATACTGGCATCCCATTGCAGCTTGATTTCAACTTTATGTTTGATAAGCTCAGTTTCATTGAAACTCTAAAATTGAAAAACGTTGGGTCAGAAAAAAAAAAAAAAGATTATTTTCTAAATAATATTACATCTATAATGACATAAAATTCTGTACTATAGTTAAAAACAAGCTTTCCCCTCCTACATGAGACAATTCTGTCCTATGGCTTGAGCATTTAGTTGACTGGAATGGCAGATCAATAAAGCACCATTACCTTGTGTGGAGTATTTTGAGCTTTTCTAGAGTTACACTATTAAAAAAAAAACAATTTTTAATGAGAAAACAGAACTTACTAAAAATGTGAAATTGAAAGGTTGCGAAGAATGACTGCTAAGTGTTTGGGTGCATTATCTTGGCCAACAGATGGAAATCCAAGTGTGTGCATGCTCAGAGGCTGAGCCAGTTGGCACCTCACCTGATGTCTGTAGTTGTACCAGCCATTGGAGCCAGCAACTATCACCACCCACTTTTTGCCAGTTGTTGTGGATTCCTCCAGTGGAGCAGAGCTCACTGCCAGAGCAAGGCCTGTTAAAGTTATTACTCCCCACAGCATTCTGCCAGAGGCTCAAAAACGATTTTTAGGATGTATCTACCTGCAAAAAAGATAGATAAAATATTGTAAGCCTTGACAGGGCACAAGTAAAACAATAAACACACATCACTGCTCTCCATTCACACTTCTCATAGCGTGGATTCAAGACACCCAGCCAAACTGTAGCAATAAATGAGGAAGCACTCAAAACAATGGTAAATAGTGGGAGGTTACTGAACATTCAGTTCGTTTTGAAGTTTATAGGATGTGCCTTCTGTATTCCAGCAGAGGATTAGGTGCTTCTTTTATCAAGAAACCATCAAAGAAATTTTGTTTGAGTTATTTTGTATCCCAGTGAAGGACATGGTGTACAGAGGATGACCAGCCATTTCATTTACTCAATTTAATTTTAAAATGTACACCATGAAGCGCAGCATTTAAAGCAGAGGTGTCACGGAACACGGTAACAAGTTAGTACACATTTTAGAAGTACAGAGGGATGGAAAGTTGGATGAATACTACTAAAATTACTTCCCAATGATCATTCATATTAAGCAATATTAAAACACAATGGTGACTGAATCGGAACTCTGGTTTGGTCACTGTCTATGTGGAGTCCTTCCTGTGTCTGTAGGCGATTTTTTCTTCAGGTAGCCCTGTTTTGCTCCCACATCTTAAAAGGAATACTTCACCCATATGTTAGTTACCCCAAATACTTGGTAGCAGTGGTCAACAATATTTTAGCCAAAAAAAAAAAAGAAATCTAATTCAATTTTGCATATTTTGAGTTAGTGACTGGATGAAAGACACAAGGATTATGAGACTCCAGTAACTTAAGATTTTACTTCCCCCCCCCCCCCCTGGACAGTTTTCACATTGTTTGCCAATGTGCAGAACTGCTGATCATCGAGTTTTGTTATTTGATAAGCTTCTTTCTCTCCATTCTGCACATGTACATGGGGGGAGATTTAAAAAATAAACAAAACAATTCCATTAAAGATCTGTTTGCTAGTTCAACCATGAACTGTAAAAATCAACACAGAAACGAGTGTCTGTGTGCGAGTGTTCCAATGACTTGCCTTCGCTTGACTCTTCAACTGCCCTTAAACACAAAAGAACTGACTGCTACTGATTGAAGGCAAAATGCACATGTCCAGTAGGAAATGTAAGCTTCATCTTAAACCTAACCTCTCCAAGTCAAAAATCATATGCCTGACCTTATAAATTCAATCTCTCACCACTAACTGAGAAGAGAATTTCATTATTTCCTCAACACCTTTTTAGCTAACCCTGTTCGGTTGTTTCCTACTTCAAAAATATTCACAATATTGACACCTTCCTCTACATTCAGGCTCTTGACTGCTCAATCATTTGGAATACTGTACTGCTCTACCAGGATAGCAACCATTCAACTGACCTCCCTCAGCTAGGCCAGAATGTGGATGCCCAACTGGTGCATTCTCCCCCTCACCAACCACCCCTCGTTTCACCCACATTACTCATCTTTGAGGTTTCTGTATAGCTCTGCTCTTCACTACCAACAGTCTCTGGCCTCATCATATATATTCTTTTGAGAAATGTCCATTCTTCTTTAGCTTATCTCACCACTGTCCATTCTTCAACCAGACATTTTTTTAAATTGGAGATTTTTCTTGGTTCTCAATTCCAGGCTGTGGAATGAGCTTCCCATGACATTCTGAACCCCTCATTATCTGGGGGAATTCAGGGTCTTCCTGACATCACATCCTTTTACAACGTATTTTGGGACTGCTTAGGCTTTTGAACAATTTACAAATGTGCTGATCCCATCAACAGTCAATGATCTGTAGCTTTCCTAAGCTATTTATTGTCATTTAACCTTTGAACTAGCTGTAACTCCACGTTTCTTGCACTTGCTCTGGCTTGCTAACGTTTTACTTCCTAATCACTTAAGTTAACTTACAATATCATATACAATACATTTGCATAAAGTTAAAATAAAAAGTACGAACTGTCATATTGGTGATTTTAATATAAATCTACACGAATTTCATTTTAATGGATAGCCCCTTCTGTTCAGTATCATGACTGGGTGTATTCCAAAGCTAGCCTGGTAATTCCCAAGTTGGACCATCTCATTTAGTGTTTGCCTTTAATCTTGTATTATATGTTCTAGTAGCGGTCTCGTTCTCATTTAGATCTTTCTCAGTTTCTTGGTGAGTAATATATTCTAGGACACAGTAACAAGTATTTTTTTGCACAATCTTACAGTCTGTCACATGATGTGTGGGGAGTATGTGAGTCAGATTAATAGTTTTTTGCTTGTCAACTGCTGCCCACTTTCCCTTTAATGCTGACAAAACAAATGTATCTGAAAGAGTTGATTTTCAATGCTAGAGGATGGAGCAGACAGACTCCACATCACAACTGCCATGGATAATGTGCACCATGCACGCCTCCAGCTAGTTTACATGAAATGCAAAAGTTGGGCACCTTTGCTTAAAATGTCTGTTACGGTGAATAGTTAAGTCAGTGGAAGATGAACTGATAACCAAAAGGGATAGAGTTGATGATAGCAAATTTCTTTAATGTTTTAAGCAACCATCATTTACAGGTACAAAATACCAAAAAAAATTAAAAGGGCTTGAAGCAAATGTTTGGGCCCCCGACATGGTCAGTACTTGGCAAATATCACAGCTTGTAAACACTTTTTGTAGTTAGGTAAGAGTTCTTATTTTCTTTCAGTTCTTATTTGGGGTATTTTCCCCACATTCATCCTTGCAAAAAGGCTTCTAATTCTAAAAGATTCTTGGGCCATCTTGCAAGCATTGCTCTCTTCGAGGTCTCTCCACAGATTTTCAATGATGTTTAGGTCAGAGGACTGCGAGGGCCATGGCAAAATAATCAGCTTGTACCCGTTGAGGTATTCCATTATCTTGTTTTAGGACCCATCCTTTTCAACTTCAAAATTTCACAGATGCTGTGATGTCTGCTTCCAGAGATTTGCTGGTATTTATTTGAATTCATTCTTCCCTTTACCGAGGACATATTCCCTGTGCCACTGGCTGCAACTCAAGCCCAAAGCCCGATTGATACCACCCCATACCTCATAGTTGAGGACATGTATTTCTTGAATTTGGCACCCTTTTTACTCCAACTATACCTTTATACCTTGTGGCCAAAAAGTACTTCATCAGTGCAAAGATATTGTTTCCAAAGTGACATCAGGCTTGTTTGGATGATCATTAGCAAATTTCAGGCACTGAATTTTGTGGCTAGGACGCAGGGAAGGTTTTCTTCTGCCGACTCTACCATGAAGGTCATATTTGTTCAGGTGTCGCTGCACTGCCACTCCAGTGTCTGCTAAATTTTCCTGAAGGTCTGATGGAGTCAAACAGGGAGTTTTATTTGCCTTTCTAGCAATCCAACAGAACAGTTTTTTGCAGAAAGTTTTCTTTGTCTTCCAGACTTCAACTTGATCTCCACCACCCCTGTTAACTGCCATTTCTTAATACTATTATGAATCGAGGAAACAGCTACCTGGAAATGCTTTGCTGTCTTCCTGTAGCCTTCCCTTGCTTTATTTTCCCAGAGTGCTAGGCAGCTGCTTAGAGGAGCCCTTCATTGCTGATTGCAGGGAGAAGGTTTGAGGAGTCAGAAAATTTAAACAGCTTTGCAATTTGCATCTCCTGCGGTTTTCTAACCAAGTCTGTGAACAAGCCATAACCCTAACTAATTAAGATTTGAGACCTTGGTAAACGTTATAAGAGACCTCAAATGTCTTGGGGTGCCCAAACTTTTGCATATCGCCCCTTTACTTTTATCACTGTACATTTGTACAAAGCAAAAACAATGCACTAATCTTGCATAAAATGCTGAAAAGAAATGTGCAATCTTTAACTTTATTAGTTCTCCTTAAGGTAAAATAGGGTATCTTCCTTTTACAACCATGTCAAAGCAGAATACTCAAGTGCCTCCACATCAGCATTCGTTCTAGATTTGGAAACTAGAACCTAAACAAGTCATGAAATTATTTCAAGGTTGATTCCCAGGGGATTTGAAGAAACGAAAAAACAAAAAAGTATGAAAGCAAAACTGAAACCAGGCTTGGCCTGTGGCTAGTAAAATGGTATTAGTTAGTTTTCCTAGAGACCGTTACCACTAAAACATTTAGTTAAATATACTAAACTTGTTCACTGGAAGCTGTAAAGGAAGATTTTTTTTTTTTTTTAAGGCAGAAACACTAAAAGTGTATAATTTATTAAACTTCCATGGAAGTGACATACCAATTTTAGTTTGCTAGCATTAACAAAGGTAGTTAGTTTGTCAACATTATATTTGTAGTTGCTGCCTGGCACTCGTATATTGAATCAGTGTCTTTAACATTTTAATTCCTTGCCTTTTCTAATACTGGTCGATTAGCCTTCACAGAGGAACTTGCATAAATAATTCACTATCATCAGAACATAGTTTCATTTCTACATTTCATGCAAACATCTCTACTAACCAAAAACTGAAGATGTAGTTGCAATGACATCTACAGATAAGAAAGCAATCATGAACACTGTGTATAACAGAGGTATGAACTTTATTATGTGAATTTCCCCTTGGGATTAATAAAGTATCTATCTATTAATAGAGTAAACTAGAATGATAAGAATTTGTGTAGGTACAATCAGAATAAACTATTTGGGAGATATAGTAAAATGTCCAATTACAAATCCTGTCCTTTCTTTTGCTTTTAATCATTCATGTTTTTACCCTTTAAACAGGTTATTTTAAAAATATTGTACAACTGATGTTTGAGAACTGACCCAGGTTACAGTTAAACGATCATATCGGATTAATCAAGGCGTCAAACACATCCATAATGAAAAGACTACAGAAAAAGAAGTGGTTATTTCCAATACTCAAAGAATATGGATAAAGCCAGGGTAGACTGGGATGAAAATTTTCAGCTTTTCTTTGCTTTCTTACTTGGACACTTCATTTGATTACAGGGTTTACCATATGAAGTGTTTTAATAATTAAAAACAAGAAGGACAAAACAGGACTTTCTAGAGAATTTCAAAATACAGCTAAAAGGAATGACAAATACTGTTTACTAAGATCAAAAAAAGAACAATCCATTCAAAGTTGACGTCTTTCTAAAGTTGAACTATAACAGAGCATCGCAGCAGTGACTCCTCTAGGAATGGAAGGCTTATACTGTAAATGCACTTGCAAAAACATACAACGAAAAGGAATATATATAAGAATATAAAAAAAAAAATCAAGAATTGTCCATCTTATGTGAAAAGCTTTAAAACATCTAACTGCCTATATTCTCTAAATACATGTGTACATATACAGTACAGGCCAAAAGTTTGGACACACCTCCTCATTCAATGTGTTTTCTTTATTTTCATGACTGAAGGCATCAAAACTATGAATGAACACCTGTGGAGTTATGTACTTAACAAAAAAAGGTGAAATAACTGAAAACATGTTTTATATTCTAGTTTCTTCCAAATAGCCACCCTTTGCTCTGATTACTGCTTTGCACACTCTTGGCATTCTCTCGATGAGCTTCAACAGGTAGTCACCTGAAATGGTTTTCACTTCACAGGTGTGCCTTATCAGGGTTATTTAGTGGAATTTCTTGCTTTATCAATGGGGTTGTGTTGTGCAGAAGTCAGGTTAGTTGGACGATCATTTATTTTTCAACAGGACAATGACCCCAAACACACCTCCAGGCTGTGTAAGGGCTATTTAACCAAGAAGGAGAGTGATGGAGTGCTGTAAATGGTCATGAAAATAAAGAAAACACATTGAATGAGGAGCTGTGTCCAAACTTTTGGCCTGTACTGTACACGTTGCAAAGTATTATCTATGATCAACACTGTATACCTGTTCATTTTAACAACTGTCTTCCATCAAAGAAATCACCATGGAATTAACATTACAAAAATGTGTACAAAAAGAGATACCAAAAAATTCATACTAGTAAGACAAGTCTAATAAGAGCAAATGAACAGGCATGCCATATTTTTCCACCTCAAGTCCAGCAGGCACCAGCGAGTATCTTAAAAACAGATGCCCACTCAGACAAGTGAAAAAGAAACTGGCACAGCACTGCCTTCAATTGCTTGGGCTACTCTTGGACAAAAAACATAGTATACTGTTTAAGCAGGAAGCCATGTTTAGCTTCTTAAATATTTCAAACATAACTTTTACTCTTCAGTGCAGAAGAGGACATTACCATTACACAAGTGGCTACCTCACACAACAGGACATGAGTAGTGAGCACTGCTTTCAAAAAAATAAATCTTGATTGTCAACAAAATCTTCATATTTAATAACCTTTTTATTTTTTCTTTTCCTTCAATTTTTAAATATCCTATGTAAGATTTCTAAGATACTATATATTTTTACTGTTAAATTCACATTACATACACTAGCTGTATGTGACTTAGAACTGTGTTAATTACCAGTGCAAAGATGGGTGGAAGATAACCTCCTTGTGACAGCACATGATGTTAATGATAGTCATAGTCTCCATTTCACTTTTCACGTTCAATAAATGTTCGGGCAAAAATGGAAGTTCATAAAGTCTGGGAGAACTGCCAACATGGAGAGACTTTGTTAAATGTTTCACAAATCAGGGAAACTACAGGAAACATTCCTGGCATGTGAAGCCTGATTTAACGCTCGCTGTTTCCTATACATGAACTTCTTTTTGACTTTCCAGAGAAATTCAAAATACAGTAAAAATAAATATGATATATGGTATAACACTTGAATAATCAATCATTCTTCCTTCAGGAAGGCTTTCTTAACTCTTTTTACATATGTTTTAACTGACAGTTTGTGCTATAACATATGCAAACTGAATTAGGCAGGTTTGGGAATATTATTTTATGCTTTAAGAAAAAGACAACAGTACCCTGCTTTCTTGATATACCCACAATTCTTTCACCCACTCAAAAACAATGTATTCACGGAAAGTTACATTTTAATGAATAAAACGCAAGTGTTTATATAAATGTATATATACCTGTATGAATATATGCATACACTTACACAAATACGCATAACATTCACCTTTGACAGATTCATCAGCAGTTTATCCAGCTCTACATACACCATATCCGGGACCCTAAAAGTCTTAAGATACAGTATATACGCACAATTAAATTCATAAAATAACATTCTTAAACTCGCCTTAATTCAATGTATTCGTACAAGGTTAGATTCTTTTAAAAAACGGATAAAACAGTTTCACACATTTAACACCTGGACAACCATACAACACTTCCATATATCCAACCACGCGCCTAGTTAAATATCCCTATACAACTTTCAATTTCACCCGAGAACACGCACGTTCTTTCTCACACTTTTCCTGACATACACACCCATTAAATTTGTGTGTACACAGATTGTACTTTATATTAACAATACATAGACACATTTTAAACATTATATAAAATACGCTGTTCTCTTCCTTTCGCCCATAAATAAATAAACACATATTCCCCGAAGCACTTCAGGCCCAAGCTCACCCGGCTCAATGTCCCTTATCAGCCGCGCAGTTGTGACAGTTGCGCTATTGCGTTTTATCTCACGTTCCATAATCTCCCCGACTATGTTTCTCCTTCACCCCTTATCACCAAATTTAGCAAATCGTGTACTCGCCGTAAGTTTCTCACCTGCCACCAAAAAAAGACACTCTTTCTTTCCGCGATGCTCCAGCCCAACACCGTACCAAACCCGTCCAGCTGCGTTTTTGTTGTGTACCACCAAATGAAGGCGGGGCTACAGAAATCCGCGTGAGACCAAGAGGTGCGGTCAGCACAAGCGCGTGACATGATGCGCGCGCAATTAAGGGTCTCTTCGAACCGACGCGAACTACATAAACGGATTAGGACATGGTTGGCTGAATAAAAGTAAATAGAAATAAGAGGTGTATTTCAGGGGATTTTAACTTGTTTAAAGATTTTTTTCCATTTCAACATTTATGTGTTGGCTGCGCTTGTGGGACTATGGCAGAGAAAGTGCTTAAGAACTGTTTTTGCCTACTGTAAACCCTAGGGTTTAGCAGATGTTAAAGAATTAATGGATGAATAGAAAACTCCGAACGAACCCTCGAATGAGCCTACTTTTTTATGTTTACCGTCTAGTCCCATAGAACACTTTCATAAAAATTACCCCAGTATTTAGGATGGTGTAATATCAAATGGACTTTACTTTTTCTAAAACTATTTTATTACATATTACATCACAGTGTTACATTAAACAAACCTGAAGATTCTGCAATAACATTTGATCAAAATGACAAAACCCATACAACTTTACAGGCTTTGAAATATTTTAGTTAGTTAGTTAGATAGATAGATAGATAGATAGATAGATAGATAGATAGATAGATAG
>JANRMT010062797.1:22253424-22266966 GCA_026402145.1 Polypterus bichir lapradei | reverse complement strand
AGATAGATAGATAGATAGATAGATAGATAGATAGATAGATAGATAGAAATTTATATTATGGTCAGCATCATGAAGTTGTCATTTCTCTGTCACAGATAACACCCGTACTGATATTTGGTGTGTATTTAAGGAACAAGCCAACTGAGGACCTTCGAGGTGTTTGTCTCTCAAACTATACAGTCCAATGTCCTTATTCTCTTATGCAGTTGTGTATCCTGGTTTGATCCATTTTGCCCTCTTCTCTCATCACAGAAATGGACAACTTTGTATGAAATCTTAAGATTTTTGGCAATCTGTCACATGGAATAACGTTTATTCTACAAAAAAAAAGATAGACTGACCTGTTCCATAAGGAAGAGGTTTCATTTTGGCCATTTTTAAACCCATAATTAAACTTTAGAACTGTTTGTATCATGCAACCCAAGGAAACATATATAATTGCTTTATTGAAAAGAATAACAGCTTTCAGTTGTGGTATGGAGTTACAAAGGTTTCTCTAATAATCGATTAGCTTTTAAACATGAATAATTAAGGATAAACTAAGGGAGTTTACCATTACAACACTGATAGAATAGCTGATAAAAATGGAGCTTTGCAGTCATATGTGAATGATAATTTTAAAATCAGTCATGTCAGCCATTTGCAACACTATAGTGTAATATGTTAGCTGTATTTGTAAATCAGTTTACATAGATCTTAAAATGTATCGATTTCTATCAAAAAATGAAAATATGTATGTATGATTCCAAACTTTTGAAGACTGGATATAATTGCATGGTGTGTTTATTTTTGTATGTCTTTGTTGGCTTGGTATTATTGTCAAGAGGTGACAAATAAACTTCTCTGTGGTTTGAACACATTGTAGTAAATTTGAACTAGAGCGTTTAGGACATGGATAGATCCATAGAGATAGCGGCAATTAAATTCATTATAGGGAAGAAAGCACATCTTTTTTATTTTGTATTTAAGTATCAATCTCGTATGAAAATCTCTGGTATGGTGTAAAACCTAAGTGTATTTTCTTTTCTTATAAAAAATACATAAAATTACTCATTCATGTCTGCAGGAACATGAACATGTCCGCATCATCCCAATGTAGATTAAGTCGGCTCGTCTGCAACCGCTCACGACAGATTGCTTAAAGTAAGCTTGCACTGGACACGATTGGACAAGGTGGCTTTTGTTTGAATGGCGACAGTTATACTTTAATTTCAGCATCTCGTATTTGCAGTGCAATTTTGCTAGGAGGCAGAAACTGGACAAGTCAAGAGCCAGCATTTTTCATAAATGGGCAATTTCGTGTTTATGAACGTAGGAAGGAAACCAAGCATTCCCGAGGATAACACATTTAAACACTAGGATACCCATGCAAATCCTAAACACAATGTAACTCATTTTGGAATGAAGTTTGTCCCATGAAGGGTTCGTATGCGTCAGGGCTTTGAGTCCCCATAATTTCCAAGAACTCTCCCGCACTTGCCTTCCAGACTGTAAAGCGCTCTTCGATCTACCCTCCTATAGGACTGGCGGCACAATCAGTGAAGGAGCTAAGCCCACGATAACTGCCTAAAACTAACGACCCGTCTGCTTAAAATGCAGTAAAGGTGATAGCGTTATCCATTTTCTTTATACAGATTAATCTGAATGTATTTGATTTCCGGATATTATAGCTTAACTGCTTAGAAATATGAGTTAATGGTTACTAACGTGTTTTATTGTATCACGTGTGCTTATTCAGCTTGTTTTCACATCAAGTGACTTGGTATCACAAGGTGGGTGCGACTTACCATCTGACTTGCCGGCAATAAGTGGGACAGAGGTGCCCAGTTCTAGATCAATGGTACTCCAAATTCCAGACAAGATAAAACAAACGTCAAACCAAGAGCCCCTTAATATGTACTACGAGGCGGCTAATGAGTGCCGTCTCAAGTCCGCTCGTGACACAAAGTCATTCCAGAGCTGTCTGCAAAGATCCTGTCTTGAAAGGGAACATTTTACGTGGCTCTTTCTTACACAAAAACTGGGCTGTTCCACACCTGCTAATCATCCATCCATTATCTAACCCGCTGAATCCGAACACAGGGTCACGGGGGTCTGCTGGAGCCAATCCCAGCCAACACAGGGCACAAGGCAGGAACCAATCCCGGGGAGGGTGCCAACCCACCGCAGCCTGCTAATCAGTGCAGTTGATAATGGTAAAATGATACTGCAGGTGTCTATTTATAAAGTGTAAAAATTGCCAAACTAAATGAAAAATGTAACTAATAATCAGACCCGGTTAATCCATTAGATGACACAGGTGACCGCCTATGACACAGTCATCTGAGGGGCGCATTTTAAGAAACTCAAGCGCAGTCTGCTTTGTAATTCCACCACCCCGTAACATTGACATCCGGGGTCGCAGCTTTGGTAACTCAAAGGGCACGTGATCTGGACACTGAGTTGGCCCCGCCAATGAAGACTCGCGCGAGTGCTGAATGCGCTGTTTAGGAACCTCGAGGGTCACGTGCTCCGGATAATACGGCTACATAAGAACTTTGACCGGCACGGCTATTTATACAATTTTTTCCCCAGGTTATCCAGTTAAGGGTATCGACAGGATTGTTCATACGGAGGAACAGTCAGAACTGATTGTCATGAGACAAGTTAACAAGAATCTCACAGATTAAAACACAGAGATGAAGGACTGTGAGAGGCATTGCCTCGGTCCTCCGTGAGAGAAGAAAGATTGCAGGCGCAGTAGGCTGCTTAGGGCACATATGGTGCACATTCCTTTCTTTAATGAAAATTATGTAATTTAGAGCAATTGAAGAGGTGAGTTCCAAAACCTGCTAAGTACATTTTTTGGCGAACTTTAGGTGAAGCATGGTTGTGACTCATCAAAGGGTCGGCTATGTGCTTGGTATTGAAGTGGGCTTCAAAACCTGCTAAGTACCAAAATATAGTGCTATAAATTTTGATGTGAGTTCCAAAACCTGTTAAATACATAACCAGCCTGGCAGAAAGTGGCGGAAATAACAAGAAGCAACATAAAGACCACGTATTCGGGCGACTTTTGCAGTCACACTATTGTGAAACGTGGCAGCAAAATAAAAAACTTGTCAGCTGACCCACTTCCACTGAATTGTTGTGTTAATCCAGCAAAAGCAAAGGATGTTGAAATGTTGCTTAGCAAAATGGGAGTCAATATGGACAATCCGCAATCAGAAAAAATTAGAGTTCTACCTCCCAATCATTGGAACAGCCAACAAAAACACTAAACCAATGGCAGATAGTGATACCGAAATATATGATGAAGACGATATAGAATTGACATTCTAGATATTGCTTATAACTTGTTTAATTTACTACTTAACAATGCTTAACAGGAATTCATGACTTTTAGCATTACTTTTTAGCTAAATAGTTTAAAGACTAAAAGCTCTGTATTTCTTTTGTTATATAATAAAAATATTTCAAGATCCAGAGCACTTTTGATGAAAGTTTCTACTTATAGGTTTATGGAATACAATTGATTTAGTGTCAAAACTTGCTAAGTACGTTCTTTTTCTATTTTTTACAAAAATGTAAAATATTCAGATTTCTGAGATGTCCAGCAATTGACATTCAGTAATGTAACAGCCAACATTCTGCAAAAAGAATTTTAAAAATATCATTTCAAATACTTAAAAATTATTTTTCTCCTTTTCACAAAAAGTTGTCTCCTGTACCTAGCTGATTTTGCAACTCAGCTCTTCAATTAGCAAAATACACTCGGGAAAAATCCAGAGTTCGAAGAGCGCATGATAGAAAGCAACACACACAAAGAAAATCTTAACATTTATATTACCTGGCCAGAATTCAAACCCATGATCCTGGACCTACGTGAACATATTCTAAATGGCACCTAAAGCTTCCTAAATCAGATTCAGTTAGTGGAGTAATGTAGATAGCGGCCCAGATATGCTCGAAAAATCATTGCCATAAACAACTTAAAATTGTATTTCAGCGGTAAACCACATCAGATAAAATACATTCAGAAAATTGCGATATCAGCTGTGCTGGGACGCCTGTAGCCAGTGCAGGATGATGTGACACTAGGCATTGGCAACAAATCACTTTTTAACAAGAGAACCGAAGCGTCCTGTTCAGTGCGGATTCCTGCCTTGCGCCCTGTGCTGCTGGGATAAGCTCCGCGAAACCCTGAATTTGACCGAGCGCTTCCGTTAAGGTCATATAAAGTAATCAGGGACGACGGCACATTGATTCGCGCTGCGACCTCGCAGCTGCAGGGGTCGTATCTCTGCCAGTATGGAGTTCTTCCTGTTCTTCCTATACTCTCTTAAAAATAACAGTTCTTAAATGGCACTGTACTGGGTTGTGCGGTTCTTTGTAGAACCATTGCTTGGCAGAGACCCATTTCATTTTCAGAAGGGTTCTTTTATGTGAAATTGGATCTCTGGAGTTTGAAAGATGTTCATATATTGTGGGGAAAAAAACAGACATGTTTAATGCATAATAGGCTATCAAACAGAATACTAATAGACACGGGCGGGCTTTAACATTGAAGCTTATGAGGTAGCAGATGGACCATAAAAATAATTGCATTTTTTAGTGTCACATTCGTACTGCTGCTACATGTTTACATTACATCCCAAGTCACAGATCATTAATAGTTTGTAACAATATACCCGGACTCTCACTTGCACGTTTAAAATTTCAAAATTCGGCAAAAATGAAGACGTTTCATTAATGATATTGAAATGACGGATAACATTTTTGTCTGCGTATTGTATTTGTGGCAGATAAACACGTTCTTATTTTTAAAACAAGCTAGAAAATGCATGCCTGGTACAAATGTTATGGAACTGGATTAAAAGTTTTGAAAGACATGCAGGTTAGGTGGACGACGCTACATGGCCATTGATGTTTCTGCGTGTGTGTTCATCCTGCGATGGGCTGGCGTCCAGTTCGCGGATTGTTTCTGTCGTGATCCCCTGCGTCCCTGGATAAGTAGGTTTTGAAAGTGGATGGATTGATGGAAAGATGAAGTATATTTTAACTTTTCTGAAATGAAATATTTTTAACTGTTTTCTTTATAACCGAGACTTTTTTTTTTTGCTATAGTATCTTGTCACAGTGTCCTGCGGTGGGTTGCCGCCCTGCCCGGGATTGGTTCCTGCCTTGCGCCCTGTGTTGGCTGGGATTGGCTCAAGCAGACCCCCGTGACCCTGTGTTCGGATTCAACGGGTTGGTAAATGGACGGATGGATCTTGTCACAGTGGAGGTTTGAAAGACCGCCGCACGGCTCTGTTTCGACAGGCGGTCATAAACCGTGTGACTCTGCGGTTATTTAAAGAGCTGAGACAGGCGCGGCTATATAACACGTAAAAGAGGAAGATTACACACAATGAAGTGACTTTTTTCAAGTTGAATTTGATACAGTAAACGAATCTGTAATTTATGTGAATGCTTCTCTGTTTTAAGGACGGGCCACGTGCAAGTGACATATAGGAAGGATGGATTTAATTATCATATTTGTTGATTATTAACATATTAGCCGTGGCCTTAAAAAATAAAAATAATCTTATGAGGAAAAACAACATTTTATTGGTGATTAATTTTAGTAACATCCGTTCATCTGTTATACAATGTGATGTGGTGTCTGGCTGGCAAATCCACCAGTAAAGAAAAAAAATGGTTAAAGAAAGAGAAACCCCAACTGAGAGAGAGTGGAAAACAGAGCATGCTTCCAGGCACAATTTTTTGGGTGTCCCAAAACAGAGTGGCACAAATGGAAAGAAACAGAGACGGAAACACTTACACACAGTGGCGCCTGCTGGGGAGAAAACCAAAGTGATTTGCCCTGAATGCTAAAGGGCAAATGACACGGCAGATCTCAGGGGCTTGTGGTTTTCTATGAAGAGATGGAGATGGAGATGGGCTTGGGGTTATGGTTTGGGAAAGAACAGGAATGTGTTCTGGATGATGGCGGCCAGCACAAGGAGTTAAGCTCTGAAAATGGGGACGGTGTTGATTTCTTTAAGAGGACAAACACCAGGAAAGGTGTGTGAAAGGTGGCTAAATGGCTAAGTAGGATTCAGGCATTTGGGGACATCAGGGACATAAGAGCAATCCTAGATTGGTGTATACTGTATGTAGCTAAAGAAAGGCCATCTTTGAAGCTCACTCTTAAAAACAACAGTTATTTAGTCAGTTGTAAGGTTCCATGTTGAACTATAGCTTGGTAAATAGCCATTTTATTCTATGAAGGGTTAATTGTATAAGAAACAGGTTCTTTGGGCTTTGAAAAAGTTTCTAATATGTAAACAAAACAGAAATCTTTAATCTATAAGCCTAGCAGGATATTTACAGATGAAGAAAACCAGAACTGAGCCTGCATTATTGTATGCAGCAAGAGTCGTTTAAAAATCATGAAGCCATTGGTATTTCACAAATCTGTTATTAGAACAATATGGACAAGAAAAGGCCATTCAACCCAACAAAGCTTGCCAGTCCTATACACTTAATTCTTCCAAATTAACATCAAGTCAACATTTGAAGCTTTTTAAAGTCCTCCTGTCTACCACACTACTTGGTCACTTATTCCATGTGTTTGTGGATCTCTGTGTAAAAAAAAAAAACTTCCTAATGTTTGGGTGAAATTTCCCCTTAACAAGTTTCCAGCTGTGTCCCCGTGTTCTTAATGAACTCATTTTAAAGTCACCGTCTTGATCCACTGGACTAATTCCCTTCATAATTTGAAACACTTCAGTCAGGTCTCCTCTTAATCTTCTTTTGTTTAAACTGTAAAGGCTCAGCTCTTTTAATCTTTTCCCATAGCTCATCCCCTGTAGCCCTGGAGTCAGCCTAGTTGCTCTTCTCTGTAATTTTCCTTGTGCTGCTACACTCACCTAAAGGATTATTAGGAACACCATACTAATACGGTGTTTGACCCCCTTTCGCCTTCAGAACTGCCTTAATTCTACGTGGCATTGATTCAACAAGGTGCTGAAAGCATTCTTTAGAAATGTTGGCCCATATTGATAGGATAGCATCTTGCAGTTGATGGAGATTTGTGGGATGCACATCCAGGGCACGAAGCTCCCGTTCCACCACATCCCAAAGATGGTCTATTGGGTTGAGATCTGGTGACTGTGGGGGCCATTTTAGTACAGTGAACTCATTGTCATGTTCAAGAAACCAATTTGAAATGATTCGAGCTTTGTGACATGGTGCATTATCCTGCTGGAAGTAGCCATCAGAGGATGGGTACGTGGTGGTCATGAAGGGATGGACATGGTTAGAAACAATGCTCAGGTAGCCCGTGGCATTTAAACGATGCCCAATTGGCACTAAGGGGCCTAAAGTGTGCCAAGAAAACATCCCCCACACCATTACACCACCACCACCAGCCTGCACAGTGGTAACAAGGCATGATGGATCCATGTTCTCATTCTGTTTACGCCAAATTCTGACTCTACCATTTGAATGTCTCAACAGAAATCGAGACTCATCAGACCAGGCAACATTTTTCCAGTCTTGAACTGTCCAATTTTGGTGAGCTCGTGCAAATTGTAGCCTCTTTTTCCTATTTGTAGTGGAGATGAGTGGTACCCGGTGGGGTCTTCTGCTGTTGTAGCCCATCCGCCTCAAGGTTGTGCGTGTTGTGGCTTCACAAATGCTTTGCTGCATACCTCGGTTGTAATGAGTGGTTATTTCAGTCAAAGTTGCTCTTCTATCAGCTTGAATCAGTCGGCCCATTCTCCTCTGACCTCTAGCATCAACAAGGCTTTTTCCCCCACAGGACTGCCGCATACTGGATGTTTTTCCCTTTTCACACCATTCTTTGTAAACCCTAGAAATGGTTGTGCGTGAAAATCCCAGTAACTGAGCAGATTGTGAAATACTCAGACCGGCCCGTCTGGCACCAACAACCATGCCACGCTCAAAATTGCTTAAATCACCTTTCTTTCCCATTCTGACATTCAGTTTGGAGTTCAGGAGATTGTCTTGACCAGGACCACACCCCTAAATGCATTGAAGCAACTGCCATGTGATTGGTTGATTAGATAATTGCATTAATGAGAAATTGAACAGGTGTTCCTAATAATCCTTTAGGTGAGTGTATGTCCTTTTTGTAGCCAAGAAACCAAAAACTGCACCCAGGACTCCAGATGAGGCCTCACCAGTGAGTTATAAAGCTTGAGCAGAACCTCCTGTGACTTGTACTGCACACATCAGGGCGCTATATAACCTGACATTCTGTTAGCCTTCTTCATGGCTTCTGAACACTGTCTGGAAGTTGATAGTGTAGAGTCCACTACGTCTTCTAAATCCTTCACATATGGTGTACTCTCAATTTTTAGACCTCATATTATGTGTTCAAACCTAACATTTTTACTTTGTACATGTAATACTTTACATTTACATTTATTTATTTGGCTGGCACCTTTATCCAAGGCAACTTAGAACATTTATGATGATATGAATTGGTTACATTTCTTTTGGTTTTCCAATTGGAGCAGGTCAAGTGACTTGCTCATGGCCACACGGTGGTGTCAGTAGCAGGATTTGAACCCACAGCCTCAGGGTTTACAGGCCAAAGCCTCAACCACTATGCCACACTACCTAAGAATTACTTACATTAAATGTCATCTGCCACATATCTTCCCAAGCCTGTATGCTGTCCAAGTTCCTCTGTGATGATTCAATGGATTCTCGATTATCTGCCATTACACCTAGCATGGCATCATCCACAAACATAACCAGCTTGTTTTTTAAACTCCTGTTCAAACCATTTCTATACATACATTAAAAATAACAGCGGCCCTAGCACTCACTCCTGAGGAACACAGCTCTTAACGTCTATTAATTCTGATGAGGTTCCTCACACCATCACCCTCTGCCTTCTGAGTCTGAGCCAGTTCTGCACCCATCTTACACACCACACCCTGATTTGTCACTTCTTTTAGTTTGATGCCCATCCTCTCATATGGCATCAAATCAAATGCTTTCTTAAGGTCAAGATAAATAATATTGTATTCACCACCCTGGCTGTATACTTTGGTAGCTCCCTGAGAAGAGTCCAGCATGTTAATAAAACACTCGCTCCCTCATCTGAACCCATGCTGATTGCACAGTGAAACTCCTGTTCTTGCCAGGTGTCACTCCATCTTTCCCTTAATAATTCCTCCTGTTAATTTACCTGTGGTACATTAAGCTTGAGTATTGTTGCTTGGACTTGCCTGGTCACCCGTTTTATATAACAAGATCATATTTGCTATTTTTCCCATCCTTCTGAATTTCCCCAGTGCTTAGTGACTTCCTCAAAATATGGGTCAGGGGCTCATATATTTACTCACTAACCTCCTGGTCCTGGCAATTTGGTTGATTTCAGCCAGTTTAATGTGAGTTGCACTTCTCCCTTTACAATTTCCAAATTACTCAGTACCTCCTTTGTAGTCTTCAGTACCACCAGGAGGTTCCTGACATGGGAAGACCTCAGAAGAAAGCAAGTTTAGAGCATCTACTATTTCAGTGTCTGTATTTTTTATTTCCCCTTTGCTATTCCTGATGCACTTTGCCTCCTCCTTGACTGTTCCTTTACTATCATCTATTCATGGTGATTTATGAAATCTACTAAGATATTTTTCTTTCTGGTACCTTCTTGTGGATGGTTCTTTTGGGAATCAAGAATGGTTCCCCTGTGGTATTGCTTTGAAGAACCACTTTGGTATCTTTATCTTTAAGAGTAAAGGGATTTAAAATGGTCTCAAGTCAGAGATTACAGCTGGAATGGCTTTAGTCCAGCGTTTCTCAACCTGTAAGTATCTGCGACCCGAGTTTTCATAACAGTTTTAATCGCGCCCCCCCCCAACATTTTTTTTAAATGTAGATGCATATTTTATTATACCTACTTAACTTTTATCGACATTTATCTCACTCTATATTTATTGTTCTAGTATCAGAATGTAGTTTAAGTTAATTTGTTTTGGTTTCAGCAGATATTTTTTTCATATTTTTGATTCTTGTTTTCTTTTTTTCACATCTTCGCGCCCCCCTAGGGGGGTCCGCCCCACAGGTTGAGGGGCCACTACTTTAGTATGTAAAACAAACAAGCCTTCCCATCTGACCTAAAGACTTGGGTGGACAGCAGGATTCTGTTTTCTCTTCTTCTTTGTTCTTTCTGTTCTTGTAATGATCTCACAACCAGGTTGCCAAAGGTTTCCTTTATTTATTCCCCAGATTATTTACAACAGCGTACAACTCATTTTGGTGCTCTTCCCCTGAACACCCCAGAAAAGAAGCCCCTCAATCCAGACACACCTCTGCTTAAGTACTTTCTACTCAGTTCCACCCAGCTACATATTTCTGAAGCTGCCACTCATTTTAGCTCCTTCTTTGACTGTTCTTACTGCTTTTTTCCACCCTGCTTGTTTTGTTGATTTAAAATAAATGCAGCTTTATTTATATCTGTGGCTCTCTTGGTATCTTTCCACACCTGGAAAAATGTTCTGAGAGTGTTGTCAAACTGGAAAATATTGGTGGCTAGAAAGATCTGGAGTATTTGTCTGACAATCTAATGCAAAATGCAAAGTAATCATTTACAACCAGGCTAGAAACATCTTGTCACCCCACTGCGACTGAAGTCCTCTTCACTCAGTTACAGAAACCACGCTGTGAAGTTCATTTTGCCACACAATTCATTACAAACAGAAAGAAAGAATGTGCAAACAATAATGTAAATAAAAAAAAACAAATACTTAATCAGAAGAAGTATTCAATTATATACATAAACTCCCACAATCCTAACTTGGAGTTAGTGTTTATTTCTTTAAAAAATACATGGATAAAGGACAATGGAGCCACATATTCAAACTGACTTTAACTACACATACGGTGTCATGACTCCATTATTGCATATTTTTGTACTGAATTTTATCAGTTCTTCAACCTAAATCTGATATTTCATACAAGGGCGCCAGAGTGAACAAACACCACAAAAATGTGATATTTATTTAAACATGTTGTGTAATACTCACCACTCCACCTGAATGAGTAATTGTATTTCCAGCACCTTTAGCAGCAATATGGCACAATAATTCCTGTTATTATTAATCAATCTTATGGTGCTATGTAGGATTTTTGATCCACTCCTCCTTGCAGACGGATCTGACTCAATGCAGCCCATGTGCTGTCTATCTGTCATTTCATCTCAATGAGGTTTTAAGTCTGGACATTGAATAAGTTATTCCAAAGCATTTCTTTTTTATTTCATACTTCCCACTGCTCACTGTCTTGCTGAGTAACTCAGCTGTGCTTCAACTCACAAATGGCTGGCCTTTCTGCTAAATAATGGCTTTAATACGGAACACAATTCATGCATCCTTGAATGATGCCAAATCATGAAGCAACAAAGTTCTAAACCATGACACGAGCATCACCCTACTTGACCATTGGCATAATAGTCTAGCTGCTAAATGCTGTGTTAGCTTTTCTCTGGACATAATGTCAATGTCAGCCAGAATGTTCAAATTTTGTAATCATCTGTCCATAAAACATTTTCCCGGAACTCTTGACTGAAACTGCTTCATCCAATTTTAGGTTTACAAACATCTTCTGGTAGCTTCTGTCACAAGGCAGGAACTAAACCTTCTTGAGGCACCAGCCCATCACAGGGTATATACAGACAGAGACACTCTTAAAAATGCTGGTTCTTTAATGGCACTTCTTTATGGTTCTTTACTGGGTTGTGTGGTTCCCCGTGGAACTACTGTTTGACAAAACAACATTTCTTTCTGGGATGGGTTGTTTGCATATGAAGTTGGGCTTTGAAAAACATCCAAATATTTAGGAAAAAAAATGAAATCTTTAATATTTGGTGACTAACTAGTGTGAATAAGGCGCTATATAAAGCGCCCGACCCGGCACAGACTCACACTGAGGCACGTGTAAATTGAACAGAAATCTTTTTATTTTCTCTTCACCCGTGGGCGCACATCTTCCCCATGTCCCACAGGCCCAACACAGTCCCAAACACAGTTCAAACACTCTTCCCCTGTGGGGCACGTCTTCCCCGTGAACCCCACAGGTATAACACAGTCCCAAAGCACCTTACTTTAAACACAGCACTCCTTCCGCTGGCGCCACCACTCCTCTCATGCAACCTCGTCCTCTTCCTCCCGATTCTGGCCCAGAGTGGTGGTTGCTGGCTCCTTTTATGGCCCTCCCGGGAGTGCTCCTGTTGCTTGCTCACCTGTTCCCAATTGCACTCCAGCTGGGCTTAACTATCTCTGCCTTGCCCCCTGGCGGCCATCCCGGGTCCCCACAGGGTTGGGGAGAACTCCATTTCCCATGAAACCCTGCGGGAAACTGAGGTATCATCAAGCAGGGAGGCTGCCACCAAGTGTCCCGGGGGAGGTAGTGAGAAGTCCATGGCTGCACCCCCGAAGAATATACAGCAGGGTCGTCCCGACCGGGCATGGGACCCGGCTGTCCATTACACTAGTAGGACACTAACAGATTAAGAAAGCCGGAATTAAGCCTATGTTACTGCATGCAGCGAGAGTCCTTTTAAAATCATGACGTATTGGTATTTCATAAATCTGTTACCATCTATTCATAGTTATTTACTGTATGTAGCAAAAGGATTATTTCTGGAATCTTCATGTGGATGGGGCTTTTGGGAAACAAAAATGGTCCTAATCTTTTTTATGTGGTGGCACACTTTTTGTACCTAAAAAACACCCCAAGGCACACCACTGTTCTACTAACCACAAACACATTATATCTCATACATGTCCTCAACTTTCCAAAGGATCGGGACTACCGGAGAAGCCAGTAAAAGAAGCCCAATAGACTTCAGCTACAGACCTCCAGAGCTCCAAACTGTTAAGGAAGTTGTCGCCTTTCATTATTAGTAAGTGATAATGCCTGGTTACACTATGGTTAAGATTAGGGTTGTGGGAGGGTTATCTGACACAAGTCAAGTAATCCAGGTGGCAATCGAATTGGCTGTAGAGTGGAGTTACTGAATTACAGAGCTGTGGAGGTCTGCAGAAGGACCCTTCTCAAAAAAGCAGCTGTGAGATCATGTATTCATAAACACAGCACTCAGTGAGCACTTTGGGTGCATCTCCCAGTTTTTTTTGTCCATTTGCTGACCTGTCCTAGCCTTAGAGGCAGCTTGAATGCCCACTATCCACTGGCCCTGTGAGACTCACTGGCAACCACACACCCAGGCAGATGGACTCAAGCAGCCAGGAGACTCATCTTAAATGCTCTAAGTGCTGTGTTTGAAACATAGCAATTGCAGAGCTGCTTTTAAGCCAGCTTCTCCAGGTAGTTCTGTCCTCCTATGACAAGCCTCGACCACCTGAGGAGCTTGTAAATCTCAGGTTCAGACCCAACTGCACCAAACTATCATTTCCATGAGAGCTCTCACAGCGAACTACTGTGAGAAAAACACTGCCCTATGGCATCATTCTGAAGAACTAGTCTGGCACCTCTAGTTTTAAGAGTAGATAGATAGATAGATAGATAAATAGATAGATAGATAGA
>JANRMT010062797.1:22230910-22246504 GCA_026402145.1 Polypterus bichir lapradei | reverse complement strand
ATATATATATATATATATATATATATATATATATATATATATATATAGATTGATAGATAGATACTGTATTAATCCCAAGGGGAAATTCACATAATCCAGCAGCAGCATACTGATACAAAAAAAATATTAAATTAAAGAGTAATAAAAATGCAGGTAATAACGGACAATAACTTTGTATAATGTTAACGTTTACCCCCCCAGGTGGAGTTGAAGAGTCACATAGTGTGGGGTCTCCTCAGTCTGTCAGTGGAGCAGGACGGTGACAGCAGTCTGTCGCTGAAGCTACTCTTCTGTCTGGAGATGATCCTGTTCAGTGGATGCAGTGGATTCTCCATGATTGAAAGGAGCCTGCTCAGCTTCCGTCACTCTGCCACAGATGTCAAACTGTCCAGCTCCGTGCCTACAATAGAGGATATATATATATATATATATATATATATATATATTATATACACTGAGTATACTTTATACATAAAATATGTTGTTTTACCTTGCATAACTGAATAACCTTTATGGCACAATAACAATTCAGTACATTTATGGTCACTACGGTATTTGGATTTAATCATCTTCATGTGGGCTGACTCGCATAAATAAGTAGAGCTGAATAATTCAATCAAGGAGCTTTTGAATTCAGCCGAGTGAAAAATGACGGCTCTCCGATTAACTGTGATTTTAGTTCCCGCTCCTTTTTCTTTCTCAGATCGCTTTTCAGAAGGAAATCAGTTTCATAGCTTTTATGAGTAGTTTGAAAGTGCCTTTCCACATTTTCCTTCTTTGGAATAGCAATAATAGATTGACAGATCAGAAAAACGCACTTCGATTGTGACATTGTGAGAAAAAAAATCCTCTTCCAATTCCACATCCAGCCCATACCCTCCCCAAACAATTTTTTTTTTAGTCAATATAAATTGGAAGGCTAACTAGATCACAGCCGGAGTTTTGCAGTAGCTCGCGCGTGCATGATGACCAGTGTGTTAGAAGAAAAGAGATCTCAGACTGGCTGCCTTGTATGTCAATCAAGTGGCAAATGGCATAGGGAGGATATATGATAGACTAACATTAAAAAAATTTTTTTTTGGAATGTAGCGCGATTTACCTGCACTATACCTTTGCGATCTACCGGTCGATCGCGATTGACGCATTGGGCACCCCTGTACTAAGCAATGATTAGGACGTCAGATGATTCCAGGAAATGTTTTATTAATTTTGACTACTTAATTCACGAAGTGCCATTTCAAGTTAGGAGCATCCTCCTTTCACAGTAGATATATTAAGATATTTTTGAAGCGCTTGGACTTAAGAACCCCAAGTTCATGCTGATTTTTGTTCAAGTCCAGACTTGGTCACAACATGTACATTTTTCCTGTTTCTCTAGACATTCTGTTTTCCTTTCCTGTCCTAAATATGTGTAGGGTAGATTATCTGGTGTCTCTAAGTTGGATCCATGTGAGTGATTGTACTCTGAAATGCATTACCACTCTATCCAATATGGTTGGGATAGGTTTCCTGCAATCATGTATGTGTCCAACAGAAGTGACTTGTCAAATTACCTTTCCAAATAATATCAAATGTATTAGATAGATAGATACTTTTTTAATCCCAAGGGGAAATTCACAATTTATTAAAAAAAAAAATCAAATTTATTTTCCTCATTTAAACCTAAATTGTGTTTAAATTCTCTCAGATTAAATTTTGGTGAGCAGACACCAATAGACCTTGGAGTTTCTGTCTGGAAATTTCTTCTATCTACAGTAGGCATCACTATGAAATTGCATGTTGAGATTCATTATTTTGAATACTGTTATTCACAGTGTATTGTTTCCATTTATTTTTAGTGTCTAGCTAGGATGCATTCAGTGTACTGAATGATTTCTTCACACAACATCTGCAATTTGTTTCTTCCTAGAATTATATATTTTTGTTCATTCTGGGTAGACAAATTTAATTTACTCTTTAACTGTGCTTTCACCTTAAGTACAGTATTTCACCTAAAATTTAAAGGTTACAATTTGTAATCCAAACCAAATTTACATCGATTTGCCAATTCAAATACATTTGTGACTTTTTTCTGGATCCTGTTGTCCTCACTTAAAATACGGGGGTGGATGGTGTACCTCTATAAACGTATTAAGCAACTCCATCAACTATTAGTTAAGTGTTTTAGTAGCCAAGAATTAAAGTTACTGTATAGTTATTAATAAATCATAATATCTATGGCAGATTTGTAAAATTCTAAGTGAAGGACAATAATTTCAGTTTTGTTTTTCTTTCATTTAGGGAGCAAGAATACATTTTCAAGATGTGTGTTGTATGAAGAAAATCCAGCCAACAATATGTCTTGGTTTACTGAATTTGCTGGAAAAGCAGAGGACTTTCTAAATCGGGTAGACCAAGGGGCAGCTACAGCACTTAGTAAGCAGCAAGTTGGTGCTTCTGCAACATCATTTGACAATGAAGACTTGACTAACTCTTATTCCTCAGTATACAGGCATCGGGTTTCAGAAAAACCATCACAACCTGAAACCCCTAGCTTTATATCCACTGCTGCAGACAACATTAAGAAACAGAAGGCCACCTTATTGGCTGGGACAGCCAACATCTCATCTGCCCCACCGACTTCTCTGGACTCTAACAATGCATCATCTAGGCCCTCCTCGCACTTTGTTCGACCACAGAAAAAAGAACTGGATGATGACTTACTTTTTGATTTTCTGAATAGTTCAGATAAGACAATAAATGGGAAGGTGGAAACAAAGAAAGAAAAGTCCAAGATACATTCCTCACAAGAGTTGTCACGGACATCCAGCCTTAGCTCACTCTCCACCAGCACACATAGCATAAAGGCTTCAGAAGATGACTCGGGCAAGAGTCCTGATCAAGGTAGATCTGTGACTTACTAACCAAGTTACGTAGTGGCATTTCCAAGAGTGTTGCACTGCTTCAGTGATTAGGGTTGGAATTGCTTAATTAACATGGGAAAGTGTTGTTTATTTATTTATTTTTAATTTACCGACTGCTGGTTGTAGTAGCCTTACGGTAAAAGACCTATTAAACAGAAAGTAAATTGAGTGAATTTACTAGACTTCAGAAATGATTTGACTATGTATTCTAGTTTGTTAGTTAAAAGAGTACTCCACCCAAAAGTCATTTTATTTTTTCATATGTTACTTACACCCCCACCCATTTTTAATGTCATGTTTCCATGCAGAGCAGAGAGAAAATTTCTAGATATAATTGGAGTCAATGGTTGACCAATGCTGGACAACTGTGAGTAATATCAAATAGTCCACAAAAAACATCTTGCCATACTCATGTCGCGTCCTCCATGTGTGAAGGCATCCAGTCGTATGTTCTCAATGTCGCAAACTCTAAACTAAAATATTGTTAAATAAACTACTTCAGGAAAACACTCTTGTGAGCAAAAATGGAATGTACTCAGATATGTCCAAACATTTGAAGTGAAGATTTAACTCTCTGCCTCTCTCATTGGCCAGGAGCCCAGCCCAATAAAAGCTTCTACATCGGCTAACGTTGTGCTGCACATGGTATCAATAAAAAGTGTCCACTAAGATATAAATACAACTAAACTTTAAAAGTTAAAGCAAAGGAAGTGAAAAAGTTATCACGAAGAGAATATTCCTCATACTTGTGCATACCCGAAATGCTTCAGCAAGCAGAAGGTCAATTCACCTGTGCCATTTCACAGACTGCCGCTAAGTAATCTCGAGGAACTCCATTTGTGGCTCACTGCTATGAACATAAATGTAATAACAGGAGGCAGGTCTTAAATTCAAATGCTCAAGTGAGTTTCATTTTCGTTCATGAAAACGTTTTCTGGAGGTGGCATATTTAAAAATATTTTAGTAAAACATAAATGTGTTTGGGACGTTGTGAACATATGTCTGGATGACCTGATGTGGATTATGCAACACGAGTAATGTATGATTGTTTTCATGGATATGTTTGATATTGTTTACTGTTGTCCAGTGTTGGTCACCATAGATGCCTAGTCTATTAACAACTTTATGTCCATTCTGCATGAAAACATTTTTCTCTGCCATCACTACAAACTACAAGGGGGGAGTTACATATTAAAAATATAATTTTTCGGTAGATTACTCAAAAAAAAATCATTCCTTCTAGAGACACCAGAGAGCTCAGATTCTGGGTTACCAGTAGCCTCTGACCTTTCCAGTGAAGAAACAACAACATTAAACAGTTCGAATGCATCTGGAAATGATGACAGTCAGTCACATGTGTTGTCAAATCTCAGACTGGAGAACAAGCTTCTACGCAATGAAGTTTCATCATTGAACCAAGAAATGGTGTTGCTTGTCCAGAGGCTCAAAGAGACACAAGAAGGTAAGTTGTAATAAGAAATGCAAAGTATAATACAGAAACTTGTTTCAGGCACAGATTTCTGTAAAAAAGAAATTCTATTTATTTGATATCAGATTTTGATTGCTGAACTGCTCTTCCTCCTCTTCACTATACGAACAGTGGTTATTTCATATTTCTATCTAATTAGATCTGAATAAGGCACGTACCCGAGTGGACAGGTGGAATGCTGATAATTCAAAAACTGATCAGACTGTGAGAGAACTACGGTCTCAAGTTGATGATTTGACTGAAGCCGTCTCTGCAAAAGATGCCCAGCTTGCCGTCCTCAAAGTTAGGCTGGACGAGGCTGACCAGCTTTTGAAATCACGAACGGAAGCCCTGGAAGCTGCACAAAGTGAAAGATCCAGGTAGCCTGGTTTATCAGATGCTTTACTTTGTAATTGAGGAAAATGTCTGAAAAATGTTTTAGGTGTGTGTCTGGACTGTTAGCACCAGCATAGTAACTTGAAACAATAGTGGCTTGTTCTAAATGGAGAATTTCAGGTCTGGTTTTTAAATAAACAGTGAGCAGTTTATCAAACATAGAAAGCGTAT
Organism: Polypterus bichir lapradei; assembly: GCA_026402145.1. NCBI lineage: Eukaryota > Metazoa > Chordata > Cladistia > Polypteriformes > Polypteridae > Polypterus > Polypterus bichir. Next base: position 22,241,566 of record JANRMT010062797.1, on the reverse strand, counting down.
TTGAATGTAGCACTATTTTTAGCATTCCAGCATGGAGTCTGGCAGCTAAGACTATGAACTATAAAGGAGATCATGTACTCACTGCCTGATGCCAAAGGAGTCATTTTAGTTGCTAGTGGTCTAGTAGAAGACTGATACATTAGTCTATTCTGTACTTGTCATGTGCTTTTTAAAGGCATTTATGGAAGAAATGTTACATCCACATTATTCTCAGTGACATAAAGGGTAGTAATGACCCACCCAAACTAACCCCTAACACACAAGTTTGTGTTTCTGATTTGGGGTAAAATGGGGAAACTAGCAAACTACCTAAACTCCAACACTATTTGCTATTAGTTATTTCACAAGGAAAAAGGAACACAAGTCTTAAGCTAGGCGCACATCTTTGTATCAACGGGAGTTTTGGCACTGGTGCACTTATTCACTAGAACGTGCACCCTCTCAGACTGAAGGCACTTAAAGTTAATACGCCAAGTAAGCTGTTTGTGTATTATTTAACTTTGTGACGAAAAAGAGCAAACTAAGGTCCTTGTGTTCCCTCTAAAGTGATTTGGCTAAAATATGGCAATCTTGAAGAAATAGTATGGAAAAAAAAAATATAGATAAATGTTTGACGTATAATCGTCCAACCTGATAATTAGCAAAAATTGACTATATGCAATCACAGACATACTGTATGTGCCTCCACTAGTATCATCATTCCTTTTGTGTGAAGTTTGCTGCGAATATTGCAATTTTAATTGTTCGTTACTATGTACAGTATATAATAACAATCACACATATTGTAGAATATTGTGCTGTTTGTGATAGTGCTACATATCAACTTTCATTTCAGTCCATTAAGAAGAATTTTTCTACTTGTCCAGCTTTAGTGTTTTGTGTTCCGTAACACAGCAAACATTAACAGCCATTTTGTTCTCATTACAAACCCTCCACTGCTCCTCACAAAATGTCCAAAAAGAGATAATGATTTTTTACAAAGAAGTCTCTGCTTGTTTTCTTGGTCATAGCAAAGAGAATTAGGTTTTAAACTTTTTTTTTTTTTTTTTGGTCTTGTCAGAGACACATTAGGAAGGTAGTAAATTACACTGGCAAGGGGTACATACTGATAAAACTGATAGCACCAACAATATTTGTTTAAATACATTGAATACCATTACATTTATAAAGTTATCCCTGAGGCATTGAGCTGGATAAATGGGTTAGAAAAAAGATAGGTGTAAATTAAATTAATACACACTCAGGTAAAATGTGTTTAGATGCCTACTGAAATGAAGTTTACAAAGAATTAGCATTGTCTTCCGCAAAATTTGCATTGTTACAATTGAATGACTTTCCTTGTCTTCAGTACAGGACCACTGTACTGTTTCAGCAACACCTGACCACTGAGCAAGCAAGTTCTGTTTTTTTTTTTTTTTTTTTTTTTTTTAAACACTTAGTCAGGAATATAAAATCCATTCTGTCTTATTTGTGGACAACTGTAACTAATATACTGCTGCAAAGATTCTGATATTAAAAATGTCCCATTGTGGTTCACCCTGTCTGAATGGCAAAGGTATTTAAAAAAAGATCTCCAGATAGTACATTAAGTGCAGTCGTTTCACTAAGTCATCCTCCTGCTTAGTTGGATATAGGAATATTAAATGATTCAGTCTCAGTTGTCTTTTCAGTTTTTTTTCTCTCTATTCTTCCATGTCTACCTTGCAACTCTTTTTACTTATCTGTAATCTGAAACTAAAGTAATTTTTCAGCTGGGTAAATATAATAGTCAAATTACACTTACCTCTGTCTAGAAAAGTGTGAGAAGGTGCCCTGTTTATTATTTGTAGAACGAGAGAGCTAAACTGAATGTGACTTATGGTACTTTAGTATAATGCATGTACAGGGGGGTCCTCAGGTTATGACACCGTTCCGTTCCTACAACAGTGATGTAAACCAAATTTTGGTGTAAGTCGAAACACACCCTAGCCTAAGTCACTTCCCTGTCCTAACACATTTGCAAAATCATTAGCTAGAACATAAAAACACAACTAAGCCACAGAAAAAGGAAAAGGACATAAATATACTGTACTGTACGCTGTGCTGTAGTAACAGAAAAAATGACAAAAAATGAGTGGAAAAAAATTCCTTATCTTTATTCCTTCTGATCTCTTTATAATGTCTAATTTCACTTCCATCATGATGGCTTTCCTCTTCTTCGAAACACTACCATCTGAAGAATCTGACCTTTGTTTAGGAGCCATGATAAGGGCCAAAAAGTCGCCAAACAAAGCAACACGAACGGAACACTTGTGCTGCATGCAACCAAACTAGTTTGCCAACTCCCTCACTTAAATGCCGCGTACTTCCACCGCGCACAACCAAACTAGTTTGCCAACTCCCTCACTTAAACGCCGCGTACTTCCACCGCGCACAACCAAACTAGGTTGCCCACGTAGTCGGTAAGTACGACACTAAGAAACACGTCTAATTTTTTTTTAAGTTTTTATGGGAGTAAGCGTTGTAAACTCGAAACGTCGTATGTTGAGACGTCGTAACCCGAGGACCTCCTGTATTATATAATACAGCTTCATTTAAGTTATTGAGTGTAGAGAAGCATTTCGGGTATATTACCCTATTTTTAAATGATTATTTTCTTCTGCATGCAGCCTAGGTGTTTCTTTTTAAAATCCTATGTTTATATTATAGAATTCTACAAGACCACAATGAAGGGAGCAGTTTACACTCTCGGGCTTTGCAAACTCTACAAGAAAGACTACAGGAGGCAGAGGTGCTACTGAGGCGTGAGCAGGATGCTAGCCGCCAAGTGCAGGTAGAATCATCATTGCATGTTCCTACCATAGATGTTAACACTTAGAGATGGAAACAATGGGTATTTGTTAATGTTGTTCCAAAGGCTACAGTGCTGACATTTTTATGTAAAAGCATTTAATTACAAAATTATTATTGTTCTATTAGCACCTTTTCTGAACTGTACAGCAAGTGCTGAAATAGTACTCAGAGCAACCAAGAAAATTATTTTTGTACCTTTTAACATTGTGTGTACATGCAGCTCAAAAGACCTGTAACTTTGTTGTTTTCCATTTATGCTCAGATTTTGGAATTCTAATTTACGACTGACAGTGAACCATTAAAACGGAACGATTTTCTTTGTGCTCTAATCATTTGTATTTTGTTTAATAAATTATGAGCACTTTCTGCCTCAGGAGAAATACTGCTTAGTGGCAAATTTTCACTCTTCAGACTACCACGGTCTCATTTTACAAAAGCACCTGTGCTGAATTTGTGCTGCTGTCCTTGGCCTTACACTAATTCCAATGAGGCTTTTAGACACTGAAGCTAAATCAGATATATCTAGATTAGCCAAAGAAACTTAAGTCATTAAAGTTTTGGGCTATCGTATTCCTAACGCTGTCCTCGAAAGTGTGCATTTTTCCTGCTAACTCCAAAATAAATATGCATTGTTGATGAGTAATGATCTCTTTACTGTCACAAGGAAATCTAAGCTGTACAAAATTCAAGACACACGACATCTAAACATGTCCTCAAAAGGTGGAGAGTAAACTGAAGGTATGCTTATGGCTGAGTAGGTCTTGAATTGATTTTCCACCTTCATTTTATTTGAATTGCTGTCTGAAGTTCTTGTAAGAAAGCATTATTGGTGTATGTTAACAACTAAACATTTTTGCATTTATTGCAAGCATGATTTTAATGCAGGATTTCTTGATTGTATGATTGATAGCAAGGAATGCTGCTCACACAAACCTTTGAGACTACTTTGGCAATGATTATATACATAGGCTTACTTAGTTATTTTTGTCAGTTTTGATTAAGATGCAACTTCTTACATTTTGTTTGAATTCTATAGTCCACCACTTGATTCTAATACAATGTCTGGGTGGGGAATATGAAGGTTATAAGGTATAAATTGAATCCACCAAAGAAAGAAAATGTACTGATTTCTAGGCTCTAAATCTCTAATTGGTTGTGTAATGTAGACTAATGCTAAAATATTTATTGAGATACAGTGTTAACAGTTGTTGTATGGCAAAATAACGATAATGGCAAACATATGCAAGACTTAGGTAAATTTACTTCCTAGGGTGACATGGTGGAACATTGGTTGGTGTTGAAGCCTCACAAATCCAGCGTCGTGGGTTTGAATCCTGCATCTGTTCATGGTTTATTACATCCCATAATATGTGCATGTCATGGTAATTGATTAGGCCCAAAAAAGGAAATGGCAACTGTTTAGGGCTCATTGCTGACAGAATAGGTTTGGCATCCAACCTCAGGACCCTGAATTACATTAAAAAGGTATGCGCATGTTTGGTAATCTTTAGTACTAGTGTGTTGTACCGTGTTAGCCATTATGAATGTAGAGAAAAGCCAAGCAAAATGACACCTTTTATTAAAGTTTTACTAAAAAGATTACAATATGCAAGCTTTCGAGGCAACTCGGGCCCTTTCTTCAGGCGAGATATAATACAGAAACTGGAGTTCCCTGTGTTTATATACACACACTAGGACAAGAAACAACATTGGTAAATCTTTAAATGAAAAATCTTAAATGTAAAAAATTAATAGATTCCTTCAGGCTAAGATTAATTTAACAAGAGAGAGAAGAACAATGTATGGTCAAGAGGATAAGATAACTGTCCAACAAAGTCCTCTAAAGTTTGTGATGAGTTTTTCAAAACAATATGGGTCTGTAGACAGGTTATCTGTGTCCATCTTTAGGTAAAGTTCTGTTCCTTTTTAATCTTACTTGAAATTTCTTGGGATGGTGAATGGCTTCAGAGTACTGATTGCCACTCTGAATATTGTCTTATAGAGTGAGCTTTCAGCTCGACTAAACAAAGTGGAAATGGAAAGACAGAGCCTTGCTGAGTCCTTGACTGCAGCTGAGAAGAAGGCAATAGAGGAGAAGCGAAAAGCAGAGGAATTTCAGCAGCAAATGAAGTCGGCTAAAGCTTCTGCAGAGTCTCTCAAGCAGGAACTGGTAGACTACAAACAAAAGGCAACCCGAATCCTTCAGGTATGACAAAAACAACTCTAAGAATATCCGTCCCATGTTTTTTAATAATATTTAATACATTTACACTATAATGCCTTGTTTTAGCTAGAGTGCCAACCATTTCTTAGACTGACTTCTTGATTAAAATGTTTTTCTGCTTTTCTTGTAGTCCAAAGAGAAGCTGATCAGTAGTTTGAAAGAGGGTTCTGGAATTGAGGGTCTGGACAGTTTTACAGCAGCCTCTATGGAAATAGAAGAGCTTCGACATGAACGTGAGATGCAGAGGGAGGAAGCCCAGAGGCTCACAGCCCAGATTCAGCAGTTGAGAGCAGAGCTGCAGGTAACAGCTTTTTTTCTCCTTTTTTTCATAATAATTTAAATCTGATAAGGGAAGACATTTGTTGTTCACTAAATTCATGCAAACAGAGCAATTAAAGTTTTTTTTTTTTTAAGCAAACAGCATTAGATTGGACACCACCTTTTATCATTACAGTTTATTTACATACCTAGGGGTAAATATCACAAGTAGATTATAAAGCTCTTTTTGAACAAAATATTACTATCTGCTTGGAAAAATTTAAACAAGACGTACATAGATGGTCTACCCTCCATATTACTTTAGCAGGGAGAATTAATACTATCAAATTTAATATCCTCCCCAAGTTTCTGTTTCTATTTCAAAACATCCCCATATACATTAACAAATAATTTAAGAAATTAGATTCGATCATAACCTCATTTATTTGGAATTCAAAATATCCACGCATCCAAAGGGTGACCCTACAACGACCTAAATCAGAAGATGACATGGCTCTACCTAATTTTCAATTTCATTACTGGACGGCAAATATACAAGCTATAAAAACTTGGACATTGACACAAATACTAGCACATTGAACACACATTAGCTTGGTCTGCAATAGAAATGAAATCCTGCAGTACTTCTTTGTATTCTCTGCTTTGTACACAAGTAAATACAAGGCATCATCAATAAACTAACAACCCACTTGTCCTTCATTCACTCAGAATATGGAACCAATGTAGGAAGCACTTCAAGTTAGAGAATAATTTATCTGGGGCACCTCTACATGATAACCACTTTTTTCCACCCTCTCAAACTTGCACAATTTTTAATGTTTGGAAAACTTATATTAAATTATTTAGGTATTTGTATATAAATAATGTCTTTGCATCCTTTGACCAATTACACTCCAAATTTAGCTTCCCATCAATACAATTTTTCCATTATCTCCAAATTAGAAACCTTGCTAAAATCTGACCAATTTTCTTCAACTCTCACCTACTGTATTTCTATTCCTGAAGAAATATTGATCAGTCTTGAAGATTCAGACAACATTTTTTATAATATATAAAACCATTTTAAAGTCCCTTCCTTTTAAAAATCCCAGAGTACAGTGGGAAAAGGATCTCTCACAAAAACTTTCAGAAAAGGAGTGGACGACAGCCATTCACACAATACACTCTAGCTCCATATTCACAAAGCATTTAATTATTCAACTTAAAATCTTTAATCAAGCACATTTATCTCGTTTAAAATTGTCTAAAATGTTTCCAGGGCCAGATCCAACCTGTGAACATTGCAATCAAGGTCCAGCCTTTCCCTTTAAAGATCCCAGAGTACAATGGGAAAAGGATCTCTCACAAAACATTTCAGAAAAGGAGTGGAAGGCAGCCATGCACAGAATAGACTCTAGCTCCATATTCACAAAGCATTTAATTATTCAATTTAAAATCTTTTTATCAAGCACATCTATCTTGTTTAAAATTGTCTAAAATGTTTCCAGATCAAGATCCAACCTGTGAATATTGCAATCAAGGTCCAGCCTCACTAGGCCACATGTTTTGGGCCTGCACCAAACTAACATCATTCTGGACAAAAAATTTTAAATGCCTATCAGACAGCCTTGGTGTCACGATCCCTCCTAATCCATTAACGGTTGTGTTTTGTGGTCTCACAGATGGGATTAAAGTCAGAAGGACAAACAAACTGTAATTGCCTTTACTTCACTATTAGCACATAGACTTATCTTGCTCATTTGGAAGAATCCTGGCCCACCTCTTTTAAGTCAGTGGGTAACTGATGTTATATACTATTTAAAATTTGGAAAAACTCAAATTCTTACTAAAAGGATTTGTTCAAAACTTTTTTAAAGCCTGGCAGAATCTAACCAATAACATTTTAGAATAAGCATTTAAATTGGAAAGAATGACTTGTTTCCCTCTTTACTACTCTCAAAGTTTTATTCTTGTTGTTGGCCTTCCTCTCTTTCTCATAGGTGGGGGTTGAAGAATTGAATTTAGTATTGTTAAGTTGGACTTGATTGCATGGAACGTTAGATGCTTTTAATAAATTCAATAAAAGATGAAAAAATGTTAATGATTCAAAGGTGGCAGCTAATTATAACGCAATTATGTCTTCATTAGGCAGTTAATTTTTACCTGTGTAAGCTTAACAGTTTCTATAACATAGGAAGTGAATACTTTTCACAAATATTGTATTTCTTTTCCCTCTTAAAATTTGTTTTCTAATATAAAATGTCAAAGTTTTTTTTATTTAACTGATTTTAAAATAAAATATTTTAGAAGATACCAGTGTAGGAGTGGTGATTTAGTAAATAAGAGAATTGATCAGACGGCTGACTATTTTGCAAGGCGCTCTGTCGGAGAGACCACAGGCACAAAGTTCACAAAACACCTGAAATAATTCAACTTCTCCTGTTTATTTGGTCAGCTAGAAGCTTAAAACTGTTTAAAGTGAAAGCAAGTCACTTCAAGTGTTACTGGCGGGCCATGAGTGGTGCATTGTATAATGCTAGTGTAAAATAATCTTACAAGTTGTCTATATTTAATTGCTGTTATGACAATAAAGTAGCTTTTGAGATACATCTAGACTTCTTCTTTATTAAATAGTTGATTGGAAATGTCCTAAATATGCATACATAACTGAAAATAAAGGATGTTTCTAATTTGTTGATTTGCAAAGGATATGGAGAGGCAGCAACTGGCTGAGACTGAATCTTCTCAAGAGCAGCTTCAAGAGTTGCAGGATCAATTAGCTCGTGAAATGAGATTAAAGCAAGAAGCCGAAGCCGAAGTGGAGAGACAGAGACAGGTATGCTGGGATGTCTTGTTAAAGGGAACTTCATTTGAACCCATCATAATGGAAAATATCAGAGTTTGTTACTTAAAAACATAGCTTCTATTTGTTTGGCAATTTTTTTTCGTAATTTTTTGTTTTACTCCCATTTTCTTTTCTCCCACCCAAAATAAGTATTATACACTATGCACCATCTGCCATTATATGGAAACAATTCTTATTATTCTTATATGTTTGATAGGAAATGAAATATCTAGAGGAGGAACTTCATCGCACAAAAAGCAGTCTACAAAGCAGAATCAGAGACCGGGAAGAAGAAATTCAGAAACTCAGAAATCAGGTAAAGTTCTCACTTTTATTCTTGTGAATATGTGTTTTCTTAAAGTTGGGAATGCATATATAATTGTACAGATTGTCAATTTAACTGACATTGAGTTACAAATAAAGCAAAGGTATAAATACTTCTTAATGTGTCTCTACCAATTAAAGGAAGATATTAGAGCCAGTCCACTCAAACTGTCTTGTACTAATGTTTGTACAGCTCACTAATAAAGCTCTGAGTAGCAGCAGTCAGCTGGAACTGGAGAATCGCTTGCACCAGCTGACAGAAACACTGATCCAAAAGCAAACTATGCTAGAAGCCCTGAGCACAGAGAAAAACTCGCTAGTTTTCCAGTTGGAACGTTTGGAGCAGCAATTAAAGACCATGCAAGGTGCCATTGGCAGTGGACCCACCATCAACATGACGGGAATAGAAAGCACTGAAGGTCAATTTTATTTTATGCAGTATTATGCATATAAATTAGACAAAATTTTAATGTTTTCCTTAGACAATTTAGTACCTGACAGTACTTTTTACTGGGAGCTTATTTAAAGGAAGATAAAAGACTTTTGTTTGTAAAAACTATTGTGTTGCGTTAAAATGGCATTTGACAGAATGACATGTGCTTTGCTGTTCAAATGACTTGGTAGAATGAATTAAATGTTCTACGTATTGTTACGTTTTGTTAATTAAATAGTAAATATAATGTTTCTGTGTGGTCAGTCAGTTGTACTTTTCTAAAGTATGTAAACAATTAAGTGCTGCAAGGTTTAAAGCTTTATATGTACATGATACACCAGATTCTTTTACCACCCAATGCTGGCCACTGTTGTACAGTGCTCTTCTGTTTTGTTGCTTTCACTTGCTGGCATTGTTCCAATGTGTGTATTTGGTACCTCAGTTCATACCTTTTTCCTGTTTTTCATAATGTTCTCTGAAAACTTTCAAAGTATAATAAAACATGTTGCAGTGTAAGTTCTAAAAAAATAAATGACTTCTCATATAGGGTAGTTTAAAAAATAGCAAATACTATAAACGAAAATTAGTTTTCTTCACTGTTATTTTTAGTGCTGTTTTTATTTTCAATTTGAGGATTACTGATTTACTGAACCTTATCTTTTGTATCTTTCTGTTGTACTCAGGTGCCAGAATGCGAAATGTACCAGTCCTGTTTGGTGAAACTGAAAGCCAAGGAGCTGGAATGTATGGAAAAGTTCGGAAAGCTGCCAGTACAATTGATAAGTTTAGGTAAAGTTCACATTTTAACACTAAATTATTGAAAAATAGGTTTGTAAAATGAAGCCTGTGGAAATTGTGGCTAGGTTTCAGAATAGGGTTACATGTGTTCTGAATGTTTTTATTTCTTTTTTTAAACAGAAGAGAGTAGCTCACACTACCGATAAATAACTAGAAAAGTAATTTTCATTTGCTAAACCTTCTTAATCCAATTACAGGGGCATGGTGAGACAGAACATATCATATCAGTATTCTTAGGTTACAGGGCACAGGCACACTCACTTATACAGTACCTAGTATATGCTGTATTGTCAAATTATCACATGTGTCTTTGAAATGTGGAATGAAAATTGGAGTAGCTGGAGGGAAAAAAGTACACAGAAACAAGGAGCACTTTCAGACTCTATACAGACAGTAAATAGTCTGTGGGTCAAACTCAGTCTCAGTACTATTCCGTGAAATGATTATGAGGGGTTTTATCCTATAACAGTGGTATCAACACTGTTCTGGTTGGGCCATAGACCCATTGTAAAGCACACAGTGACTTAGATTCACGTTTCAATAAAAAATGAATAAGCTGTATCAGAAAATTAATAAATAAATAAGACTGAATGAGTTAATCAGTGAACAAAAATTCAAGAGTGAGCGTCAGTAGACTTTGCATCCTAGGAACCAAGTTTGCCAACTATTCTATAACATTTCAGTAATTATTTACCTCTCTGATGCTGATTTTTCCGATCATTAAATAGGTCATTACGATAGCAATTGCCAAGAAGAATTCATAATTAATTGTAGAATTACAGTATTTGAGGGTTCCTCTAGAGTCCCTCTTTATCTTGCACGATTTGACTCAAATACTAATCAGCATATTGTCAGCTCATACCAAGCTTAAGTTTTGAATCTGGTATTTTTCTGTCTAGCTGTTTTAGCTCTAGACTGTCCTCAAGAAACTGTGACACACAG
>JANRMT010062797.1:22203595-22230510 GCA_026402145.1 Polypterus bichir lapradei | reverse complement strand
TCCGTCAGCGGCAATCCAATAGCAAACTGCCACTAAATATTCACGGGTGAAGGACTGTGCTTATGCAGAGGAAGATGAGATGGTCAGGGTGGTGTTTGGCACAAACTCAGCGAAACTGCGAGAGAAACTTTTAAGTGCCGGGTCTTAGCTGACATTACATACAGCCATGGACATAATACGAGATGGCACCAGCACAGCTGGGAACCTTCGATGCAAGAACACCAAGCGGCTCACGTGAACTGACGCAGTGCGCAGACAAAAAGCAACAGTTCCAAAGAGCACTGAACAAAAACAGAATTACACAATTGAGAAGGCAGCAAAAAAATATGAAGCGTCTGATACATACAAGCATATTCATAAGTGCAGCTACTGCAGAAACAAAGCACACGGTGCAAAAAGTGAATGTCCCGCTAAAGGAAGACAGTGTAAAAAAAAAAAAAAACCCTTGCATGGAGTTTGTCACATCTTCAGATAAAGAGGAAGACGAGCTGTTTATTGATGCAGTAAGAAACGAATCGATAAATGAAACCTCTTATCTTTACAACGATTGACAAACACGGAATGTAGCTTGAACACAACACTTCGTACAAATACGGCCCTGATTGAAACAAATAATGATAATCGAATCCTTGATGACAGCAACACTCAATAACACTCACAAAACAATTACTGTATATTGACAATCCTGTTAACGTTATTTTTAAAATGTTCCCTTTTCTTTTTCATAGCTTCTTAAACACACTACGTCTCCGCTGCGAATATATATATATACCCCGATCTACATACTCTCAAATAGATAAGCTACACACCGTGGCGTAATTGTAGAGGCTTCGCTTCTATCGCCTACATCCGAGGTTCGATTCCCAAGAGGGGATGTACTGAGTATGTACGTGCACTTCTCGGTTCATTTTAACCTCGCATCTCCTTGGTTTGAGACGTATGAAAAAATATGCGGTTAACGCAGAATCATGTTACGTTATTTTTAAAATCTTTCCTTTTCTTAGCACAAGCACAGCTGAGAAGCTTCGATGCATGTACTCCATAACAAAAAATAACGCATTTAATCACACTTTCAATTCCAAGCAAAGGGGAACTTTTGTCAATGCATGATGTCCTGGTACATCGATGACACTGATGAGAGAGAGAGAACAACACTCATATCAATGACAAAACAATTACATTAACAATCATGTTACATTATTTTTAAAATATTTCCTTTTCTTTTTCATCACTTCTTTAACACACTACTTCTCCGCTGCGAAGCGCGGGTATTCTGCTAGTTAATAAATAAATAAGACTGAATGAATTACTCATTGAACAAAAATTCAAGAGTGAGCGTCAGTAGACATTGCATCCTAGGAACCAAGTTTGCCAACTATTCTATAACATTTCAGTAATTATTTATTTACCTCTCTGATGCTGATCTTTCCGATCATTAAATAGGTCATTACGATAGCAATTGCCAAGAAGAATCCATAATTAATTGTAGAATTATGGTATTTGAGGGTTCCTTTTGAGTGCCTCTTTCTCTTGCACAATTTGGCTCAAAATCTAATCAGCACATCATCATCTCATAACAGGCTTAAGTTTTGAGATTGGCATTTTCCGTCCAGCCGTTAGCTGTCAACCGTCCTCAAGAAACTGTGACACACAGACACACCCATCATTGAGATATCGATGTTTTCTGTATCAGAGAGAAATTTTTGATGAATCTAAAACTTTCACTCCTCTCCTATAGACGATAGGTTATGGTGGGGGAGAGCGCAAAGCAATGAATTTACAGTGTCCATTCACTCTGTTAAGCATTTTTTGTTAGTTGGCCATTGGCTATATTGTCTTAGTGTTTCAATAAACATTTTTTTTTTTTATTGTAACAACTTGCTTTTATGTATGTAACTTTGTGATAAGAAGTGTTCATTGATTCTTATTATATAGATGGAAAACTGATGTATTCATTTTCTTGAAAGGTTTGAGACTCTTTAATGTCTGGATTATTAGGCCACTTGTCTATTCAAAGCCGATATCTTTTAGCTCCCTTAACCTGGGATATTGGCTTGATCCTGGATCACATCCGTTGTAACAACCAGCAGCTTCTTTGAGCATGGGGTGGGACCTTTTATCAAACTGTAATCTTGTTTACTTGTTTAAATTAATCTAGTCAGGCAGTGTTTGCTTTTCTTAAGAATCTTAGTACCAATTTGTTTTTACTATGCTTAGTTTCAGCCAGAACAGTCATTTGCTGAATAGGACCTTGCTTGTTATTAGGAAGCCCTAAGGTGTTTGGCTAGTACTAATCAGTATTTAATATTACGGGAAACATTGAAAAAGGAAAAATCAGGTTGGCTAAACCTAAATAGTAAAATACAGTATCTCAACAACAGAACAGATTTAATGTAGTTATGTTTTAAAGACAAAAAATGTGTAAATTAGGTTTTGATTGGTTGAATAACAGGAATGAAAACGTGGAGTGCTGTTTGTCCTACTTTATCTTTGGCGTTTCATAAGAGGACATGCTCTTTAGTCAAAGAATGAAGGTTTGGTGGAATTCTCAGCACATTGCATAATGCTTTTTGTTTTTTTACAGAAACCATAATTGCACAATGTACTTCAAATGCAGTCTCGTGCATATGGCTTGATTTTTATGAAGAATATTTAATCATCCTATCCCTATGCTTTGTCTCAATGATGAAAAAATTTCCATCAATTTAAACTCTTAATGTATTTTCATAGTTAGATTTTGCATGCCACTGTTGCCAGATTTATATCTCTCTATTATAAAAGAAAACCTTGAGATGAGACTATTGCCAAGAGATTTTTTTCAAGTCCCGCCCTCCTCTCAACCATTTACGGTGAACGGCCCACGCCCACGGTCCTCTCACCTCTCATTCGTGTGAATGCTTTTGTCAGACACAGTTTATGTGCTCTCAGCTCATATAAATTTTTATGTTTTCTTCAATTTAAGTTCCCAACAAAAGAAGACTTGTGTCCAAATCTTATTGAAGAATTTCATCCCGAAGGGTTATCAGCAGAACAAATGAGTACATGGGCAATCCTAGCACTGAGAAATGATGAAGTCAAATGAATTAACATGAAAATTGTTGATCGGTTACACAGCAAATTGGTTAAACTATGACCAGTAAACTATGCTGAAACAGTAGGTGGTGATGGTGCGTAAGATGAAAACATCAACTTGTCATATCCTGTAGAATATCTACAACCATTAACACCGTCCAAATTACTGTTGAAGAAGGATGCATCGTAATGTTATTGTGTAATTTATATATGAGTGATGGGCTATGCAATAGAACAGGATTAGTCATATTCAAAATTGGTTGAACAATTCTTACATGTAAAATTTTAACAGGTGACAAAAAAGGTAATGTAGTACATCTTTCATTGATAACATTAGACACCAAAGAAGATCTTGATATGCCATTTGTATTAAAATGTTTACAGTTTCCCGTTAGAATAGCTTTTGTTATGACAATTAACAAATATTCAAAAAAGTCGGTTTATTTATTAGTGAGAAAGAAACGATATTCACTCACAGGCAGTTGTACGTTGCATTGTCACGATGTAACTCCAAACACGGAATCAAAATTCAATACGATATTGACGAAAAGTTAATTCCAAATACTGTTTTTACTGAAGTTTTACAGTAAAAGTATAAATTTAAAAAGTATTTGCATGTTAATTTCAAAGCCAAACAGAAGAAAAACATATAATGCAACGAATACCTCTAACGCAACATGAAACATAATTTTCTTTCGATTTAGTACGTTTTACTATTTTTTACTATGGTTAATTACTTGCTGTAATGTAAAATAGTTAGGCCTATTATGCATATGTAACAATTCCCATGAAAATAACAATCTGTTTAAATTGTACATCCACATCCCCATATGCAAGGTTGCAGAGCTGCAAAGTGGCTAGTGCGTAGCAGCCGCCCGGGGGTTGGCAAGCGGGGGAAGAGCCCCCTAGTTTTAAATATTGCCCAGAGTTTTCTGAATTGTGTCTGCTGCACCCCACTTTAGTGTCATACTTAACAAATGCGTTCACTACATTTGAATCTGGTGTTAATTTAAATAATAGAGAGTAATGATCATGTTATCAAACTAAAAAAACACTGTTTAGATGTCCCATCTCATGGTTCCATGCAATGTAAAAGTGTACTCTAATTCCAGATAATTAACTGCTGCATCTAGTTTCACACCTTTATCATTATGTCAAAGGCTTCTAGCTTCAAGACTGGTGGCTCTGAGGCTAAGGATCTGTGCTGGTATCCAGAAGGTTGCTGGTTCGAATCTCCATCACTGCCAAAAAGAGATCCTACTCTGCTGGGCCCTTGAGCAAGACCCTTAACCTGTAATTGCTCCAAGGGTGCTGTACAATGGCTGACCCTGCGCTCTGACCCCAAGGGGAATGGGAAAACTAACAAATTCCTAATACAAGAAATTGTATAAGGCAAAATAAAGAACAAGAAAAAAAAAGATTGTAGTATTTCTGAAGCAAATAATTTGCCTGAATGTGAAACCTTGGTTATGTGATATAAGTTTATTTGAGCAGCAATTTGTTTTTTTATTGTTAATATTATGCTGTATATATATCTAATTATTTGCTCTGGGTTGTTTTGCTTGTTTTTTTTTTTAATTTACATTTTTAAATTCCTCTTTGCAGCATACGACTTGGGATCTTTCTTAGAAGGTACCCAATGGCAAGGGTCTTTGTAATTATATACATGGTGAGTAGATGGCACATTAATATGATGATTTTCTTTTGACCAAAACTCCTTTATGTAATACTTTGCAAGAAAGTTCATGACATGTTTCTCATGTCTACTTCCTCCTTGGAGGCTCACTTGTAAAACTTACAAAAAGAGGCTGAAGCTCATTCAGGATATGTAAAAAAAATTATTACACATAAACAGCAAATGATCAATGGAAGGAAATAATAAAAACCACCTTGCACATACAAAAAAATGTGAGACCTTGCTAGTGTGATGAAGTCTGCAGTCTGATGTTGGGCTAGCTGCCAAAAGTAAAGATGTTATCTGCCCTTAATGCCTGTTGCCATGTCTGTCCAGCCACATGCTCCATCTCCTTGGGTGGACCAGTTTCAGTGCTGGGAATTACACTGTCTAAAGGTTGTTCCATTTACAGTGCAGCCTCAAAGCCACAATGACAACATGATAACCACATCACCAACAAAAATAAATCAAAAGACAAATGATAGTTTTATACTTGGCTTGTATTTAAAAAATCTTTCGGCTTATAATTTCACAAACAAGCTCTTTTGGGAGACCCTAGGCAAAACTCAAAGGTGAATGCAGCAATCAGCAAAGGTGCTGTGGCTGCTATTATATTGCAGATGTTTGGAGGATAGAAGGTTATAGGGGGCAGCAATTCAGAAGTCCCAAAACTGAGCAGATCAACAGATGTGCAACTCCACTGTATCTCGGGGACTGGTGGTTTTGGGGCCTCAGCATGCCACGGTGCGGTAACAAGAAAGCAATCGACATTTAACTAGGAATCTTTGTAGAAGTCTTTGTTAAACAAATAACTTCCTCAGCCTTTCTCTTAGCAGATCCAAGAAATGCTTTCTCATGGTTTTATACAGCAAAAGAATGAAAAACAAGGCAAGCAATGCATAGCAGAATGGAAAAGCAAGCACTGCAACAAAGTAATAATATTAGTAATGTTCAGATACAAAAATATAAACTGCTTAAAATAAATTAAAGGAACACTTTGAAAACACAAAGTGGATATCTCTAATAATATGGACTGGGTAATGTGTTAGGAACGAAAGGATGCCATAGCAGTTGATGGAAATGAAAATTATTAAAGTCAAAGACACCCTGAAAATCAAAGTGATAAAATGATGCAGCAGGCTAGTCCGTTTTGTTGAAATTTCATTGCAGCAACTCAAAATTTATACTCTGTAGTTTGTATGGCCCCCACGTCCTTGTATCCATGCCTGACAACGTTGGGGCATGCTCCTAACGAGACAACGTCTGGACCAGGGCATCACTGAGCTCCTGGACAGTCTGAGGTGCAACCTGCCGGTGTTGAATGGACTGAAACGTAATGTCACACCCAGAGGTGTTCTATTGGATTTGAGTCAGGCGTGCGTGGGGGCCAATCAATGGTATAAATTCCTTCATCTTCCAGGAACTGCCTGCATATTCTCGCCACGTGAGGCCGGGCATTGTCGTGCACCAGGAGGAACCCAGGACCCACTGCACAAGCATAGGGTCTAACAATTGGTCCAAGGATTTCATCCCAATACCTATTGGCAGTCAAGGTGCTGTTGTCTAGCCAGTAGAGGTCTGTGCGTCCCTCCATGGATATGCCTCCCTAGACCATCACTGACCCACCACCAAACCGGTCATGCTGATCAATGTTACAGGCAGCATAACGTTCTCCACAGCTTCTCCAAACTCCAGACCCTTTCATATCTGTCACACGTGGTCAGGGTGAACCTGCTTTCATCTGTGAAAATCACAGGGTGCCAGTGGTGGACCTGCCAATTCTGGTATTCTATGGCAAATGCCAATCGAAATCAACGGTGCCGGGCAGTGAGCACAGGGCCCACTAGAGGATGTCGGGCCCTCAGGCCACCCTCATGAAGTTTGTTTCTGATTGTTTGGTCAGAGACATTCACACCAGTGGCCTACTGGAGGTCATTTTGTAGGGCTCTGGCAGTGCTCGTCCTGTTCCTCCTTGCCCAAAGGAGCAGATACTGGTCCTGCTGATGGGTTAAGGAACTTCTAGGACCCTGTCCAGCTCTCCTAGAGTAACTGCCTGTCTCCTGGAATCTCCTCCATGCCTTTGAGACTGTGCTGGGAGACACAGCAAACCTTCTGGCAATGGCACGTATTGATGTGCCATCCTGGAGAAGTTGGATTATCTGTGCTACATGTGGGGGGTCCAGGTATCGCCTACTAGTGACACTCACTGTAGCCAAATGCAAAACTAGTGTAAAAACAGTCTGAAAAGATGAGGTGGGAAGAATGTCAGTGGCCTCCCCCTGTTAAACCAGTCATTCCTGTTTTGGGGGTCGTCTCATTGTTGTCCCTCTAGGGTACCTGTTATTAATTTCATTAACACCAAAGTAGCCGAAACTGATTAACAACCCCCTCTGCTACCTAACTGACCAGATCAATAGCCCAGACGTTTCATTGACTTGATGCCAAACTCTGATTAAAAAGTGTTCCTTTAATTTTTTTAAGCAGTATATATTGTATACTCCATATGAAAGAATATTTTATAAGCAGGCTGTTTTATATGAATGCAAAACTTATTACATATATCATTAACTAGCTGTGACCCACAGCTCCACCCACATAAGATGTGAAACAGGACAGCGAGGCGGGCCCTGCCTGGCTCCCTACTTCTGATGTCACACTTCACCCTCCCTTTGACCCGTAGCCTCTGTCTCAGATTAGTGCAAATATATCACTCCTGCAAGCGAACTATGATTATTAGCATGATTAGAGAAGTCGCAGAATCAGCCCGGAATGTTCAAGCAAATTCTAGAAAAAAGCTGATTTAAATCCGTTAAGTAGTTTTCTCGTGGAAAGCGGACGGACTTACAGACAGACGTTGGATTTTATTTATATATATATATACATATACACACACAGAGATATCATTAATCTTCTCTGCTGTCTGCTTCATGAGGAAATCAAAACTGTCAGTGCTGTTTATTTAAGTACAAGTGCATACCTTTAGTTTTATTTGGAGGGTGTAGGTGGCATGTTACTTGAACGTATCAGCAAAGCTTCTGTTTTGGCCCTTGCATCATGGATGACTGTTGATGCAAATGAATTAAATTACTTTTTTGTTTATCTTGAGGCATCTTCTATAAGAATGGTTGGCCTATTGCACACGTTAGATAGATATATATGTAGAGAATCTACAAATGCTAATCACAGATTATTAAAACTAACCTTTACAGTGGGAAACTATTATATCTAGACCACACAGTAGTTGACTGTTAATTTGCACAACTGATCTTTTCAGTGTTTTTTTGTTTTCTCTCAGGTTTGTAGAAGTAGAAAATAATTTAATTCCTTAGCTGTTTACATTTGTGCTAATCTGTACATTTTTCCATGTCCATAAATGTAAAATATG
This sequence comes from Polypterus bichir lapradei, assembly GCA_026402145.1. Taxonomy (NCBI): domain Eukaryota; kingdom Metazoa; phylum Chordata; class Cladistia; order Polypteriformes; family Polypteridae; genus Polypterus; species Polypterus bichir. The sequence goes on along the minus strand of JANRMT010062797.1, from coordinate 22,222,378 downwards.
AAATCTATGTACACAATTTACCCTTATTGATTTGGTACTGTAATGCATGCTGGTAAATTTTACTGTACATTCTACATAATTCTTATGTTTTCTATACAGGCTATCCTGCATTTTTGGGTGATGATTGTTCTTCTGACTTACACACCAGAGATGCATAACAATCACCCTGGTGGCAAATAGGATCCAAATACTTCCGGGGGGTGTTATACAGGCTATCATCCTTTTGGTACTTCGACTGATTTGCACAGAAAACAGCATTTTCCAAACTGCTGTTCTAATAATGAGTTTGCAGCCACCTGCTGGACAGCTGGTAGGTCCTTTCATAAAATCAGAGACCTAGCTGCCCTATGTGTCTCTGGCTTTATAATGCTGCTTTACTTTTATTTCTGTATATAGAGAGGTGAAATTCTTAATTATATTAACTTTTAATAAAGTTACTGTCAAATAAAACTACATCGATTGCTGTGTTTTTTTTCTTTAATCATTATTCTTTTTTTGTGGAGAACAAAAGGTTGGTAAGACATTTTATGATATAGCCTTTGACTTGGAACGTCTCACCTATAACTTCAGTTTGCATCATTGATGATGATTAAAAAAAATCTCTGCTAAACAGTCTTTGACAGCAGTTTTTGTTTTTTTTGTTTTTTTTTTTACTTTTGTCATTTTGAACTTAAATTGTGTTGTTATTTATTGCAATGCATGACATGTGCTATGATAGAACGTTAAACAGTTACCAGTACATCTAGGGCTCCAACAAGAGAGGCCCTTTTGTGGCCTGAAGTTGCACTCATCACCAAAGCAATATCATTTCCATTTTATTGTGTAAGTGGGTTGCAGAGGGGCTGACTCATGAGCTCATAGTTACCCTGAGGCTTTGATTTATGTCCCACTTACACCTGGCATTACCATGTGTTTTGAATCTGGATTATGCCCAGGTATTATTTAGCTGCACTGCTGCCTCGCAGTTAGGAGACCTGGGTTCGCTTCCTGGGTCCTCCCTGCGTGAAGTTTGCATGGGTTTCCTCTGGATACCCCAGTTTCTTCCCACAGTCCAAAGACATGCAGGTTAGGTGCATTGATTCTAAATTGTCCCTAGTGTGTGAGGGTGTGTGTGTGTGCCCTGCGGTGGGCTGGTGCCCTGCCTGGGATTTGTTCCTGCCTTGTGCCCTGTGTTGGCTGGGATTGGCTCCAGCAGACCCCCGTGACCCTGTATTAGGATATAGCGGGTTGGATAATGGATGGATGGATGGATTATTTAGCTGGATTTTATTTACACCTGACATTAAAATTTATCTCCAGTATTTGCATTGTAACTTGATCAAGATCAAATATCCTTTTCCATAGGGAATTTTTCATATTATCTATTGCTTACATGGTGGTTGTATGCTGATCAAAAACACATTTACATTTAAAGTTGTGTGAAATGTATTGGTTATCTATTCTGACCACGTCCAAATGTATTCTGAGTCATCACATGTACACTCGCATTTGGGTTTTAATGTGGTCAAGTGCTAGCTAATTGTGATTGTGGGATCATACGACAATCATTCCTAGGTCTCATATTTTGTTTTGTAGTACGTACACCAAATGTTTTGTCGTAGAATCACACCACAATCTTTCCCAGGTCATACATTTTGCATTGTGCTAACTGCTTGTGGTTAGCTGTAAACCTGCAATGTCTGGATTACAAAGGCCCTAATCACCAGACTACTTTTACGCTGAGCAGTAGGAGACCTCCCTATCCTCTGGTGTGCAGGGACTGCCAATAAGCACTGCGAGCAGAGTGCATCCTGGTGGCATCAGCTGAGCTCTCTGGATTTATACCATATGTGTTCTCTCAATTTTTAAGAACATGCTTACTCCAGCACAGGGTTATGGAGTGTTGGAGCCTGCCTGTTCTGTAAAGTGAACTACCATTTGCATGAACTTGATTTGGAGAAGTACATGCAAATACAAACTTAATACAGATACAAAAGGGAAATGGTAATCCTTCCCCAACAGCTCCCCAAACAACCATTTGTGGATAAGTACTTTTATAAAATCTGGTAGCAGTAACAGATTGACCTGAGTCATTTACCAGATGAAAGTAAAATAAAGTAACATTGACCCTGAAAGGTGAGTGAATAGAGTGTAACAAAGGGAATGTGACAGGTTGGAAAAGATCTTCATAGGTTTATGTTGCAGTTTGAAAATGTAAAATGAATCCACAGTGGGGAGGTAGCAGCAAGTGTCTATGGCTGCTGCCTCACCTTGATAGGGATCCTGCAATGGGGAAACCATAATGAAGAACAAAACAAATACAGTACTTTCAATATTGGACCGATTATTGCATCTGGTGAAGGTGAACTTCTGCGGCTGTCTCAGAGGAGTCTTTGGTAAGGTTTCCTGTCTGTAATTGATGTGTTGATTTCCCATGTTAGAATGCTGGAAATGGTGATACTTGGAAATCTGAAATTGACAACCTCTACGACCCAGATGTTCATTTGTAAAGATCAGATAGACCCTTTGCCTCACTTATTATTCAGCAGACTTGTGAGAAGGGGCTCTTTCATACCTATAGCAATATGCCTTTATTATGCCTCACTTTTTTTTATTAATAATTTTATTGTAATCATTCCATACAAATTGATCAATTTTTACAAAAAATAGGATTGAGATTGAAAAACAAGTCGACCCCCACCCCTGAGAGAGAGAACATGGCCAATGGGTTGAAACTTAAGGATTGTAAACATACCTAAATTGATGAGTTTAATAGACCAATAAAGTTTCAATAGTTTAAAGTAGTCTGAACAAATGTTGTTAATACAAACTGAAGCTTCTGGATTGGTATACAGTAGTTTGATCCATGCACAAATGTTCGGGCCAAACCCAAATTTCTGTAATGTAGTGAAAAGGTATTTCCATTCAATCATGTCAAATGTTTTTTCTGTATCCAATGATGATAATATTTCTGGGGTGTTTGACTTTGTTGGTGAGTATATTACATTAAACAGGCGTCGAAGATTGGAAGTGTCGACCCTTGATAAATCCAGTTTGATATTATGATATTACCGAAGGCAGCACTTTCTCCATCCTTCTAGCTATGATTTTTGAGAGTATCTTAACATCATTATTCAGAAGTGAAATTAGTCTGTATGATGCACATTGTAATAAGTCCTTATTTTGTTCAGGATAGACGGTGATTAATGCTTGGCGCAAAGTTTGAGGAAGAATTTGAATGTCTCTAGTTTCTGTAAATGTTGCTAATAGGAGGTGAGCTAGCTGAGCGGAGAATTTCTTATAAAATTCTGCAGGGTAGCCATCAGGGCCTGCTGCTTTCCCGCCTTGAAGTGACTTTATAGCATCTAGTAATTCTGATAGCGCCAGAGGTTTATCCAGTTCCTCTGCACTAAGAGTATCTATTTGTGGTATCTGTAATGTATCCAGAAATACATTAGATCATGTGTTGTCCTCTTTAAACCCAGTAGAATATAAAGATTTATAGTAGTCTCACTTTGTCTATGACTTCTCTTTTTATCTTTAGCCAAGCCAGACATTTTTCATTCTTTTTAGTTTTCTTTATGTTTAGTCATTCTGGTGAGTATTTGAGAGCAGGTGGTTGTTTGTTATAATATTTACTCATTTTTTTATTTAGTGAGCTTCTGTAAAAAGCCGAATACCCCCAAAGATCTATCTATTACATAGTGTCTTTCACGTGTATCAATCCCTCTCCTCTGAAAGTATTGGATCATCAAGGCCAATTAATTTGTTTTTGCTATACAATAAACTTGTGAGATTAAAAGGTGAATATGAGATGAGAGTTCAGAATTGCAGCATTTATTTCCTGGATATTCACATCTAATTGTGTTAACCAACATAGAATGCCACCACATTTTTCGGGCAAGCAAATGTATAGGGACATGTGACTAACTGGTGTTTTTTTATTTCCCAGTTATGTCCTATTAGATTGATTGTTTAAATAATAAATAGCTCTGAATATTTAAGCTTTGGGTTTCATCTGTGAAGACTGCAGTTATTAAAATGATAAACTAAGGTGAACATATGAGATAAAAAGCAAGCCATTAGAAAAGTGATAAAAGAGGAGAATTCGGTAAGTGACATTGCACCAACACCAATACTACAATTTGGAATGTACTGAAGAAGAAAGAAATCACTGGTGTACTGAGCAACAGGCGTTGAACGGTTCAGCCAAACAGCTGCTAATGACATAACCATTGAAGAAGACGACTTTAAAAGAAACAAATCCAGAAGCCATACCGCAAGATACAAACCACTCTTCAGTAGTTAACAAATGGAAAGCCAGATTGAAATTTGCAAAAAAAAAATGTCTACAGCTGGACCATAAAAGTTCTGGAGCCAATTTTGTGGATGCATGAGACCATGATTGAAAGGCCAAAATGTGGAGGGAGGCAGGATCTGCTCATGATCCAAAACTAACAAGCTCATCTGTTAAGCATGATGGTCACAGGGCTTGATTTTCCGATGGTAGCAGTAGAATGAATTTAGAAGTCTACAGAAATAATCCGTCTGCCAATTCACATGTAAATGCATCCAAACTAATTGGGAGGAACTTAGTCATGCAGCAAGACAATAATCCCAAACACCTTGCCAACTCAACAAAGGACATCTTCAGGTGGGGAGAAGGTGAAAGGTTTTAGGTTGGCCGAGTCAATCACCAGACCTTAGCACAATCTAGCCTTTCACCTCTTGAAGAGAAAAGAACCCTCGAAACAAACAACAACTGAAAAAGGAGCAGAACAAAGGAAGAACCCAACCATTTTGTGATGCCCATAAGTCAAAGGCTTGATGCAGTTGTTGCAAGCAAGGTATTTGCAACCAAATATTAAGTGTCATTTACTTTAAGGCTGCTTCTGTGTTTTTTACTCCTATACTTTATACTCCTATACTTGACTAAAGGAAAAAGAACACCATGGCAACATCACATTCTGTATCAATGGTTCTGCTGTAGAGATTATAAAGAATGCCAAATGGAGGCGACTGAAGCAAGCAAGCCTCCAACCTCCCATTCTCACCATGTTTTACAGAGGCACCATTGAAAGTGATCTAACCATTTGCATTACGGTCTAGTATGGACATTGCAGCATGTCCAACCACAAGAGACTGAAGAGAATAGTGAGGTCAGACAGTGCCAGTCAAAGCTAATTTGGACAATGCCCCTGGTGGTCCATTGTGGATAGTCACCATAAATAGACTTTGACCACCTGTTTCTGGCCACCCTCAGTATCTGGAGTATGCACAAAATGTTAGCCCTTTATATAAATACACTGGACTTTAAGGACATGTATCTTTACTTTCATAAACAGTGCCCTGCAGGTAACAGTAACCACGCAATAAAATCATGTCAGATTTTGATGATCCCTGGGGCGGGGATGTCCCCTCGGTGGCTGGAGCATTTGCCCCGTAACATTCATAAATGGAGCACCCAAATATCTTCAGTATATAACAACAACAAATTGGCCTGTTAGAGGTGACTATAGCTTTGAATCCACTATCATCTCTTATGTTTTTCGACATTTACAATCTACTTGGGCAAGACTTAACAAATGGAATGTAACCTTTGCCTTTACTGCCCACCCCATGTTGTCATTAGTTTAGAAGGAATCATTTCTTAAGAGTTAAGTAATTAAACTAAGCAGTGTAATGCTATAATATTTTAATTTAGTTGTGTTATAGCTGATTACTTTTTCTTTTCAAAAGCTATGAGAATGTACCTGAATGAAACCTAGTAACCTATCCTTAATGGATCATGGCGCGCTTCCTTGGTTTTTAATTTTTGCCGCCCTCATACACGCGCGTTTTCAGTGTACGTAGAGGGCAAAACTCCTCCCCTCGGAAGTCAGACGTAATAAAAATGAGGAGATGATAACGGCAAGTTCAGATGTCTGATGTGTGGAATAGTGGGGTCAGCCGACTTCCTCGCACGAATTCTCACTTTCCTTCCCTGAAATCGTATTGTCTAATAGATCGGTTTTCAGTCGGCATTTTTTTCTTTTTTAATTTGTAATTGAAGATCAAATTTGTATCGTCATATATGAAACCGTCATGCGCTCTCCGCAATGGAATTGTTCTGGAATACGCAGGGTTTTTCTTCCCGTGCTTGACACACAACATCGGTTAAATGATGCTCGAATAAAATCAACTTCCCTGAGCGACTGCTTGAATACACGCCTCTTTGGAATGAAAACTGCCAGAGAAAGCAGCGCGAACACTAGAGTGGAAGTTTTGTTGGTCCGCCAATGGCCCAGGGTGCCGCGCGAGGCGGCTGTCCACGTCCCCCCTGAGAGAACGAGACAAGGGCCGACATGGCAGTCGTCGAGTTGGCAGCTATCGCTTATCTTAGTTTGCCGGGTCGTTTGTAGGCTTTCTTTTTGTACTTGTACTTTTCTGTGGAATGGCGCTTTTATCGATGCGTGACTCACCGGGCGAAGTGCAGTTGTAGACGGGGGTGACGGAACTTGTGGACTTAAAAAATTAAAACACCAAAACATCTCCCCCTGCGTTTCTGTCGACCGGCATTAAAACGATGACATCCTGGTTAGGGGGGATTGGCTCTGGCCTCGGCCAGTCGCTGGGCCAGGTGAGCGGCAGCCTGTCGTCCTTTACTGGTCATATTTCGAGTTTCACTAAGGACATGCTATTGGAAGGGACTGAAGAAGTGCCAGGTAAGATATCCTCTTTTAAATAATGTAGCGTAGCTGGTATTAATATGACCTCAAACAGACTCTTCAAATGTGGTTGATAATATAGATACTGGTATCTTACAACTTTCCTTTATAGTTTGTGCAGTAAATATATGTGGGTCTGCTGTGTCTGAAGGCGTGGCTGCGTGTGCTGTGGTCTAACATGTCAGCATGTGTATTTGTGCCAGCTGTGCTCCACTGCTTCCATCTGCACACACTCTACGTCAGAGTACACCTTCTTTCCTGCCGTGGTCCAGTGCTTTCATCTGCGAGAGTACCTACGCATACATTGGCCAGCTGTGTGTCTGTCTGTCTGCGCTGCCTGTGGTCCACTGCTTTCGTCAAGATGCTGGTCAGCGGCGGCTGCTCTCAAAAATGAATTGTATTTAATTGCACTTATGAATTTACTTTGTTATAACCGTATGTAGTGCACTGTTTCCCAACCGGGAGTATTCGCACCACTAGGGGTACCTGATGTGTAAATTTGAGTCAAAACACTTTCACTATATTTGTTGCTTACAACATAATAAATGTGCAAAGTAAATAAGTAGTGAAGTTAATTTCTGACACATTTTTTGTCTATAGTCCTATGTCTGTTACTGTACAGTACATGCCTCATTTAGTTCCCCTCAGGTATGGTCACCTTGTTGTGACTGAGAAAAGCTAATGTGCTGATTGATACACATTGTGAGTTTCTAGGGCGTTCGTGTTTTTTTATAGATTTAAAAGGTGCAGTTCCACCGTAGCTGCTATGATTTACTTGTTGATGAAGTACTAGCAAACATTTCCATGAAGACAGCCCATACATAATAGCACCTCTGCACCAATCATCCCTTCTTTGTTGGTAGGATGCACTTTTGCCATTGAAAATTTGTCAGAATTAAATCTAAGTCAAAATAATCTGAAGAAAGCTGCAAACATCTCTGCCAAAGCTCTTGCAGTATTTGCTACTTGTGGCTAAGTTAAAGTAACTTTATTCTGTCACAGAGGAGCTTATTCTTCTTGCCTCCATAATTCTGGTGGAGACGGTGGTTGATAAAAAGCAGGGTGATACTCTTAAGATATTTCCATCAACAAATGATACCTTCAGCCATTGGATTGATAAATTGCCTATAATGTCTCCTTTTGGCATATAAACTGAAACAAGCAGGTCAGTTTGCATTGCAGCTAGACGAATAGACATTAGTGCCTAGACACAACTGTTTATATGTTACTAGGCTGACTCGCCTTTTAAGGCGACCGACTTTTAAGTTGACCACTTCTTAAGGCAATTCAATATGTAGATCAATTTGATATTTTATACAAACTCATTAATTTGGTTATATTGCATTTGAGCGGTATTACTTTAATACTCGTAGTTTGTTATTTTTGTGATGAAATTTAAACTTTTTTTCTATATTGTGGTCGCCCTTTTGAACCCCCCTGATATTTACTATTTAGTGAGGCATTTGTACTCCATCAACATTATTTCCAGAGACATAATTTTGTCTATTTTTCCAGCGCATCGCGTACAAAAGCAAGGGAATGATGGGAGCACCAGAACTCTGCTCACATCATGTCGCTTCGTACCGCAAGCTGCAAGTAGTAAGTCTGTGATAAGCGGAATACCGCTACGCTTTCCACTCACGGGACGGAAGGACAATCCCGACCGCTTTTATATAGTAAGAAAGAAGAAGATATCACACAGTCTGGAGTAGAAAATCATCTTTTACCTGGAAAAACGAAACTACAAATCCCATCGTGCATTGCAAAATGGACGGGGCGTGTGTGAAACTCCGCGCCTGCGTAGCACTCACGGGACGGAAGGACAATCCCGACTGCTTTTATATAGAAGGATAATATATATCTCTCGCTATCTATCAATACCTATCTATCTATCCTTAACCTCAGGGCCCTGTTTAAAAGGGTTACGATAAGGGTAAGGGCTGAGGTAAACACTAACACGGACAAGAAACAAAACTTTAACATCGGAATCCCCCCAGAGTCTTAATCTCAGGGACCCATTATATACAGTATATATATATATATATATAAAAAATAGCACTGACCCTTGTGGAGCACAACTTTATGCAGCTCTGATAGGGTTTCTGTCATAAAAGTGTATTCTGTCTTGCAAGACACTTAACAGGAAAGAATATAAGTGAAAATATTTTTAAAGTAAAAGACTTTTCTTTTTTTTAAGGTCAGATTGATTGATTGGAAAATGTACATTCATGTATGTAATGATGGGGCATTAGTGATGACAGGGAGGTTGCACAGGCTGTCTGGGCTTGTCAGGAAGGTAAATCTGGACATAGTATGGATGCACTCTAATATTTACTGGGAGGCACTGGCCAGTAAAAGAATATGGCCCGAGTTAAACACCATTTTCAATAATGCGGTTAGATAGATAGATAACTTTGTTCCCAGGATGAAATTTTGCTTTTTCCAGAAGCTCTTAAACTGATAACCATCTTCCAGTCCAGACTTGTAAATCACAGATTGATTCAAAGTTTTTTTTTTTTCTTTTTCTTCAAGACTGTGGATCAACACATGAACAGCTACTTCATATTGATATCCGATGGCTGTCACGTGGCTAAATGCTGGTCAGACTGTTTGAACTTTGTGCAGAGATATGCACCTTCCTGCACACACATGCTGCTCTATTTAAAGACACAGAGTGGGTAGCATGTCTGGCATAATTTGCTGATGTGTTTGCAAAACTCAGTGAAGCTGGTTTATCATTACATTACACTCATCCTGAAATAGTACGACAAGCTGAATGGATTCATGAGGAAGGTTTAATTGTGAAAGGCCAAGTGTAAGGGTGGAGGTGTGACCTGGTTCCAAGGACTTGGTGCCAATTTTACCACCATTGATACAGACAAAACTCTAGTAGTGAAAGAGTGTAGTGTGACAAGAAGAGACCCAAAACATTGTAAAGGTTTGGGGCAGCCACCCGTATAATGTGTTCCTGGCTGCAAAAGTCAAAGGTTTGGTAGCAAGTAAAGTTTACAAGACAGTCCAAAACAGAACTGAATTCCAGAGGAAGGGAGTGAGGCTTTATAGGAAGTCTGGGGAAAGTGATGTCATCCTTGGGGGGCCAGGGCCGGAAGTGATGTCGTCCCTGGCTTAGACATATATACATAGACGCCTCATTCACTGTGTTGCCCAGTCGACACAATACGTCAGTGCATCCGCCACAGTGCAAGTGGCAAAAGTACCGTTTAAACTAATACAGGTAGATGTGGAAACCGGGTTTCCTGATGAAAAGACAATAACGTTTAAAACAGTATCATTTACATACAACAGATTTTGGCGAATCGTTTAAATACAATTATTTATATCCATTTATACACTAGTAATGGAAATTATTTTATAATAATAATAATAATATTTTATTATTATTATTAAATAATTCCTCCCATATAAGTAACATTTCTCAGACTGCCGTTTTCAATCTCTGAAACATTTCTAGACTTCGCCCTGTTCTTACGCAACACAGTACTGAAGTATTGGTTAATACCTGAGTCACCTCATGTATAGATTATTGTAATGCTGTTCTATCTGGCATCCCACAAAAATGTATCCATCGCTTACAACTTCTTCAAAATTCTGCTGCCAGGATAATAACCTGCTGTTCTAAATCCACTGAACATATTACACCGATTCTCTCTCAACTTCACTGGCTCCCTGTTCACTACTGAATACAATACAAAGTACTGCTCTTAACGTTTAAAGCTCTCCACAGTCTTGCTGCCCCGTGCCTCACTGATCTCCTACAGACTTGCACTCCCTCTCACTCACTCAGATCCTGTAATTTGAGAGTATTCAGTCTGGCAATATGGTGCAGCCTTAGTTTGTGGAAGACGGACAGAACTAAAGACATGAGCATAAAATGATGGTTGTCAATTTCAAACTGTGTTTCCTCAATGTACTTATTATGAAAAAAACACATCATCTGAACCAGTCTCAGCCCGAACAAACTGGTTGATCAAAGATACACTGACAGCTTGCCCTAATGTCGACTGTCAGATAACAAGCTCAGCTACTTTGACCACCTTGATTGTACCCTCAGAAGGAATCATCAAACCTCCTTTGTTTTTCAATGTGAGCAAGTGGTAGCTTTGATCATATGATGCCGGTACAGCATCTGTTACCAAACTTGCACGGCACACATCACAGGGCAGCTTTCTCAAAATCCCTTCTAAAGGCTACCTCCCTCTGCTTCCTGAAGTGGATTTCTTTGGGAAACCTTCAAAGTTTGAGAAATGTTAAAAGCTAACAACAATCTACATAGTTAGTGACTAACTACGTTTAGCCAAAACGTTGTATGGAGGCTAACTTGAGCACATAAATGCATAGCTTTGCTAGCTTAGCCTGGCGTAGCTAAAATAAAGCTTATAAAACGGGATTTTCTAATGGCCAAATATAACCAACACAATTGTTCAGCCTTACTTATGAAATCTAAACCCCCGGGATCTGATTTGGAGTGTACAGCGGTTTGTACAATCCCAAGCAGCACATGCGTGAGGCATCTTTATCCATTACTTCACTCCATAGCAGTGCCACTCGCAATATGGCGGCGACGTTGATGTACAATGCTGCTGGTCATGCGGTGTCTAGTAATTCTATGTCTATGGTCTCCGGGGCCGGAAGTGATGTTGTCCTCGGGACCAGGGTCGGAAATGATGTCGTCCTTGGGGTTGGGACCGGAAGTGGGGTGTCCCGAGTCAAGGCGGTGGCTCCTGGTGGGATTTCCCGGGAAAGGTCTGCAGGGAACTTAGAGCGTTAGTGCACCCTGCCTCCTATTCACACGTGTGTGACAGTAGGCACATGTAATCAAGCTTGAGAGTTAACTGAACTCAATTCACTGACACTAAACACAAATCTGCTGAACTGGACAGAATTCTGCTAAACTGGACTGGGTTAGGAATCCTTTCATTTTGACTGAGAACAATAGCAACCTCCTTATCAGACTGCAGAAACAGTTGATGAAGGTGACCTCAGATTGTGGCCTGAAGATGAAACATATAGAGAAGAAACTAATACAGATCTGGTGTAATGTGGAAAAGGAATACCCTGAGCTGGGCAAATATGCCCCTAATGAACTTTTACCTGTTGGATCAGCCTATTTATTTCAAAAGACTTTCTCATCTTTGGCACAAATAAAAACCAAGCCAAGGAAAAGGCTGAATGTAGAAAAGAATCTTATTATTGCTCTGGCCAGACTACCCCGAGAACTCGCAACAAGTGCCTCAAACAAGCTCGAGTGTCTCATATATAAAAAAAAAAAAAAAAAAAAAAGATGAATCTGCTTGGTTATTCAGACACATATTCTATACCTACAGATAGTTGTTAAATATCTTTAATATCTATCTTAAATATTTCTTTTGACAGTAATTTTTTGTAATGATATAAAGTTTAATAATATGAATAATAGACAGTATAAAATCTGTGTAAATGAACACATTTAAAATAATACCAGTTTGATGTGAATGAAGGGGGAACTTTGGTCATTTTAAAAGGATTTAGGTGGTACATAAGATTAAAAAAAGGCTGGGAAATGGTGTTTTTCTGGATTCAGTAACTGGGAAGACCAATAACGAACACTGAACTCATTGTAACCTTCATGAAACCAGTTTATGATGACATTTGATTTTGACTTGGAACATTATCATGGTGGAAGTAGCCATTAGAAGATGGCTAAATTGTGGTCATGATGGGAATTCACATGGTCAACAACCATACTCAAATAAGCTATAGTATTTAAGTGATGATTGATTGGTATTAACGGGCCAAACATTTGCCATGAAAACATTCTCCACACGATTACACCTCCACCACCAGCCTGGATTGTTGACAAAAGGCAGATTGGGTGCATAGACTGATACTGCTGGTGCTAACTTCTGACCATACCACCTGTATGTCTCAGCAGAAATTGAGATTCATCAGACCAGACTGTGTTTTTCTAGTCTTCAGCTGTTCAGTTTTGGTAAGCCTTTACCCATTGCAGCCTCAGCTTTCTGTTATTGGCTGACAGGAGTGGAACTCAACATGAACTTCTGCTCTTGTAGCCCATCTACCTTAAGATTAGACGTGTTATGCATTCTGAGATGCTTTTCTGCTTACCACAGTTGTACAGAGTGGTTATCTGTTACTGTAGCCTTTCTGTCAGCTCAAAATAGTCTCTCCATTCTCCTCTGACCTCTTTTATCAACAGGACTGCCACTTACTGGATTTTTTTTTTTTTTTTAATATGTCATTCAAAGTAAACTCTAGAGACCGTTTATGAAAATTCCAGAAGTTCAGAAGTTACAGAAATAATCAAGCCAGGCAGTCTGGCACCAAAAATCATGCCTAGGGTCAAAATTACTGGGTTCAGATTTTTTTTTCCCCCTTTTATGGTGTGTGTTATGACCTTAAACTGAAGCTCCTGATCTGTATCTGCATTATTTTAGGCATTGTACTGCTGCCACATGATTTGCTCATTAAATAAGGAAGTTCGTAGGCAGGTGTACAGGTGTTCCTAATAATTTGCTCCAGGAATGTATATCTGAGCCTGCCTCAATCAGCTTTGTCTTGTGTTGACGCTTGTCTTCATCAGCCATGGCTTTATCTGATGCTGTAAAATGTTGCTTTTCCAAATACTGTAAAGGCAAAGCACACTTAACACCACATATTTATTTTCGTATGGACTTAAAAGAGTGTATTTGTTTTATGTAGATTTTTATACCATCTACTGATATTAATACATATAAATGTAGTTTAATTGTACTAAACTAGCCACGGTACCTTTTGAAGACAAGTAATAGAATAATTAAAACATATTTGCTCTTTTTTGCCTTGTTTGTGCTCTCAGCACTGTTCCTCTCTCAAGCGCATTCTCTTAAAGCCTGCTTCTCAGACTCTTGTCAATTTTTTTCGAGGCATCATTTTCACCTCCTGTCCGGTTTTGCACTTCCTGTCTTTAAAGGCGACTCTCTCGCAGTGCCTCCTCCACTTTTTTTCTCCTCCACATGTATCACACATTAGTACTTCTTCTTTTGTCGTGTCACCAATGCCAAACTGACTGATCACACCAACCCCAAACTGATCAGATTTCTCAAAAGAGTTTGGACACACAGACCTTAGTGTTTTATTATATAGTAGATGAGTGTGACATATTTTTCATAATATCTTTATTTTGCAGTAGTAATTCATCTTTAATGTAACTCTAATCTATTTTCCACGCTATTACAATTTTCTTAATTTTTTTTTATACTGTTAATTTGTTATTGGAGCAAAATAAAATGCTGAATGAGTATTTGTATTTTACAATATATGAAATAATTCATATTCGTACTTGAGCCCTCAAGTCTTTAAATAATTTATTATGTGATGAATATAAATTTACATTAAATAATTGTATATCATATTTTTATTTAAATCTGTGTTAGTTAGACATCTACTTTTAATAAAATCACACTGTTAAAATGATATTGTCAAAGCAATAAAAATGATTATGAATAATTCAGGCCGAAGGTTCATGTCAAATACATTATCAGTCCAGAGTTTCTAGGGATATTTTACCATTGTAAAGTTGAGTGTAGGGGCTGTATAAGGTTTTGTAATAATCATACTGTTTAATTGACTGATTCCTCTTCTTTAAAAACAATTTCCTATGTTCTCCTATTTAGGAACAACAAAACTACCTTTCAAATTGGACTGTTCTCTGTGTCTAGGTTTTGAATAGCAATGTGTGAAGGTTTTTCCACTTGATGATATTGTTACTTTTCATCCAACCAAAACAATATAATGAGGCTAGCTGCAGTTTTCTCCTACATTTGTAAAGTGAACATCGAATAATCTCTGTCTATGTCTGGTAATGTCTGATCCAAAGCTCTTGGAAAAACAAAATTCATGCATACACACTGTCTCAGTTATATCTAGTGAGACTTTGGCTATGCGAGTGTAACAGAAGGCCTGAGAAAGAAATTCACTGTAATTATTTTCAGTAATATAAAATGACCTTGAGGAACGTATAAAGATGAGTACATTACAGTATGTGTTAACCAGAGCTTAAAAAAGTTTTACATTCTTATTCTTTTTTCCTACAAGACTAGTAATTTGTGATTACCACTCCTCTAAATTCCTGTTCTTAATTTGAAATGTTTTCAACAATGACACCCTTTTGCCCGCAGAGAGAGAGAGAGAGATTTATATAGAACACTTTATTTTTTTGTAAAATAAAAAAATGCGTGGTATGTTTGTAATTCCATTTATGAATCCATTGAAATTTAAGTATGTGATCTTATCTAGTAGCAGTTGGTGCTGGCAAGAATAAGTTTTGACTTGGCTTGGGTTACCCCACCCCTCAACTGTTTGTGTGCTCATGTGGTATAGAACAGATGGGCAATGTGAATTTTCCAGTATGAATTTTTTAGTGAGCAGCTTTCAAAGTGTTAGGAAAAATTGAAAGAAGACTGTGCTACCAGAATTAGTCCAGCTATGACATAACCTGAGTTGTATAGTCACTAAGAAAACTTACAGCTCTAGAAAGTTTAAAAGTTTGACTCAGACCCCAACTTTCATATATGGTAATTTTCTAACTAAGTTTTTCTTGGTTATTTTACTATTCTGTAATAGCTGGTATGTGTTAATTAATTGATGTTGTAAATTACGACGGATACACTCCTGTTATTTACATTAGTATATGGAAATGTAGGTGCTAGTGAATGAAGAGTCATTGAGATTGAGATACCACTGGGATCAACATAAAAGTTAAGGTTATGAGACCTTTTCAGTATCATGGTGTACAACAGTGAGAAATGTGGGATGACATGCTGCCTATAGCATGCAATCAAATTTCCATTAAAAGATGTATTTACTCTTAATGTGATCAAAGCTATTACATTATAAATTTTGTTTATATATGAAAAATCCAGTGATAATGCTCTAATGATGTAATTTCCGAGTACCAGATGTTTATTAAAAATACATTGAGAAAATGGAGCAAGCAGATGTGCAAAATGCGGTCAAAACTGACCATTACAGCACTGTGTGTGTGTATTTATGTATGGATATATATATTTGGATTTTTTGGACCAAGTGTTTACTGATTATAGGTTTAGATGAAAAGGAGCTGCACTATCTGAATGTCTGAGCTATGTTTAATTGCTCATAGCCAAACCAATGTTTTAGCCAAACTGTTTTGTAGAGAAGCAAGTTTTAAGCAAAAAGTAAGTTGGCTTTTTGAACTTGTATGTGAAGATTTTAATGTCTTTTATTTTGTTGTTGGTATTTTTTTTACAGGTTGCTCATTACTTCATTGACACATAACATTATGCAGTGTATGGGAGCAGTAGGAGTATATATTGGAACATAATTAAAAAGCAGTTCCCCGCTCATTTTTAACATGCATGTAATACACACATCCCCTGTAGATGCACTGGTAGTCAAAGTTTAAACTTTATTTGCATGTTTAGCTTTTGTTGCTTGGCTCAGATCACAAGGCAACACATAGCTCAGTGCTGGCGTCAACATTCTTGCAAAAAAGAATAAAGTTTAAAGCAAATTTAACAGTACATTTGTAACTGACATAATGGTGTGATTTTTATGAATCTGTTATACACTAAAACTGACAGATGTCACGGTTGAAGTAGTAGTCTTACTTATTTCAAGCACTTGAGATTCAAGGGCTGGATTCAAAGTCAGATAATAATTGTGCACCACTGACTCCACAGTCCTGGATATACTATTGACCTGTCACCTCTTTAAATAAATAATAAGCAGGTTCATCCAGAAGTGGCATTTTTGTAGTGGTTATTGTATGTGCAGGAATGCAATAAAGACATGCTTAATGCAGTTATTTTGCTTTAATTTTCAAGAAAAAAACATAGTAAATGTTTAATCCTTTTTTTGAAGGCAACATAGCAATTTAACAGCCTTGCTCTTGTCTTGAAATGCTAAATGAAATTTGCTTGAAAACAGCAAAGTAAGAAGTTGAAATGTCACAAATGGCATCATCAAAAATTTCCTTGGCACATGAACACAGCAGTATTTCCAAGAACCTAACACAGTGGAAAAATTCCACTCTCCATTCTCTTAGGATAATTTTCTGTTTTACCACATGTGCTTTCTGCAGATGTGTAGTAATTTATGATGAATGAACAGTCAGCAAGTTGACTCATTAATTCCATTGGCTCAAATTAGGCCAAAATTACAGTTCTGTAAATGAATACATGTATAGTTCAAGTATTAAAATAATGAGCAATTAATTGTACACTTTTGCATGAGCCCCAGATAATTCACTCAAGCAGCATTCAATTTTGAGCTTTAAGCAGTGGATGCAATTGTCAAAGACAAAAAGAGAAACACTGTTGGGTCAGATCTGTTAAATAATTTGTTTAATCTGTTTTTGCAGTTAAAAGTAGTTCACTTACAAATGGCATCGATCCTGACCCCTTACCTTCTTTCACATTAGACTGATACTGTCAGTGGCATTTTAATGAAACTTTACATTTACGGTTATAAGCACTGAATATATTCTTTTGTTCTTGTACAAAAATGGCATCAAACAATGGTATCTTAAACTGGTATGTAAAGGAACGAAGTTCAACCTTTTTTTGCCAATTTAATTGTATCCTGATAATGATAATTAATGGGATGTAGAGCAGACAACCCAGTAAAAACACAATGCTGGACAGCTCCGGCTTCTTCAGTGTTACTCCCTCTAACATGCTTATTATTAAAGAACAGCTTAAACAACCAGGACACCCAGAAAAATAGGATGAAAGTCATGGTGATGAACATCTTAAGAATTAAGTTTTTAATCTCCTAGTAAAATGCTGAGTTGTGTGCTGTATTCCAGTTAAAAACTATATAACTTTGTAATTTTCATATTACCACCAAAATGAAAACACTTGGAAGCAGTGGTTTGCTTAATTTAACCAGGAGCCCCAATTAAAAACAGAAGGTGGTTAGGACAAAAACCTGAAGCCACAGGGTTCCCCCTTGACTAAACTTGGGAACCCCCAGTTTAAAAGAATAGAAGGAAAATGATGATTGAGTCAATAAAGTGAATTTATTGTGTACGTTATCAAAGTGTTTTAATATGAATTAATTATACAATTCCATTAGTCACACATTGATAATTCAGAATATTTGACTAATAACAAAATGAGTCATTACTTATACAAAATGAAAACAAAACAGAATCATAAAGTCCCACCTCAAATGCAGTGAAGTTTTGAAATTGACCCTGCCACACACTACAGCCCAGTAGGCTCAAGATCATGAAAAAGTGAACCGAGGAATAATGCCAATATATTCTTTGGGTAACAATAATCAATCAGCGGTTTGAAGTGTAGATGGATGTACTGAATAAAAATTGTCCCCATTGTGTTTCTAATTCAATTTTTGCCTTTTTAATTTCTTAGCAGAGCTTAATTCTTCCAACACAAGATTTAAGGACTTGGAGTCCGTATATATGAGCCAGAAGTCTGAGGTGAGAAAACAAAATTTATGCTACCTTGAGAGATTTATACAGCAGGCAGGAATTACTGCTGCTCTACAGTGTGCTAAAACACCGTACAGTTTAATAATAGATTAATGTCATCTCTGGTTATATGATTACTTTTCATCATGATAGGTGTTTAATAGCTGAATGTAGATTTTTTTTTTCTGTTGTTCATTTAGTGATCTCATTACACTTCTTTTTTTATGTGTATCAATTTTTGCTTTTCACACAGACCTTCCCTGGATCATGTATATCTTGACACTTTGGGCTTTTTCTTTCTGTCACATAGTGTGTGAAGCCGTGTTCCTCTGCACACACTGCTCTGGTTTTAGGGAAATACATTCACATTGGAGTGAATTTTGGAATTGAAAACAAAACTTGACAATTGAATGTGGTGTTGAAATGAGTCTTCAATTCAAAAGCTATTTTTTCTTGGACATTTTTATATTGTTTGCTCTGGTCCAGTGTTGTCTCCATAGGCACCATTTTTATCAGAAACGTTTGTTATATCAATTCGCCATGAAGAGATTCACATTTTTCCCCACTCATCACTACAAATGTCATAGGGGTAATATATACAGTATACTGTGTGTGTGTGTGTGT
>JANRMT010062797.1:22182350-22198595 GCA_026402145.1 Polypterus bichir lapradei | reverse complement strand
ATGTATAAAAATAATCAAGTAGGATAAAATTTAGAAGGACTGGATGTTATATTTGAAGGTTGTGTGTTATTTTACAGTATGAACGTTTAAAGGCTATACATTCTGAACTGGAGGAAAAACATGAAGCAGCTGAACTTCAGATAAAGCAGCTGTCTTCAGAGTACAGAGGTCAACTGCAGCAGAAAGAGGTAAGAGCTTCGTGTTACATCATTTTACTTTGGTATGTGTTCACTGAAAATCAAAGTAGTTTCTTAATTAAATCTGGGAGTGATGTCCAGTGGCTTAAGTCTGAGCAGCTCTGGGTTATTATGTATGTGAAAGATTAACAATACAGCAGGTCTTATTTATATTGGTCCTATTCAATACTGGATATGCCTTTATTTGAACTTTTTTATGAACTTTGGCTAAGAAAATAGAAGTCTCTAACATTTTTGATATGGTGTCAGGGAACATTGGTGTTTATGGTCTTTAGTCACATTGTGTTTAAAGTGTGTATATATGTTTGTAGGTGGAGATAAGCCATCTGAAAGCACGACAGAATACCCTGCAAGAGCAGCTGCATAAGCTTCAGGCATCTGCACAGTCTTCCCAAACTGATGCTCCTGTTCTGCCCTTGACATCTACATCTACTGGATTTCTGTCTAGTGAACAGTACAACCGAGGGTTCCAAGGGGATGAAATGGACTTTGGAGATATGATCTGGTCCCAGCAAGAGATAAACAGACTATCTAATGAAGTGGTGCGGCTGGAAGCAGAAGTCGTACGCTGGAAACAGTTATACCAAGTCAGTACCTGTGGTAGTGTTATACATGGCCATTGAATTTTAATGTCAGTGTTCTATTGGGCTTGTTCCTTTCTTAAGCAGACTTTGTTTTGGTCCTCCCTTTTTTTTTTTTTTTTTTGCATAATGTAATCTTCTTTGGCACATAGGTGTTCAGAACACCCTGGTCTCAAGTATTTGTTGTCAGGCAGTAGTCTTTTTGTTTTTTGGCTGTGCATTGAGGACTGCTCTACCAAGTAAAGCACTTTGAGCTACATTGTTTATATGAAAATGTACTATATAAATAAATGGCCACAGGTTTTCATCCCAACCCTTTTCCTAATTAGCGAGCAGTTTTCACTGCTAATTAACTCCTTTTTCCTTCATTTTAATTGCCCAGTTTTTAAGGATTCAGTCCTCTAAATTGATTCATTTCTTCATTAAATGGCAGCCAAACAGAAATGAGATGTGAAACGAGCCAACAGATGACCAGCTAAATTGGAACATCAAATTCCAGCCAATTTTACTCCTACCCGTTTCTTAATGAGAAGCCAATTCTTACTGTTAAAGCCATTATTGAATATCATGACTTGTTGCTGCTTTCATTCTACCACAGCAGACTGTTGTCTGTTTTTTTCTAAGACCACCATCAAGATGTTTTGGTGACCTGAGCAGACCAACATGACCGAGCCCTTCACCTTTCTTTATTTTCAGGTTAGCTGGTCATGTGGCAGCTTGTTTTCTGTTTCATTATTGTTTGGCTTCTCAATAAGGAAAAAGAAACAACTAAGGGGTCTGAGTCACGCCCATTAAAACTAAGGCAAAACAAGTTAATCAGCAACAAAAACAGCTCACTAATTAAGGAGATGGTTAGAATGAAAACCTACAGCCACTGCACCCACCAGGACCAGAGTTTGACACCCCAGGTCTAGTGGGAGACAGTCCCAATATATATGAACTTGTGAAGCTAGTGCTTGATGAGATTATTCACAGTTAAGATTCCAACCCTGATAGACTTTGGTTTATGTTAATCTTGAAAGATCCTAGTGGTATACAATGATAAAATAAATTACACTGTGTTTTTCCCCAGATTGAAGAGAAGCATACAGTATGTGTTATGAGCAAGTGGATTCAGTTCCTTGTATGAGATTAAATATTTGAAAGGCCAATTTTACTTTGATGTTTGAGATCATATGAAGGGCCTCTCTATGAAATTAGTTGTTAAAGTATAGGAACATTATCATTGTCTTCTTCATTACTAAAATATGTCACAACATAGCTGGAAGATTAGGAAAGTTGGGGTGTGTTTGAATTTAAAACTTATACATTAAGAGGAGTGAGCTGTATTCTGTAATTTGGAATGTATATTCACTTGTGGCGATTGAGTGTGTATTTGTAATATCATTTTTTTTTCAAGACATCTAAATATCAAGGATCAGAGAATGTAGATCAGGAAGAGAAGCAATCACTACAGCGGACTATTAAGGTAAATAGGCTTCTTGTCATATCATTTAAAAGCTTATCAGGATGCAAAATACCTTTATTGTCACTGTATAATACAGTGAAATATCATTTTGAGCAAGCATATACATTCCTTAGATAAAAGTATATGAGTGGATAATAAACTGAGTAAACATTAAACTGAGAAGCACAGTTACTATTCACAGTTCCAAATACACATAGAATAATACTAAAGGTAAACATATAACCATAAATAGATAAATAACAAATAAAGACACAGTGAAGATTACAGTCAGTGTAATGATCATGAGTTCCACATGGGTCATGTATCGTGTGACTATGTGTGGTTGATGCAGATGTTCAGTTAGGTCAGTGGTGGTCTCTGTTATAGAAAGGGGCAGTGATCGCTGTGCATTTAATAGGCTGATTGCTTTGGGGTAAAAGCTGTTCCTCAACCTGGTAGTGCAGACATGCAGGCCTCTAAAGCACCTGCCAGAGGGCAAAGAAGTAAAAATGCTGTGGCCTGGGTGGGTTGGATCTTTACAAATGTTCTTTGCTTTTGTGCGGCGGCAGATAGTGAAGATATTTTCCAGTGATGGTAGTTGAGTGCCAGTGATTCTCTGAGCCGTTTTGATGATCCACTGGAGGGTCGTCTTGTTTTCAGGGGTGCAGCCAGAGTAGCAAGCTGTAATGCAGTATATGGTGACAGACTCTGTGGTGCATCTGTAGAAGTTAACCAGCAGCTGTTGTGGGAGTTGTGCTTTCTTCAGGCTCCTCAGAGAGTGAAGCCTCTGAAGACAATCTCAGCTCATTGATTTTTGTTGTCTATAGACTGAGTTCTTTGCGACGAACAGGCTGCATAGACCTGGCTTGGCCAGGGAGTTCTTTAGTCTAGCCAGAATGCCGGCTCTCTTATCCTGCTTCTGTCACTTGCGCCGTCTCCTCGCTGGAGTGGTAATCCAACTGGGCACCAATGTGCTGAGAAGCTCCTCCTGGCTATTGGGAGGTGGTGATGGAATACATTCCTTCATTTCAATATCCAGTATTTCTGGCAAGCTGTATGTTATGTGAACGGTACTAGACTGAGTACGGTTGCTCACTTTGCTTAAATGTAAAATAGTAATGATAAGATAAAGAAAAAAGCGATATCTAAATGGGGAGCTCCAGGCTACTGAGTCCATGTGCGCCGCCATCCTGTCTGTCAAGGATGTTCCATAGAAGATAACTTAATGGCTTGTTAATTATTGATATATGTATGGTTGGAGCTTTATAAGCAAGTATGTTCTATGAAGCTGAGGATTTGTGCTCAAGAAAAACAAACATGTATATCTATTAATACAAATAATGCGAGTAAATAGATTGGATGTCATTAAGTAAGTCTGTTCAATTGAATTAAATTGATGACTATCATCACACAATTAATGCTGCTAGTTGCCAGTACTACTTTTCGTAGACATACATATTTCGAGAAAAATACCCATTTGTGACTTCTGTACACCAATAGTTATACTTCAACAATAGTAATGAAGTCTTGACTGGATGTCTAAGTTTTTTTCTTCATGTACTTCAATTAGGAGTTAAAAGAAGAATTGAGCAGAGAAATTGATGAGCACCAGCATGAATTGTCTGTTTTACAAGATGCGCACAGACACAAACTAGCTGAAGTAATGCATCGGCATCGTGAAGAATTGGCAGAGTATGAGGAGCGAATTGAGGAGCTGGAGGAGCAAATACAATCTGGTCAGTTTTCCTTCTCAGTGTTGACATTTGTGTACAATTATACATCCATCTACCCAAGATGGCACACTGTATTTTAATTATCATTGCTGTGGTAGCACAAAATCATTGTAGTCTATGTTTGTCTACTCTTTTAGCTGTTGTGCACATTTTGTAATAATCTTTCTAATCACATCTAGCTCTGGGCACTATATTGTGCTAAGCAGGTTAACTGAACAATATGGTGACTAGGGTTTTTGTGTTAGTGGGAAAAAAAAATTAAGAGCTGTTCACTATAAAGATATGTCTGTCAATTCATCCTTATAACTGTGAAAAATACCACACAGCAAATTTGCTATTATAGGACATTTTTGAGGCTTTTCAAGAGCAAGGCAATGCATAATCAAATGATTGTGTTAAGTTAACTTTTTGCTTATTTCTGCTTTCCAGGAGCAACAAGTGGAGGAAATCCTGAAAATTTGAAGGCCAGTGATAAGCAGCATTCTCCTATAGCTGTAGAGGCTGATTTAGTTTCACTGAGGCAAACCAATGAAGAGCTGAAGAAAAGAATCGCTGAAATGAACACACTTCAAGAATCAGCCGAGCAGCAACGATTAGCCCTGTCTGAGGATTTGAGGCAGTCTCAAGCTGAAAACTGCCAACTGATACAAAATTATGAGCGTCTACAAAATTGTGTGGATGAGCTCCAGGTTCGTGTGAAGGACCAAGAAGAAAAAAGCATGCAAAGGTCACTCTTGGAGAATGAAAACAATGTGCTAAAAAAGGCATTGTCAGGTAAACATCACTTTCTATTTCGAATAAAAGTTACATGCTTTAGTTATAGAATATTAACTGTACAAGAATATATGCAATGGCTATAATAGTATTTATCCCTCTAACGCTCTTGGACTAGTTCACAATTTTTGTATCAATGACTGGATATTCTAGTGCAGCTGCATTTATATGTGAATATTGAACATGACTGGATATATTTTACAATGTGAATATTCAAAACTGAAATGAACATTATACGTACTCTGGACACCACTGTGTGGGTTCAGAAATTTTAATTGAATACCTTCTTCTGTCAGTAATGCACAATGTCAAAATAGAAAGAGCAGATTTTTACTTTGTTTCAAATGTAGGCTGCTCTCCTGGGCTTTCTAGCTGTTTTCTCTTCCCACCACCTGATGAAGTTAGCCAGTGCAGCACATAGCTTACTTATTTTACATTTTTGGTCACTTTGCAGAGCTGTGCCATGGCTTGGCACCTATTTCTCTGCAAAACGTTGTAAAAGCTAGTTGGTGTGGCAAAATGTACGGACACAGTTTTATACAAATGATTATGCATCTCTATTATAAGTGAAAAGAGTTTAACAAGACCTCTGCAAAGAACAAACTTAAACATTGGATATATCTGCACGTTTTTATGTGTAATGACTATTTGCTGAATTTACCAGACTAAAAAAGTGTACATTTTAGATGAGATACCAGATACAGTTTACATGTGTTGACTTAAATTCAGGTGATGTTTGTGCAAGCATCACACTGAATCACCCTATGCTAAAATCTCCTCATCCAAGCCAATAAAACTTCCCTGTTTGTTGTCACAGTGGGGAGTTGAGGCACGAAAATGAAATTCATGCCCAGAATGTTTAAACCTTTTTAAATGAGTACCCATCCATATATGCTGCTCAGTGGAGTTGCAAGAGCAAAAATATAAAACTGTAATACTGTTTTTCGGACGATTAATTGAAGTATTGATGTGTGATCTTTTTTGGTATGTAAAACCAAATTGTGTTTTAAAACTTTTTAGTTTTATGTTATTAATTCAGATGACATCCCTAATGCTGTGCATAATGTTTAAACAGTAAAATAGTAACCATACTTTTAAAATGCCTGTTAATAGGCTGATCAGTGCTTCTGCAACATTTAAATATTTTTTGTATATTTGCAGAGTTAGAAAATGAAATTGCAAGTTTGAAGTCGTCACCTCAGGTAAGTTTATCAAATGTGAGATAAGCATTTTGTGCTTGAATACAAGTTGATAAGTTTATGGAGTAAGATATTACATCCTGAACTCTGCATCAGTTTATTAAGTTACTATCTGCAGTCCGTTAATGGCTGTTGTTTTACAGGCTTCTGTCACATTAGATTACTCAGAAATGAAAGAAATGATAGAAATGTTGAAGAAAGAAGTCAAACAACTAGAAGATGAAAAGGTCAGTTAAGAGTTAGTTTAAACATTTTGGTGTGATATGACATATTTGCCATCAACATTACACTAGAGATTCTACTTTTATATTTTCAGGGTCAGTTACTTTGCCTTATTCTTATTTTTAGTTGTGCTTTGCTGAACAACTTGAAACGCTAAAGCATCAACCTACTGGCAGTACTGAAGCCAACAATGAAGAGCAGACAGAAGCGTTCTTGGGAATAAAAGAGCAAAAACTACAAGAAACCTTGACAGCATTGAGCTGCTGCACTCTTGAAAAGGAAACACTAATAGCAGAAGTTGAAGTTTTGGATAAGCAAAACCAAGAGGCAACTCAGGTACCTTAAAGTTGTTTCCTAATCAATTAGGGATTCTTAGACTGAACAATTAAAGAAACTGGAAAGGGTAATGGACAAAGGTTTTCAAAGGATTCTAGCACTTGTTCCTTGCATATCGTGCACATGCTGTTTTTGTTTAGAACAAATCAGAGAGTTAATTCAGTATTTTTGGACACAGGCCAAAAGGCCAAGTGAAATGGTATGCTTCCATTTCTTCCAGAATTGTGCCATCCATCCCAGATATCATAAATTTTATGTATTAGAAACAGGTTAATTGAACATCTCAAACTGATTCTTTGATTCTTGACAGCTAGTTTACTTTACTTTATAATCTTAGGGGTATTTCACCGGAACATTTTTCATAGGCCCTGATTAATAGTAGTAAAATAAATATTCCTTATAGTGACAGTATTTTTCCATGAATTTGAGAATTGCCAAGTATATCTGTAAAGAAAAGCTGTCAATGAGAGAGAGCCCACACAGCTCCATCCATTTTGCAGCCCATTTATCTAGTTTAGGATCATGGTAAGCTGGTCCCTATTCCAGCAGCACTGGTTGCCAGGCCCTCAGCCACTGTGTCTCTCTAAGACTAGAGTTTGATATCCCTAGGTAATTGTCATAGTCAATCCAGAAATATTTTGTTCTCCACTGAAAAGCACGAGTAAGTAGAAGTATAAGAGAGTTCTCACATAAATAAAATGCCCTAAAACACAGGGAAGCAAATTGCAAAGAACATTTATAAATATGGTATAGCTGGAAACCTATATAGCAAGGTGTCAGTCAAAGATTGAATAGTTGGTGGATGAAACAAAATATAAAAATGGAGTGGAATCTGAAAGAAAACCTGTTGCTTTCTGCAACAGAGCTGGTACTATGGAGAAAGCTCAGCTTCAAAAATGTTAACGATCCAAGACACACATCTAAAGCCACTCTCAGGTGGTTTAAAAATGGTAATTCAGAAAAAAAGATTATAGCTTGGTTTTCAACTTAATTTAAATTATGTAGCAGGAGTTGAAAACTGGTGTCTGCTAATAGCCCCATTCATGTTTAGAAACTTTTTTGCAGAGTACAGCAGGCAAAAGGTGAATTTGTAAGGCCTGTAGACACTTAATAGGAAAAAGATATGTATGAAATTTCTGCCAAATAAGTATTAATTTAATGGGATGTGCATATTTAAGGAAACAAGCATGTTCTGGTATTATTTATCATTAATTTGCAACATCTGTAAAAGTCTAGTATGTCAAATGTAAGAAAACATTTTAGGGTAGCATTGGCAATGCTGTCTAGATCTGTGGTTTCCTGGTTTCAGATGCTCATCTGAGCGCTTTCTGTGGCGTTGCAGTTTCTGTCCGTCTGTTAGGATTTTTTTCTCAAAACCCTTCAAACCTTCATGTTCGGATGACTACTAACTCTAAATTATCCCTGTATGAGAGAGTGTGCATTGTGGTGAACTGGCTCCTTTTCATGTTTCTGCCTTATGTCTTTTGCTGTCGGGGTAGTCTTAGGTCTCTACCAACCATGCACTAAAATTAGCCTTCTTTGAAAAAGCATTAATATTGAAACACCATGCATTGTTTTTATAGAAATATTCACTAGCGGGCCAGGGTATGCTGCTGATCTCTGACTCTCTCTCTCTTTTTTTTTTTTTTTGTACAGCATCTTATTTACCTGAAGGAACAATTGGCCCAGCAGAAACAAGATTCAGATACTGCCGTTGAAGATTTAAGATTAGAACTGGGAAGATCGAAGTCTGAGGTGACAAGACTTGAGTCAGAGCTGGAGTTGCAGAAGGAGAAGCTGAGCCAAAGTGCCTATGCCTTAAATGACATGCACATGACCAAGCAACAGCTTCAGCAAACCATACAGGACATTAAAGAAAAATTGGCAAAGGCTCAGGACAGCAATGCTGACATCAGGAAAGAAAATACTGAATTAAAGAAGCAGTTGCAAACAACAACACAACAACTTTCCGAAGCTAAGCATACCTCATTAAAGACCAATGAGAGTACCTCTGTTTTGCAGCAGAACCAAAGTGAATTAGAAATGGCCAAACTTAAGCAAGAAGCACTGGAAAGCAGAAACAGCCAGGAGAAAGCCTTGGCTGAAAATTATGAGTTGAAAATGCTAACTAGAAAGTTAAGAGAAGAATTGGAAAGGAATGAGGGTAGTGTAAAGAAGACTTTGTTGGAGACTAACACTAAACTAGAAGCCTTAAAACTGGAAAAAAAACAGCTAGAAGAAGAGTTGAGCAGTGCTGAAAAGCGGTTAGCTGAGCAGTCGAAATGTTATCAGCAAACCATTGAGGAGATTACTCTTGCAAGAAACTTGGATGCTACAGCTTTACAAGCAGAGCACGAGCGTCTTCTAAAGTTAAAACAGGAAAAGGAATTTGAGATTACTGAGCTGAAATCCAAAATTGACTCTATAGAAGCTGACCACCAAGAAACAAAGGAGATGTTAGCAAGCAGTGTATGTGGACAGAAGCAGCTGACTGAACTAATAAAAGAAAAGGACATGTTAATGGAAACCATGAAAGAAAGAGCTAATGAATTACAGAAAGAACTAGAAAAGAATAGTGATACAGTTAAAGATTTGGAGCTGCTGAAACATCAGCTTGAAGACAAAGAAAGACAGCTTAGCACCATAAAAGAAAAAAATAGCCATCTCAAAGAAGAAATTGACAGAATGAAAGATCATCAAGGCAGACACCATTCTGTGGCTGAACCAAAAACTCTTGACATTATTACAGAGCTAGAAACTGAGATCTCTCATTTAAAGGCAAAAGACAGTACTTCTCAAGAGGAAATGTCCTTGATGAAAAACACAATAGAAGAGCAAAAAGCCAACATAGCACAGCTTCAGAATACAATTCAAGAGCAAGAAAAGGACATGGATGAGTCAAAGACACAGCGTGAGCATGTAACATCAATGTACAAAAAAGTTGTGTTTGATAAAGACAAAACGATCATTAGCCTTCAGCAAACTATAGATGAAATCAAGAAACAGTTTCAGAGAGATGTGCAGGTAATCCACACTGACTCCCCTGTTATCCTTCAAGAAGACAAATGTCACTCGATAAATCAAGAGAATGGAGATGAGAAACAGGACTTGTCAAAGGCCGAAATTGATCGCTTGGTGAAAGGAATAAAGGAGAAAGAAACAGAAATCAATTTACTCAATGAGAAGAATTTGACACTTAGCAAACAGTTGGACCAGCTAGCAGACTCCAAAACTGAAGTCAGTAAACTTTCTCAAATTATTCAACAGAAGGATTTAGAGATACAAGCACTTCATGCACGGGTCACTTCAGGGAACTTTATGCAAGATGTTATTTATTTGCAGCAGCAGTTGCAAGCTTATGCATTAGAAAGAGAGCAGGTTTTAGCTGTCCTCAATGAGAAGACAAGAGAGAATAGCCAGCTGAAGTCTGAATATCATCGACTTATGGACATTGTAGCAGCAAAGGAAGCTGCTCTTCTAAAGCTCCATGCAGAAAATCAAAAGATGTCAGAGCTGCGTGACTTTGGGAGTGAAGACATGGTAAGAGAGACCATTCAAAACCTTTCTAGGATTATAAGAGAAAAAGATATTGAGATAGATGCTCTGACACAGAAAAGCCAAACATTGCTTACTGTCCTGCAGTCATCTAGTTCTGGGCCAGGTAGTGAATCCAGCGGTGTAAGCAGTAATCAGTTTGAAGAGCTTCTTCAAGAGCGAGATAATCTAAAGCAACAGGTGAAGAAAATGGAGGAATGGAAGCAACAAGTAATCACCACTGTGAAAAACATGCAGCATGAGTCAGCACAGCTTCAGGAGGAGCTGCTAAAACTACAAACCCAGGTCACTGCAGACAGTGATTCCAATGGTAAACTCTACATTGATTACAATAGATTGATCCAGAGTTATGAGCAGAAAGAAAGGAAACTGGGAAGCCTAAGTCAAGAGTTAGCTCAGGTTCAACAGAGTATTAGCCAGCTTAGCAACACAAAGGATGTTCTGTTGGGAAAGCTAGACTTAGTGTCAGTCGAACCAAAAGAAATATCTTCACAGACTAGCACCGTCTTGCATAGTGCAGTGCCTCTAAGCCAAGATGAACAGCTTAAGAAGCTGCATGAAGAGGTAGCCTTCTTTAAAAACATGCTGGAAGAAAAGGAAACAGTAATACGAACTCTTCAGGAGAACAACCACAGACTTTCTAATTCTTTTGCCTCAAGCAGTGAAAATGAAAGGAAAGGACAAGAGGAGGCTGCTGCTGAGAGGAAGCAAACCAAGGAAAGGTTGGATGGACTTCAGAAATCGCTCCGGGAAAAGGACCTTCTGATTAAATCAAAAGGTGACCAACTAAATTCTGTAAGTGAAAGCCTGAGAAACAAAGAGAATGACAATGAAGTATTAAAACAAGCAGTAACCAACCTGAAAGAGAGGACCTTGATCTTAGAAATGGATCTTCGTGCTGTCAAGGAAGAAAATGAACAAATAATGTCAAAGTCTAGAGAGAAGGAGACAGAATTCCGTGCCTTACAAGAGACCAACATGCAGTTTTCAATGCTTCTGCGAGAGAAGGAGTTTGAGTCCAACTCTATGAGAGAGAAGGCATCTGCCCTGGAGAGGCTATTGAAGGAACGGGAGCAGGTCAGTTTATGTTCTTGTGTGTGCCTTTTCATCAGGTAATACACTACCAGTCAAAAGGTTTGGAACAACCTAATTTTCTAGTTTTTATTATAAATTAAGTAGCTTAAGTCCAGTGAATAACCTGAAATGGTACAAAGGTAAGTGATGAACTGCCAGAGGTTAAAAAAAACTGAATGTTACCAAAACTGAAAAATAATATAATTTTCAGAGTTACGTGAAAAGGTCTAAAGGTCTTATTCAGGTGAATAAGTATTGGGTTAACAACTTACAGCATTTCTCAACAAAGGAAGTTAGCTAAGTATTGAAACTCGATGCAGGCAATTCATATAGGTGTTCCAGCATGTGTTGATTACTTACAAACTTTGTATAAAAGCAGAGTTGGAACAAACTATTTCTACACCCTCTGTAGCGTTATTTAGAAAATATTACATGGTATGTTGCTATCATAATAATGATAAAAACACAATTAACAAAGGAAGACAGAAAGGTCATTATAACATTTAAAAGTATAGATCTTTCCTTTACAGAAATTGCAAAAAAAAATGCCAAGCTGTCAGTTAGGTGGGTAGAGAACTGTTACTTGCCCTTTCTTTGTGTGATGGCCAAAAATTTTTTTTGTTTTCATGGTGAACAAATATAATAAAGTTCTGTATGCAGTGTGCTTCACCATGAGTCAATGCTGAACAGCAGCAAGCAATATCAGAATGTCGAGGAAAAAATCTCAAACTACATATGTCCACATTTTATTTATTTTTTTCTTCAAACATATTGTTAATTGAACAACTTGCAAACAATGCACCCATGCACAAAAATGGAGCATTCTTAAACAGGAGCAAGCTTAAGAATTATAGACTCACCTCTCCCATAGTCATTCATTGATCAGGAGCTCTGCTCAATAATAGCTCATTCATTGGCTACCATGATACTGTACATATTATGAACATTGCAGAGCATGGTCTGAGTGATGTGTACAATTAGAGATTATAAGTTAAAGAAAATCTAGTGTCTGGGGTGCTTCGGTAAGCAGAGGGTCAAGATACAGGTGCACATTCCCAAAATGTTATTTTAAAACCTAGAAATACTGCATTGTAGTTAGAAGAGATGAGTCTTCAGTTCAAAGACTCAGTTGCATTTGAATGTGGTTCCTAGTTGTTTGCAAGAGCATTTCCTTCAAGTGGTTCATTTAACAATTTTTTTTTTATAGCAAAAATACATGTGTTTGGGATGCTGCAAGGATATAACTGGATAATTGTTTTCAATTATGTAACATGAATAACTTGAGTTTTTTTTTTCATGATCATATTGATATTGTTTTTTTTTTTTTAAAAAAAAAAAAACTTGTTTCTCGATTAAAGCATTAGAGTAACAGATTGAAAAAAATCACTTTGCAGCGGAATATTCATTAAACGTGATGATGAATGCAAGACTTTATTAATTTTTTATGTTCTTGAGGATAATTTTTGTGCATGTGTTTGTAATTGTGTGTGTGTTTTTTTTTTTTTTTTTTTTGCATATCACTATGATTTGTCTTGAGTGTGCCCTAGTATAATGGGGTGGGATCTTACTCTAATCTGAAACGTCTGTAAAAGACATAGCAATTAAGGCAAATTTACAGAAACATATTTAAAAATCCTGTCACGAAAAGATATTATGAAAGCAATTAATACTTTTAGGTAAATATTTTGATCACATTTTACCTAATATTCCAGTTGTTCAATGTATCGTCCTGACATTTTCACAAGTTTAATGTTTTACAAACTAATATATCTAATAAAATTTCAAAAAGAAGTTAATTTGCAGTTTTGCAGTCAAGAGAATCAATGGAAGAGCAGAACAGAGGGAACAAACAAATTCTATCATTTCAAAAAGGCTGGAAAGAATTACTAAAAACCAAATAATTTGTATTAATCACAGAAGTTCAGAAATGAAGAGAATATTTACATAAAATATATGCTTAATAGTTTTTGTTAATTTAGCTAGAATGAAGTTCAGTACATTCAAAGGTAAATCGTGTCAGAGTCTTTGTTTATTTCCTTCTCTGCCAATTTGTAACAGATCTTCTTTTTAGTCCTAAGTGTACTGGCAGGGCTCTCCCAGTAGGTCTATAATAGAAACATTTCTGCATTTCATTCAGTTTTAAATATATTTTAAATTTAATACTTTTGTTCTCAGTTTTTGAAAGGGTCAGGTAAGATTAGTCCATTTATTTGAATGCATAAAAGCATGGTCATCGCAATGCAATTTTAACCCTGGATTGTGGAAATTGTGTCTTTGTAGGGCAAGTCTGGTGAGTTGAACCAGCTGTTAAATGAAGTGAAGTCAATGCAGGAAAAGGCAGCAGTGTTCCAGCAAGAGAGAGACCAAGTAATGTTAGCTCTAAAGCAGAAGCAGATGGAAGCAAGTGCTGTCCAGAACGAGGTACTTTTGAAATTGCATCTAATTTGCTTTTTTTCCCCAGTTTTTCTACTATTATATTTCAGAGTTTAAACAATATGGAGAAATAGTAACAATACATGTAAGAATAAACTAATTAACATCTTTGATTATATTTTTCAAATTTACAATGACAATTTTAAAACACTATATTTTTAACTGTTCCAGTTATACATAACAAACTAAAGCAAAGTCTGCCAAACAGCATATTAAGTAAGTATACTAGGTCTTCAGAATGAATTTCACTAGGCACATATAATTGGAATGTATTAAAAAAGTTCTGTAAAGTGGCTTGCTTATCTTTGTGCTATTTATCAGTAAAATTCCATGCATCATCTATACATCCTTGCAGTATTTTGAGGTTGCCATTGCATTTTTGCACATCACCTCCAAGAATAGCGTACATATGTTTTTGATTGCACAGTTTCTGTTGTCATCGGTGAAATGGGCAGTCTTTTGTTCTGTATGAAAAAATACGCTTTTTCTTTCTTAAATAGAATCTGCATCGTATTGCCACATTTTTAACTGAAGACAGCAGGCTCCATACAAAGTCTCATTTATATTTAACATGCCCATGTTGTCACTAGGGTGCATGTGACTCAATTTGTGAGGGCGTGTGGACCCCCATGTCAACGACCACATGCCTCCAGAATTTTGTTACTGCACTGTCTGTGTGTGTGTGGACTGTCCCTACCCACACCTATACAATCAAGCATTAAAAGCATACAGAGATGGCCAAGTGTACACAAATTCACTGTGAGAAATCTCCCAGACCCGGGACAAAGATGACAGTTTGTACAGGCAGACACGGAAATATCAGCAAGAATGGTATGTTAAGTTAAAGAAAAAAACTTGAATGGGAAAAGCTGGGGAATTCAGCAGACAAGGCAGACTCGCAGCAGACTTATGTCATTCTTAGATTGAAAAGAAAGACTCTCTTTCTTGGTTATTGTCTATTTTATATCTATTGTCTATTAGGCATGCCATACCTGTGAGTAAACTTTAACAACACCGGTAAATAATTAATATACAAATGTACCAATTGAATGGTAAAACCTATGGTCAAATTGAAAAATAATCGGTTCTTAAACCTTAACCACATCAAAGAAGACTGGTAAAAGAAAGACTGATTGTTAAACCTTAAACAAGTTAAGTAATTTCAGAAATGTTAGTTTAGTATTTCAGTTTGTTCAGAAATTCAGACTATATGTCAAAGTCCATGTAAGCCCTCCTGTGGACATGCCTCCATCATCAGAATGGCACAGAAGAAATTTAAGCATAATTCATTTACAAATGATAAAATATTTTCATCCACATAGAAGATGTCCATTCTATCAAACTTTTCATTGAGAACAGAGATAACAAAAAAAACACACATGAGGTTAAAATTTTTATTGGCCTGCAGTACAAACCACGTGGAGTAAGTAATATTTTTTTTTTGTTATAAGGTATTCCATTATTCTTGTCTGTAACTTTATTCCTAGTGTTTTGGATTACAGTGATGTTGCTTTAGATGTTCTGTCATGAAAAACATTCTTGAATGCAGTTACAGTACTTGAGGGATAAGGAGCAACGGCTTGCACAAGAGCTTGAGCGTCTGCGCAGCCATCTTATTGAAATGGAGGAATCCTATACACGAGAAGCAGTGGCAGCTGAAGACCGTGAAACTGAACTTCGGAGGAAAGTGAGCGTCCTAGAAGAGAAGCTGGTTGCTTCCTCCAGTGCTGTGGAAAATGCCAGGTAGAAAGCTACATAACTGCATCCTGTATCTGTTCATGAAACAAAACAAGATATTATTTAACAACATATGAATTGGTTTTGACTATAATTTATAAGCTTACTAGCAGAAATACCCAGCATTGTCCGGGAGGAAAATAAAGTGTTGTTTTTTTTTTTTGTTTTGTTTTTTTTTTAATTTTTTAAAAAAAAAATAAAAAAAAACACAACTTTAAAAATAACAAACAATAAAGACTCACTAATGTCCTTGTCTTGCAGTCTTGTACGTATGTTATCATCCAGTTGACTCTTGCAACTGGCCAACTCTGTTTAATTTGAAAAGCAACAGGGGCGTGGTGCTGCTTAAACATCAAGAATGCTGGCAGTTGCCTGCTATATACTAACTGTGTAGAAGGTATTGAAATCGTCAGAGCTACTCTGGGCATCTCTCTGCTATGAGAATTCGTGTTGCTGATGTGCTGGCATTGTTTGTGCATTAGCAGCTAAGTGACTGTCTTTCTTGGGAGGTTTCCTTTTGCTGGTGTGCTGGCCTCGCTTGCGTATCCTCGGAGTTGGAGCCCTAACCCTGATTCTACGTCTCGCTTCTGGGCCGGACAGACACACACACTTGCATGCGTAGAACTCTATTTAATTTGAAAAGCAACAGGGGCGTGCGGTGGCGCTCAAACATTAAGAATGCTGGCAGTCACCTCCAGTTTGCCCTCTGGTGGTTGTTCCGAGTGTCAACTGGATGATAACATGCATACAAGACAGCAAGATCACCCCCCACCTTACCCAGAAGGGTGGGTTAGGGCTGATTTCACCCTACGTTATTTTTAGTCGACCATTGAGAAACGTGTACCAAGTTTCATGAAAATCGCTTCAGCTGTTAGGACGTGATGCTGGAACATACATATATACACACAGGTAAACTTTGTTTTGACAAGCCAGTGAATGCGTCATCTTTATATTATA
>JANRMT010062797.1:22143982-22181950 GCA_026402145.1 Polypterus bichir lapradei | reverse complement strand
TTCAGACGTGTATAGAGATAGATGAAACATTCGCTGGCTTGTCAAAACAAAGTTTACCTGTTCTCTGTCTATTATGTTGTCATTAAGATGTTGGAGGTGAAAACTGTTGAACTAAGAACCAATCAATGCTTAGTTAACATTAATTGTACTTCAGTTTAACTTACATGTGGTAAACTGGAAAACGTCTACTTACATAACAGAAAAACAGTGTGTTAATTGTACTTCAGATAGAGAACATTCATTATACAGTACTCTGCTAGTTGCAGCCAGTCTCTGAGACAGTGTTAAAACAATTTCTCAGTTCTCAAAACATAATAGAAAACAAATTGTTTACAATAAAATATATAAATTTGTATTGAAAATGGGGAAGAAGCACACAAGCTTGCACCTCAGCCTTCCCCTGCCCATTTTATTGTCTGTGATTTACACAACATTTTCATAGTTGTCTGGCAGAAGACAGAGTTCATATCTGTCTTTGTTTTTAGATGCAGTGTAACCTTACCACAAGCATATTATGAGTGACACTTTACTATTCTGAGGCTAGTTAAATAAAAAAAAGCTTAATGAAAGTTTAATTTAGTGTCCTTTGTTTGCCCATTCAGATTAATTTAATACTAAAACATTATTACTGTACGCCCTTCATACATGCTGGATCATGAAGCAAAATATGGGGTTAAGGGGTAGGTTTGAAATGAGAGCAAGTATAGGAGTTTTATTTAGCTTGCACACACTGATCCTCACCACTAAATTAATTGATATTTGTGGTTGGGATATTAGCTGTGTACTTGAAGGCTGGACATTAAAAGTATTATAAGCACCATTTCTTATTACCTCTGCTTACATTCTAACAGGTTAAATTATTTCTCATTGAATTTTTTTGAGCCTTTTCACATTTAATAGCTTTGTGACTCTTGATTTTGTCCCAGTTGGCATTCATGTTACAAATAGTTTTATTGGTATATAAATATATTAATACTTTTATTTATGTGTAAATGTGAATTTTAAAATATGATAATATATTAGAGTGGATTGTCCACAAGCTGATTGTTCTTATTAGTGAAAAAAATTGTCAACTTGGTTTATGCCTTAAGTGTATAAATTTATATTAAAAGTATATTTATATGTAAAAAGTGGATAACAAAACACATCACTATAAACTCTCACATAGTCACAACCAGAGAAAACCATTAATTTTTATGATTTGTTCTTTCATAGTCAACAAGCAAGTTTACAAGTGGATTCCTTACAGGAACAATTAAACATTGTCGTACAGCAGAGGGATGAGGCTTTAATTCATTTGAACGTTTCCCAGGAGCAAGTAAAGCAGTATGCAGTGTCCCTTTCCAACCTGCAGATGGTGCTGGAACAGTTTCAGCAGGGTAGGTTGACACTGTCTCATTTTTGAATATTTTAGCTTTAAAGTTCCTTGAATTTAATTGCCCAGCTATCTAACCAGATGTTTTTACTTTCTATAGAACTTGAGGAAATGTGTATTTTATCCCCCTTTTCTCTGTTAATATAAAGTTTGTATAGTCTTTTAATACTTTGACTGTTGAATTGATTGCAGTGTTTTCAAAGTCAATAGGCAATCAAGATGTATGGTTCAAAGAATAAGTTGCTGTGTAGGATTGTTTCCCACCCTGCCTTTTTACCGGAGCTATGGCTTAGTGACAGAAATGTTTATCTAGCAACCACTGGGTCAACGGTTTTCATTTCAGTCCTGGGGGAATGTTGTGGCTTCAAGTTTTAGTTTTACCTAGCCTTACAATGGCTCTTTCTTCTAATTCATTGCATTGTTTAATTAGATGTTCTATTCCCTGCTTATATTCTTTATTGAAAAATTAAGAGATTGACATTTGCAAGAAATGGTGAATGATTTATATTTTTTAAATCTCTTTTCTTTTGTCTATTTACCCTTTTTGATTCTCTTTTTTCCCTGTGGCGTTTGCTCTACTAATTCAGTCTAAATATTGAAAGTTAATGATGAGCATTAAATGTTAAAAAAAGCAGTTAGGTCAGTTTAGTATACCCCTGTGTGCTCAGTAGTTTGCAAATGCTTAAGTAATTACAACAGAAGAAAAAAGTAAAATTGGTAAAATGTAAAAAAAAAATCCTAATTATAGTTCAACACAAAATACCTGATAAATTTCTATGAAATTTTAACAAACCCAGATTGTAATTACTCAATAAACTCCACCGGTCTAAAACAAGAAAAAGTGAATTAATATCATGCTATAGTTACTACCAGAGTCCAGTTAAAAGCCCAACTACTAGAGTACTTTGTGGGTTTTATTAAATGATAAGTTCAGTATTTTTAACATAAGTTATCACAATAGTTTTCTCACGGTAAATTGAGTGCTTTACTATTTTCTTTCTTTGTTCTTACAGTTAATTTTTAAAATTTATGTATGTTGATTTTTAATAAGTCACTTAGAATAAGCTTTTCCTAATTAACAAAAATGTTGGACCACTTGCTTATCATTACCATATTACATTTAGTGAAATCAGTAGATTCATTTTAAAACTTAATATGACCCACAGTACTCCGCTTAAAAGAATGGCAATGATGTTTTTGGTTGCTCACAAAAGGAGCTTAGCAGCAATAAAAGAAAAATAGGTTAATGTCTATAGGAGTATCCAGACAGTAGCTGATCAGTCTTTAGAATCTTTATCTGAACTGTAATATTCTGAAATATAAGGAGAAATTTCAAATGCTTCTTTAAGTAAAATGAATGCAAAACACTGGTTGATTAATGAATTTGCTGCTTTAAAATTGGAGAATCTAATCTGTAGTTACTCTGTTGTAAGCAGGACTGGACACCAGCTAAAAGTATTAGACTTCTACAATGTGTGATGGTTCTTTAAAATATAAAGTGTGTTATGTATAATTTTCTACTTTTTTAGTCTTTAGGGTTTTTGGTACATTGCACTTAATAAACTAGGCATACTGTATTTCTTTAGTTATTCAGAGAATAATGATTCATCAAATTTATTCGTGTCTTGAATGTCAAACCAAAAAGTTGGCCAATGATTAAAGAGAATGTGAGTAATATGTTGGACGGACTGGCGTTCCAACCAGAATGAATGCAGCTTCCATGCCAATGCAGGAGATCATAATGGAAGGACGAGGATTGCTTGGTGTCCCAACCAAGATAGGTGTCAGTTTCTTGCCAGGACAGGAGGCCTCCTTGCAAGGAAAGAAGATGGCTGCTCAGAGGAGTTATGCCTTCCCATGTGCACATGATGGCAGAATCCCACTAGTGGTACTCCCACATGGATACCTGCAGGGCAGGCTGGGAATTGCAGTCCCGTGGAACATCCCTGTCTGGGATTTTGGGTGCCACCAGGGGGAAGCAGCAGTGAATTGTTAAACTCTCCTTGACGGGCCTCCATCTGACACGGAAGTGCTTCCAATGTGCATTGCTGTGGCACTGGGAATACTCCTGGGTCTGGCACAAAAGAAGCCAAATTTTGTACATGAGTAGTCAGAGACTGGAGGAGGGTGGCAGATACTGTATGGGAGGTATTGAAAGAGACAAGAAAACATATTTTACTATTCTGTTTTGGAAAAGGATTTGGCGGTTTAGGACAGTGTATTGTAGTTGTCTTGGGGTTTAGGGACTCAGTGTTTTCCCCTTCTGGTAAAAAGAAAAAATAGCAGTCATTTTCTAAAAGCATATTCACTTGGAATTCATTTATTTGCCTCTGATGAACAATGTGTAAAGTTTTTTGGTTATATATCAAGTGTAAAGTGGTTCTGTTTTTGTTCTTGTTGTGCTATTGTTATAGGAATGAAAGTGGTCCTTAATATCTTGTATTGTACCAATTCTCAACAAATAAACAATGTAGCATTAAAAAGTATCTTGCCTGGATGGATGTGTTCAGTCCTCTAAAGTCCACCTGCTTAGTGAAGTTATTTTAGAATTTCGGTACTGAATGCATAAAATGTAGTTCTGTCTTTGAATATGATGAGTTACATACTGTTTTTTTTAATTGATAAATGTTTTCATATAGCTTTGGCTAATGCTTTGACTTCTTGTTTCAGAGGAAAAAGCTATGTATTCAGCAGAACTGGAAAAACACAAAAAAGAAAATGCAGAGTTGAAAAGAAGAACAGAAAAACTGGAGGAAAGAGCGTCCAATCTACAGGTACAAGGGAGAAACAGTGAAGGTGGAAGGACTTTCAAAGTGAGGAAGATGAAGTCTAGGCTACTCTGCCATTTTCTTCCCTTGCAGAACACTGAGCACTGAACTGTAGTGCCAATTTAAACAGAAGCTTCCTTCATTTATATGCATAAACATAACACTTTGAGACAGGAGTGGCCAGTCTCGATCAGCAGACATTTGTTCCAACCAGGTTGTTTATCATTGTTTTTAATGAAACATGCTATTTTATTCAATGTTTATCATGGGTATTTTATTTTCTGGAAAACTAACAAAGTGTTGTGTGAGGGGGTGGATTTATAACCATTAATACCTCTGTTTTTCATTGTTTTATTGATTTTTTCTGAAGTAGCTACTTATTGACACGCATAGAAATGCAGTAAACTTAAGTGAAGCACAAAGTCATTCTTCCTCAGACCTTTAAAAGAGTTAGTTATATTGTGTCATACCTGATTACTCACCCATCCATCTTTCAACAAAGCAGCTTCATCTTTATTTTTTCTGAAATTTAGCACCACATAACCAAGAGGATGCATTGTTGACCTGCACTTTTATAGAGTGTTTTATGTTTAGTTTTCTTTAAAATGACCCCATAGAGTCCTTTCTAGAAAAGTTCAGCGAATTCCCATTTCAGTTAAATTTAATCTAACCTAACCCTAACCTAAGCCTAACCCTATCAGTACTGGGTGCAAGGCCGGAAACCACACACCGAAGCAAGTTCTAGTCCATCTTAGGGGCCTACTTATACAAACCCACACTCATGCAGGACCATTTAACTGGCACATCTTTGGGGCATGGTAGGTAAACTGGAGTCCCCATGTAAAAACTCCATGCATAACTGAACTGATGCAGGATACGTGAGGCAGCAGAACTAACCCCTGAACCCCAATGCCAACCAATAGTAAAACTTCCATCCATTAATTTTCCTTACCGGGTAATCCAGGACAGGGTTGTGTGGCAGCTAGGGCCCATTCCACCCATTATCCATCACAAGATAGGAACAACACCAGGACAGGGCACCAATCCATCACATGGTGAACCCATATACTTTAGTAATGCGAATTCCCCTAACCTGCATGTTTTGGACTGTGGGAGTATACTGGAGCACCCGCAGAAAGCACCAATGACTTGAATCCCGGTCTCCTTAAAGCAGGGCAGCACCGCTACCATTTCACCACAGTAACACAAAATGATGAAACACTAATATTTAATTAAAAAGAATGAGAAAGCAGCCAATTTATTCTTTGTATTCAAGTTAAGAAGGTCATTGTCAAGGACTATAACCTATTAAATCCATAAAATAAGAATTGGCAAAACAAGACCTCAAATTAGCTTAGAAATTCAGTGTTGTGATGAGTGGACTTTAATTAAAAATTTAGTAGAAATTAAAGCCATTACCTCTGTAGTTATCCAGGAACAGAGATTTGCAGCCCTAGTCTAAAAGTAAGCAAATTAAGTACTTGCTTGAGATTGATGTATATAGAGTGAATCATAAAGAGCTGAATTGCTTTAATTTTGTATTTTCATCAGTGACTAAGCAATTCATTTAACATGTTTCAGTAAGCCTCCAGTACATTGAGATAGGTGCAAAGGTAGTGAGAATTAAGAAAAGTGAAGGACAGGAGAGAGGAAGCAAAAGCGTAGATGTATGATATTGAGTAACTGTTTTTATTTATTTTAGGCAAGACTGGATGAAGCCAATGCTGCCTTAGACTCTGCTTCTAGGTTAACTGACCAGTTGGACCTAAAGGATGAGCAAATCGAAGACCTCCAAAAACAAGGTGAGTATTTGAAAAGAAGAACTTGGCAAAATGATAGACATATGATGCAAAATTAAATTTTTATTGGCCAGGAAAAATGTCTAGTCACCAATTCCCTCCTCTGTAAAAAGTATGTTCAACTTAGTTGTGACTCCACTGTTAGTAACCAATGGTTTATTTAACAAGTTATTTCAGAAGTGAAAATAAATCTTATACATCTGGAGAGTAGAAACTTTAAAGTCCAGCTTTTGTCTTTTAAATGGTTGCAACATCTAATAGTTGTATAGTTACAGTATTCCTTTACTGATTACTTAATCTCAGCAGATTTACCCAAAATTGAGATTGGCTAGTTATAACCTGTTTGTGAACATGGAGCAAATAAGCTAATGAATACTGTTACTGCAAGTATCTTCAATTTCAAACCACTCCTTGTTTAATTGAGATGTGACTTGTCAACTTTGGCAGTTGAACTCTTCCAAGTTTCATATGTACATCCTTCTTACTCATAGAGAGAGAGGTATTAGGAGCACGTGCTGATACACCCACCACTTGACAAATCAACTCAGGATCCCAGATTAGGGCCAGAGTGACACCTCAGCACCACACTAGTTCAGATGTAATTGAGGTTTTTTTTTATTGTGGCTGGTGCCAATTCTGCCACCATCCCCCATATAGGGCTGGATGCAGATTAACGTCATATAGACGGAGCAATTGCAGGTTGGTTAAGGGTCTTGCTTAGAGGCCCAACGAAGTAGTCACTTTTGGAATTTACGGGATTCGAACCAGCTACCTTCCGATTGCCAGTGCAAATCCCTAGCCTCCGAGCCACCACTCCGCCCTCCCTCTTCTTACTCAGATGTATTTAAAATACTGTATGAAGATCCATCTAGAAAAATTATTTTTAGAGGTAGTTATTTTAACAGCAAGTGCTTAATTGCTGGTGAAAATGCAATGTAGAATTTGAACAAAGACAAATATCGATAGAATAAAAATAACAGGAATGTGTTGTGTTTTCTGAAAAACCTATTAATATCTAGTGAGATGACTAGAACAACGTAGATTTAATTCCCGTGCCCCATCTATACCATATATTTGTTAAATTTCACCAAATTCAAATTAATGGAGTCATGATTAGCTGCAGTTGTCATACTAGGTTGTGCCTAAGAGTTTCCCCAGTATTGTGTATTTTGTGATGGAAGCTGCTGCACGTTTTTGCTCTTAGAACCAGTCATGTCTGCATAGCAGCATATTGTAGCACCCCCTCTCCACTAATCCTTTTGTTATCCTAGGTTATAACCTTATGTACTGCGAAAGTACCACCTAGGTTGGCAAGAAATAATACTGGACCGGCTGAGATTTCTTAGTGAGCGTTAACAAAAATAAATGACACACAACCTGCTTTTCATGTCCTTTTTCACAATTTTTATCAGTTTTGTAACTCTCTGAATTAGTATAATTTGAAAAGCCACTAGCACATAAATTGTGTTATTCATAAATGATTAACAATTACTGACGCTATGTAAATTTCAACATGTCTAATGGATCCAAATGTCTCAGTAATACTAAAAAATTGAAGCATTGTGTTAATTTTCCTTCAGATTTTCAAAAAATTGTGTCAAGTATTTTCAAATGCCCCAGTAGTGTATTCTTTTTACCATAGAAACATTTTTGTATAGTTGTATTATTCTTAGAACCTTAAGAGTCTCCCTATTTCTAGTGAGACCTGGTCCTTCTTTAGTTTTCCATGGATGAGAATTATAGCATAACATACAAAAAAAACCTCATGGTAAAAATAGCATACACTGAGGGATAGTCATAACCATATATGATGGGAGCCAACAGCATCTGCCAACTGTAAAACTATAGATGACATACTTGCCTCAGTTATGATGGGCTGTAATGCAAAGGATAGTGTTATATAAGTTAAAATAGGAAGGGTATTAAAAGTTCTTTACTAATACCTAGGGCTTTTTGTATACTACAAAATATGTGGCAATGATGCAGGTAAAATATGTATTTGTTTATTGCTTTTCTCAAGTGTATTGTATAATCCTGTAATTTTAAACAAGTCACAAGGAAATAACATTGCATAAACACAGTCTATGTCTTTACATCACTTAGCAGATCACTAATATTGTGCTGTTCAGGCATTAAGGTAGAAGTCAGTATCGAGCATAAAAAAAGTAAAAGGCTGAATTAACCAGAAAATAAAATGCTTGCAGATTCTAAAAGACAATTATTGTCCCTTGGGTACTGCATCTAATTATACTTTGAGCATGTGCATAAGAAGAAAAGTTGTTGAGTTACAGTTGAGTTTGCATTAGTCATGTTACAGATGGCTGTACGAGTTATGTGCAGTAGATACTTAACACTTTAAAATCCAGTATACATTTGCAAATCCGGAGTTGGCTTTGTTATTCAAGACGCTGTTCATCATACGTAATAACTGAATTGCTATATACCACAGCATTCGAATACTGTAATTCAGGAAAAGAAAGAAAAAATGTTTCTTTGAAAAATGAAACTAATGTATTCTTACAGCAGAAACATGATTCCATATTTTTTTGAGTCTTTGTTTCTGAATGATGGAGTCAGTTTACTTTAAATGTGAAACCACACAATTGGCTGAGTTACATACTCTGATGGTACCAAGTTACTATCAGTTTGCAGTGCAGTAGTGAACAAAATGAACATATAATGTAGTAATGCAGCTGTGGTCGAAGCTGGCTAAAACAAAGTAGTTGAAAGTCAAGCCTCATTTGTTCAGGAGTAATTTTCTTTGTTATATAACCCCCAACCCCCCTTCCTACCCACACCATCTGTACACTATTTCAGTGGCAGAGGTTCAATCTATATCACCAGATAACCAGATGTGATTTTTGCCAGCCTTTTTGTATTACTTATTATAACCCTGGA
Organism: Polypterus bichir lapradei; assembly: GCA_026402145.1. Classification (NCBI taxonomy): domain Eukaryota; kingdom Metazoa; phylum Chordata; class Cladistia; order Polypteriformes; family Polypteridae; genus Polypterus; species Polypterus bichir. Next base: position 22,173,110 of record JANRMT010062797.1, on the reverse strand, counting down.
TAAGATTCAAGAATGCCAGACATCCTGATATAATTTGACTTGTGCTGAGGCGGTGGTCACAAAAAGGGTGCAAGTCTGGGTTACTCGTTTCACAGGCACTGCTCTTTTTCTAAAGTCTTGCTAGCTTTGTCAGCATTGTTTTTTTATTTTACAAATATGTCATTCCCTTAATGGCACTTGGTCTGGGAGTCTCCTGTGAAAGGTATCTCAAGTGAAATAATGTGTGGTTCCAGCATGTGAAACATATTCTGTTTTTGCTTTCCAGTGGGGCTTCGAAAGGAAATGCTGGAAGATGCTCAGAACAAGCTTTTGAATCTTTTGAACAATACTGAAGGGAAAATAGACAAGTAGGTACTCAGTATTAACTGATAAATTAAAAATATTGTATACTCTTGCACACCTTATAGCCCTTTAATAAATTTACTGTTATAGCTGAAAACACTGTGACATCTGGTACATTCAATACCCTGTCAATACCTGATTTAAAGGTGTTACATGTTTCTGTGATGTATGGGTATGTGTACTTAGAATAGAACATGCATTTACAAAAGTGGAAGCTTGGAAGGAGAGAGCTAGTATGGCAGACTTGGATAAATATATTGCTTTAGAGCAAGAATGGCCTCCAAAATCTTCTTTTGCACATGGATGGGAAGGACATTTTCTGTCATGGTGAGATTGAAGCTACTAGGTGAAGGTATATTAGTAAGGATCTATAAAGAGACACAGCAGCTGGTTCAGGGTAAATTACAAATATACTCAGGGCAAGCATTAACTGGTACAAAAGCAAAGAATGCTAACAAGTACAGAAGATAAAAGAAATATCAAAAAGTCAGAAAGCCAGCTGGAGTCAGATACTCCCAGTAAAATGAAAGAAATTCCAGAATGCGAGACCAGGGAAAAATCAAGTAAATTCAGCTTTTATTTTACTTCAGATTTGAAATATCAGTCATGACTCCATAAGCTTGCACCTTGAGTAGAATGTTATTCTCCACATAGTATTATTTTCAGTAATGTAAATCCAATCAATGTTATGTTCGTTCATAAATTAACAGCATACCGATATTTTTCATATTTCTTGAAACCTGGTTTGGTAACTTTGTGTGGAGGTTTCATCTTAAATCTGTGTTAATGTAAGTTTTCCTGTGGGTTCTCCAGTTTCTTCCTTATTTCTTGTGTGTAGATAATGCCAGTGAATTTTGTCTGGATTAACCTGATAAGCTTTTCATGTATATAACTTGGTTCAAATGAAGAAGCTATACTTCCCAAATCAGTTAACACAAAATTCAAATCACAGTCAAGAAATTGTCCCTGATTTGAATTTCTAACACTCAAGAACTTAAGGGTTGTACAATACTCAGCCTTTAGGTGCTTACTTTGCTGAACTTGTGGCTCAAGTTGCCATATTCAGTTCACAGCATGGTTTTACAGAGCATTTTAATTTATTGGAGTAGGTTCAGGTTTCCTTTATAAAATACTGAAAAATAATTTAAATGAATTAAAAATTGCAGATGTGTTTTATAGATAGGCATTTTAAGATATTAAATGAACTTTTTTAGTTCTCTGGCATAATCAGATAGGAACTTGGCTCAAATAAGAGTGCAGCAGCAACCATTGCCAAGAAGCCAGAGACTCTTATCAACAAGGGTTAATGTCTTGAGAAAGATTTAAAATGGATGAGCCAGCATTGCAATAATAGTATGCAATGTGACATATGTGGTATTTATTACAGCTTTTTCTGAACAAACCTTGCTTATTGGGCAAGGGCTGTTTCTGTATTACAACTGCCACCACTGATCATTAATGTTTACCTGTGCTGGCTTTAAAATCCTAATTTTTGTCTAAGCAGGATTATAAGAGATCGGGTCCCATACACTTTACACTCTGTATCTCTTTGGACATCCTGCACTAGTAGTTTGGTGAGGTCTTTTTTATAAAGCAGTATTGATTATTGTTTTTCATCCTTAGTCCAGCAGTGGTGTTCCAACAACTAAAACTGCTGGTTCCATCTCAGATCTTCAAAAAGAACTGTTAACTCACACTTTTGACGTCTGAGATAGTGATGCCTTCAGTGCTAACAAATGTTATGTTTTGCCTTTAACCTTTTGTTGTTTTATCTGGTATTTTCTGTTTGTGTATATGAAAAGAGTTATCTAAAATGTATATAATCAGCCATGTTTGAGCCTTTTAGGCTATTAAAAGCTGTCTCAGGAAATGTGACAAGTTGTAACTTAACATACCACATTAGACCAGCTTTTCAGATCTGCACCTGTGCTAGGCCAGTCAGATTGTAGAGAGATGAATGCTAAAATATAAAAAAGGAAGAAATTTCCTGTGCTAGATTAGTATATGCAGTCCAGCTTTTCTACTGTTTATGAAAAATCTGTAAATACTTCCCAGTTACATCTAGATCATACTTGTTGACTCAGCTTTGCAAAATGTTTAAAGGCAGAGGTTGACATTTTATATTGTATTATTCTTTTCTGTTCAAACTTTAGAGTCTTAATGAGGAATTTGTTTGTTGGTCAGTTTCATACTCCAAAAAACAAAAGGCCTGAGGTTCTTCGATTGATGGGCAGTATTTTAGGCTTGAAGAAGGAGGATATGGATGAGGTAAGAAAAATTCAGTAAGATTTCATCCTGGATTACTTTTGGGCATACTCTTCAATATTGCATCTGTTGATGGTGCAGCCAACTTGAAAATAATAAAGTATAGTAATTTATCCAATTTGAAATTTTTAACCATTATATTAAAATTTTAACTATTTGTTTCCTCTTCCTAGTTGAAGTAATACAGTATATCATTTTTCAAAAATTTGAAAGAAAATATCTGTGCATCAAAATAATATACAGGTATAGAAATTGTGCAGTTGTGATCCCTAGATCACAATCTACCATTGTCTATCAATCAATTAATCAAGAAGAACTCTGAATGGAAATCAATCTATGAATGGGTCACCAGGAACAAGCCTTTTCTATCAAAAAGAATTAAAGCTGTCTTTCAAAGTTTACTGGCAAGTCTGGATTGGACACAACGAGAGGACCCATGTTTCATGAAGAATTAACATAGCCTCGCACCAACAAAACCATGTCCCTATTAGAGGGACGATCCTTGTATAGGGCTGTTTTTCTGACTCTGGCCCTGAGCAATTTGATGTTATTTTGGGAATCGTGGATTGTGGGAAATAATCAAGGAATTAATGAAAAGAGTGGTAGGCCTTATTTGAAAACTTGAATTTGGCACTAACTACTTACTTGAATAAGACAATGATCCTAAATATTCAAGTAAGCCCATTACAGGTTCTCCTAGGAAGAAGAAACTCCATGCATTGCAATGACAAAGCCAAACCCCTGACCCAGAATCCTATTGAAATGATTGTTTAAGGCATCCTTCAGATCTACAGAGCTGATAGAGTTCTGTAAAGAGAAATGAGGACAGAATCCATCCAGCAAGATGTCAGAAGCTGGTGATTGTCTTTTGAAGGTGACTCTGTTACGAGATTGTCACTAAAGGAGGTGAAAAGAATGAATTTCCTTTTTCATACCTAAATATCTGGTAAATTGTTCAATGTCACGGTTCAATAATTTGTGCCTTCAAATCCCTCTTTATACGTGGGAAGGCTTTATTATTCATTAGATATTCAGGTTTATATACTTCTTGTATAATATCGAAAGTACTCTCCACCTTGAAGAGTTCAAACTTTCAAGCATAACTGTATATAACTTTTAGACAATTTGTAGTTGGCAGAGTCATCCCAAAAAAAAACACTTTACTTTAAAAGGCTAGACTGTTTTATAGTGAGTCAAGTGGGAATTTAATGGCTTTGACATCAAGTCTGGCATGTAAATGGTCTGTGTTTTCACACTGGAGCTTATGAAAATAGTAATTAGCAATGAATTGCTCAAGAGATTTATTTTGACATTAGATTAAACTGTTTTGCTTTCTGCTTTTCAAAAGCATGTCTGGTGAGCTATACATGGAGTGCTGAGTAGTGCGGCATACACTCTTAAGGAGGTTAATTAATCTGAACTGCAATTCTTTCTGTTCTCAGACATGTACGTTGCAAGCAGAATGATGAACCTAGTGCTGGGATCTGAACCAGATGCTTCATGATACATGAGTGCAGTTGGCATACTAAGCACTTTCCTGCTTTTATAAAGTATTTTTCTCTTGGAGATCTGTCTGCTTCTATAAATCTTTGGCGTCCGCCTAGTTTTTTTTTTTTTTTTTTTTAGTTTGCTAAGGCTTTTTGCCAATAAAGCAGACTCGGGGGAGGAGCCACTGACCAACACACCCAGCTGTTGTATCATAAACTGTTCGGCATTGTATTATCTCCAGGTGACTTTGTGCTACAAATGGTTCTCAGATGATGTTATGTGAGCAACAGTTCTACATGCTGTCAGTATACTAGTGTTGCACTTTTTAATTGTAATACTTATTGAAATAAATTATCAACTGTTTTTGGAAAAAGTTTCGTAATAGTTGGGAAACCCACCAAAATGCAGCTGTTGACAGCTTTCAAGGGGCAGACTTGTCTTTAGGACTGCTCATGTAATGTCTTTCTCACATTCCCTCTTTCTTTCTCATTTTGTTTTATTGTTATTCCCCAAAACATCCAGCTGTTGATAGAAGAGCACCGTGGTGTCACTGGTTGGATGACAGGCTGGCTAGGTGGTCGAAATGTTCAAAGTGTCCCCAACACTCCACTGAAAGGGACACCTGCCTCATCATTCAACACTGTAAGTTGCTAGAGCTGTTAGATACCTAAACACGTAACAAGATTAGAAGTGGAAATAATATTATGTTCACCAAATGACCTATATCATGAATCCTACTAAATATTGCCTAGTGTAACTTAGGACAAAATATTCCAGTTAAAGGGTAACAGCATTCAAGACAGGAAGCAGTATTTTACAACGAAAGTTTTGTGAGCCTTGTTCGTGTTACCATGAAGCTGATATTTCATCTTTTATTAAATGAGTATATGGGCAAAGTGGGACAGCTGTTTAGTGATTATCTCACAAAAGCGGCAATATTGATTGCAGCTCTCTTCTTTGTAAACTTTACATTCTTAAGCATATTTTTCTCATCCTGTTTTTCCTCGGAGTTAAAAAAAACTGATTTATTTTGTGTCAAACAGTCTTTTTCAGAGCTGTTTGTGAAATTTTTGGAAGTGGAGTCCAGACCCACTCCACCACCTCCAAAGTTATCAGTGTTTGACATAAAGCCTTTGGGGGATGCTGTAGCAGGCAAGCCTTCTGGTGTCAGAGCAACTAATCTTGCAGGTATGTACGGTTCTACTTATTTTAATTTATTGTATTTGTTTAAATTTACCCTTTGTGTCAAATCAAGTATTATGCATCTGTCCGTCTATCCTTTCATTATATCAGATTGTGTGTTCCCAGTAGCTGAATTATTGAATCTAAAGTTGTACAATTCCTACCCTAACTCACTGTGCTACCCAGAGCAGGCTGCCTCAGGTATTAGTTCTCCACTTATACAAATATGTAAATATTTCTGTGATTCTGTATCTGTCAAGAGGCTTGAAATAATGTTCATTGTGGTAATATATAAATTATCTTTGGATGAAATCCACTTTAATGCAAAAAGTTAAAGTAAAATCTAATAAATATAAATAAAGTGTGGCTACTGTGGGTAAGACATTAGACTGTCCGCCATAAGAATCCCCTTTCAGTTTCATCAACTAACTCACTCTGTGACCCTGATTTGTGACCATTTAACCTGTCCAATATGTAACTGGTTCTTCTGTAAGTTAAGCAGTGTTATTTGCTGAATCCTCCATTAAGAAGGAAGAACATACAATGCTCTGTAACATTCCAAACTGGAGCAGGTTATATTGGCCATTTTCTTGGTAGTCTATAGTAGTAGTTTTTGATGCTGATGTACATGGGCTGTTTATAATGCTACAACATTTTGGTTGCTTCATTGAGATAAATCAGGATAAATTAATTTGCTTATGAAAGAAGTTTTTCTACAAACTTGGATTTTTTTTTTTTTGTGTTTGTATGGCTGATTTTTTAACCCTTTTCAAAAACAGGTACAGCTGGAGCAGATAGACGGACAGATTCCAATCCCTTTCTGGCTCCTCGTTCAGCAGCTGTTCCTCTCACAACGACAGCAACAGGCAGCAGTAGCACTGGACATCTGTTGATGAAGCCAATCTCAGATGCTCTTCCCACATTCACACCTCTTCCTGTGTCTCCTGATGCTAGTGCAGGAGCTGTGTTAAAGGACCTACTCAAAGAATGAGAAGAAGCACTTTATAAGTTTAACTTTGACCGCAACACTAAAGCAGGAAGGGCAGTCCACATAACACCCTTGATGTGCTGACCCCATTGTACTGTGTGAGCACATATGTGCTGCCTGTGCTGGCCAAATATGACATTTGTAGCTTGTTTTGCACTTGGCCATCACACAGGACCACAGCTTAAACCAGAAAGTGTCACCTTCTTATTTCTCATTTGACATCACAGTTGATCTTCTCTTCAAGTTAATGCTACTCCATGCCTTCCTTCAGTCATTTCCTCCTCTGCCACCTTGTGAATCCATGACATGCATGGTAACAGCCAGCAAAGAAAGTGTTGAAGTAATGAAGCCAAAATGTATAGAGAATTTGTCTCCTGATTATCTATTGTGGGTGACAGTATTTTTATGTGTCTTGCACGAAAAGGTTTAACTGTGGCCATGAGACAAATCTGGTTCCACTGTGATAAGTCCAATTAGAGTGATATACTGTTTACTGCTATGGGCAATAAACCAGTTTAAAAGAGGCCATTCTGATGAGAATACATTCTTAGATTTCAGGTTTGGTTAAGCACTTATAAAAGATTTTCTATGTCTTTTGCATTGTGTATGTAACTTATCCTGCCTATATGCAGGCGAATGCAATCAGTAAATCTGTTCAGGGTATTATGTGTGGAAAGAGAGTGTAGATGAAGTGACACAGCTCCTAATTTTTAGTATATCGCCTCAATATGATCAGTCTCATGTTGTGCCTACTTAGTGTGGTTATCTAAAAAATGAGGTTGTGCAGAGGAAACCAGTGTTAATCAGAATAGAGAAATAATGTGGGAGAAGCCTTTATATTCAGTACATTTCTTTTTATCATTGTTTCAAGATTTAATTTTCCTTTCCACTTTATTTAAAGCCAAACTTCTTATCTGGCGTAGCTGGAGACTGAGCTAGAGAAAGCTAGCAATCCAATAAAATTAGTGTATTTTTGAATGCATTATGACTCAAGCTGAAAATCCCTATTATTGAAGTGCCTAGTGAGGAACAATGTAGTTAGGTCACAGATGATGCTGTCCCAGACACGTCAGAGAGGCCCAGGGCACACCTTTATTTGTATCTCTTTAGGCTGTATGATCAAGATAAGAGTGAGCTGAGTGCTACTGGAGCTGCAGTATGCCAGAGGATATTGTGCTTATCAAGTAACCCTACTTGTTCTGTTTTAGAGGTACAAGGAGCACTAAGGACACTTTGTAAACTTTACCCTAACCTGAGTGAGGCGGCACAAGAGTCATGGTGCAGTGTGCCACATGTTTGTAAAAATTGTGTAGTCAAAGGGTGATATTTTGCTGGGTGGCTTTTAAAGCCTAATAATACTCGAGATGTAAATACAAATAAATTTTATTTGCACAGCATTCCTCCACTGCGTTCTCCTAATTGGTTGAGTTTATCATGCTGGTATGCTCAGGTTTGAAACATCTGAACTTACATTTAACTACCTTCCTCTTCGAAGCCTTTTTAGCAATTTTCATCATGTTGTCATAAGATCACAGCACCAGAAGCGGTTTCCCATCTGGGCTGAATCCCCCTCTCCCTTTCCAAGAAGGACAACTCGTCCAAGAATGAATAAGAGTAGGTGGAGTTTGTTACGCTTCCAGAATATATTTTCTGAATTCTTGAGAACTGTTGTAAGAAATCACTGAAATGCTTGTGTAATGAGAATGAGACTTCACTTCAGCCTTGGCCTGCGTTTTTTTGGAGTATGCAGGCTCAGCCATTGTGGCAGCTGACATGGCATCTACTTTCCTGAGTACAGTAACTTGTTTATGTTACTTGTCTTGCAATGGGGCACATGCAACATGTGTGGAGCTCATTGTCAGGCAGTGTTCTCACAGTTACTTCGTAGTCTAAATTGCTAACCCACTGCTTATATACAATACTTTATTGAGTCTAAGCCAGTCCTGTTCATATGTGCAGTCTTACCTGGGTAATGTATTAGAAAAACATAAACAAAGCACACAATTTAAAAGGTGCTCAAAAATCATGCTTTTCATCAAGAATTTATTATTATATTAAAAGCTAAAATGAAATGTGCTTTTTACCACAGACTGCTTCCTTGGCTCACTCATGAGACACTGCAGTGCACACTGATGTTATGTGCCTTTTTTGAAGGCTTTTTCACAATTTTTCTGTACTAAAATAGGATAGATTGTAAGTTAATACTCATCCACACATTTGTAATTATTTTGTTTGGGTTGGCTGTTCATCTTTCCCTATGCACATCACAGTGGTCATGGTGGTAAACTTTTCACCTTGATCAGTCAGTCTCTCTTGTTTTCTAGGAGTAAATATGGCCGCTCTACCCTTTTGTTGCACCAAAGATTTGAGACGAGCAGTGATAGTTTTTTTTTTTGTTTTTTTTTTGAGTTATATGTGTCCCAGGTACAAAATCCATAAAAGGCTTTTTGCACACTATCGAGACAGTGTTTTTCAATGTCAGAGTATTTATGAAAGGATCGAGCAGTTCAAAAATGGTTGGACAAGTGTTAAGCACAAAAAAAAAGAGTTGGATACCCATCCATGTCCACAACCAATTACAACACTGAGTATGTCCATACGATGATTCAACAGATGAGGATTTTGGCCCATTGTACACCTTCAGCCCATAAAAGGCAGATCACTACTTGTTGTTCATCTTTGGTGCAAACAGAGAGCACAGTAGCCATGCTTACTTTTGGAAAACAACAAAACAAACTGATCAAGCTCGACCTTTACCACTGTCACCACAGACACACTTGGTCAGTTGCAGTGTGCTATGAGCTTGGGATGATCTCATCTGGTCTCAGCACATATTTATGATAATAAGACTAGCTTTCAGGTTTAGCATTGTTGCAGTGTGCCCCAGAGTTATGGAATAACAGCAGACCAAGACTAAGTGTAGTTGCATTCTGCTTCTCATTGTCAGAAATGGGGATTAAAAAGCTGTATGCTAACTTGGACCACCTCATAAGCAGGTTTAACAAGCTTAATACAATGGGTGATGTGAATTCTGCACCCATCAGACAGCTGGTTACAGACACGAAAAAGCACTTCTTCTTTTTCTTCTTCCATTTAGAGGTTGCCACAGCGGATCATCCATCTCCATCTATCCCAGTCCTTTTTTGTTCTTTATTTCACCTTATACAATTTCTTGTATTAGGAATTTGTTAGTTTTCGCATTCCTCTTGGGGTTAGTGTGCAGGGTCAGCCATTGTACAGCGCCCCTGGAGCAATTGAAGGTTAAGGGCCTTGCTCAAGGGCCCAGCAGAGTAAGATCTCTTTTGGCAGTGATGGGGATTCGAACCAACAACCTTCGGGATACCAGCGCAGATCCTTAGCCTCAGAGCCACCACTCTGCCAAACACATAATTTTTCTGGCAAAACAACTGCCTTGATGTCCTCCCTCACCACACCTATAACTATGATCCCTGGCCCCCCTCTTCTCCTCTGCCTCTTGCCTGGTAGTCCCATCCTTGACATTCCTTTCCTGATGTACTCCGTATCTCTCCTCTTCAAGTGCCCAAACCATGTCAATCTAGCCTCTGTCACTTGGTCACCAAACTGTCATACCTGTGTTGTCCCTCTAATATACTCCTTCCTAATCCTGCCTACCCTCATTACTCTGAGCGAACTCCACCACTTCCTAATATTCATCCATCCATCCATCCATCCTCTTCCGCTTATCCGAGGTTGGGTCGCGGGGGCAGCAGCTTGAGCAGAGATGCCCAGACTTCCCTCTCCCCAGCCACTTCTTCCAGCTCTTCCTGGGGAGTCCTGAGGCGTTCCCAGGCCAGCTAGGAGACATAGTCCCTCCAGCGTGTCGAGATCGCAAATACAAGCGGCTGAAATAAGTTTCCTCCGCAGGGTGTCCTAATATTCCTTTTTTAAAAAACAAAAAAGTAAGGAAACCATGTTTTATATTTAGATTTGAACTAAAGTATAGTGTGATACTGGAAATAGAGAAATCCAAATCACCATACATTTAATTGTTTGTCTTCATTTAAAAGATGTAGAGTCAGTGTCCCAAATTAAGAAATCGTTCAACTGCCAGTTCACTGAGTGCTACTGAAAGATTCTACCAGTTTCTTCCATTTGGGATTCCTTTGGAGTGTTGCCAGATGTATCTTTGCAGGTGTCCTCCAGATGTGATGTGATGTGAGATCTGTCACAGTATGCAGTGTGAAGTTTACACTGGGACACTGGAATAAATTCTTCACGAATATCATCCAGTCCTAGACTAGGTATTTCCTATGCTCTGGTGACTTTTGGATTAATTCTGTTTTTAAGAAAAGCTGGGCATATAAAGAACAATAAGTGACAACTCTTCTGTATTTATCTATGTAATTGGAAAATGAGTTACAGGTTGACAGTTATGCTTCAGATATGAGTATACTAATGGGTACCTCTTGTCATCTCTGTTACTTTGTGTAAGGATTTCAGGACCTTTACAATCTCGCCAGGTAAATGATGTTTACAACGACGACAGTGACACTGACTTCATTCTAACGTAGCTTAATGATTGCAATTGTGTTTTATTAAGTTTATATAATGATGTACTTCCCCCTTTACTTCAAACCCGTGTTCTGTCCCTTGAAATCCAGAGGAATATTTAGCGGCATGGAATAAATTAAGAGAGGGCAGGACATTGACAGGCAATCAGGCGGCCAGTTGAGCAAACCGAGGAGAACCACGGGGTCAACACAAGACTAGCTACGGATTAGTTCAAGTCTGGTCTGATCTTGTTCTGCTGTTTACTGAGATGGCATTTAAACCTTAGGACCATCTCCTCTTAGTATTGTAGTAGAAGTCTGGTCTTAATCCACTGCTAGTACAGATGCACTGCACCTGACCCACCATGTTTCCACGGGAGCTGTACAGCCAGCCCAAACAAAATTATTACAAAAGTGCAGATCAATATTGACTTAACCTCATAGATTCTGAATTGTGAAGGATTTTGCGTAGGTCCTGTACTTTTATTTAATTGAGGTCACGCAGTGTTTATGTGCCTACGTCTACCTGGCAAGTTTCTGCTCCGGCATTCTCTGTGTGTAATTTGCATTTCCTCCCCTTGTTTGTGTGGCTTTTGCCTCCATAGCCCTAAAATGTGTCTATTTGCTTTACTGTTTAGTGGTGTCATCCCGCCAGGCTGGTTCTTGCTTTGTGATGACTGATGTCCCTATGATTGATTCCTATAACACTAAAATAGTCAACATTTGTGGAGGGGCTGGGGTGTTGTACTGTCAGGTAGGCTCAGGACTTTGCAGGATGCTGATCTTTTATATATAAATCTCTAAACGTGGAAGTGTGTGTGAGTCTGTGTGTTCAGCCCGGAAGTGCGAGGCTACAGCTTGAAACTCAAAGAGCCAGCAAGGCGGCCCCACATTAACGAGTCAGAGAGAAACTCGCTTAACCGCTGATAGACAAGGGGGAGCGAACACATCCGCAAAATAAAACCGACTATTTCAATTGTTTTTAGGAGCACGAGCTTACACAGCTAGTAGTATATAAGGAGGAACGTGCGCAGGCAGTATAAGGGGGTCATCGTCTTGGTAGAGTAGAGTAGAAATGCCAGCAGCAGGTGCTATTCAGATAGGGCTGAGGTCCATGGGAGCAACAAGAGTAGCTGAATGCCAGTATGGAATATCTGCCAGGCTGTTTTGGGATGGCACTGGGGATCTTTTGTATTTTTTAGGAAACCCTGCTGGGTATTGTAAAGGGCAGGTTGCCAAGCCACTCAAAAGTGTGAGTGCAGCAGGGACCACTAAAGGGAGCTTTAAGCATAGGAGGTCAGGTTTTTCTTCACAGCATTTGAAACCCCTGGAGAAAGCAGGCAGAACCTTGTGATTTTGTTTTGCTTGGAGTTGGGGGCAAATGCTCAGCTAGTGAGGAAGAGAGGACTGTGGACAAGATACAAGAATGGACTGGAGACTCTGCATACAGGTAGGCCATTTGGGTTCATGTTTTTCCATTTTATTTCTACTCTTATGTTGTTTCCTGCATAAATGACCGTTTTTTTTTGTTATTAAAAGAAACATTTGGACTTTGGCCTCATTGGTGCTTACTTGGGTAAAGGATGGCTCCATGGCACCCCCTAGAGCCCATAAGTGCTATTGCAACTTTTTCTTGTATGATAAATTATTGATGTCAGGACAGGATGGGTAGCATACACTGGTACAGCGCATTACTGCACCCACCACACGACAAAACAGCTGGCAACCCACCAAAGGCAGACTCATGGTCCAGTCCCAGTTTTAGGAAATATCCATCTGCCATAGCCAGGTGTTACATGTGCGTCACCTTGGCCTGGTCCAGCTGCAACAATGAGGATCCTGCACCTCTGGGAATTGCACCACATGGCCATAGTGCCGTATCGGACGCTTCCTAACAATGCAGGTAATGTGCCTCATTTGGGACTCTGTGAGCAACTGCTCATTCGACACAAAGTCACATCAGCGGAACCCAATGATTCGCCAAAGAGACACAAGGAGTCCAGTCTTCATCTGAGGTCACTGGATAGCGTCCATGTCTCACAAACGTAGCAAGACTGGAAGCACCAGGACTCTAAAGACTTGGACCTTTGTCCTTTTGCATAGATATCAGGAGCGCCACACACCCCTTTCCAGTGACCTCATGACCCCCCATGCTCTCCCAGTCCATCTACTGACTTCATAGGAAGAGTCACCAGAGACATGAATGTCATAAACCTCTCGAAGAGGTCGACACTCTCTCCGCAGACAGACACACTGCTGATGGCCGTGCCCAAGAGGTCATTAGAGGCTTGGCTCGTGGTTTTTATCAGGACACTCGCAAGGCCAGACACTCAGACTCCGCGCTCAATCTCTTGAGAGCCTGTGTTGGAAATTAAAATTGAGCATTAATTTGATTTCAATCTTTCATTTTCCAATCTCGTTTATTCCAGCTCTGATGATGGTCCGGTGGTTCTTCTAGCAGCATCAACCATAAAGCTGGAATCGGCCATCAATGGGACATGCGTCCATTGCGGTCTATACCCGCTCAGAGCCACCATTTAACCTAACCTGCATGTGCCGGAGCTGAGAGAGCATGTCTCTAATTCTGAACCCAGAACTCTGGAGGTGTGAGGCACCACCATGAAGCCCTCCAGAGATGAATGAGTAGTAAAGACAATATAAAAGTGCCTTATGGAAATAAAGAGCCTGGATAAAACCTGTAAATTCATGGAATGGTTCAAAGAAAAGACTCAAGAATGGTTGTGCAGTGCAGAGGAAGCCCGCTAAAGCAGTGAGAGTTTGGAGCCAGGACCACCACCAACAATAATGTCAGCTGCCCTACTTTAATCAGCCACTGAATAGCAGGATGTGGCCCCCCAACCCGCCATTAGGTCCTTGCCACACCATAAAGTCCATCCATTTTCTTTGTTCACTATGGGATGTCACTCTGGATGTCAGTCCCCTGTAGGGCTCAGTGTCTTAAATCAGTTACACACAGTGAGGCCACCACAGACGAGAGCACAGGGCATCTAGGTGCCTTAAACCGGTGAACCTGCACACGTTGTGAAGTTTGGTAGATTATTGGGAAAAATGTCACTTGATACACAACATCATTATTTGGCTGACACCTTCATCCAAGTGGACTTAAAACATCTGAGGCACAGGTGCTGACATTTCTTCTGGTTTTTCATTTGGCACACAGACTGGTAAAGTAATTTGCTGGTGGTCACACAGTGTCACTACTGGGATTTGAACCCACAACCTGAGGGTTTGAAGTCTGAAGCTTTAACCACCAAAACCATAGGTTTGAAATGCCAGCCTGAAAGTGCACATCCCCTCCACACCGGCCTTCTCCTAGTGGCTCTTAACTTCCATTATTAGCACCTTTTATGTTGGCCCTTTAGATGAGAGTATGGGAGCAGACCTCTAGATACTCTAAACAGATTAAATGAACTCCGCTGACCTTCCTCAATTGAAAGATTGGAGTTTGGATCATCTGAATGGCCGCACGGCGTGACACAAAGGCTCATCCTAAACTTCACGGCCATGTCAATGGTGGACTTGCTTGTGTGGAGTGAGCTGAGGTCCCACTAGTCGATGTCAAACCCCCCAAACCCCATCTTGTTCACGTGCTATGGGAGTTCACCAAATTCACACAAATTTCTGGTTGGAATTATGGGAGCAACCCGCGGTGATTGTTGAGTTACAACTTGGAGCACACAACCAACAGTTAAAGAAAGACAATGTTTCAAAGTAAGGTAATGGTAAGAGCAAATCTTAGAAAGTTAGTTATGTGATAGTCTCAGTGTTAGCATGAACTGTTAGGGAAGTTTGCAAGTAGGACCATTGTACACGTTAATATGGGCATATGACCAAAATGTTACATGGCTTGGAGACGGTGGCACTGACAAGAAAGCAGGAGACAGAGCTGGAGGTGGCAGAGTTAAAGATGCTAAGATTTGTATTGGGTGTGACGAGGATGGATAGGATTAGAAATGAGGACATTAGAGGGTCAGCTCAAGTTGGACGGTTGGGACACAAAATCTGAGAGGCGAGATTGCGTTGTGCAGAGGAGAGATGCTGGGCCTACTGGGAAAGGTATGTTAAGGATAGAGCTGCCAGCTAAAAGGAAAAGAAGAAGGCCTAAGTGTAGGTTTATGGATATGATGAGAGGGGACATGAAGGTGGTGGGTGTGACAGAGCAAGATGGAGAGGATAGAAAGATATGGAAGAAGATGATCTGCTGTGGCAACTCGTAAGGGGAGCAGCCGAAAGAAGAAGAACTAAACTTAGAGGGAGGAAACAAGACAAGTAAGCCTTAAACAGAACTTTTCCTTAGACAACAACCTTTCTTTTCTTTGTAAAATCAATTTTTTCTCGATTTTTGTGTGAACTGTTTTGTTTTGAATTTGTACTTTTGTACAAAGATGCTATTTGGATTGTGGAATTATTTGAAAATGCATCATACTATTGCCTGAACTGTCCTATGAAGCAAACTAAAAGCTGCAGATCTTTGGTAAATTTGAACAAAGGCAGCTACAGTAGTCGTGCTAATCACAGTGCTGAGGAGTGCTGATGTCTGTCATGTTGTTTAAGCACATGTTAAGGAAGAATTTCACTTTTATAATCTCTCTATTATATTAAAAAATCCTTCGACATGACGAGACTTTTTGGAGATGAGACTTTTTGGAAGAGAGATTTTTTTCAAGTCCCGCGAGACGAGACTTTTGCCTTGACATTTTTTCAAGTCATGCCCTCCTCTTAAACATTTTCAAAGAAGACCTCACCTCTCATTCATGTGAATGCTTTCGTCAGACACACTTCCTGCACTCTCCGCTCTTATACATTTTAACATTTTCCTCACTTTAAGTTTCCAATTAAAGAAGACATATTATGTCCAAATCTTATTGAAGAATTTCATCACAAAGGGTTATCAACATAAAAAATGAGTACACGCGCAATCCTGGCACTGAGAAACGATGAAGTCAAACGAGTTAACGCCAAAAATGAAGCCCCCTAGTGACCTATAAAATTAAGCTCTAATTCTGTGAAAATGGAGAGCAAACTAAAGACTAACATGTCACTGAAAAATGACATTTCTGGCCAACCAGGTTATTTTGTTTTATTTTTTTATTTTATACTAGTGGGCTCCATCCTCTGCTTGTTTCGCTCACCAATCCCCAGGGGTGCCCGCTACCTCATGGCCGAGCTCCTCCGTTAGAGAAAGCGATTGTATTTAAAGAGTTGGTATATAGAAGAGTATGCAGGGCGCCAGAGGACAACAGTTTGGTCCTTAGTAATTATAAATAGAAAATCAGTTACTTGAATATTTCACTACAACTGTCTATTTTAAATATCAACGAATAATCAAGTAAAAAGTAATAGTAGATGTAAAAAATTAAATTGTAATAAAAAGTAAATAAACAATTAAATTCCATTAACCCCTTGTCAAAAACAATATTATGAATTACTTTATCCTCTAGCTTACATTCTAAAAACGTTGCTTTTTTGCATTTCTGTTTGCGTATTGTTTGGGATATTTTTCTCTTTTTCGTTCATTTGTTCTTAATTTTTATTATATGCAGCTCTTTTTTGTTCATTATCAACTCTTGTTGCTGTTTTTCGCGATCTAAAATTCGCCATTCTTGAATAGGTCATTTGCTTTTCTGCCTTGCCATTATAAGCGACTGCGCTGAAGGGCCAGTTAGCAGCACTGAGAGTGTCACAGGGTGGGATGGAAGAGAGCATGTGCGCAGCAGGAGTAACTATTGGGCGAGGGGTGGGAGGCATGGTCAAGGCTGAATATTGCAGACACGACAGAAGACTTTCTTAATATAATAGAGAGATTATTGACTGTGGTGAAAGGCCAGCATTAACACCATAACTCGGAGTTCTGTTAGCATTGGTTCTTTGAATTGCCCAACTGGGAGCTTCCAGGGCACCTGCAATAGCGTTGAGAAGTACGCACACCCGGGAAGTTCTCACATTTACTCTTTATGCAACATTGAATCACAGTGGATTTAATTTGGCTGTTTTGACACCGATCAATAAAATAAAAAAGACTCTTTAATGTCAAAATGAAAACAAATCTCTGCAAAGTGGTCTAAATTAATGACAAATATCAAACAGTTGATCACATAAGTATTCAAGTCAGGACTCCGTGGATTCACCTTTGGCAGCCATGATGGCCTTGAGTTTGTGTGCTCCAGTCTGTCTTCTATCCGCTTTGCACATCTCCACTCTGCCACTGTTCCCCATTATTTCTCTTTCTTTATAAAGGTGCTCAAGCTCTGTCAGGTGTCATGGTGGCCGTGAGTGAACAGCAGCCTCTGCCAAGTCCACCCACACACTCTCAGTTGGATTGAGGCCACTCCAGGCCATTCACTTTATTGTTTTCCAGCCATTCCTTGTGTAGCTTTGACTTTATGCTTGGGGTTGCTGTCTAGTGAGAAAACAAATCTTCTCCCAGGATGCAGGTGTTTTTTGAAGACTACGTCAAGTTTTCCTCTAGGGTTCTCCTCCATATTTTACAGCATTCATTTCATCCTCAGAAGCCATCCAGTGCCTGCTGCAGAGAAACGTCTCCATGGCCTGATGCTTCACGGTGGGGATGGTGTGTTTTGGATCATGTCCAGTGTTCAGACGTGGTGTTTAGTCTGATGGCCAGTGGGGTCTCATCAGACCACACAGCCTTCTTCCAACTGATTTCAGTCTCCCTTGTGCCTTTTCCTGAGATGTCCTCTCTGTGTCCTTGTGTGTGTGTGTGTGTGTGTGTTTTCTTTGCCACTCTCACTTATCTCACTTGTCTGCATGGCCTCTCCCATCTATTCCACCATATCTTGTACCCCCTTCGGAGGTCTCTTGATGGCCTCCCTCACTTGTCTTATTCTTCTGTGGTCGCTCAGTTTTTTCTGAACGTTAGGCGCTAGCAGATTTCCATCTGTGTCGTACACTTTCCATTTCTTAATGGTTGATTTAACTGGTTATTCAGTGACAGGGAGATTTTTCTCATCTCATCTCATCTCCATCCTCTGACTTGTGCTTCTCAGTCCCCTTTTTCATGGAGTTGCTTTTTGTATTCTTCTGTCTTCATTCTGTAGGTTAACCCACCAGACTGACTCGCCACAAGACGGACCTCCCAGATGAGGTTCATTTAGATGACAATCAAGTGAAACCAGAGACAGGTGAGCTCCATGGAACTCATCCTGGGACTTCTAAAGCCAACTGGCTGCCCCAGTGATGATTTAGGGGTGCTGCATTAAAGGGGGTGATTATTTATATGATTATTTATTTGATTATTTTGTCATGTGATTATTATTAACTCTTTGGTGTTTCATATTTGTCATCAAGTGAGACCACTTAGCAGAGATCTGTTTTCACTTTGACATTTTCTGTTGGTCAGTGTCCACAAATCTAAATGAAATCCACTGTGATTCAATGTTGTTGGACTAGAAAATGTGAAAAAGGGTGTGTGAATGCTTTATATAGGCGTACTGCACTTTTTAATTTCTCGTCCATCCAATCGAACACAGACACTGCATTAGTTAGCCTTTACAAGTTTGGTCAGCCATTTTTGTGAAGTGATTTGCTGGCTCTCACCTTTGAAAGACATCAACTCAGACTGACTGCCTGACTGATTCTCTCAAGTGGGACAACAGAATGACTTAAGAATCCCACCCAGCTTGGACTCGGACAGGCTGACCAATTCCCTGAACCCGAGACGACTCAATGAGTGAAGCTGACACATTTGAATTTGGACTGCATGGGACAGGCTGACCACCGCTCTGCTTAGGCAGGTTGGAGACGAGCAACTCCAAGTGGGACGGTCCTCTCCGGCGTGTGCTTTGGGGTTGAAGCTGTTCTGCTGGAATCAGCCGTACTTTGACTTAAAGCAGCTGTTCCCAGCCAGGAGGCCAGGGCCCCAGTTTGCATTATTTTCAAATGCACGGCATTCCTAGCCCGATTCCTCCAGTGGCTGGATCGTAGACGGGAGCAAATCAAAACCAGGTGCTCCTTCTCATTGTGCACCAGGGGGCGGGACCACGCGTGCAAAGAGGCGGTGAGGAACTCGCAGGCAGGCAGTCAGGCAGTGGAGACGCACGCCTTAAGACCGAGTAGGATGTCTCTCTGCGGTCAGGGGTCTCCTGTCTGAAGAGGAGGGCTGAGCGGGTCAGCTCCAATAGTCCTATTAGCTGGACAATAGGTGGACTCCACTTGAAGAAGGACAGCATGAGACTGCTGCAGTAATATTTGGGGGTTTCAATGCTATATAGCCTGAAGAGGAAAAACTAAGATTTTAGAATTTACCTGAGGGTCAGTTTGAAGAAGGAGATCTTGGAGAGAGGGGAGTGCTTAAGTTGAATTTGGCCCACTTTAACCAGGAGGCTGCTTGTTGGTTGCTTAGCAGTGAGACACACATTTACCTGCAGGTAACAATACAGAGGGACGGTGGGATTTCTCAGGTTGCTTAGTGATGACCTGTCTGCCAAAAAGTAACGGGACTCCAGAGTTCAACTGATGCTCCATGACCCTCAACTTAAACTGAAGAAGTCGCCGGTAGTACTGACATTCGTCCACAGCTGACGCAGTCTGCAGCACAAGACGGAGCTCAAAGTTGTCAGCGACCGGGTCCAGTCTGTAAGGTAAGTCTGTCCGCACGATGATTACAGGCGTCTACATCACGCATGCGCTCCTACTGACTTACTCGTCACAAATAACGGGACCGCTCCTGAGGCGTAAAGGGTGCAGCGCCGTGCGGGGGTGTCAAGCTGGACATCCCACCCCAGTCACAGTGTCCCGCCTTCCTAACCCACCAGCACCAACAAACCGCCCCCCTCGCCTAAACTTCAACGGCGTCATCCAAAACACGAGCAAAACAACAGCTGTGAAGCGCCGCCGCCTGAGCGCGTCTCCGCCCCTCTCAGGTGAGTTCCCAAGACCGGCGCGCCCGCGCGTCTCCCAGGTGAGGTGGCGAGGCGCGCACCCTTCACGTATTTGGTTCTCTGCGCGCTCGCGCTCCTTCGTGCGTCTGTATCTCCGTCTCCTCGACATGCGCTCTTTACTCTCCCGTGCGGGGCCCCTCGCCGAGCTTAGCCGCCGTGAAATGTCGAGGCTGCATGTGAACTTTCTGCAGTTTTTTCCCTTTCTCTTTGTTGTTTAAACTTTTTAGTTCTATTTGTCTCCAGGTTATGTTTCTTAATTTCAAAATCTTGCTCGGACTCGGTCACCGGATCATGGAGGAGGGCAACTCTCAAGTTCATCTGACTCGCTTCTTCTTCACTGCTCTGCTGCATTGTAAATCGTGCCGGTCAAATGGCTATCTGTTTAGTCTGAACTAGGTTTCAGTTTCTCATATTTCTCTCTTACACATAAGTAGAACCACCAGGGTTCAAACTGTGCCAGAAGTTATGGCTGTTAGGATCATCTGCTCAACCTCGGACTCACAGAGAGTGCAGGGACACCATTACAGGTCATTATGAATGGCCGAGTGAGGATGATCTGGGTCAGTGTGTCAACACTGGCTTGTCAGGGTGAAGTTCAGTAGCACGAGGTCATGCAGTCAGCTGTTGACCATTAGATTGAATGGACTGTACTGCTTCACCCATTCAGACGCGATGGCCACAAAGAGAATGGTCTGGAGTCCATTAGATGTGGGGGCTCTAGCATAATGGATGGGACTAGAGTCAGCCAATGACCAATATGGTCATTGTTTCAGAATTATTAACTAGATAAGCATATATGAGTAGATCTGATAGAATCAGGTGCTGGTCATTATGGTCATTGTATCTCATTTCTCTGCTTATTCATAGATACGAGTATAGGCTGAAGTTTGACTGAGCAGAACTGCCAGAATCAACTGGAGGCCATTATGGTCATTCTGTTGTATTATAGTGAGGTGTTTCTCCACTTCTTCAGAGTTAAAGGCTGAAGCTTGGCTGAGTAGATCTGTTGGAATCAGCTGATGACCATTACGGCCATTATAGTGTGTGGAATTGTTTCAGCACTCTGTCAGTTTTATTAGCTAAAGCAAAGCTGAGTAGATCTGCTAGAATCAGGTGGTGGTCATTATGGTCATTGTATCTCATTTCTCTGCTTATTCATAGGTATAGGCTGAAGTTTGACTGAGCAGATCTGCCACAATCGGCTGATGACCATTATGGCCATTATACTGTGTGGTATTGTTTCAGCACTCTGTCAGTTTTATTAGCTAAAGCAAAGCTGAGAAGATCTGTTAGAATCAACTGGTGGCCATTATGGTCATTGTATTGTATTATAGTGAGCCGTTTCTCCACTCCTTCAGAGTTACAGGCTGAAGCTTGGCTGAGTGGATATTGCAGAACTGACCAATGGCAGTTACTGGCATTGCATTTTATTTTAATGTTTCTCTACTCATTCAGAGTTGTGGGCTGAAGTTTGGCTGAGTAGATCTGTTGGAATCAGCTGATCACCATTATGGCCATTATACTGTGTGGAATTGTTTCAACACTCTGTCAGTTTTATGAACTAAAGCATAGCTGAGTAGATCTATTAGAATAAGCTGGTGGCCATTACAGTCACTGTATCTCATTTCCATGCTTATTATTAGTTAATGGCTGAAGCCTGGCTGAGTAGATCTGCTAGAGTCTGCTGGGGGCCATTATGGTCATTGTACTGTAATATTTCATTCAGAGTTACAGGCTGAAGCTTGGCTGAGTGGATATTACAGAATTGGCAGATGGCCATTACATTGTATTTTAATACTTCTCTACTCATTCAGAGTTATGAGCTGATGTTTGACTGAGTAGATCTGCCAGACTCCGCTAATGACCATTAAAGCCATTATACTGTGTGGTATTGTTTCTGCACTGTTTCAGTATTCTAGACTAAAGCATGGCTGAGTAGATCTGTCAGAATCAGCTGTTGGCCATGATGGTCCCCTGCACTCATGTCTCTGCTTATTCATAGTTACAGGCTAATGACCATTATGGTCACTGTATTGTATTGCATTGCTTCTACAATCATTCACAGTTCTGGGCTCAGCTGATGACCATTATGATTATGTATTACATTAGAAGAACTCCACTGGGTTAGGGTTAGTGTTAGGGTTGGAAATAATGACCCTATAAACCTCCTGCATTTTACTGTCTGGTTGTCTCCACTCATTCAAAGTTCTGAACTAAACCTTAGCTGAGTGGATCTGCCAGAATTGGCTGAAGACCATTTTGGTCACTGTATCTCATTTTTCTACTTCTTCAGAGTTATGAGCTGAAGCCTGGCTGAGTAGTTGGCCAGTGACCATCATGGGCATTGTATTCTGTTGTCCTGTTTCTCATTTGGAGTTCTGGACTAAAGCTTGGCTGGGTAGATCTGCTAGAACTGGCCCCAGTGACCACTAAGCTGTCATGTATTAAATTCGATTGTCTTGCAGGCTGAAGGTTCACCGAGTGGACCTGGTAAAACTGGCGTCTGACCATTTCTGTCATTGCATTCTGTTGTGTTACTTCCTTCTGCTCTCATTTAGAGGTGTGGTGCCTTCAAAAAGTATTCCGGCCCATCACTTTTGTTGTAGCCTTGTGTTAAATTTTTTTTTTTCCCTACATCAAGCAACACTCAACACCTCAGAATAACAGAGTGAAAAGAAAATTTGAAACTAAAATTCTCCCATGGACACAAAATCCAGAACCTTATCTCTGGCTCAGGTGCATCCCATGCTATTGATCATCACTGAGATGTTTCTGCACCTTGTTTAAGGTCCACTTGTGCTCAGTTCAATTTACTAGACAGGATCAGGTGAAGCACAGTGCAAGGCCAGCACAGGAGTGGCTTCAGGAAAACTCTGAGAATGTCCTTGAGAGTCGCGGCCAGAGTGAGGACTTGAACCGAATTGAACATGTCTGTAGGCCTGAGAGCAGTTGTCCACCAAAGATCTCTATTGAACATGACCAAGATTGAAACGATCTGCAAAGAGGAATGGCAGACAATCCCCAAATCCCAGGTGTGTGTTAGCTGGTGGTGTCAGACCCAAGGAGAGTCCAGGCTGGAATGGCTGCCAAAGGGTCTTCAATGAAGTATTGCGTTGAGGGGCTCATTACTTATGTTAAGAGGATATTTCAGGTTTTTTTTGTTTTTTTTTTAATAAATGTGCATAAATATGTAAAATCCATTTTTTGCTTTGTCATTTGGGGGGGATTGAGCGTTAAGTGATGTTTGTGGGGGGAGAGACGAATTGAGACGATTTTAGCACGAGGGTACAACATAACAAAAATGTGAAGCTTTCTGAAGGTGCCATGTTGCGGGATGCATAGCTAAGTCACTCATATCCCATAATGCTTAGCTGCTTAGCCTCATTAGCTTCACTGCACCCCCAATTTTGTTCAGTGGAGGTGTCAGGTGGGCCAGGAAGTTAACTTATGGGGTGTAAGGAGCAGACAAGAAGATGTTTCCTTTTCCAAGCTCACTAACTGCTGCTGGTCTCCTTTGTGTCTATTCTAAGACCACTGATTGCTCCATGGTCATTTGTTTATATACCTCTGGGGGCATCAAGATACCTCCATACTTCTGGTATGTAACCCAATGGGAGAGACAGAACTGAGCTGCTGGTCTGACACTTGAGCTCCATTTTGCTCTTCCTTCAAGTGGATGGTGCAGCCCAATGGGAAATGTAAGTGGTGGGGAGCGGGGGGGAACCTACTGAGAAGACAGCCTGTTTTTAAAATGGACCACCTTTAACTTGTGTGTTTGCAGGAGGAGCTTTACAGAATCCAGGAGGCCAGGAAACCTAAACTAGCATTCCGGGATCCACAACTAACAGGACGCAATCTGAATCACTGGTGAGAGTGAAGAAAAAGGCCCACCAGTAACACAGACTCAAGAAGGTCAGGTAAGGATGGTGACAAGCAACTGGGACTGGCGTGTGGTGGGGTGGCACTTGATGACAATCGTTTACCATAATTATGTAAGGCTTTACTGTGGTGACTGCGCTGTCTGCATGTTTGGGTGGTGGTAGGTGTCCATCCTTCCAAGTTCAAATTTATCGTCATGTGCACACGACACACCTCATCCCAAAACTGTTTCTAATTTCTAAACATGAGATGTCACTACAAAAGGGGACAGAAAGCAAAGTGTCTTTTGAATCCAACCTGTCGCATCCAGAACTACATCACTGTGGCGTAGTGGCTGGGGCTTTGGAAAGAAAATCACAAAGCTGCGGGTTCTGTGCTCACCGCTCAGTCACTCGTCAGGAGGCTCTGAATGAGTGCAACCTTTGAAAAATGTAAACTGTCACACTTCTACGTTTAAGGACGTAAATAAAAATAAAGTGACGCGACTGGCAGTGTGGCCAAGTGGCTTCGAGCTGCCCACTTCACTGCCTCGTTGCATGTACCTGAACCAGTTAAAATGAAGTATTCAGTTCATTCTTGCACAAACTGGCCAAGTCTGTGATAAGTCGTGGCTCATTGTTCTAGCGCTTAAATCAAACAACAGAAGTGTCAACTGATTGAAATGAATTCAACACAGACAGAGAGAGAGTACTCTCTCATGAACGCCATTCTCAACTCGCCCGTTCCAAGGCGTTTGTCATGTGGGCTTATAAAATGCATTGCACTTTTCATTCTAACAGATGTCTGTTACGGTTGACACTGTTGCCTAATAAAGGACATTTTAAATTGAAATAAATTGTTGGAAATAAAAGGCTGTGGTGGGTTGGCACCCTGCCCAGGATTGGTTCCTGCCTTGTGCCCTGTGTTGGTTGGGATTGGCTCCAGCAGACCCCCATGACCCTGTGTTTGGATTCAGCGGGTTGGAAACTGGATGGATGGAAATAAAAGGACTGATTGCCGAAGTACTAATCCAATTGAACTTTTAATCTGTCTGTCTATCATATTGTGCCTTTCTGTCTGTCTATTATATAGCTCCCTTCTTATCTATCTATCTATCTATCTATCTATCTAATGTGGGTGCCCAGGAGAAGGACAGGCATCCTGGCCAGGGATAACCAAAGCTTTCATACCTGGCCAAGAGGCCATAATGGAAAGACTGGGAGAACAGACTTGCCAGGAGCAGGTCATTCTCCCACACAGCAGCAGGTGGCAGTGTTCCTTGGGGCTAAACCTGATTAGGACACCTGCATGGGAACCCTATCAAATTTTTGGGGACCACCAGAGGGCGCTGCTGTGGGAGGACTGCCCTAGTTCCCACACAACCTGGAAGTATACTAGATGACTTAGAGGGGAGACCGGAAGCAGTTTCCAAGTTGACTTTAAAAGAAAGCCTGCTGCTTTAGTTTAATGAGTTAGAGGAAGGAGGCAGTGGGCTACGATCTTGGAGAAGGAAGAGTTGTGCTTGGTGCTTTACTTTTTTATTCCTGTGAAGAAGGTGTTGGGCTCAATAAAAGCCTTTATTTGAGCTGGAAGTGTATGTGGGCATTATCGTGTGTGAGGTTTGGGGCTTTCCGGCGCCCCTTGTCATTACAGCTGTCTATCTATTAGATAGATAGATAGATACTTTATACTTTATTAATCCCAAGGGGAAATTCACAATTTATACAGTGCATTTCCTGTCTGTCTGTCTATCTAGTGCCTTTCCTATCTACCTACCTATCTATCTGTCTATCTAGTGCCTTTCACTATCTGTCTATCTGAACCTACATTTAGCAGCAAGTCTGACATACACAACGACTGGAATATGTGTAATGTGACATCAGCGTTAGTCAGTTGTATAAAATAAAAATATTATTGGTAAGCCAGAAATACCATTCGAATTGCATTTGGCACAAAGTGATGCACATTTAATATATCTAGTTTGCTCTTTATTTCTATAATAAAATGTGTTTATATTGAATTGCCTTTTTTGCAGACCATGTTGCAAATCAACAGCAAATCCAAACAGATGCCCTCGTGACCACACTTTGTTGTTTTGAAATATGTCTGGTTAACGAATTCCGGCTCTGCGTTTTAGAATGCGAAGGCTCCCACTGTCTCTGTGTCACTTCCCAATGGTCGGAGTAACAGCTTGACATTGTAGCAGTGTCCCCACCGAAGGATACTGAAAAGAGCAGTGAAACAAAAGAGGGCCAGTAACAGATCCTCATGGCTGACACGTGTATTTGTGTGCAAATGACCTCCAAATAGAGCTGAAATATGCACAGCTAATTGGCAACTCTAATCATGGCCGGCCAGACTAAACTCCAGGAGTGAAAGCTGAGACCGAAGGGGCTTCTCTTATATAAGCAATCAGATCAGTCCACAGCTTCAGGGCCCTGTAAGTAAAAGCTTGACCTCCTACTGTTGTTGGATGGATTCTTGTAATAGAAGTAGGCCAGTGTCATTATTTAAACTCAGTTTAAAATTTTTTTACAGTGTTAATTGACCTAAAAATAGGTCCAAAAGCATTATGGAGGTTTTCGAGAATCGGGTACATACAAATTTCACTTTAGGATGTTGGAACAGATTAGACAACAAGAAGCCATTCAGCCCAAAAAAACCTCGCCAGTCCTGTCCACTTAATTCTTCTAAAATAACATTAAGTTGAGTTTTGAAAGTCCCTAAAGTCCTACTTTCTTCCACACTACTCGGTCACTTATTCCAAGTGTCAGTGGTTCTCTATGTGAAGTAAAACTTCCTAAAGATTACCCTTAACAAGTTTCTAACTGTGTCCCCATGTTCTTGATGAACTCATTTTAAAGTCACCGTCTCGATCCGCTGGATTCATTCCCTTCATCATTTTAAACACTTCAGTCAGGTCTCCTCTTAATCTTCTCTTGTTGAAACTGAAAAGGCTCAACTCTTTCAATCTTACCTCATGATATTCATCCCAAGTAGCCCTGGAGTGGGCCTGGTCGCTCTTCTCACCACAGAGAGATTTAACAAGATTGTTAGTTGTGTTATGGCTGCTTCTGTGGGGTCTTTAATAGGCGTTAACGGAGTGGGTAAAGGTCAGCGTCTCACATATCTGCACTCTCCGAGTTTGTGGATCCTCACTCATTTCATAGTGTCAATCAAAGAATCAAACTTCCTGGTTATGAATATGGCTTACGTCTCTCATTACAGCACTGTTTACTTGACTCAGATCTTCGAATCTCCTCCTCTACGTATATTTTAATCCTGGTTATTGTTGTAACGTCTTTGGTTTTGCTCTGAAAGATTTTTCCCTTTCCTTGCCTTTCTGTCTCCAAACTCTAAAATAAAATAACTTTAAAGTCTGCACTTTTCATCACAGCCATGATAACCAGCATCTTGAGATCGTAATGTCCAGTCTGGCATGTATGCACTTCTGTGAGGTCTTTTAATTAAGTAGGGTCCTCAACATTTAAAGCTTTATGTTTAAAAAGGAGGATTTTAAAACAAGCCCTAAACTTGACTGGAAGCCATTGTAATGTCACAAGGACAGGAGTTATGTGATCGTACATCAGTCCACGTCACATAGTGAGTCAAGGTGGGAATTGAATTGGCAACCTACGACATCAGACCACACAGCCCCCCAGAAGGATGAGGTGTTCCTGAGTGGGTGCTGACTGGAGTAACGACCTCTTTACTGCATACTTGATAAAGAAGTCCAGTCAACTACACAGAGGACCATCAGATTCAGACACAAGTAATCGGGCTCCTCAACAGCCACTGAGACTACTTCATGAGTCTACTGCCTGAGGCTGTGTTTCGCGTCTGGTGTTGTACTCATTTTCTGTTGTCCTACTGTCACTAGTCTGTGGGAGACCAGCAAGTAAGAATTTCAGTTAATTGTGTGCACTTGATAATAAACTTGAATTTGGGTATTTTTGTGCTGACCAGTAATGGACATTGTGCTCATCAGTGTTGTTCTAAACAGGGTGGTGACCGCGTTACTCCAGACTTGCTGCTGGCCTGCTGTACCGCTTCTGCATTAAACTCAATGATGATGACATCTGTGCCCTCATTTCCCAGGATGCTACTGGCTCTGCTGTTAGTACTGCTGTTGCACCACTATGGAGGACACGCGCAGCAGGTAAGATTTGTCCACTGACAGGTATGCACTGGATATTTCCTCCACTTATGTGAGGTAATTAAGATGCAGTTTTGGGGATTATATACTTTCAAGCAAAAAATGATTGGGTCTTATTTGTGAAAAGGGAACAGAGCAAATATACGTGCATTTTGGAACTCCTTAACACTCGAGTAGCTTAGATCATAGTGTGTGTGTAAATTGCAAATGTAGCTAAATATTGCTTGTCACAAATTGCAATTTAAATTCATATTGAGCTCTGTTATACTCGCAATACTATGCAGATGTCTTTAGATCAGGGGTGCCCAATACGTCGATCGCGATCGCAAAGGGACTGCAGGTAGATCGCGTTGCATTCAAAAAAAAATTTTTTTTAAATGTTAGTTTATCATATATCCTCTCTATGTCATTTGCCACTTGATTGACATGAACACAATGTCACAATCGAACTGCGTTTGTCTGATCTGTCAATCTATCTTTGCTATTCCAAAGAAGGAAAATGTGGAAAGGCACTTTCAAACTGTTCATAAAAACTATGAAACTGACTTCCTTCCGAAAAGCAATCTAAGAAAGAGAAAGGAGAGGGAACTAAAATCGCAGTTAATCGGATAGCCGTCATTTCTCCCTCGGCTGAATTCAAAAGCAAAGGCAGACACACCGAAGCATCGTTCCAGGTGAGTCACTCGATCATTAAGCATAAGAAGTCCTTCCAAGATGGAGAGATGATAAAAAAGGCCTTCGTTGAGGCAGAGGGCTAGGGAGAAATTCCTGCTGAGATTTCAAGACCCCTGGCCAGAGAAAAAGGAGTTTCTCCTTTTCATTAAACATGCAGAATACAAGCAACTTAATAACGATCAATGGCCACTAGACTTGGCATTTTTTTTTCCGATCTGACCAACATGTTGAATGAGCTTAATTTACAGCTGCAAGGAAAAGAGAAAACCAATATGGTCAATATGATTAGCTCAGTTAATGCTTTCAAACGAAAAATGCAACATCTGTCCTCAAAGCTGCAGCGCCTTGATTTGGGGAACATCCAAAACCTTGCGTCAGAGCTGGAGACACAATGGAAGGCGTGTGCGTAACTTGACAACATATGCTACACAGAGCAGATTGAAAATTGTCTGTCAGACTTTATCTAATGGAAAAAAAGTAACGAGTCGAGTGCTACCCAATGTAGCAGAGTAAGAGTAGTGTTTCTTCTTCACAAATGTAAAAAGTAAAAGTAAACAGTATGGTGCAGTAAAACTACACTTAGAAGTACAATTTTTTTTAAAAGTTACTCAAGTAAATGTAACGGAGTAAACATAACTCGTTACTACCCACCTCTGATATTCAGTATATATACATACTATATATACTATATATATACAGTGGGTACGGAAAGTATTCAGACCCCCTTCAATTTTTCACTCTT
>JANRMT010062797.1:22105167-22138982 GCA_026402145.1 Polypterus bichir lapradei | reverse complement strand
CAGTGATCCCTCGCTATATCGCGCTTCGACTTTCGTGGCTTCACTCCATCGCGGATTTTAAATGTAAGCACATCTAAATGTATATCACGGATTTTTCGCTGCTTCGCGGCTTTCTGCGGACAATGGGTCTTTTCATTTATGGTACATGCTTCCTCAGTTTGTTTGTCCAGTTGATTTCATACAAGGGACGCTATTGGCAGATGGCTGAGAAGCTACCCAATCAGAGCATGTATTACATATTAAATAAAACTCCTCAATGATATACGATATGCTTCCCGTGCGGCGCTTCGCACACTTAAAAGCTCTAGCAGCACGTATTGATTTTTGATTGTTTACTTTCTCTGTCTCTCTCTTACTCAATCTCTGCTCCTGACGAGGGGTTGTGAGCAGAGGGGCTGTTTGCACAGAGGCTGTTTGCTTAGAAGATACCAACGCTCCTGTAAAAAATGCTGAAAGACTACCTTCACATTGATCCCTTCATTGCGGCTGCTTTATCGCGGAGTTTCACATACATAAAAGCCCAATAGTCCTATTGATTTTTGATTGTTTACTTTACTCTCTGTCTCTGACATTCTCTGCTCCTGACGGCACTCCTTTGAAGAGGAAGATATGCTTGCATTTTTTAAATTTTGAGACGGAACTGCCATCTGTCTTGTCATGGAGCACAGTTTAAACTTTTGACTAAAGGGTGTTATTTCATGTCTAGAGGGCTCTAATAATGTTAAAAACGCATTTAGAAGGTCGTAAACAGGTTTTCAATGCTCTAACTGCGAAAATATTAGATTTATAAATAAATGAATTTCCATGAAGTAGGATTCTTTGTCTGGAGCGGATTAACCGCGATAAACAAGGGTTTACTGTATAACTGTGTGGAGAATATTTATAAACAGTGTGGGAGAGTTTCTAAGGGTTTAAAATATATAAAAATAACCATACAAACATATGGTTTCTACTTCGCGGATTTTCACCTATCGCGGGGGGTTCTGGAACGCAACCCCCGCAATCGAGGAGGGATTACTGTATATATATTAGTATTGAAGGTCTATGATATGGTTTGCATATTTATAGCTAGAAATCCGCAAAGAGAGAAAATGAATCATTTATCTTAAAATAGTCTTTTACTCCTGAGCTTTCAACATCTATTAGGTGTCATCATCAGAGGAAAGACTTTAAGACCAACCCACTTGTCACTTGCTATATATCGCCTTTGTGTCCTGTATGTCTAATCATTTTCCTTTGATGATATCTATCTATATATATCTATACTGTATATCTCTCTGTTATAAAAAAAACATCATGGTGGAAGGGAAACCAGGGAGATGAGACGTGATCTTCTCAGAAGACACTTAAAAGACCCGCAAGATGAAAGAGATTGGCCATGGAGCATCTTGCAGGGACCTTAAACAAGAGACTTGGTGCCAAGAGATTGCAATTGCAAGTCCCACGAGAGACACTTTAACGTCACACGAGACAAGGCAGTGAGACAACATTTAAAACAAGTTCACGGACATCTAACCTAGCAGTTGTTGGAATGCTTTTGGTAGTCAGACATCATGTGCTCCCAGCTCTTAAAACAATGACAAGCAGAACACGCAGTAAGACAGCAGATGATCCGATGGCATCTCCTTAGCGTGCGTTCAGCTGCCCCCCCTTCACAACGCGAACAGCGTTATACGTCCTGCGAGAAAGAGATGTAACCACGCCAGGGGTCTGAAATAAAGGACAAGTATTGTTTTTACAAATGTTTTAAAGCAAAAGTGAAAATAATGCATATGTAACAATTCCCATTGTATATCCGGTAAACCAAACCCTGGGGTGGACGAGTGAAGTGAGCAGGGGGTGGAGCCCCCTAGTAGATATATATAGAGATATGGATATATAGATATATAAAGTTATAGATATATAGAGAGTGAGATATATAAATCTTATATCACTGCATTAAAAGATCTTTATTTAGTCCTTCTTGGTTTTTGAATTCCTGTTAT
Source organism: Polypterus bichir lapradei (assembly GCA_026402145.1). Taxonomy (NCBI): domain Eukaryota; kingdom Metazoa; phylum Chordata; class Cladistia; order Polypteriformes; family Polypteridae; genus Polypterus; species Polypterus bichir. Next base: position 22,136,997 of record JANRMT010062797.1, on the reverse strand, counting down.
TGTTCTGATCATGTTTTCGCATCCTTGTCTCCAAGTTTTGACCTTTGGTTTGTCCTTTGACTTTTCATTTTCCCAGTAATTTACGATTTCTTTTTACTGTCTCTCGTGACTCAGCATAAATGCCATGTTGTGAAATTTGTGTCAACTTGGTTGCCATGCTTACCGACTGGGCGTGCATGGCACGGGTTGTCATCAATGCAACAGTTTTAAAGGTCAACACCGTGCACTCCTACCGACCTAGAACTGTATAAAAATATGTTTATGTGTGGCATGCACTTTGCTTAGTTTTCTTTAGCTTGCTTCTCTCGTTAAACATTTTGGTTTCTGTTTTTGGTTTGGTTAGCTGATTTCTCTTTCATATCCCTATCCCCTTTTCCCTTAATACAAGGCATCTGGAACCATAAAGGGTGGCGTGCATAGTTGAATGGATTACAGCAAAGTGGGTTATCTTCCTTCTGTCAAAGATGTGCTCTTGTCTTCCAGATATTGATGAGTGTGTAGCCAACAGCCACCAGTGCAACCCCACGCAGATCTGCATCAACACGGAGGGTGGCTACACCTGCTCCTGCACAGAGGGCTACTGGCTGGTAGAGGGACAATGCCTTGGTAAGACAAACGACTTGACTCTTACAGGCCCACCATTCTAGTTCTTGTCCCGCAGATCACTCTGACTGCCACCACCAAGGGGCCATCCCAATCAGCTGATTTCTGGACACTTCCGTTTGCCTACTCTGGAAAATGTCACTGACCAACAGGCATCACCACTGAGAGGTCCACCAGGTGTACAGTGTCTGTTTAGAGATTGTGTGACCCTGTTTTTACAATCCTGTTTCCACTTTGTCATTTTGGGGTATTGACTGTTTTTTTTTTTTTTCTTCTTCTTCCATGTAGGGGGAAAAAAATTTAATTACATGATTTTAGCACAAGGCCGCAACATAACAAAATGTGCAGAAAGTGAAGGGGTCTGAATACTTTCTGAATCCACTGTATTGTTATTTTTTAATCTTGATGATGTCATTGTGTTTGTTTTGCATGCGGTCATCGCCATCTTCTAGTTGGGTTTTCTTATGATCACCGCTAGCAGGGAGTGAAACAATTCACGTAAAACTGAATTTATAGTGAAACAAAGCTTTGAAAAAAAGTTTGACAGAAATTGTGAAAATAAATTGCATATCGCTTCAAGTGAAATCTGTTCCAGTCACACAAGAAGAAAGACATTTAGCTCCTGTGTGGAAGTATTTCAGTGCGTTAATTCTGCATGTGTCAGCCTGTCAGTTAGTTTTTAAATAAAGATCTCAATTGGGGAAAAAAAAATATTTCGTTGGAAGTGTGCATATTTTCAGCTAGGATGAGGCGGTTGCCCAGTAGCAGCTGGGAGGCAGATCACAATGGTAAGTTTCTGTGCGTTTCATTGTAATACTCCTAGGTGACACTATTTTCCCAGTTTATACTCTATATTATGTGGACTTTACCAGAATGCATCAAATCTCTTACATTTACCACAATGGCAGGTACTGTTGTTCAACACTTCCTCTCCCTTCCCTTTTACATCGCTAACCGATGGAGTGAAAGAACAGACAGGAGTTAAATGACACATTTATTTATTGTATTATCGTGGGCTGAGTAATACTAAGTTCTTTACTATGTACATCTACTAACTCGCACACAAACGATATATGCACATCACCTCCATCATCAAGAAAGCCAGGCAGAGATTGTTCTTCTTTTACCAGGTAAAAAAGCTTAGCATATCAAGGCAGATATTGTTAAAATTTAACTCGGCCATCATTGCGAATATTGTTACCACCTCTATCACCGTTTGGTTTCCTTCTACCTTCAGCTGAGAAAATGATTGGCTGTTGTCTCCCAACATTGAGTGAAAAAGAGCAGGAAAGATTGCAGCTGATTAGCAGCCATCTGTTCATTAACTTGCTATTAATGAGGATGTACAGGTCTGTTGTGACCAGAACTACATGCCAACCCCACAGTTTCTTTCCTCAAAGAATTTAGGTCCTAAATAAACTTACATAGGGTCAGTCCTAACTGTTTTTGCAAAAAAAAAACTGGAAACTGTGCTGTTTGTCCATTCATAAATACTTCCTACTTGCTCAACTTGTACTATTTGATAATTATATTATTTTTATATTTTTATTTATTTCATTTAACTATTGAAGTTTGAAAATGTTTTGTTCAAGAAACTGATTTGCGTAGTGGCTTGCACCGTGTTACGTTAATGGTGGGTTGTAATTGTGCTGTTTTGAGTTGGTAATGTCTTGTACTTCATATTTGCACCTACTGTATATACTCACGTATAAGTTGGGTCTTGAAACCCGAAAAATTGATCATAAAATCAAACCCAGACTTTTACACCCGTTTAAATATGCGGCAATTAATTTTTTTTTTTTTGTACATCTTCTTGCCTCCTCCAATCTCGCACCAGTTTCTCAGACGCATCGAATTTTGTTGCAGCAGTGCAGTTACCAATTTCTTTTGCTACTTCAACGACATTTAAGTTAAAACGAACGCTACGTCGTAGATCAGGGATGCTCTTAGACAAAGGTGTATGAGGGTGTGAGATGCAAAAAAACACAAATCAGTGCAAACGTTGCTTCAGAATATTTTGGGTATTACAGTGTGGTCACGTAGGCACAATAGAGAGAGAGAGAGGTTAGAAGCACACGCTGATACAGCGCATTGCTGCACCCACATAGAAAAAAGGGGGGACGTTAGAATATCATAATCTCTTGGACCAATAGTGTGAGTTTTCTGCATTTGACTTATATGACCGACATTATAAAATACAAGAAATTATACGATAAAATCAAGTCCCCACTTATTCGCAGGAGAACTTATCCGTGAGTATATACGGTAAGTCAATTCCTGTGTGTTTCACATACTAGCAATAAAGTGATCCTGTGCTCTGAGTGTTGAACTAATAAATAAATGATGTGTAAAGCCAGTGGCAGATTTAGGTATGGGCTACATTGGCAGCATTTTGCCAAAAAGTATGGAATAGTGATTACAGCCTGAGCTGGTCACTCCAATAGAAGCACTTGTGCTGAACACCAAGTTGTGCTCACTCTGTAAAGTCCTCATTATTTGCACAGAGTGGTGGCAATTATATCAGGGTCACACGTTCTGAATACCAAGTAGGACCTCCTGGGATTCCCACGACCTGGTTGTCGAAGTTTACTAAAACTGTTTGGGCACCATAGAGGAAAGGTAAAGGGGTGTACACAGAGGAGTGCCATTTATGTAACCAATGGAAACCTCGGGGGACACAAAACGTTTGTCGAAGTCTAATACTGACTACGCACTATGGATACTGAGGGCCGCCATCCTCACCCTGGGGCCTTTTATGTGCTTCTACCAGCTCTGTGTAAAGCTATGAAGAAGAATCATATATGTTTGATGCTCACTCATTAATGAAAGTTGTTATAAGGTGTTACAAGTTACTATAAAAACGAATGCCCTCGTCGTTAGGTTCATGTTGGTAAAGGACACTAGATAGATTTTGATTCTTTTTGTCTCTTTCGACTGCAGAGCTTGGCTTACATTTTACAAATTGTTTTTAAATTCTTATTTCTGGCTTTTGTGGTGTTTGTCTGATTTAATCATGTAGTTTTGTCTATTTTGGTGTTTGTGACATTTTCGTTACTGTTTTTATTTTTCTTTGTTCACACAACACCTGACTAGTTGATCCTGTAACCACAATTGTCATGCTGCTGATGTCGTAAGAAGTGACAATATAAAAACGGTGGTGATTATACCTTTGCTTATCCACTGGTGGATGTTAAAATCTTTCATTGTTATTTATCAGACAAGTTGCCCTAGGAGGGTAGGATTTGTGTTCTGGTTGCGTTCTTTTCTGCAGTTGACTTTGGAGTTCATCTGCCTGTTTTGTTTCTTGTTTCTCATTTCTCAGTTTTGTTTGTTTTTCAGGGTATTCTGACAGTTGTTTGTTCGGACCACAACTCATCATCTCCTAGTTTAGCTGAGCTCACAATAATCCTTAATAACTTTCATTGTTTACAGACTGTTCTTTTGGTTGTCTTCATAACCTCTTGATTATCTTTATTTCCTGTTCTAAAACTAAATTGCAAATCTATCGGATGTTCAGATTTGCCACAATTGTAAAAACTGATAATGCTTAAGAAAAAATGGACATGCTGCTAATAAACACTTCATAATCCAGACTTATTTATGGCAGGGGATGCAATACTTGCAATACTTCAAGTGCTTTTGGTGGCAGTCATTGCTACTCTCTTTTCATTTCAGATATTGATGAGTGTCGTTATGGGTACTGCCATCAGCTGTGTGCCAACATCCCTGGCTCCTACTCCTGCACCTGTAACCCTGGCTTCATTCTGAATCCTGATGGAAGGTCCTGTCAAGGTAATAAGAAGTTCCACGTTTTCTGTGCCATTCATGAGTTGGATTTAGGGTCATGATGGACGCTCATGACACAGTCTAGCTTCTGTGCTCAAGCTGAGGTGTCATTATGTTTATACTATTTTATTTTTTATATTTAATATGCTTTTGGTTATTGTTTGTCATGTTTATCATTTCTTTTTGACATGGCTCCATTGGCGCTTGAGTGGGAGGCACACTCATAACCAGAAAGTGATGTCATTATTGGTTTTCTGGGGGGCTTTTAAGAGATAACTGGGTGTATAAATATATTAGAATTTCTGGATAGTGAGTCTGTCTATCTGTCTCATTGTTTTACTTTGTCTGTTTTTAGCAAAAGAAATGTCTGCATCTGACCAGGATCTGAAGTGTCCACCTCAAGGCCTTTCCTGAATAAAGTTGTGGTTTTAATAGCAAAATGCTACAGGCCAATATTTTATTATATGGAATGAAATGGAAGAATCATACTAAAAGAATGATATAGTCCTTCCCTGTTGTGCCTATGTTATGATTCCTTCCATAAATAATCACAGAAAAGGAAGCGGGTCTCCAAAAATCTACATAGGGGGCCAGACCACCTGTGATTCTGGTCTGAGGCCCTAAAAGCCTAACTCCAAACTCAACAGACAGGCTTTCTGGCCTGTACAGGCCCAATAAATGTGGCTTAGGTTTTTATATATTTACAAAAAAGGGAAAGAGAGAAAACCAGAAACCCTCAGACTTTCAAAAAATGAATATTAAACATTTGAAAACTATTTAAATGATACCAAAGAATTTCAAAAACAGAAGGCCAGAGCAAAAATAGACTTGTCAAAAGGGTAAACAAATTAAAATAATCACTAAATAAAGACAGTACCGTTAAACAAGAGTAGTGGCCTAAAATCCAGAAAAACCAAAAAGATTCACAAACAAGAAGGCAGTCAGCATAGAAAATTAGTTAATGCAAAACAACACAATATCAATAAAAGTCACAATATTCCATAAATATAACAAGAACAGAACAAGACCCAAAACAAAATTAAAAACAAAATATTTAAATAATAGCCAAAAATTCAAAAAACCTGAACCTGCAGTAGGAGTAACAATATAATAACGATTTACTAACATGAAGCAACAGTATAAGTATAAGCGAGAGAAAAATACCAGGAGATGAAAATGTAGCCACAGTAATAAATTAAGTGTCAAAACTGGGAACTATCAAACGTGCACCAAGCTCCTAATCGTTAGACATATTTGTGGTCCGAAATAATTCCTAGGTCATTCTTTAATGTCTGAGAACATACAAAACAAGAAGTCACTGTTGAGAGCCAAAAGTTCAATAACCATGAAAATTAACTGAAATGCTTGCTAAATGTGTGATTCATTATCCACAATCTTGGACAACCTGGAAGTACTATGATACTGTTGTGACAGTGATGTCACATGTGTCATGGAAACAAAAACCTTCTCTTTTTACAAAGAAGGCAGTCACAGAGTCCAGATGAGAATGTAGAACATTTCTTTATTTGTATAGAGTTGTGCACAAATGTCTCAGTCCGAGTGAGCAATCAGTTAAACAAATCATCATATTTTCTACCTTTTCTTGTTACTTCACCATATCTAATACATCACGTCCTCTGACTCTTCAGATGTAGAACTTTATTACTTCCTCCAATCAACTAATGGCACCAGTAATTCCTGACTCATTTTGATTCACCCTTTATTCTGAACACTGCTTCATTAAGATGGGGGTTTTATGGAATCCCCTATTATTCTTAGTATCGCTTTATAAGAGGGGTGTTTGGGCTTTCCTGTCAGTTAATCCCTGCTTTCTGGAGGGTTGTTCTTTACTCATTTACCTCATTCTAACCTTGGAAAATTCCATTGGTGGCTTCTTTATGATGAGACAGAGGCTTCATGTGCTTAAGCTTTAAGTTAGGTTCAATCATTTTCCTTATGTTTAATAATTCTGTTATAGCTTCATACATATCTATTCTTGTAATAGATTGTAAATGACTAACTAAAAATTCAATACATGCTGCACACTTCTGGTTACTATATCATAATAGCTAGGCTAGAAACAAAATTCCTTTATAAATGATGATGCCCAAGAAAAACAAAACTGTCTCATAATAAACAAAATATGATTTGAAAAAAATATAAACTAGTTCAAAACAATACACAGACAGAAAAATAACAATAGCAACATGTTCTTTAATAAAAAACAAAAACAGAAATTAACAAAAACTTACTCAGAATAAATGTTAAAAAAATAATAAAAAGAGTATGTGATAATAATCAGTTAAAATTTATAATAAACATATTTCTTAAATTTTGAACTAGGTGAAAGGTCAAAGATCCAAGGGTCAGTAGAATCTTCATAGATGGACCTGGACAGAATCCAGACTTGGGCTGATGAAACTTCATTTAAATAAACGTAAAATGGGAGTCTGAAACACTTTGAGAAAAACTTAGGAGTCATGGTGGACTGGTCATTGTCCATATCCTGACAGTGTAAAGGAGCCTTCAAGAAGAGCTTAAATGAGGTTGGGTTTTCATAGTCTGGCATACCACAGTCTAACTTTCTCATAATCACTACATTCAACTTAGGGTCATGGGGGTAGGGAAGTCTATCCCAGCTGAACTGGGTGAGAGGCAAGAAACGGTCCTGAGTGTAATGCCAGCCCTTTGCATGGCTCACTCACACAAAGTCAATTTGGAATTGCCAGTCAATTTTTGTGAACATGAACAGAAAACCAGAGTACCAGGAGGAGAACCCATACAGACACCGGCAGAAGTGTAAAATCACATGCACAACAACTGGGTGCAAGATTTCAACACTGGAGGCTGGATCTGTGCCAGTGGTGAGGAATCAGTCGGAATCTCACCCTTACTAATTTCCTTTTCTTTCATGGGGTGTCTCAGTCAGTTCCAGTTACTAAGTTGGAACTTCTCCTCAGAGCTTGTTCAAGTGAGAGAAGGGACATTTCCATCCTTCCCTCCAACTGAACAAGCAGGCAGGAGGAAATCATATTGCACAGTGAGAGGCTCACCCACTAAGCCTTGTTGCCCACTCCCTACAATCTTCACTGCATCACAATGGTATCCCATGTTGAATACAATTCAAGCAAGGTTATTGTTAAACTTTGTAACACCCTGGTTAGGCTTCATCTGGAGGTATTGCCTTGATTTCCGTAATACATAACTGATATTGTACTGCTAGACAAAGTCCAGAGAAGGGTAAGTAGACTAATCCCAGCACTGTGTGGTATGAGCTATGACTAGGAAATGATTAAGGCTAAAACAGATAATGTACAAAATTACGATGGAAATTAGCATTGTGGATGTTAGCTATTATTCTAAACTGAGGCTGAAATAAGGATGTTGTGATTTGATTTCTTCTTTTACATATAGTACTATAATAAAGCATGGACAGTATTTCTAAGTTGTCCGAGATTGTGGATCTTCAAGCAGACATTTAGCAAGCATTTGAATTTGTTTATATTGTTATTTAACTTTTGGTTCTCAACATTAACTACTTACTCTTCTCTGGACTTTGCAAAATGGTACTGGATCAGAACCAGTAGAAAACCTGCTCTACTCAAAGAAAGATAAGATCTTGTAAGGTATGTTCTACTCCAAGAATACCAAATTAGGTTGGGAGCATGCGCTTTTTAAATTCTTCTATTATATCCGATTTTAAAACCGTATTCTCTAGTCTTCATCTACATGTCCAATATGATGGTATTGATGATTCTGTCTTAGAATTTAATTCTTCTTCTAAGACGGTTTTAGACTCAATTGCTCCACTCAAGATATGCTCTAATAAGGGAAGACCTGCTCCCTGGCTAAATGAAAGTACGCAATCGCTGCGCTGTGCCTGTCGAACTGCAGAATGGTGTTGGGGAAAAAAGATGAACTGATCGTTTCTAAACAGATTTTTAGGACTTCTCCATTCAACTTCCAGGTTGCAGTTAAGAAAGCTAAACATGATTTCTTCGCTGATTTAGTATCCCGTCATTCTAAGAATCCTAGGATCTTATTTAATTCAATTAATGCAGCCATTCACCCCCATTCTGTGATGGGATTAAATAGCACTGTTCTTTCATGTGAGCAGTTTCTTTCATTCTTTGTCAGTAAAATTGATACAATCCGCTGTGATGTTGTTCCAACTGACTATGAACTTCCTACTGTTAATCATGGCATTGTCTTGGAAACTTTTGATCTTATCTCACTTTCACAGTTAAAAAGTACTATTGACACCCTTAAACCTACTCTCAGACTTCTTGATATTTTACCACCACGCCTCTTAGTAGAATCCTTTGATGTTTTGGGTCCATCTTTACTAGCCATTATCAATGATTCTATTAGTGAGGGGGTTGTGCCCTCATTTTTTAAACATGCTGTGGTGCGCCGCTGTCTAAAAAAGGCTGAATTAGATCCTGGAGTTTTAGCCAATTTTCGCCCAATTTCCCAATTGCCACTTCTGGCTAATTAGAAAGAATTATTTATAATAAATTGGTTGATCACCTTAACTCCAATAATTTATTTGAGATCTACCAACCTGGCTTTTGCCGTTATCATGGTGTTGAGATGGCCCTCCTTAAAGTATTCAATGACATCTCTATTATTACTGGCAGTCCTTCTCCTCCTTGACCTGTCCACTGCCTTTGACACTATTGACCATGAGATATTGCTGATGCGGCTTGAACATCTTGTTGGGCTTAAATGGGCTGCTCTTAACTGGTTCAGGTCATATATAACTGGTGGACACTTTTCAGTGACTTTAAATTCCTCTTTTTCGTCTACTGCTCCTCTAAAATGTGGTGTTCCTCAGGGATCCATTTTGGGTCCTATTTTATTCTCTATATACCTTCACCCTATTGGAGCTATTTTTAGGAAATTTAACATTTCTTTTCACTGCTATGCTGATGATACACAGGTTTATATTCCTATCTGCAATAAATCAACTGCACAACTGTCTTTCTGAACTAAGATCCTGAATGGCTAATAATTTCCTTGATCTGAATCAAAATAAAATGGAGGTGCTTATAGTGGGTCCATCAGCTAAAGCCCAAATTGGTCTTGAACTTCTCGGCTCTTTCTCTGTCTTTTGCAAACCTCAAGTCCGCAATCTTGGTGTTATCTTTGACAGTAACCTCTCTTTTGAGAAACAGATTAATTCTGTAGTCAAGGGTTGCTTTTTCCAGTTTCATCTATTAGGTAAGATCAAGCCTTTTTTATCTTCTAGGGATCTTGAGAAAGCTACTCATGCTTTTATCTTTTCTCGCCTTGATTATTGCAACTCGCCGTATTCTGGGATTAGCAAATCCCTGATACGCAGGTTACAGTTGGTCCAGAATGCTGCCGCTCGCTTTCTGGTTGGGGCAAGAAGGTCCGATTCTGTTTCTCCAATTTTAGCTTCTTTACACTGGCTGCCTCTCTCAGTTTTCGAATTGATTTTAAAATATTGTTGCTAGTTTTTAAATCTTTACATGGACTCACTCCTGCCTATTTATCTAAATTGTGTGTTTTACACCAGCCATCTAGAGTGCTTAGATCTTCTGCTCAGTTGTCTCTTGTCGTCCCTCGTACTAAGTGTAAAACTAAGGGGGACAGACAGGACTTGTGCAGCTGCTGCTCCTCGCCTGTGGAACTCTTTACCTCGTCACATAAAGGAGTCGTCTACAATTGAACTGTTCAAAACGAGATTAAAGACTCATTTCTATTCACTTGCATTCCCGTGACCTTCAGTAATACTGATGGTTTCCTCATTGTGATTCTGTAACATTACTTCTATTTATTATTTATTTTATTTCTATTTATGTTAATTGTATGTTTTTTTCTTCTTTTATTGTAAAGCATTTCAGGCACACACTGTTGTTTTAAATGTGCTATAGAAATAAATTGACATTGACATTCACACTGTGTTACCGCACCCACCACATGGCAGACCACCTGGACTGGGACCAGAGGGCAGCAGGTGACACCTCAGCACCATACTAGAACAGTGTGAGGATTTTTACGGTGGCTGGAGTGCCAATCCTGCGACCAACCCCCAGGTTTTCTCTGTAAATTGCAGGACTGGATGCAGATTAACATCAAACTCGGGACAAAGCAACTGCAGGTTAAGGGTATCGCTGAAGAGCCCAACAGAGTAGAGTCATTTCTGGTGATTACGGGATTGAACCGGCACAGATCCCTAGCCTCAGAGCCACCACTCCGCCTGTATGGCAAGAGTGTACAACATATAATCTCAGACTGCATATCTAAACAAGTAACTAAAGTAAGTTAACATTACTGTCAAACTGGAAATGCAAACGTGCTAGAATATCCACAGCGTTTTAACACGTTGTATGTCCAAAGAGCACAAAGCTTATCTAAACTCCATTTTCTGCTGTTATGTCATATAGTGATGCAGTAGTGAAAATGACTGATAGATATCATAGGAGTGGTAGCTGCAGTGGTCTACGTGTGAATCCTGTGCCTCTGCTGTCGCATTGCTAACTTCAACATAAAAATTCATCATTAAGCTTAAGTTACCTTGTGCTACTGAGCTCCAGAGGTGGGTAAAGTAGCCAAAAATTGTACTCAAGTAAGAGTAGCGTTAGTTCAAAATAATATTACTCAAGTAAAAGTAAAAAGTAGTCATCCAAAAACTTACTCAAGTAAGAGTAAAAAAGTACTTGGTGAAAAGACTACTCAAGTACTGAGTAACTGTTTGATCATAATAAATGATTTATTTTTTAGAAATGTAATAAGACAGACAAAAATATAAAGTAATGTGCAAATTCTGCTATTTCCAAATAAAATAAAAAATGAGTAAAAATAAATCACATCTTTAAAAAATAAAGATGCACAAATAACACAAAGTTCCAAATCTCAGTTTTTCACAACAAAGCTTTTGAAGCTGATACCTACAGTAGGTAACACGTATGTCTGTACAGTGCAAACTCCTTACAGTGACGAGATCTCCTGTACACTGACACTATAATACTGCATATGCACTTGCCTTCCAAATAGCACAGCTGATAGAAAATAACATTTGAACAAGGCAGCTTGTGCACGTACAAGAAGTCTCACTTCACCTTGACTGTCTGTATCTGTGCCTGTTTGGTTATAACGTGCTTGTTCTTCACTCAGTGATGTGATGGTTAAGCTTCAGCAGGAGTTGGCTCTCAAGGTTCCTGCAGTGAAGCTGTGACCGTTTAGCAGTGATCAGGAGCCCTGTATGACTAAAAAGTCTCTCACAGGCTGCAGACGCAGGAAGTTTGTGTGTGGTCATGTGACTGCATGGCTACGTCTGATTAGTGAAACGGAGTCATGTGATTATTGTTACTACGTCTGATTGGTGAAACAGTCATTCAGTAGATCCACTGGCAACTTTTCTCCGACTAAAATATAGCGTATATAAATGTGTAAATGGAAAAAAGTAACGAGTCGAGTGTTGCCCAATGTAGTGGAGTAAGAGTGTCGTTTCTTCTTCACAAATGAACTGAAGTAAAAGTAAAAAGTATGGTGCAGTAAAACTACTCGTAGAAGTACAATCTTTTTAAAAAGTTACTCAAGTAAACGTAACGGAGTAAATGTAACTTGTTACTACCCACCTCTGCCTCACCTATACTGATGACAATAATTTTAGCCTTTTGTTTTTTCTCAGAGTTGTTTTCTGTTCAATATCTTTTGCTCTTTCCCTGAAACCCCACTGGCAGTTTAAAATGCATGGACTGGACGAATTGGGGGGTTGGGGGGCAAGTGTTTAATGAAGAAGACCAGTGGGCAGAGCCTTTGCAGGAGTGAGTTCTGTTGCTGCTCACTTCAAACTTTTTAACAAGTTGTCCTCAGATGTGTATTCTCACTTGAAAATCAAGCCTGGCCCCGCGAGACTAAACAACCTGAGAACTGAATGTGTCAGAGAATCACAAGTGAAATTCTTCTTTACAGATGTGGATGAATGTGAGGGGGAAAATCCCTGTGAGCACGGGTGCATGAACACGTATGGCTCCTTCATCTGTCGCTGTAATGCCGGCTTTGAGCTGGGATCAGATGGTTTGACGTGCACTGGTGAGTAGCGCCTCTCTCTCACGTTTTAAATATTGTTTACTCATATTGAACAGCCATTTTTGTTTTCTCCAGATCTTGATGAATGCAGTTACTCAAACCTACTGTGCCAGCATCAGTGTGTCAACCAACCTGGATCATTCTTCTGCATCTGTCCAACTGGATACACCATCATGGCAGATGGGACAACATGCCAAGGTAAGGATTGTATGCATGTGTGGGCACACACACCTCTGCAGTTCATCACACTCTACTTCATGACTTGGTGTTGTTCCTCTCCAGACATTAACGAGTGTGAGACGGGCAATGCCACATGTACGCGGACACAGGAGTGCTTCAACTATCAGGGGGGCTACAAGTGTCTGGATCCAGTCAGATGCGAAGAGCCATACATTCTGTTTGGGGAAAAGTAAGTGAGAAGGGGTTGTCTGTAGTTTACCACAAAGGCCTCTGGCATTAGCTAAGAAAATTATGACGCATGATCAAAAATCCTAGGCAAGTGTCTACATTTGGTTGGCCTCCTGTGTCATCTGTAGGATACACTCTTCTAAATACAAGGTAGATTCTGTCAAGTAACTCAGTCTGTCTCTTGGTCTGGTCCCTACATGAACATCCACTTCCGGTCTGCAGAACAAATATACAGTGACCGTCCCAGAAGGGGCAGAATTTCTAGAGGCCATAGCAGAGCATGGTCAGGGATCTTCTGATGTTTATCTTTTGAAGCTGTGGAGCAAAACAATGAGATTGTTAGTGACAGCACCTCTGCTTGTCCCACAGTGGACAGGGTTACTTCTGCAGAACCCTGAAGATGCCCATAAGTGGACCTGCGTGACAAGGTCCTTTCTTGAAATTTCATTTGGATGGCTCTTTTGGGAACCAAAAATGGTTCCCCTGTGGCATCTCTCTAAAGAATCATTCTGGCACTTTTAATTTGAAGAGTGTAGACGTTTTCCTTTTATTACCTCTATAATATGCCATGCCTGGTTAACTTGTGAGTTTACTTCTGATGCAGTACCCACCAAGATGGCGTTACTTACATTATGTAACTGCTCCTCGGCCCTTCCTGCCAGTAGTGAACTTGTTTGGAATCACTATGAGCTATCCTCTGAATTTCTCTGGTTCTCGCCCTCACTAAATCAGACTCAAATTACAACTTATTCTCTATCAGGTGTTAAACATCAGGCACAGATCTGGTCAGTTGCTAATGCCAGTGGACATTTCATCTCATAATCTGAAACTGCTACCCCTAGTGAAGGTCAGCCCAAATGTCCCTGTCCCAAGCAACAGATTCCAGCTCTTGTTGGGGGAAATCCCAGGTGTTCCCAATCCAGCTGAGAGATGTAAACCCTTCACCATGTTCTGGGTCTGCCACTGGGTCTCCAGCCAGTTGTATGTGCCTGGACCAACTCCAGGGAGAGCCTTGTGGGGGGCATCCTTAGAACAGCCCGAAATCACCTCAACTGGCTTCTCTTGATCCTGAGGGGTAGCATCTCTACTCTGAGGCTTTCCCAAATTGCTGAGATTCTCAGCTTGTTATGGAGTGTTGGCCCAGTGGCCTTGCAATGAAACCTCATTTCAATTATCTAATTCTTTTGATCATTGACCCCAGCTCATGATCATGGTTGAGGACAGGGATATACAGTACAATAGATTGGCCAGTAAACCAAGAGTTTCGTCTCTAGAATCAGTTCCCACTTCACCACAGTAGACTGGTAGAGTGCCTGCTGAAAAACTGCCGCCACTCCAATCCACTTGTCGATCTCATATTCCCTTCTTCCATCGCTCATGAATAAGATCCCGAGATACCTGAACTCCTCCACTAAAGGATGTTTTCCCCTTCTCACCTGGAGAGAGTAATTCACTCCTTTCCATGAGAGAGCCATGACCTTAGATTTGGAGGTGCAGATCCTCCTCTCGGCCGCTTCACACTCGACAGTGGTGAGTGGGAGTTGAAGGTCTTAGTCAGATGTCTTCTTCAATTGTATAAAGCAATGGTGATAAGTATAGCCTCCCCAAATAGTCACCCTTACATCCTCTTTATAAACTGGTCCATTAAACCCACAAGCAGGAGCGGTGACAAGACACAGTCTTCATGGAGTCCAACACCCACAGTGAACAAATTCGACTTAACACCAAGCATTTGGACACATCTCTCTCTGTGTTTAACGAATACCCCAGAAGTGAGGTCCCATTAGCTCATATTCCTGCAGCATCTCCCTCAGCGGCCATATGCTACTTCCTTTTGTAGATTTTCCAGTTGACACCTGTACTCAAACTCTTGAATGAAAAGGTTTAATATTCATCGTCCCCCTAGCTGTGATGTGCAGCCCACACCATTCTTCATGTGCCTATTCTCATAGAGTTGTTCTTCCTCCTTCAGCCGTTGCATGTGTCAATCAGAAAATCCTGGCTGCAGGGATAAGCCCTTCACCGTGCTCTACAAGTTCATGGACATCGCTGGCGGCCGCACCGTTCCCCTTGATGTGTTCCAGATGCAGGCGACCACCCGCTACCCTGGAGTCTACTTCATCTTCCAGATCAAGTCGGGGAATGAAGGACGCGAGTTTTACATGAGAGTAAGTGCATTAGGTCATCAGGCTGGGAGGTTTTCATGACGTAGTGGCTCAAGGGTCAACACTGAAACTGAGCCCTGCATACAGCCATCATGTTGTGCTGTTTTCTTGTCAGTACATAAGCCTCTCATGCGAGACCTTGGCCAGATTAACTTCTTTTAGGCATAGCCATTTTCTCCTAGTTGTTGTGCTTTGTTTTCCATGCTTGAGAGTGGTGGTGCTTGGTGCCTTTTTGTAGGGTCAGGCTAGTGCTGGAGAATACACTGGGACAGGGGTCCCCAACTCTGGTCCTGGAGGGCTGCAGTGGCAGCAGGTTTTCATTCTTGTTTATTACTGCTAATTCACTTCTTTTGAGTTCATTTTAATCGACTTTTTCTTGAAGACGCCGAGCCCTTCATTGTTTCTTTTCCCTTAATTAGCAGCCAAACAATAATGAGCTACAAAATGAGCCAAAACAACTGGTGTCCATCATACAATATTTTAAAATAAAGAAAGATGAAGGTCTCAGGAATGTTGATCTGCTCAGGTCTCCAAAACTTTTGAACGGTGCTCTTTGAAAAGAGAAAATCAGCAATTTTGGAAATGTATGCTATTGCACAATGAGAGCAGCAACAAGCATTTCATTTCTGTTTGGGTATCATTTAAGGAAAGAAATGAAACGATAAAGAAATTCAGGGGAACAAATCTTAAAAAACAAGTCAATTAAAATGAAAGGAAAAGGAGTTAATTAGCAGCAAAAACCGGACACCAATTAAGAAAAGGGTTGGAATGAAAATCTGCGGCCCTCCAGGAATGGTGTTGGAGACCACTGTACTAGGAGATATTTAAATGAATGTCGGCCCCCTGGGTCGTTTCCTAGTTATTAGAGTAATGGTGGAGGAAGTGGAGTGTTTGCTTGCCCTTTGAAACTCTTTAAATTGGTGCTGTTCATATTCTTTTTTTGATGTGTGCTGACGTGCCTGTTGATACTCACTGCTGAGGTCTGAATTTGCAGGCGTGCTGCTGGAGGCAGCACCACAATTTCTATTCCCTCAAACGTTTAACTCTTCTCTGTCTCACAGCAAACAGGTCCTTACAGTGCCACACTGGTGCTTACACGCCCACTCAGTGGGCCAAAAGAAGTTGTTCTGGACCTGGAAATGGTCACTGTCCACACAGTCATCAACTTTAGGGGGAGCTCTGTCATCAGGCTAACGGTATTCGTCTCAGAATTCTCCTACTAATCGTCTTCCTTGCTGTTACCTCCTCGTGCATCTAAGAGATGAGCTGCACCTTCTGATTGAGTCTGAAACCATCAGTCCTCCACGTCAACTGAGGTAACACCACAGCTATGCAAGCTTCACATACCATTGTTTCAAGACTCCCTTCTCTTTGCTGCTCATGGGACTTCTGAGACGTGAGGACCTTCCTCTCCCTTCCTGCCTTAAATATTGCCTGTTAAGGATTCTCAGATACAGGCCTTACCAACCCTTCCTTTGGTCATACGACTCTCCTCACCACCACTGTATGTATTCCCAGCCCAGTGATGCTTGTGCTTGCTTCTCAGCAGAATGCTTTCCCGGCCCCACCACTGTCACCAAGCCCTCAAGACACGCCAGCTTGCTGGCCCATGTGGAACACTAGTAGAAAGAGAAGGCTTTGAATTTTCATTACCTGTCCTATACTGATCAGTGTGGAACCCCAAATGAGCACTACCACTTGCTATGTAACACTAGCACTTGCTTCGTGGAGCACAGAAGAAGACCATCCTCCATCGGTAGAAGTTAGCGTATCCTCTACTGGAACACCAGTTAATGCACAATGACCAATAAGATGAAGATCTCCGTAGAGTGATCATCTGGCGGGGATGACTCAAGCTTTGGCCCAACTCTAGAATTTGCTGCATCTAATACCAGTTCTGTGTTTTTTGTAGTCAGTGGGACCTTGCTGGAATTATGAAAACTGAGAACCTATCTTCACCCCTTCCTCCACACTATCTGCTCCATGTACAGAATGCAAACCAAATAAACTTTTTTTTTTTTTTTTTTTTTTCTCTCACCTAAAACATGGCCAGTTGTGCATGGTGTATAAAGATGTGGTTCACATGTGCGGGGTTGGCCTGTAGGGTGAACAGTTAAAGGATAAGTCTGGTGTTTATCAAGTCAAAGTTATTTCTTCACAATTGTGGTCTATATTAATTTGCTACTTGAAATTGCATTCAAGAGTGAAGCTTATTTTGGCAAGTTTAAAAAAAAAAAAAAAAAAAATTATCTAGCAAGCCCTTGCGTTTTATAATGAAGCCTGTGGGTACTGGGGTCCCATTGTGGGAGGGGGAGAAAAAAAGGTCTTGAATACGTCCATTCTGAAGTAGCAAAGATTTCAACTTAATATAATGTGCCTTCCATGATTCAGAGGAACGCTTGAGACAACAAAAGTAATACTTGTGGTCATGGATTCTTGGTTTTATTTTCTCAAGGTTTCTTGCTCTTGTCACCGGTGGAGTTCTTACAAACCCCATCTCATCAAGCTACATTTACTTATTATTTCACCGACTCCTTTATCCAAGGTGACTTACAACATTTATGACACAATTGGTTACATTTCTTTTTGGTTTTCCAACTGAAGCATAGGCAGGTCATGTGACTTGCTCATGGTCACACGGTATCAGTAGCAGGACTTGAACCCACAACTTCAGGGTTTGAAAGCCTTAACCACTACACCACACTGCCTGCATTATATTCTGCTCATCCTGCTTTTGCTTTTTCTGTTTCTTCACCACTTATTTTCTGCCATAGCTTGTAATAAAAGACAGATGCACACGCAAATCAAATGGCACCTACATGAGTTGTTATTTTACATAATTTAGGGCAAGGGTGCCCAATACATCGATCGGAAATGTAGTGCAGGTAGATCGCGTTGCATTCAAAGCAATTTTTTTTTTAAATGTTAGTCTATCATATATTCTCCCTATGGCATTTGCCACTTGATTGACATACAGGGCGGCCAGTCTGAGATCTCTTTTCTTCTAACACACTGGTCATCCCGCATGATCAAACGTGCAAGCTACTGCAAAACTCTGGCTATCTCCGTGATCTAGTTAGCCTTCCAATTTATATCGACTAAAAGAGGGATTTGTAAAAAAAAACCATTTGTTGGTTATGGGCTGGATGTGGAATTGGAAGAGGATTTTTTTCTCTCACAATGTCACACTCGAAGTGCGTTTGTCTGATCTGTCAATCTATCATTGCTATTCCAAAGGAGGAAAATGTGGAAAGGCACTTTGGAACTGTTCATAAAAACTACGAAACTGACTTCCTTCCGAAAAGCTATCTGAGAAAGAGAAAGGAGAGGGAACTAAAATCGCAGTTAATCGGACAGCCGTCATTTTTCACTCTGCTGAAATCAAAAGCAAAGGCAGACACACTGAAGCATCGTGCTGGGTGAGTCACTCGATCATCATTAAGCATAAGAAGTCCTTCCAAGATGGAGAGAAAAGAGGCCTTCGTTGAGACAGATGGCTAGGGAGAAATTACTTCTAAGATTTCAAGACCCCTGGCCAGAGAAAAAGGAGTTTCTCCTTTTCATTAAACATGCAGAATACAAGCAACTTAATAACGATCAATGGCTGCTAAACTTGGCATTTTTTTCTGATCTGACCAACATGTTGAATGAGCTTAATTTACAGCTGCAAGGAAAAGAGAAAACCAATATGGTCAATATGATTAGCTCAGTTAATGTTTTCAAACAAAAAATGCAACATCTGTCCTCAAAGCTGCAGCGCCTTGATTTGGGAAACATCCAAAAACTCGCGTCAGAGCTGGAGACGCAATGGAAGGCGTGTGCGCATCTTGACAACATACGCTACACAGAGCAGATTGAAAATTGTCTGTCAGACTTTATCTAATGGAAAAAAAGTAACTAGTCGATTGTTGCCCAATGTAGCGGAGTAAGAGTAACGTTTCTTCTTCACAAATGTACTCAAGTAAAAGTAAAAAGTATGGTGCAGTAAAACTACACTTAGAAGTACAATTTTTTTAAAAACTTACTCAAGTAAATGTAACTCATTACTACCCACCTCTGATACTCCATATATATACATACTATATATACTAGATCAGCATCAGAGCAGTAAATAATTACTGAAATGCTATAGGATAGTTTGGGTAACTTTGGTTCCTCGGGCACAAAGCCTACTGAGACACTCGTCCGAATTTTTTCTCATTCTTAAAACGACGTGGATATGCTGTTTTGCAACCTGTGTGCAATCTCCAGACATGGATCACTACTCTGTATCATTTCCGGCTTCAAAAATGGACACATTTGGTGAGTTTTAAAGCTTTTATTTCATGGTGAGGGACCCCATACACCCCATTATGAAATGCATGAGCAGGCTAGTTAATTTTTGAAATGTATAAAATATGCTTCACTTTAGAACACAATTTCATGTGTGAAATTAATATATACCGTGATTGTGAAGAAATTATGTTGACTTGAATAGTACCAAATGGCACAGATAAGGTGAGGGAATGAGTCCCATCATACTGAGCAAGAGAAAAAAAATGGGTGGTCCGGAGGTGGGATAACAGTCACTAAATCTTTATCTCTTATATATATTTCTGGTTCATCTTGCTTCCACTTCAAAACCGTTCCCGCCCACACGCAGCCGACACGGCATTTCTCGATTCCTATTCGTCCTCTTCCAAACCCTTCCCCACGCTGCCTGCGGCTCCTCTTCAAAACCGGCCCTGCCCACACGCAGCCGACATGGCATTTCTCGATTCCTATTCGTCCTTTTCCACAGATAACTCAACCTCCTGGCCACTGACCATACTGTTTTAAAATACACGGGCAAATTTGTCACTAAATCTCTCCACTGTACGCTAACACTTCTACCTCTCCAGGATATGGACAGTTGTATGTTTTTGACACAGCGCAGGTTACTGAAGTATGCTTTCAAAATAAAGCAAACTCTGCATGCAGCGAAAATGTACTTCTCCAGCTAGATTCCATGCTCAGAACCATCAACCCCTTCACTAAATCATACAAACACGTGCATGAAATCGCTCAGTCCAATCCAACAGCATCTGTATGAATGGTTTTCAAGGAAAACCCTGGGCAGGATTTACGACGATACAATGCCCCAACATGTCACACCGATGTTGCAGTGATTTTCGTCGGAGAAGATGGCGAACCGCCTGCCGAAAGGGACATTTGCATCTGTCCCATAGGCAACTCCTGTAAACAGATTTCCACGCTCAATATGAATTGCGATCCTATGGTTTACCCACTTTTATTACCTTACGGAGACATTGGCTGGCATAAACATTTACATCATGTTCCCGATAAAAGAACCGCCAACCGAATCAGGCTTACTCAATGCCAATTTTACATATACAGATTATCAATGAGGAATACATTTAGTATTTTGCACTCCAGTGGCAAACTATAGCAACTGTATATCGTAGATGCGTATGTTAAAACAGAGGGCGCCCGTCTCAACTATCTCAGATTACATTAACAAGATCTGCACATGGAACAATACAAAGGACTATCAGACGCACTGCAAGCAAAGGCTGAAAATAACAGCATACGTGTAGGCAAAATGATCATATTACCGTCCACACTTCCAGGAAGTCCAAGATACATGCAACAAAACTATTGTTGTACGTGGCTTTTTCTACGTTTAGATCTTTCGACTCATTATCTGTCATCTCCAGCAAAACACCTATTCACAACTGCGTCTTTCAAGAAGTATTTCTTTCTTCTTGATTTCTGAATTCCTTTCTCACCGTTTTCCGTTCCTATTTTTACACCGCCGTATGCTACAGCGGACATCGGCTAGTTTTATATAATACCCTTCAGCGAACGCACACAGTCACAAGCGAATAGTTGCATGCCATAGATTCTTCCATCATTTAAGGTGCAAATGCCTCCCAGAACTAACAGGATTTAATGTTAGGCTTGAGCAGAGAAGGCAGTGTGAAGATCTGATTGAGGTCTGCAAAAATTCTCAAAAGTGTCAGTACGTACTGTTTCAATTAAATATCAAATCACAAAGTCATGGAAATTAAAGAGAAGTGTATTTCAGACTGAAGCCTGGAAAAACTTAATCCAAAGAGTTGTGAGTACCTGGAGTAAACTACCGAGTCCTGTGGTTGAATAGGAAGCCTTCCAAAATGTTTTTAAAATATTACAATATTGTGAAAACATAGCTGTTACAAATATGATGCAGAATGTGGGATATAAAAGCAACCAAGGGTTCTTTGGAGAACTCATTGATAGTCCTGTAACATACTGGCAGCAACACCAGTGGGTAAGAACAAGTAGAGGTTCACCATTAAATAGAGTTGGAGGTGGCAGGATTTGTTGATAAAGGCTACGGTGATCTTCTCAGAGATGAGCAAGTTCTATTTTTCACAATTATACATGTGGTCTGCTCACCAGCATGTCCTTCATGGAAATGTCTTTGCACTCTGTAGACAACTGTTTGGACTGACTATGTCGTATTCAACGAGTCATGTCTCAAGTTTAAGTTTATTGTTATGTGTACTTGGTATGCACAATTCTGCTTCTTCTGCTTACCTTCTCCTCCTCTCCTGACTCAGGAGTACTTCCAGTGTGACAGTATTGTCTCCACGAAGCTCTTGTAGATCAGCCAGAACCTCACTAGGACAGAGGAGACTCCCCCTTGGACCCAAACTGGGCTGTGCATGGGGACTACAACTCTCACACTGAGGAATGCTGTCAACCAGTCCCAGGTGGTAAAATCCCACTGTTCATCCATCCTGGTTGGGATGCCATTTCATTAGCTGGTTCATCGCTGATGACATCCCAACCATTAAGCATCTTGCTTGGGATGCCCATCCATCTCTTCTTCACAGTACATTGCCATTGCCACAAGCCATGTAGCTGAATAAGGTCCACCCCAGCCAGCGTGACATTTGGTAGCACATCGCCAATCCTTATTCACATTGTTTAAACAATTTCAGCAAGAGAAATGGCATAAAATGGTGCCATCCATTGGGTCAGTGCAATGGTGATTTTTCAAAACCATTCACCTATGGGCTATCATTGCTCTCTCAGTAATGGCTACCAAAAAAATAAACAGATAAAAAATAATCTTGGACAGTGCAGTGGCTAACAATGCTGTCTCACATATCCTGGATCCGGTAAATCCTGCTCTTCTGGTATGAAATTGGCACATTCTCACTACATCTAGGTGAGCGTTCCTCTGAAATCCTCAGAGATGTGCCAGGTTAGATGAAATAACAACTCTAAATTGGTCCCTGTGTGTGTGTGTGTGTGTGTGTGTGTACATGTGAGCCTTTTGATGGACTGGTGCCCTGGCCAGGGACGTGTCCCTCCTTGGGGTCAGTAATGCAGAGACAGGCTTCAGCCTCCCTTGGCCCTGAATTGAGTTAAGCTGTTTGAGAATGCATTGAAATATGTATGCATATACAGTACAGGCCAAACGTTTGGCCACACCTCCTCATTCAATGTGTTTTCTTTATTTTCATGACCATTTACAGCACTCCATCACTCTCCTTCTTGGTCAAATAGCCCTTACACAGCCTGGAGGTGTGTTTGGGGTCATTGTCCTGTTGAAAAATAAACTAACCTGACTTCTGCACAACACAACTGCTGGTCCCAACCCCATTGATAAAGCAAGAAATTCCACTAAATAACCCTGATAAGGCACACCTGTGAAGTGAAAACCATTTCAGGTGACTACCTGTTGAAGCTCATCGAGAGAATGCCAAGAGTGTGCAAAGCAGTAATCAGAGCAAAGGGTGGCTATTTGGAAGAAACTAGAATATAAAACATGTTTTCAGTTATTTCACCTTTTTTTGTTAAGTACATAACTCCACATGTGTTCATTCATAGTTTTGATGCCTTCAGTCATGAAAATAAAGAAAACACATTGAATGAGGAGGTGTGTCCAAACTTTTGGTCTGTACTGTATGTATGTTATGACTGGGTAGGCATGACTTCTCACTGTGGTGGTCTCAAGCTTACCCATCCTCTCCTCATTCCTAGCCTCACTTCAGAACACATGGCAAGTCTCCTAAGATGTGCTCTTGTAGCAGATCATAGGGCTTTGAGAGCTTTTCTGTGCTCAACTGAACTCCTCTAACTGCCACTGAAATGCAATGCAATACCTAAAATGTCATCGCCTATAAGGAAAGAGCAGAACACACCACTCTGTATGGGTCCTCTACTGCACCTCCTCAAGGGTAGCAACAGCTGCCTTCTCTGGACTGGGATGTGTAGATGTGGCGAAAGCAAAGCAGAGTACGCAACATCCTGAGGTGGGTAAAGTCACCCAAGTCAAAGAAACTTTAAAATGCTCACATCTGATGCTTTGTCCGGCGAGGCATTTCTCTCCTGAAGCCACGTTATTCCTGTTCAGCAGTGTGCCCTCAGTGGGGTGCCATTCAGACACAGTGCACACTCCTGTCCTAAAACTGGCTAAATAAAACTCAACAACTAAAAAAGGCATGTAGCCTTCACAAAGAAGATAGTTCTGGAAGTAATCGCAATTAAGGTCCAAGAGCTCTAAAGTGGCAATGCCTTGGTGATGCCCTCAAGCATCTTTTTGAAACTGACCACAAAATAAATAACCTTACAGGCCATCCCATCCAGTGCAGTAGGAACCATCTGGAGTAGGTGGAAAATCTCACGGGCCCCACTATGTGCCTTTCTTTGTCTCCCAAAAATTCCCAACGTTTCATGTTTACCCATTCATGAAGTAAGAACGTATGATCAGGCCTGAGACTGGCAATATTAAAGCATACAAATTCAGAATGTTAGACCAATGACATCTCCAGTTACAAGCTCTAACAGCAGCCGTCATTGGTCATATGGATTGAAACCAGATGCCTTCAAACTTCTGGTCACAATCCTGCCCTTGAGACAATGGAGGGTAACGATGGAAGTAACTGGACATCAAGCATGAGCTGCTGCACACTGTGATATATACAGGGTGAGTCAAAATTATGTTAACATTTGAATGGCGGAAACAATTTATTCACGAAACATACTTCATATGTACAAGATGATTTACAGGAATGTCTCAACCTGTTCGTCATCATGTTCAACACATGTACCATATGTAGCACCTAAATTGTCCACGAAAATTATGTATACATAGAGGTACTATTAGTGTTAACATAATTTTGCTTCACCCTGTATAACAGAAAATATAGTTAACAAGTTAGATGCATACATAATCCACCTTAAAAGGAAAAATGTCTGCCCAGTTGCAGTGTCCCTGTCATTCCAACAGATAGTGCCTCACAAAACATCTGTAGTAATAAAATGCACTCCATCTATCATTCCAACAGATGGCACATCAGAAATTTTGACAAATCCCACACCAAATGACATATAACAGAGACATATGCATTGCATTTGTCATTGCAAGAGATGGTGCATCACAAAGATTTGTAGTAATAAAATGCATTCAATTTATGGGACTTCTGATTGAGTCTGAAGTGTTTTTTGTGGGTAGTGACCTGGCACCAGAAATAGTTACGGGTCTCAGATAAAAGGAGCCACTCTGCCTCAGCCAGGCCAGTTGGAGTCAGGAGTGGAAGACAGCGAAAAAAATCACCTGGGAGGAGTAGAGGAAGAAACAAAAGAGAAGAGAAGAATATTTAACTCCACATGTTGAAAATATTTTCATTGCATTAAACTTCACATTTGAGCCTGTGCACTGGTGTCTGAGGTGTGGGGCGCTGGAATACCCCCTACAGGTCACGGTATGTATTACATCTAGTAAATAAAACTGTTGTTGCAGTCCAAATGAGGCAAGGGGTCCACAGAGAAAGGCTGGAGTGCTAACCAGGATGCCAAATTGAATTAGTTGGCAAAAGAAAAAGCAAATGAAGCAAAGCGCAAAAAGCACAATAAAAAGAAGTAGCCCACTCTGCCTGTACGGCGGCTGTTAATCCCTGGTCACATCAGAGCTCTGTTCTCACCCAAAGCTCGGGTTCAAATGAGACGCCATTCTCTGGGCACGTCCCCTTGCAAGGTGTCCCAACAGGAAGGGGTGGAGCCTCTGCCGTGTGCCATGGGTGGGGCCACACAACCTTACTGGACATCATCTCAGAGCTACAGGTGGAAGAGAAAGGACAGCGACAGCACCTCCTCTCGATTCAGTGAACCCCAAGGGGAATCCCCAGGCCCACATGCGTGGCAAAGTATATGCAAGGTACGATAAATTCTGTTTGTGTATTTACACCAGGCAGCTCTGTGTTATGCACAATATTTTTTGTTTTAATTGAAGTGATTTATTCGCTACTTTTGTAAATTCATGGGATTGTCAGAAGTGCAGTAAACATAACATGTAAAATTCATAGAGCACATAACACAAAGCAGGCTCGGCCACTGAGATCCCGTCGGACATACGCTGCTCTTGGACACCCACAAGAGAATGTGAACCGACTGTACATCTTTTGTAAAAATCGAACCCGTACAGTATTTTGTGGATCAGCCAGAAATATTTTACCAAGTACTGTATATCCATTTTAAGCAGCCTATTCATATTTCTCTGCGGTGGGTTGGCACCCTGCCCGGGGTTTGTTTCCTGCCTTGCACCCTGTGTTGGCTGGGACTGACTCTAGCAGACCCCCGTGACCCTGTAGTTAGGATATTGCGGGTTGGATAATGGATGGATGGATGGATATTCATATTTCTGAAGTAAATATACAGTGTCAAATTACCTATTTTACTTTCAAAACCTTTTTTCAAAGAAACTCTACGTTCAATTAATTATACCCACATTTTATTAAACTGTTTTTCTTGAAGTCTTCCTATTACTTGCCCATAATATCATATGGGGTCCCCTGCTGCACTGGCTACACCGCTGACCTTATCACCAATCAGTGAATTTGACGTGCGTGACTCAGACAAGGCCATCTGTCCTCTCTAAAGTTGACTTTTTTGCTCTGTTTAATCGGACTGAAACGGACAGGGAGAGCCTCGGAAAGGGTGAAGGTCACCATAAGGCTTTTGTGTTGAACAAAAGGTCTCTTGTATTTAAGTTGAAAGGAATTAACAATGAAGTATGGGAAACATCCGAAGGGTGTGACAGTCTGCAGGCAAGCAGAGGTGGAAAAGTATCTGAGGAGCGGTTCAGCACTTTATTAACTGTGTAATTGCTCAATGCGTGTGTCCAGCCATACATTTTACAAGCCCGCTAACCCGGAGCAGGGTTGCTGTTACACCAAGCAAGTGAGGAACAATCCCTGGATGGGGCGCCAGTCCGTCGCAGGGTTATACAAAGGGAGATCCAAACGTCAGTTTAAGATGTTTCTTTTAATGCATATACTTCAAAATGTCAATGAACAGTTGAAATCATTTTGTCCTCTGGGAAGTTCATGGAGGCAATGTGCAAAATCTGCTAGCAGGGTCCCATGCTTGTTTTTGACAGAACAGAAACAGGCCTGTGTGGAG
Organism: Polypterus bichir lapradei; assembly: GCA_026402145.1. Taxonomy (NCBI): domain Eukaryota; kingdom Metazoa; phylum Chordata; class Cladistia; order Polypteriformes; family Polypteridae; genus Polypterus; species Polypterus bichir. Next base: position 22,110,538 of record JANRMT010062797.1, on the reverse strand, counting down.
TCTGATAAGTGGTTCCTCCCAGATTTCGAGCAGGGGGCATTCTGGTCCAGCAGCTGTGGGGCGTCTGTGGGTGAAAAAAGATTCACTGCCGTTAGAGCTTGTAATGGGAGATGACATTGGTCTAACTTTATCAATGATGCTGTGATCTTCACGGAATCAATGGAGACTCTGATCGGGGCTCTCGAGAGACTGAGCAAGGAGTCTGAGTGTCCGGTCTTGTGAGTGTCCTGATAAAAACTAACATCCAGGCCATTAATGACCTCATGGGGCACAGCCATCAGTCGTGTGTCTGTCTGTGGAGAGAGTGTCTACCTCATCGAGAGGTTTACTTACCTCGACAGTGACATTCATGTCATTCCTATGAAGTCAGTAGACGGATTGGGAGAGCATGGGGGGGTCATGAGGTCGCTACAAAGCTGTGTGTGGCACTCCTGATATCTCTGCAAAAGGACGAAGGTCCAAGTCTTTAGAGTCCTGGTGCTTCCTGTCTTGCTATACGGTTGTGAGACATGGACGCTATCCAGTGACCTGAGACGAAGACTGGACTCCTTCAGTACTGTGTCTCTTCGGTAAATCCTTGGGTATATAAGAATATTTACACCAGGTGTTACAGACTCAAATCAAATGTATGTTTTTATTATCTCTCTATTATAAAAAAAAACTTGCGACGACACAACACTTTTTTCCTGCGACGAGACGTGATCTTTTGAAGAGAGATAGAGAGACACTTTCACGTCCCGCGAGACGGTCAAGTCACGTCATCCTTACAACCTTTGGAAGCTAGTCCCATGATACACATGCAGAGCAGGTTTGAGATAATGGAAGTAGGAAAATTTGAAAGTCTCAAAAAAAATGAGAGGAAAGATCGCAAACAAACGGGAAATATTACTCGGTGAAATAACGGAACAGCAAAAAGAGAATAGTGTTTGAGGATGTCTGGGGGAGAAGAGAGACAAGGCAGTGAGACAAAAGGACAGCTGCTGTGCAGGCTTTTAACCGTCTGAAGCGCCGCACGAAATGCAGATCACATGACATGGCAGCAGCAGCAAGCCAGCAGCTGATTGAGCAAAGAGGAGGTAAAAAAAACTGCATTTGTTTCACATTGAATTACCGTTTAAGAGGGAGTTTGGAGGAGCGGCGGCGTCTCCATGGGGTTCATTCAGCCCCCCTCTTCACAACAGCACATGGTGCTGGTGGGGGGGGGGGGGGGCTTGGCGAGCGAACTGAGCAGGGAGCAAAGCCCCCTAGTTGTAGAAATAATAATAATAATAGCAGCTTACCAATCAAAACACAGAGTGTCTGGTCTCGAACCCAAGACCTTTGGTTTATAAGGCAGCAGTTCTTCCCTCTGCACAATTCAAGAATACATGTAAACTCCCTGTCGATTGACATTTGAGCTTGAGTTTTTAACTCGGTGACAGCCACATGTAAATCGAATGCTTTTTGTTTTCTTTTGGTTATATTGTTGAATAAAAGCTCACGTGTTTATTTGATATTTGGACTAAAGTCTTCACACATTATACACTTCACGTCATCATTAGTATAACATGGAAAAAGTTTCTGCTTTAGGTATGTGTTCAGAAATTTCTTGCATTTCTCACATTTATCTCCTTTCATCCTACACTTACCCAGAACTTTGTAGAGACAGAACACACATGAAATGCAAGTATTCCAAATAACAATATACTGTATTATTTACCATATACAACTCCAGCACCTTACACGCAGATAAGGAGCCTTGGCTTGAGCTGAGAGAACTTTTTGCCCGCGAGCTCAGCTCCGTCCAGTAGGCTGATCGACGCATTTACAAAACAAAAGACGCTGATGGTGGAGGTGTGAAGGGATTTAAGGTGGGCCAGGATTACGAGTTTTTTCGTAGGCTACAGGAATTGTGTTGATAACTTTGTGTGGAATGAGCGGCTGCTCACGGAGTCCCAAATAAACCGTATTACCTGCATTATGAGGGAGCGTCAGTTATGACTCTGCGGCCATGTGGTGTGATTTCCCAATGGTGATTCAGCTCGCTGGACCAGGCCTAGGGGACACCATATAACACCTGGCTGCTGCAAACTGATGGTCATTTCTGGAGGGTGGGACTGGACACTTACCTGCCTGGGGGGTTGCCAACCAGGACCCCAAGCTGTTTTGTCTTGTGGTGGGTACCAGTGCATGCTCTCCAACCTGACCTGACCTAATAATAACAATTATTATTATTATTATTTATTATTTCATCCAAATGAAAGCATCAGTGTTTTTTGTGATTTACTTAACAAGTGGGTCAGTTCACTTGTTAATTTATGAACGAGATTAAGTACGATTTTAATTACGAGAGGTTTCGGCAAACATAAAAGAATGATCATAAGTAAGAAATAACAAAGTATTTACCCATACGAAGTGTTCGGGAAATGCAGTCAAGGTGGAACAAGCATCTCCACTTGGTGAAGTATATCCCTGGCCACCGGACCTTACTTTTACTCTATGTTAATTAGTCAGTCAGTCAGTCATTGTCCAACCCGCTATATCCTAACACAGAGTCACAGGGGTCTGCTGGAGCCAATCCCAGCCAGCACAGGGCACAAGGCACGAACAAATCCCTGGGTAGTGTGCCAGCCCACCGCAGGGCACAAACACACACCAAGCACACACTAGGGACAATTTAGGATTGCCAATGCACCTAACCTACATGTCTTTGGACTGTGGGAGGAAACCGGAGCACCCAGAAGAGGAGAACATGCAAACTCCACACAGGGAGGACTAATTTGTATGAAAATGTGCTATATAAATAAATGTTGTTGTTGACTGGGAGTGCTCTTATTGTCCTACTCCTGGAGTGCTGCTGCTGCTGCTCAAGAGCATTTTGGTCAATTTACGTGCTGAGAATCTTCTGTCAAATATTCTGCAAAGTGCAAATAAGGATAATAAAATTTACATAACAAAATAATATCTGTCTATCACAAAGAGTAAAAAAAAAACTCGCTAATGACTAACGCTCACATATGTTTGCCTGTATTCTATATTTAGCAAGTTAAAACAGATAACTTGACACACCTGGAACATTTAACCGCATTGATATTTAGGCACAAACAAAAGCAGAGTACTTAACTCATGAATAAACATTTTCGGCAAGACCAGAATTACACCTCCCACCGTTTTGGCAAGTCACACCATACACTAGGTTGAAGAACAAGTTCATAGCTAGAACGTGCATCATAACTGAAAGGTCTCGTCACATTGTTGACGCCCCCTGCGCCAGCGCTTGACTGTGATTGGCCGTTTGATTTCATGTTGTTTGGCACGATTAAAGCGTGGTGGACTGAAATACAATGCGCTGCAGGCAAACTCTGTCCTGAAGCGTCAACAGCCTGCTTTCCTTTCAGGCGATTTCACACTCGTAGTCTGCTTTCTTAGTTTGTTTAAATTCCTAGATAATTCGGTTGTGTTTCGTACTATAAAACTGTCAAGTTATGCAGAAGCATCAATAAATATTTTTGTTTCTTCCCATGCAAAAAAAAAAAAAAAACACCACGGAAAGTTGAGAACAGTTGTGTTTGCGTATTGATGCATTTTCCATAATTATTAACTTGAAAAATACGCGCTAAAGGGCTCGTTTCAAATAGCCAAGTGTGCAAAAGAAGACAAGCTCAGCTGAAGGCATACACTGAGGCTCATCACACGATTTTTTTAACTGTATACTGTTGACTATTAACTCTCCAGTAGTCACAACATAAACATAACTACGCTTCAGTTTAGTTCATATCACATGTCCACCTCACATTCTTCCCGGGTCCTTCCTGTGTGGAGTTTGCATGTTCTCCCCGTGTCTGCTTTGGTTTCCTACCGGTACTCCGGTTTCCTCCCACAGTCCAAGGACATGCAGGTTAGGTGCACTGGCGATTCTAAGTTGTCACTAGTGGGTGCTTGGTGTGTGGGTGTGTGTGCCCTGCGGTGGGCTGGCGCCCTGCCCAGGGTTTATTCCTGCCTTGCGCCCTGTGCTGGCTGGGATTGGACCCTGTGACCCTGTGTTAGGGACACTCGTACACTGCCAAAATAGAGTAGCAAATCAATGCAACCTGCATGACTTTGGATGGTGCAAGCAGAAATCTAGAGAAAAGCCCACACTGACATGTGCAGAACCTTCCCAGCATTCAAATCTTCAAGTCAAAAGGAACTGTGAAGAAATTGACAACACATAGAAAACCAACATGCAATTGTCAAAATTTTTCTGACACATTAGACATTTGCTGCACACCAGCATTAAGGCATTTACAAGATGTCAACATTGCAAGGAGGAAAACAGTTCATTCCGCAATAATTGAGATGATGAAGCACCTCGTTTGAAAAAACACCCAGTGATGCTGTGCAGAAAACAAAATTAAAATAGAAAAAAATAACTAATTTTAACATTAGAAAAAATGTCTCTCTCAATAGGTAAGTCTTAAGGTTTATTTTGAAAATGGCAGTGATTGAGGAGCCAACATACAGTATGTGAAGGGGGAGGGAAATCCACAGCTTGGGGACAGTAGCACTGTGTGCATGGCCGCTCAGAGACAAGTATTTAGTGTGGCAGACAATGAGCAGACCTTCATCAGTGGAATGTGGGCCGCAATAAAGAGTCCAATGGTGTAGAAAGTCTGAAAGATGAGCGAGGGAAGTCTTCATTGTTGAAGTATCTAGAAAAGGCAGTGACAAGTTAAGCTGCCGTGTGCCTACTGAGAAATTAAATTAATCCTGCCAGAGAAATGATTCAGAATATACTATTAAGTTAAAACATCTATTATATAGTGCCTTTCACATCTATCTATCTATTATATAGTACCTTTCACATCTATCTATCTAATCTATCTATCTATCTATCTATTATATAGTACCTTTCACATCTGTCTATCTATCTATATTATATAGTGCCTTTCACATCTATCTATCTAGCTAGCTAGCTAGCTATCTATTATATAGTGCCTTTCATATCTATCTATCTATCTATTATATAGTGCCTTTTATATCTATCTATCTATTATATAGTGCCTTTCATATCTATCTATCTATCTATCTATTATATAGTACCTTTCACATCTGTCTATCTATCTATATTATATAGTGCCTTTCACATCTATCTATCTATCTATCTATTATATAGTGCCTTTCATATCTATCCATCATATCTATCTAATATATAGTGCCTTTCATATCTATCTATCTATTATATAGTGCCTTTTATATCTATCTATCTATTATATAGTGCCTTTCATATTTATCTATCGTATCTATCTATTATATAGTGCCTTTCATATCTATCTATCGTATCTATCTAATATATAGTGCCTTTCATATCTATCTATCTATTATATAGTGCCTTTCACATCTATCTATCTAT
>JANRMT010062797.1:22053291-22104767 GCA_026402145.1 Polypterus bichir lapradei | reverse complement strand
ATCTATCTATCTATCTATCTATCTATCTATCTATCTATCTATTATATAGTGCCTTTCATATCTATCTATCGTATCTATCTAATATATAGTGCCTTTCATATCTATCTATCGTATCTATCTAATATATAGTGCCTTTCATATCTATCTATCTATTATATAGTGCCTTTTATATCTATCTATCTATTATATATAGTGCCTTTCATATTTATCTATCGTATCTATCTATTATATAGTGCCTTTTATCTCTATCTATCTATACTCAAAAACATTAAGTAACAGTGTTTACTTTATCTAATTTAAGGTAATATAGCTTAAAATAGTCCTGTTTGTTTATATTATGTATCTTTTTCTAATTACGTTGGCATGATTGATTCTATTTGATGTCACATTTAATTAAATGATGTTGAAACAAAAGCGTCAAATTATTCTCTATTATCATAGGTTTAATCAGCCTTGGTCACGCCCATTTTCACTACACACTGCTAAATTTAAGTTGATTTATGCACGTGACTATCCTATATATGCATAAAGATCCGCCCCTTTTGTTGCATTTTGGTCCAAACCACTGCCGCACCTTTGTAAAGCTGGGAAGAAAGCGGCTTTTTGTGAATTAATTTTTTTATGAAATCTGTGAGATTTGGGTGGTTCTGGCAACGGATCTATGATTGTTTTTTGAGAATTTGAGAATGTCGAGTTATGGCAACGTGTGTTTACTAGACTGTTTCAGAAAAATACGTTCTTGAGGGGTGTCATTTCAAAAAATATGTAGGAATCGGGCTGTATTACTAGACTTTATTTATTGCTTTTAACGTTTCTCTAAAGAAAATTTAAAAACACTTCAGTTACTGCCAAAATTCCAAAAATTCCATATATACAGTATATTAACTAAGACATTACCGTAACATATACATTTCATTTAACTTAAGAAAATAAAATTTAGCTTAATGACATTCACTGAAATGATTATCTTTAAATAGGAATCTTTACCCACAATTCCTATTTACCGTATGGTCCTATATGCAAATAAAGTAATCTATCTATTGAAATAAACGCACAGCTGCTTTAGTGTGTCCTGAGCGAATCTCACAAATTATGGTGAGCAACAGAGGACGATATTTGCTAAGTTTTAACACAAGCTTTAATGTATGTCCATTTGGGTGACGATCATAGTTGGGTTAAATCAGCTTTTACCAATTCACTTCAGAGGTAAAGTCCTTTTGCCGTTAATTTTATTTCCCGTGCCTGTCGCTTCTATGCTACAGCTTTAGGATTATTATCATTGGTATCATTTTCGAGTTATTGTTGTACTGTGTAGGTCGACAGACGTAAAGACCGAACATCTATGCGAAAATAATATAAAACAATGTAATCTGACATTCGCTTTGAGCCCGAGTGTTCGTAGGTCTGTTTTGTTTAAAAAAATGTCGCGTCGCTCTGGACCGTCTCTGAGCAACAGACTGTGTTGTTCATTGTGCAGACAGTATAGGCGCTGCTGAGACGCACAACATAAAGATGTCTTTGAGTTTCTTTTGTGGTCCGACCCGGACAAATTTTTCTAAACAAAATAAAGACACGAATCGCTACATAGGTTTGCACCACTAGAGGGCGCCTAGATGCTCGCCTAGGCTGCCTGCCCTGAAACGGGCCTGCTGCTGGTACCTCGTGAGGAGAAGAGGCGCCGCTACTCAATTCAGTTTCATTTTGACTTTAGTGAAATCACAGAAGATTACAGGAGGTCCAGCCCCAGCTCCAGACCAACACGGTAAGTGGGCAATCTGAAATACTAGGTGGGGCAAGGTATGTAGAAGACACCGTTAGTGGGTGTAGGGTAGGTCCGACCCCCTGGAGTCGGACTTGAGGAGGACGCAAACTTTATTTTTTCATGATCACTTCAAAGTGAACATTTGTAAATCTGTCCATCCATTTTCTATACCTGCAAATCCAAAATTGTAGGGTCATGGGGGAAGCTGTAGCCTATTCCAGCAGACTTCAGGTGCAAAGCAGGAACAATCCTGGAGGGGGTGCCGCTCCATTGCAGGGTTAATAATACATTACAAGAGAAATTAATTATCATTGTAAAAGAGTTTATGCTTGAGAAAAGGTTCTCTTGAGAGGGAAGGATAAGAGAAGTATGGAGGATCCTTTATGTTGTACCTGATTAGTGTCTTTCTGGAGTTGACATGTTTTTTTTATGCCTGCATGGGTTTTTCTTATATGATAAGGTTAACTACATTCCAATTAAGGCGCTATATCACACATTGTGGAATGCTGTTCTCTTAAAGTCGCAAAACACTGCGTTCTAACACCCAGCATTAAGCACTGTCTCTGTGGGGTCTGCAGGTTCTCCTGTGTCACCACGGTTTATCCTCAGGTCCTTTGCTTTTTTTGAATTGTCTCAAAGATGAACATGCTATATATGTCAGTATTCCTTGTTGTGTGAGAGTCCTGTCCAGGATTTATAATGTTCTTGAACCAGATGCTATCCGGCCTCACAATACTTACAATGTGTCTTCTCAGTCAACCTGTGCTTGTTTTCTATTTGTATTGCAGTTTTCATCTACTTTCTAAAGCATAATTAGAATTGTCCTGGTTTTATCTTACAAGGGCGCAGCCAGCCTCCCAGGTAGGGTGAGTCTTATTTTCCAAAAAAAATACACTTTATTTAAATTGCCTTACCATTTTGTTCATTTTCTATGTTCCCTGGCCTAAGGGTTTGTTGTGAAAAGGCTCAAACAAACAGAGATACAACAAGACTGACCTATTGGAACAGTGGCATTTATTATTCAGTGCATAGCTTTGTCTGTCTCTCATTCAAATTCTTAAAACAGTGTGAATTGTGTTAAGTTCAAAGGAAAATTTATCAAATTTTTTTTGATTATAACTGATCTACATGAATAAAAAAAAACTTGTAAAAATAACTAAAATATTATACAATATTTGATAATACTAATACTACTATCGGGGCGGCATGGTGGCACAGTGGGTAGCGCTGTTGTCTCACAGTTAGGAGACCCGGATTCACTTCCCGGGTCCTCCCTGCGTGGAGTTTGCATGTTCTCCCCGTGTCTGCGTGGGTTTCCTCCCACAGTCCAAAGACATGCATGTTAGGTGCATTGGCGATCCTAAATTGTCCCTAGTGTCTGCTTGGTGTGTGTGTGTGTGTGTGTGTGCGCACCCTGCGGTGGGCTGGCGCCCTGCCCGGGGTTTGTTTCCTGCTTTGCGCCCTGTGTTGGCTGGGATTGGCTCCAGCAGACTCCCATGACCCTGTAGTTGGGATATGGCGGGTTGGATAATGGATGGATGGATGAATACTACTATCATGAAATGCTATATCCAGGTTTTTATTCAGTTTTGATGCTGTACTTTTAATTTGACTTTTGCAGGTTTTATTTAAAAACATCCTCATTTTTAAAGACTGTTTATATTTTAAAGTGAGACTTTTCTTCTTCTTCTTTCGGCTGCTCCTGTTAGTGGTTGCCACAGCAGATCATCTTCTGCCATATCTTTCAGTCCTCTCCATCTTGTTCTGCCACACCCATCACCTGCATGTCCTCTCCCACCACATCCATAAACCTCCTCTTAGGCCTTCCTCTTTTCCTCTTCCCTGACAGCTCTATCCTTAGCATCCTCCTCCCAATATACCCAGCATCTCTCCTCTGCACATGTCCAAACCAACACAATCTCGTCTCTCTGACTTTGTCTCCCAACCGTCCAACTTGAGCTGAACCTCTAATGTTCTCATTTCTAATCCTGTCCATCCTCGTCACACCCAATGCAAATCTTAGCACCTTTAACTCTGCCACCTCCAGCTCTGTCTCCTGCCTTCTGGTCAGTGCCACCGTCTCCAACCCATATAACATAGCTGGTCTCACTACCGTCCTGTAGACCTTCCATTTCACTCTCGCTGATATCCGTCTGTCACAAATCACTCCTGACACTCTTCTCCACCCAATCCACCTTGCCTGCACTCTCTTCTTCTCCTCTCTTCCACAATCTCCATTACTCTGTACTGTTGATCCGAAATATAACCATATTATTTATTTCAGAAGGTCTCTTTTAACCTGGTTTTGTCATCTATCACTCAAATATTTTATGTAAATTGTTGCAGTTTTTCAAAATGTGACGATTCATTTATATACTCACCGGCCACTTTATTAGGTCCACTTTGCTAATACCAGGCTGGACCCCCTTTTGCCTTCATAACTGCCATATTTCTTCATGGCATAGATTCAATAAAGTGCTGGAAACATTCCTCAGAAATTTTCCTTCAAATTGACATGATAGCATCACACAGTTGCTGCAGATTTGTCGGCCGCACATCCATGATGCGAGTCTCCAGTTCCACTAAAACCCAAAGGTGCTCTACTGGATTGAGATCTGGGGACTGTGGAGACCATTTGAGTGCAGTGAACTCCTTGTCATGTTCAAGACACCAGTTTGAGATGATCTGAGCTTTTTGACATGGCACGTCATCCTGATGGAAGGAGCCTTGGTTTAAGGTTTAAGGTTTCTTTATTTAGTCACGTTTACACAAGAAAACATGAAATTTGCCTTCTCAGTTGCATCTAATAACAGACAGAATGAAATAAAACAGACAAATAGAAACAAGAAAGGTTAAGGTAAGGCAGTTAGATAATACATATTTACACCGCCAAAAAAAAAAAAGGTTACAGGATATCTATCAAAACCTTAATCATTATCTGCAATATTTCTTATTGAAAAGTCGTATGGCACTAGGAAGAAAGGAGTTTCTGGAGCGATTTGTGTGGGTTTTCAAAGCGACTCTCCTTCCTGATTTACTGAACTTTAGTTCTACATGTAATGGATGACTGTCATCAGTTGATGAGATGATTTCCAGTTTCTTTAACATTGCCTGCCCTCTGACACACACACACACACACTAGTCAAATCATCTCCATCAGCCCCAATAACTTTAGCTGCATACTTCGTAATCTGCTGGAGCTTTTTTGAGTTTTGGTTTGTCAGACTATTAAACCAGGCAATGAAACTGAAAGTGATGACAGACTGGATCAGACTGCGACAGAAGGACAACATGAGGTCCTTGTCTACTTTAAATAGTTTGAGTTTATGGAGGAGAAATAAGCGCATGTTGCATTTAGAGAATTTTTTTTTTGTATTTGTATGCCAGTTAAGATTGTTATCTAGGTAAGTTCCTAAGTATTTATATTCAGTCACTATTTCTACCTCCTCTCCCAGAACTACAATAGGTGAACATACAGATTTCTGTCTCTTAAAATCAAATATCATATCTTTGGTCTTTTTTACGTTCAGAGTGAGAGAGTTTTTATTGCACCACTTTACCGTACAGTCCACTTGATTTAGATAGCGGCTCTCATCCTCCCCAGATATGCGTCCTATGAGCCTGGTGTCATCCGCATACTTGATAATGGAGCAGCGGTCATTGTTCTGTCTCAGGTCACTTGTGTACAGAGTAAACAGTAATGGTGATAAGACACACACCTTAAGGTGTTGAGTGCTCTGCAGTCATAAAGGGATGGACATGGTCAGCAACAATGCTCAGATAGGCTGTGGCATTTAAACAAATGGCACTAAGGGGCCCAAAGTATGCCAAGAAAATATCCACAACAGCATTACACCAACACCAGAAGCCTGAACCATTGATACAAGGCAGGATGGATCCATGCTTTCATGTTCTTGATGCCAACTGACCCTACCATCTGAATGTCGCAGCAGAAATCAAGACTCATCAGACCAGACAATCTTCTTTAGTCCAATTTTGGTGAGTCCTTATGAATTGTAGCCTCAATTGCCTGTTCTTAGCTGACAGGAGTGGCACCCGGTGTGGTCTCCTGCTGCTGTAGCCCACCTCCTCCAAGGTTTGACATGTTGTGCGTTCAGAGATTCTTTTCTGCATACCTCGGTTGTAACAAGTGGTCATTTGAGTTACTGTTACCTTTCTATCAGCTCAAACCAGTCTGGCCTTTCTCCTCCGGCCTCTGGCATCAACAAAACATTTCTACCCAGAGAACTGCCACTCCCTGGATATTTTTCCTTTTTCTGACCATTCCCTGCAAACCCTAGAGATGGACGTTGGTGAAAATACCTGTAGATCAGCAGTTTCTGAATAGTCAGACCAGCCTGTCTTGTACCAACAATAATGCCATGTTCAAATACACCTTTCACCTTTCTTCCCGATTCTGATGCTCTGTTTGAACTTCAGCCAGGTCGTTTTGATAATGTCTACATGTTGAAATGCGTTGAGCTGCTGCAATGGGATTGGCTGATTTGTGTTAACAAGCAGTTGAAGAGATGTACCTAATAAAGTGGCCGGTGAGTGTATATATAATTGCGCTTTTTCATGTGATTGCTTATTTCATAAGCACGCTTTTGTTTATCTAATTTTCGCACAAATGGCGTTCCTGCCCATCGAGACTAATTTAATACCCCTGACGCTAACGGTCCAACGTTCCTTCTGAGTCGCGAGGGGCACACAATCAAGTTTTATCAACTGACGCAACAGTAGTGAGCTAATGTTAACTGAAATGTTAGCAGATGTAATTTAGATCATGGCTTTCTCGACACTTTGAAACCCAACACGGCAGGCTAAGTAGAAGACAATTTAGCTACTGTAATAATAATGTAGGGCACGGAAAGTCGAAATGAAAGTCGTGACGTGTTCTTGATTTTTCAGAATATCTGTTCTATTTTATGGGAATCGGTTTCCTTTTTTGCCCTATTTTAGAAAACTACCGGTTACTCCAAAAGTACCATCATGAGTAAAAAAGCTAATTCATGCCGGCTACGCATTTTTGGCACTTATGCCAAAGTTTTAATGTACGGATTTAATTTGTGTGTTTTCCAGTTTTTAAATAAAATGTAAAGAATATTTTAGAATCACTACGCGCTTATCATATTTTATTTTTTTGACCGCTAACAGTTTGGCGAAGGCTAAACGACCTACCCAAGCATTACCTCCAGAGGAGGCCTTAGGGATGTGCGTGGCCTTGGGCAGACCAACCCCACGCGGGGCCGGTTACGTCAAACGCTGTTAACAGGTATGTGCGAACTGTATAAACTAGCGCGCGAATGTAATAAAAATAATGCTCACATACACCGGATTTTCTCATTAGAGTACTTAGCTAAATTTTTGCAAGATAACACGCGGACTTTATCAAAATATAACGATATAATCTATTAAAAAAGTGCAATTCATAATTCAAGACAATAACACGACAGTGCGAAATGCGATGCGGTGTCATGCGGAAAATTAGCAGGGCCTCATCTAGAAAAGTCCCCAAATTGCAAGTATACTGTGAGTCTCGATATGCAGGGTGTCATAGCCATAAATCACGTTGATGTCATTATCATTAGCGATACATGTTTTCGTGCAAAAATATTCGGACATGTTTATTGCCTTGAAATAAAATGTTGAGTTTCATTGTTTCCACAGGAAGTGTGAAATTAACGTAGAGGTATCATCATGCGAAATCTCTTACCGGTTTCCAGGTTCAGAGAAGAAAGTCCACTTTTATTGCCTTCAGATTGGAAAATTCGTTAATGACATCTTCGTAGTCCAATCTGGATGCACTGTCTTTTTCTATAGATAGGAGAAGTCAACCCAGCAACTAATGGGCTATAACTATTTTAGGAATGGGTTATACTCGCAACCCTTTTCGGGCAATGAAGGTAGACTATGGAATGTTTTCAAAGACGCACATGTACAGAGTTTGACCTTTAAGGGGGATTTTAAAAGGGTCCCTCTTATAACCAACTCAAATATATATATATATATATATATATATATATATATATATATATATATAGAGGGTGGTCCAGATCTACTTATGCAATTTTATTATGCTATAACTTATTAAGTTTATTTAATAGAAAATCACCCGAAAAATCCAGGACCATCGAGAAGTGTGCGAACTGTCGACATGAAGAATCGTCTTTATGCCGAACTAGAATTCTCCCCGCATAAATCAAAGTCATCCAGACGATCTGGATCTGCATAATTACAGGTAGATCTGGACCAATATATAACTTCGGTCGAACGGGACACGCGGACCTCAAAAGCGGGGCCCCCTTAGGCGGCCTGTGGCAGTCGCCCCACTTTGCACCCCCAAACGCAGCTCTTGATTACCTCGCTCGCCCACCGGGATAAGCTCCTTTTTTACTCTATGACGTAGTGACTTCTCTAATGGGTTGATCTTGATGCTGTCAGAGTAGGATCCACCTCCCCACAAACTTATTGGAGAAAGGCAAGTCAGAAAATGTGTTGATCATTCCAGATCTCTGTTAATGTATTGTACTTACTGTACTTATCAATGTCTTCACCTAATGCGACGGCACTAGGGCTGCGCGGCGGCAGACTCGAAAGGGTTTGTACAAAAAGTTTGCGCGTTCCCGCAGGCGCCAGTGGTCTTGAGCGGCTGCCGTTCATGTAAGCATCTTACTTCTCAGAAGTGAGCGGTTTGCTTTGGAAGCGTGGACGAGGTAAGTAATTGGAAGCTATAATGGTCTGTCATATTTTACTCAGTTGTGTTTTTCTCTCCTTTCTTTCTCTTACGTTGTTAATTGCGGATGGGGCACTCCTTGTCTTGAGAACTCGCGATTATAGCAACTTCGACAAGTAACGCCGTAAGTGGCGAGTCTGCCGTTGCCGCCGGGTTCTGAAGCTGAGTGTCCACATTTCGTCTGGACTGGACCGGCCACATAAGAGATGGTATACTTGGTTCGCTGGTGTTCTGAACCGGACGTGTTGTGAGTGGACGTGGGACTCTGCCTTATTCACAAGGAAACGAGGACCGTCACCTGGAGCCAGCAGCGGTCCTAAACGATGCGGGGCTAGGCAGAGGTTCTCATGGTGGTGTTATCACTGCATTGCATTATGGCCTTTTACATATGTATGCAGTACGTGTGGACAGATGACTACTTTCAACCTGTTTAAAAACTTTATCAGAGCGGCAGGGGAAGTTGTGTAGTGAACCAACTAAACAGGGAACGTTGTGTGGTGTTAAAATTGCGGCTAATCATCTGCGAAGCGAACATTTGTACAAGTACAAGACACACCGACAGGCTTTACTCTGAAATATTTCAACTACAACGACAAAATGCAGTATCCTGTTTTCATATTGTATTGTTTGATACCATATAAGCGGCCCTTCAACTGTGAATAGTAACATACACATCAGTTTCACAAGATGGGTGGATGAATGGATGTATTCCGTAAAGAAAACGTTCTGTAAACACGGATTCCCTTCTAATTCTAGCTCCTTACCCCTCTGCATTCTGCATGCGCTTGTATATTAATCCTCCATTAAGCAGTCCATAATATATTTGAGACAATTATTGTTAAGTTAAGCACTTACAGTATTTGCACATACACCTCAAATTCTCCCCGGGTCCTCCCTGCGTGGAGTTTGCATGTTCTCCCCATGTCTGTGTGGGTGCTCTGCTTTCCTCCCACAGTCCAAAGACATGCAGGTTAGGTGAATTGGTGATCCTCAATTGGCCCTAGTGTGTGGTTGTGTTGTGTGTGCAGATGTGTGTTTGTGTTCACCTTGCGATGGACTGGTGCCCTCTCCAGGCTTTGTTCCTTCCTTGAGCCCTGTGCTAACTAGGGCTGGCTCCAGCAGACCCCTGCGACCCTGTTCAGGATTAAGCGAGGTATAAAATGACTGACTGACCTCACCATTCTGCACTCTTAAAAATAAAGGTGCCAAAGTGGTTCTTTAGACTGATGCCATAGAGGAACCATGTGTAGTTCTCAAAAGGACCATCAACGTGCAGAATCGCAGAATGAAATGTCTCTTTGTCAAGCAGGGGATGTACATGAAAGGCCATTAAGGAGCCATTATTCTAAGAAGTGTAGAGCTGCATCCATCTCTCTATGTATATTTTTATGCTGCTCAGTATAATTCAGCTGCTGGACTGGCGTCAAGTGCGAGGCATCAAGCAACTGTGAATGAAGCATCAGTCCTTTGCTGGGCACACTCAGACACAGAGATCCACTGTACCTCAAAATCGTGTTTAGTTAACCTATCATGCACATTTTAAAAATATGGGAGAAGATCTGGAGAATCTAATGAAAATGGGGAAAACATGCAGAACCGAACACAGACTGAACATTTGTCTGGCATTTATACTCAGTATTCTAAAGCTGTGAAGCAGCGACTCTGGCCACTGTGTCTCCATGGTGAAGCTGTTCATTTACGTAACATTGTCAAAACTTCTTGTCCAGTTTAGGGTTGAGCGGAGTCTGCCCCAGCAATGCTCAAGGAAATAACTCTGGACAGGTTGCCAGTCATGCAATTCGTGCGCACCCTTACACTTACAATTGTAGAATTGATAATTAAGCTTTCTTGCACATCTTTAGTGGATGTGTGAGAAAAACCCACATGGGCAAAGGGTGAAGGCATAAAGTCAACATGGATGACATCCAGGCAGGTGATTTGAAACCAGAATGTTAGTTCTTGAGGCAGCAGCGCTACCCAGTACTGCACTGTATACTTTTATTTCATGTTAATTAAAGCTATAGTGTGTCAGGTTCAAGAAGTACTGACGTACTTCCATACTTCATATTATAAACACTGATGGTCTAAGTGTGTTTACGTGTCTGTTTCAAAACATTGTAGTCTGTTGTTGTATTAGTGATTGAATATTGTAGTCCAATTTTAAGAATTACGTGAAATATAACTAAATATAATAGAACAATATAAGAACATTGTACTGCGTTGAGCACAAAACAAATGCGATCAAATGTAGAAATACATCCATTCATTATCCAACCCGCTATATCCTAACAGGGTCACAGGGGTCTGCTGGAGCCAATCCCAGCCAAAAAAGGGCACAAGGCAGGAAACAAACCCGGGCAGGGTGCACACACACACACCCATACACTAAGCACACACTAGAGACAATTTAGAATCTCCAATGCTGTAGAAATAGGCACACCTATATATCCATGAATGACCAGATACCAAAGGACAGTAACAGTCTAGAATAGATTACACAGATATGCTGTATATATTTTGTCCACATTCACTGAACCTGTTGTATGGGAAAGAGAAGACGTAATTTACTCATTTTAGCAATTACAGTACTCATGTTACAAGTGGGGCGGCACGGTGCTGTAGTGGGTAGCGTTGCTGCCTCACAGTAAAGAGACCTGGGTTCGCTTCCCGGGTCCTCCCTGTGTGGAGTCTGCACGTTCTCCCCGTGTTTGCGTGGGTTTCCTCCCACAGTCCAAAGACATGCAGGTTAGGTGCATTGGCGATTCTAAATTGTCCCTAGTGTGTGCTTGGTGTGTGTGTGTGCCCTGTGGTGGGCTGGCACCCTGCCCGGGGTTTGTTTCCTGCCTTGCGCCTTGTGCTGGCTGGGATTGGCTCCAGCAGACCCCCGTGACCCTGTAGTTAGGATATAGCGGGTTGGATAACGGATGGATGGATGTTACAAGTGTTAGTGTTCTAAACGTGGTTATCTCTTAGCTATTCCTTAATATTGTAGCTCATTTTGTAAAAAGTTCACTTGGTGTAGGTGTACTCCTGTTTGTGTGATATACATGAATTAAGGTTTAGTTTACTCTAAGTTTTTACTGTATATCTGTGGTCCCAAATGAAAAAGAGAGACCCTTTCCTCAGTGAAGGACCACCAGTGTGTGCACTATACCAGTCATTGTTCTACATGGTTATGTATTTTGTCAGTTTTCAATAATAATGTGCCATGTAAATAAGTCTCCATTTATAATTTGAAGCACCTCTCGTTGTTGCATTGTACAAATATGTAGCACTCTTTACTTGGCAAAGCACTTCCACAACACTCATACTGTAAGTATTGCAGATGATTTTTCTTACATTTTGTATACTTTCCTTAATACTGAGGCAACATAACATTTAAGCTGTTCTACTGCTGCATTACATACATTGGTGTTCAAGGTTTTGTTACATTTTCTGAATGTTAAGTACTGAGCTCTTAAAAATAAATTCTTTTTCTTGCATACAGTACTGTATATCATATCTGCATGATGTCTTCTTATAGATTTAAGTATAAACCAGATACAAAGTTACAGTTTACCCAGTTTATGAGCTACAAAGCTAACATTCCTGTTTTTTACGAGACTGCTAGTGTGACCCAAAGAGTGATTTTTTTCAATTCTATTTTGCATATAGGCTCATACTTATGTGTCTTACATGTAGGTTGTTGTAAGACGTTCCTCTCTGCAACATGTTTTTTCTTTTTTGTGAGTATAAACAGCACAAAAAGCAGGTGATTAAAAACATTTTTTCACTTTTAAATCTGTTTATTCAGTAATTCACATGATGGGCTATTAAATGAAGTTTATTAGTTGGTCTCAGTCTTTGTGATACCATGAAAGGCAGATATTCAGTTAAGAGCTTTCGAGAAAAAAAGGCATTTTTAGTTCATTGTAGATGCCTAATACTGTATGTTCTCTTTCATTTGAGAATATGTGTTTTTTTTTTGTTTTGAAAGAATCAATTCACAGATGTTGATGGCAAATATACGTATGACATAGGATCTTCATATGAGCTAAAATCCATTTGACAAACACTCCGTCTCAGGCGGAAGAAAAAAGGTGCATGATTAAATGTCTCCACTAGGAGGCCCTTTTTCACACATTTCAAAGCAAATTATTTTAAATATACCAAGCTTTGCATGAAGTGGCAGTTTTATTCCAACGTGATGATGCAGTGAAATTGAGCAAATTAAGAAAAATAGATTTCAGCCCAACAAAACTATCTTCAAAGGCTCTACAAGTTTTCTTGTAGACATTTTTACATGAGTGACATGCTTTTTAATGTGATTCCTTCAGTCTAATTCTGAATTGCATTTTGGGTTAACTGAGAAAGTAATGTGCCTGCAGTGGTTTTTGTTTCTTGATTCACACCCTGCTCTCATTCCAGATAGCTGTGGGGATGAAAGGTTATGTATGTACTTTATGTAAGTACAAACACTGCTGCTCTCATCCTTTTGTCCCACTTTCTTCAGATGTCAGCGTTCTTTGTTCCCCGTTTCCCTTTGTTTATCTGAAATCTTACAGGATAGCAGCAGTGTCACAGATGTTCATCCTCGCAGAATAATAGCTCTTCTGAACTCGGCAGACAAGCAAATAAATGCAATAAGGAGCTAAGGCAAGACACCTAAGTGAGTTCTGTGGTTAAAAAGACCTTAGATAACGTGAGTGATTAGCCAAGCTAGACGCTATCACACACTTAGGACAAACGTGACACTATGCTAAGAAAGTTGTGGTTGTCGTGGCAACTTGGTTCAACTGTAATGTAATTCCTCTTATTCACAATTATTCTGAGAAATCACCTGGGACCTTGTGCAGTGCTTCAGGTTTTAGTGTAATTGAAAGAGAAATTCTGCATCAAAACCAGGAAAAGAATGAAACAGTTCTTAATCTTGAGGCTGTGTATCTGTTCCTTAAATATTGTAAACTAAATACTTGGCCAGTAAAGTTGTTTTGCTTAATATTTTCTTTCTTAGTCCCTTTGGTGCATTTTTTGAATTTAATACAGCATTGTTAGCAACCTGGCAATTAAAGTTGCATATTATGTCAATATGAAATAAAAAGTCTATTTTTAGTTATGACGAAATACATGCCTATGTCGGCTATACAGCAGATGTTAACATTTGTGCAAAGTTCAGTTGAAACAATCCCTGAGGTTCATTCCAGCCTAGCCTTTTTCTAAAGGTGCCATACTTAAAGGCAGCCCATACCTGAACCATTGAAGTATTTATATGGTGATTATGTATAACCAACAATGAAAAAAACATGTTAATAGCTTACAGTAGGCAGTGTTTAACTCTTTCAGGGCAGATGTCGACTTCCGCCGAAATTCAGGGGTAGAGGACAGTAATTAGCTGTAAACGGTGACAAAACTCACCATTATGTTTTAGTTCGACTCTCTTCAAAGTTTGCTTCGTTGATTTGACTGAGATTTCCTGCGCGTGCATGAGTAGCGAAGAGCAAACAACCCCTCAATTGACATCGACATCTGGCGAGAGACCAAAGCGAATGCGCAAAGCCAGATACTCTGTGGACGATATTTTGTGTATCATATCGCTGAGTCGGGCTTGGAGTTGTCGGATTTTGATGTAAGTGATCTGGAGATCCAAAACGAAAGTGAGGGGCCAGCATCAGCTGATCGTGGTGCTGGACATGTCCGTATAGCTAATGCACCTTGGAGGACCGGCTCTTATGATGATAAGAGGTACAACCCAGATTGCATCAGACTGCAACTGCTACTGCTACACAAAGACAGCCAGGCAGACGGCCTGTCGCGTATTCCTGCAGGTCATTGAGCTGCCCCAACGCACCAGAGACACAGAACGGGCACCAACAGCAGCCACGACATGCAGCAAAAGACGTTTTATGTTGATTTATGTGTGAAACCATTGTTTTGTGTGCTTTTCAGAAAACTGGAAAAATATTTAGCCCTCAAAGAGTTAAATGTTATATTTACTTTCAAATTAGGGGGCAGCACAGGGGTACACTGGAGCTTTGAAGTGTAAATTGTTGATAACGTATTGGCAGCATTGAAGAAATTACAGTTGGTGTTATGGTGATATGTGAAAAAAATCATGTCAATCAAAATGAAAGTAAAGATGTGTTTAACAGCAATGAGACCAGTGTTAGTGTAGGGTGCCGAGACATGTGCAATAAGGAAAATAGAGCATGCTAAGGGCTTACTGAGACAGAGACTAAGGAATAAGGAGGTTTAGAGAAGTGCAAGAGTACCAGTGAGAAAAGTAGAGAAGATAGATTAGAAGACTACTTTCTGAGAAATTAATTCATGCATTTATTTCTACAGGATTGACTACTGCAATGCGGTGTTCACTGGATGTTCAAACTGTTCTCTTTACAGCCTCCAGTTAATCCAAAATGCTGCTTTAAGAATTATTACAAGAACAAGAAAATACGAACACATAACTCTAGTTCTTAAATCCTTACTTTGGCTCCCGGTTAAGTTTAGGGCAGATTTCAAAATCCTCCTTTTAACATATAAAGCATTAAATGGCCAAGGTCCAGCTTACTTGTGTGAACCTATCGTGACTTACAAACCAGAACGTACATTAAGATCTCAAGATGCCGGTCTGCTTATGATTCCAAAGATTAATAAAATAACAGTGGGAGGTCGAGCTTTTAGTTACAGGGCCCCTAAACTGTGGAGTGGTCTGCCCGCTACTATAAGAGATGCCCCTTCGGTCTCAGCTTTTAAATCCAAGCTGAAGACTCACTACTTCAGTTTAGCACACCCTGACTAGAGCTGCTGATTAACTGTACAGACTGCATCTCTGTTGTTAGTCATTAGCACTAAAACATAAGTAACATGATAGTTAGAATTTGTTACTAACCCTCACCTATTCTGTTTCTCTTCTCTGCCAAGTTGTTTTGCCTGCCTAAGGTAAAGTCATCCCTGATGGAGGATTGCAGGAGAGGGTTCCTTTCATCGGATTGGCTGGCCCAGCACTGTTTCAGCTGTGGAATGGCCAAATGGGGGAGGCTGCTTGATGGCTGAGGTCTCCAGGACACTAAACAAATCCAAATCATATTATGTGATATCATGTACTGTTAAATTCTGCTCCCTACTTGTAACATTTTTATTTTTATACTGTATTGAGGATTTGTTCTGTTCTGTGTATTGTATTGTATTGTATTGACCCCCCTTCTATTGACCCACTGCACGCCCAACCTACCTGTAAAGGGGTCTCTTTTTGAACTGCCTTTCCCAAGGTTTCTTCCATTTTTTCCCTACAAGAGTTTTTTTGGGAGTTTTTTCTTGTCTTCTTGGAGAGTCAAGGCTCGGGGCTGTCAAGAGGCAGGGCCTGTTAAAGCCCATTGTGGCACTTCTTGTGTGATTTTGGGCTATACAAAAATAAATTGTATTGTATTGTATTGGTATGTGGTTAGCAAAAACAGAGGTGAAGATGATCGAGTGGAGATGGAGCAGGTCTCTCACAAAGAGATGGTCAAGAGAAGAGAGGATGGACTGTTTCAGAAGCAATATGAGGGAAAGAGAGTTATGGGTAAAGGATAGGCAAAGATGGAGGACAGTCATCTAGGCAGCCTGTCCCTGGCAAAGGGATCCGAGTTAGTAAAAAGAATAAGAAGTAGACTGTGCCAGAGTGGATAGTGTTGCCTGACAGATACGGCAGAAACTCCTGTCTTTGTAGATTGTCATTCTTTTGCTTGTGTAGATTTTCTGACAGGTATGTCAGATTTCCTCCCTTATCTCAGTGATGCATGTATTCTAATGCAGGTTCCTGCCCTGCACTGAGTGGTGTCAGAATAGTAGCTGCTGAAAATTCTCGTCTTCCACATCAAAACAGTTTTGATGTATACCTTGCCGCACAAGTTAATAACATCTCTTTGAAACACACAAATGCTATAATAGACTATTAGAACTCTTTTTAGTACTGTAATTTTGTATATCTGGAACTGCTAAAGTCTGAAGGGGTACATAAAAACATACACAAAATTAAGCCATTTAGCCCAACAATGTTTTCAAGTCCTTATTCACCTTTGATTTGCAACCTTGGTACAATCTGAAAAGTGCAGGTCATCAATGAAGTTCCAGTAACAATGAAACTTCTTTTTTATTGTTAGTAACTTGTTTTATGTCTCTGTTTTAAATAATTTTAAGGTAATAGATGGTATCTACAGCAGGGGTGTCAAACTCCAGACCTGGAGGGCCGTAGTGGCTGCAGGTTTTCATTCTGACCCTTTTCCTAATCAGTGACCAGTTTTCACTGCTAATTAAGTCATTTTCCTTCATTTTAATAGCCCTGTTTGTAAGGATTCAGTCCTCTGAATTGATTGATTTCTTCATGAAATGGCAGCCAAACAGAAATGAGATGTGAAATGAGTCAACGGATAAGCAGCTAAACTGGGATTTCAAACTCCAACCAATCTATTAATGAGAAGCTGATTCTTGCTGTTAATTAAGCCTGTTATTTAATTTTGTGGCCTGTTGCTGCTCTCATTCTGCCACAGCAGACATTTCCCAAACTGTTGATTTTCTGTTCATCAAAATCTTTTGGTGACCTAAGAGATCAACCTTACTGAGACCTTCACTTTTCTTTATCCTTCTATATAAAAGCGGTCGGGATTGTCCTTCCCTCCCGTGAGTGCTACGCAGGCGCGGAGTTTCACACACGCCCGTCCATTTTGCAATGCACGATGGAATTTGTAGTTTCGTTTTTCCAGGTAAAAGATGATTTTCTACTCCAGACTGTGTGATATCTTCTTCTTCTTTCTTACTATATAAAAGCGGTCGGGATTGTCCTTCCATCCCGTGAGTGGAAAGCGCAGCGGTATTCCGCTTATCACAGACTTACTACTTGCAGCTTGCGGTACGAAGCGACATGATGTGAGCAGAGTTCTGGTGCTCCCATTGTTCCCTTGCTTTTGTGCGCGATGCGCGGAAAAATAGACAAAATTATGTCTCTGGAAATAATTAATGTTGATCGAGTACAAATGCCTCACCGCGTAGTAAATATCAGGGGGGTTCAAAAGGGCGACCTCAATTTAGAAAAAAAGTTTAAATATTATCACAAAAATAACAGAAACTACGAGTATTAAAGTAATACCGCTCAAATGCAATATAACCAAATTAATGAGTTTGTATAAAATATCGAATTGATCTACATATTGAATTGCCTTAAGAAGTGGTCAACTTAAAAGTCGGTCGCCTTAAAAGGCGGGTCAGCCTAGTTTTCAGATATTGTGTGACGGGCACAGGTAAACTGGTCATGTGGCGGCTCGTTTTGTGTCTCATTATTGTTTGGCTGTGTCGCAGATAGGGGGTGCTCTCGCTCCCTTGAACCCCTGTCCACGACTCCAAACACCAGGTAGAAGTCCTCAAGTTGACTTTATTTTGTTGCCACAGTGCACAAGGCAAACTCTCCACCACAATACTCATATAATAACAATAACTACAATAATAAACCAATCCTCCAGCTCCCAGACGCGTTGCCACCCTTCCACCCAGCTCAGCTCGCCGTCTGGGAGCTCTAACAGTCCTTTTATATTCCCTGACCCGGAAGTGTTCTCTATCCCCAGTCCATGTGATCCTCAATCACTTCCGGGTCAGGTAAAAGTTCTTTTCTTCACCCCGGAAGCCCGTCGCTCTTCTTATGACGAACTTCCGGGTCATAGGGCATAAATGAGTCCTCGGTCCTCCCTGCAGCACCCTCTTGCGGCCCCTGAGGTATCCAGCAGGGCTGAGGATAAAAACTACAACGTCCATGATTCCCTGCTGATCTTCGGGGCACCTCCATACTGCAGGGAGGGCTCCATCTGGCGGCCTGGGGGTATTGGCCGGGATGATAAGCCGGCCAAATATCACAGCTGCTAACTAAAAAAGAGACAACTAAGGGGTCTGAGTCAAGTTAATTAAAACTAAAGCAAAATAAATTAATTAGCAGCAAAAACTGGTCACTAATGAAGAAGATGGTTAGAATGAAAACCTGCAGCCACTGCGGCCCTCCAGGACTGGAATTTGACACTCGTGATCTACAGTGTATTATCTCTCATGTCACTTCTTAATCTTGGTTTGCTTACCTCATCAGCTTTTCTCTGGATTTTCTCCAATGCCGTCATGCTCATTTGGTAATGTGAAGACTGGAAATGCAAGCAACATTTTAAATCTGTTCTCAAACAAGTATTTTTAACTTAAAAGTAACTTCCTCCATTTGTAATATAAACTATAATTCTATTAAGTGTTTTAATCACTTCTGTATTGTCTCTGATTGTGAACAGTGGCAGGTCCACAATCCACCAAAGTTTTTTCTCATACTTTCAAGTTTCAGACTCCCTTTGTGTAATATCTTACAATTTCAGTCCATAATGGTACAATGTAAATTTATTTACACTAAAATTGCATTGGGCACATATCTGCTTGAGCCTGCATTATGTCCTTCTACATCTGCAATCACTATGCCAACTGTAGAATATCTTCTAATACCCCTAGTTTGGTGTAGTATGTAGGTATGATCTGTCAGTGCGTTATATATATATATATATATAAATAAAAACACATTAGCCACACCAGCAAGATTAGTTCCCTAACACTTTGTCCATCAAGCAGTATGTGTACCTACCCATTTTCATTAAGGTTTGAAGAGTTAATTTACTTGCCGTAGGCCACTTCGTTTGCCATAGTTACCTGGTGATGTAAGAAGTTAGAAGTTGCAACACATTGAGGAATATACATGACTGTCAAAATAAACATTGGCTCTTTTTCCAGGAAGCAAAAACTTATTTTTTTTTCACTTCATTGATAATATGCTCATACTGTAAATGGAACAATATTACTTCACAATTTACTACAGGGGTATGCAGTTAGTTTAAAGCATTTGCCCTATATTACACCACCCCTGTACTTTATTACGACAAAGCAATTTATCTTAAAGCAAATAATATGAATATTAATAAAATAAAATCGTGAAAACTGATACCAATCTACAGTTATTTGATCTAAAGGAAGCAATTTTTAATTTGATAATATGAAATAAAGCATGAAATATTGCTGTCCAATGGTAAGAGCAATGATGATGTTTAGCAGAGGTAAAACGTAAGCATATTTGACCAAACACACGTTTTCAAGAATGGCAATTCAAAACTGGACAATTAAACTGGTTTTAATTACTGCACCACCTTAAAATGTATCTTTAATTGGGGTTGTTTTATAGTGGGTGACAGTTCTTCATCTAATTTTTAGAAAGAAATTAGAACCTAATTATGACATTTACAGTACCAAAATGGATTTATACCAGTGCTACTTCATATTGCCTGCTTTATTTTTTAACTTGAGGATGTTAAAAAAATACTTTTATGTAGACTTGAGGGGACGTGGAACCCATGTGGCATTTCCTATAAAAAAGGAGTATAAGCGATCATACTCCTGACCTGAAAATACTCCGAGAGCAACTTCTCTCAACTATCTAAGAACAGTTTGGTGAGCAACAGTGCCTTTTTCCATAAGGCAAAAGTGAAAACTAAGTGGCTTGGGGAACAAAACATCGGAATTTTAGGTCCATGGCCAGGAAACTCCACAGACCTTAATCACATGGATAACTAACAATCTCCAGGCATTGATTATGCAGAGAGAGCGACGAATTAGTCGAGAAGTTTACTTACCTCAGCAGTGACATTCACGTCTCTGGTGACTCTTCCTATGAAGTCAGTAGACGGATTGGGAGAGCATGGGGGTCATGAGGTCGCTGGAAAGGGGTGTGTGGCGCTCCCAATATCTATGCAAAAGGACGAAGGTCCAGGTCTTTAGAGATCTGGTGCTTCCTGTCTTGCTATATGGTTGTGAGACATGGACGCTATCCAGTGACCTGAGACAAAGACTGAACTCCTTATATCTCTTTGGAGAATCTTTGGGTACCGCTGGTTTGACTTTGTGTCGAATGAATGGTTGCTCACAGAGTCCCGAATGAGACACATTACCTGCATTGTGAGGGAGTGTCAGTTACAGCACTACGGCCATGTGGCACGATTCCCCAAGGGAGATCACATTGTTGAGGACCCGAGTGCCAAGGGGACACCTACATAACAACTGGCTGTGGCTGATAGATTGTGATTTCCGTAGGGTGGGACTGGACCGTGTGTCTGCCTAGGGGGTTGACAACCAGAATCCCAAGCTGTTTCCTGATGTGGTGAGTGTGGCAACACACTGTACCAGTGCATGCTCCCCAACCTGACATGACCTGTTATATAAATGTAAAGCTTACTGTGTACACAGATCATGGTGACACATTGATATTAATTGAACTTCGTGGTTGTCTGCAATCTTTTTTAGATCAGTACTTCTGTCAACATATTGTGCTAATATTTTTCTGTTCTTTACAGTGAATTTGGCCTCTTCTAACCACCACAATCTTTTTGCAATGTACTGTTCACTTGTTTTGCAACTGAAGAGCATTGAGTCAGACAACTGGTAAGACATACAGGGCTTTGGAGTTGGAATCAAAAGTAATAATTGCGTTATTAGAGTTGGAGTCGGTAAAAATGTACCAACACCGACCCTGACTAAATGTAAATTTTAATATAATGAGTTAAAATTTACAATTTCACATATACCAAATTGATTAAACTGTTTTTCCTTCTAGGCTTTTGATTAAAATATAGCTTGTTTTTTAATGTGGTAAGTTTAGTCTCTTGTTTAATGTCACTCAGTGTTTGCAAGCACCAGCAGCATTGCTACAGCCTTTTAACCCAAACTTTAATAAGTTAGAGTGCTAAAAAGCAACCTGATGATTCACGCCAGCAGTGATGAAATGCATTGCATCTTGTATTTTGTTTGCTTTCAATCAACAAAGTAAATATATGAGTCTAATTACAAATAGGGGAGTCAGAGTCAGAGTTGGAGTCAAAGATATTGTGTACTGACTCCACAGCCCTGCAGTCACATCTAGGTTCGCTTTATAGTGTAGTGGGTATAATGTCCTTCAGAGCATGTTCAGATATGGATTGTTAGTTTTTACTCACTAGTTACCATACCTTTTTAAATCATTTTTATTATTATTACGTGATTTGAGAGTGAAAGTGCTTGGACATGCTTATTAAGTACGCATACCTCTCTTATCCTCCTGTTAAATTATAGGACATGTCTTTCTTTAAAAAAGGTAATAAATATAAGCTGATATAACCATTTTGTTGCTCTTAAAAGTACCAAAAACTGTAAGAGCATTTAAGAAGCATAGACAGCATGTTAACATTTTCATTCCTCCCGACTTCCAGGGTGTTTAGGCACTTTGCATACAGCTCTTAGTGAAGGTCACACTTTAGGCATCAGCAATCTCAACATTTGGCTCGTCGACGTCAGAAAATGCTTAAACACTACCAATATAACTTATGACGTCTTCCATTAAACGCGGTAATCTGTTTTGTCATTATGTCAGACATGACAATCTGCTTCTCTTCTTGTCTGTGAAGAGCCAGTTGGATATCAGTAGCAGGTCAAAATCCTTAAAAGTATTATTCTCAGCTTCATTTAGCCTTTTTTCTATGGTTCACAAAGTATCTGAAGAATCGGTTTTAACCACTGGGATGTTGAAAAGGTTCTATTATTCTCAGTAAAACAGACAGCCTTCTGTCCAATGAGAAAGACCTGCTTTTTTCTTTTAAGTGCTGGCTACTGTGCTGAACTTTTGTTTCAGCTGAGTGGATTCCTAATCTCCAAACACCTGCTAAAATGAGTATATTTCAAGTGGATACAATTTTCAGATATTTCTGTTTGCAAAGGCTAGCGTAATTAAAGAGATAAAGGAGCAGTATGTAGTTCATACCATGTGCTTCGCTCTGCCTGCTGTGCACACTGTGAGGCAGTAGTTATTTAGCGCAGGAAAACCTTTGCAAAACTACATGTGATTGGTGAAGCATTTTACACACTACAATTCTCTGGGTGCTGCTAGGAGCTAAAATGTATAGTTTCATGGATCATTAAATAAAAACTGGTGCTTTGTCTCTAAATTTCTCAAATTTAAGAACTGAACGTGCCATAGCTCATAATTATTATAATTTAGCAGATTTATCCATAGTGACTTTTAGAAAATCAAAATAAATGCAATATATTGTGTGCTTATCAGTAATATTAAAAGTTAGGAAATGATAGCAAGCAGAATGTTAAAGTATTGCACAAGAAGCTTAGTACAGTCAGTCCCAAGGTTAGAAAGAAAAATGACAATCTAACAAAACCTCAGCTGCTTCACAGTTAACAGGGCTATAATAGCTGTAGGTCCTTGAGGACAGCAAAGAAATACAAAACCTGAGCAATGCCAAGGTGCTCTAGCAAGAGGGCACTGTTAAATTCTGCATAGCCTTTAAATGATGGCACACAAACTCTAAGTGTTACATACTCTGATGGTGCTTTGCTCACCCCTGCACGATGTTAAAATCCAAACTTACTGTAGTTACAAGAAAGCTCTTCAAGGGAAAAAAAGTGTGTGTGTGTAAATGTGACACGTTATGGACTGATGCCTTGTGTAGATTGGTTCCTGTTTTACACCTGATGCTCCTGAGGTTGGTGCTGCCCCTAACCCCAACCCACCCAAACCACATTGACCTAAATTATCCAAGGTAGAGAATGTTGCACCAGATTGGACAACTTTCTGTTACAAAAACAACCAACTGTGACGTCTTAGACCATATTGCTTGCTTGTCGTCTTAATCTTACTTAATTAGAACAATCTGACTGTGCCTCCTATAAAGCGGTGGAAAAGGATAACTTATTTTAAGTTAGAAAAAAAATCTTTATGGGAAATGTTCCAAATCCTTATCAGAATGTTAATGCTGTTTTAAAATAAATACGCTATGCTTCTGTTAGCCTTTTTGATGTCCCTGGGAGTATCTGATCATGTGGCTGACTAAATTGGACAGGGGAAGGATGTTGAGACTGATAGATGACAAAAAAGCATGGGATGTAGCACTGAACATATCTTTGATCAATCTGTTTTTAATTACTGAAATGTCGGTCAGTACCCAACCCGCTATATCCTAACACACAGGGCCACGTGGGTCTGCTGGAGCCAATCCCCGTGTGCAAGGCAGGAACAAATCCCCATGCAGGGCGCCAACCCACCACAGGGCACACACACATACAAGACAATTTAGGATCGCCAATGGACCTAACCTGCATGTCTTTGGACTGTGGGAGCAAACCCACGCAGACACGGGGAGAACATGCAAACTCCACGCAGGGAGGACCCGAGAAGCGAACCTGGGTCTCCTTACTACGAGGCAGCAACACTACCACTGTGCTGCCCTTACTGAAATGTGATTTAAAAAATGAGTTAAATTAAAAAGACAAGAGTCATTTTAACAGTACGTTAACAGTCTCAGTGTTATAGTCATGAATTCTAAGAAGAAATATACATATAGCCCAAACAGCTTTCCCCTAAACATATTTTGAACATTAAACATTCAGATCTCAATGATTACAGCCCAACACCAAACTCTATTGTAACCCATACTAAGTGTGGGCAAACTCTGATCTGTTGGGCCGTAGTGCCCATGGCTGTGTGCCGTGGTCATAGTGACAATTGATTTTATTGTGTTTGTTTTGGTCTTCGTTTAAACATTAGCATAGACGTCTGTTATTGCAACAATCACTGGGCAGTTTTAAGGTTTCTTTAGGTTTATTCAAACTACTACTTTCTAAAGTACTCCTTAAAGCAGGTTTCTGTTGTGTCAATACTGGTGTGATGGATAAAGTATTATTTAGTAAATTAGTCAGCTATCTGCACATCAGATGCAACCTGCATTTGTGAAGTTACCAGAGCATAAACAATGCTACAGTATCAAAAATAATGCAGAATTATTTTGAAAATCAGCAAGACAATCCCTGAACAGTCCTTTAAAATGCAGGCAGAGTTCAACAAGGCAATACATTAGGTAAGCGTCTTAGTCACAAGCTCAAAGCAGCTGGTGATTGCTGGACTGGCTATAAGGGACAACGTTATGCCCCTCTGACACTCCTTAATAAGGTGTGCTTTGCCTTGTCAAAATCTTTTGGTAAGATAATGTACATTGGGTTCTTGGATTTTTTAGGCTTATCATCAATACCATGAAAAAACCTAAAATCCAGCATCTCAAAAGTGTTTGTCAGTATGGCTTAACAATACCTAAATCAAAGTAAGGGCTGGGATCTTTTGAGCTTATCACTTTTCAGAATCCTCGTGCTATTCTTTGTTAACATACCCTCTGAAACATTTGTGTGTGTAGATTTAAAGACGGTAACATTTTTATATTTTATGTACTGTATATTGAGCATTTGTATTTTTTTTCTCTCTGGAGCCACTTTATGTTATCCTGACCCACACATTTCTCTTGATAGTTTTACTTTACAAGTGTACAAAGAAATGCTATTTCATACACCATCTGTCCATAGGGAATGCCATTTTAAAAGCTGTACTGTACAAGTGTACAAAGAAATGTAATTTCATGCACCATCTGTCCATAGGGAATGGCATTTTAAAAGCATTTTACAGCTTTAATATGTTGCTCCTTACATCTACAGTATAGTTGGAGCATGTGGTAAGGACTGAATAAACCTATTTTACAGAGTGCTTTTCTCTAGTTAACCGTATTATAATACATTTAACAAGTATGGCGTAGTAGTTTTGCGGTGGGCTGGCGCCCTGCCGGGGTTTGTTTCCTGCCTTGTGCCCTGTGTTGGCTGGGATTGGACCCAGCAGACCCCCGTGACCCTGTGTTAGGATATAGTGGGTTGGACAATGACTGAAGTAGTAGTTTCACATGTACAATATACAAATGTGTACATTTAGAGAACCAGTGTGGGAGAAACTACTTATGTGTGCATGTACAGTATGTGTTTTACTGGTGCCACATTCAGAACCAGACTTTTCTTTGTACTTGATGCAGTCAGGTTTTATCTTGGCTTCCCATTACTCCAAAAGCTTGGTTTAAGTTTTAAAATGGAGGCATTGCGAGTTAAGTGGCTTTCTCACCATTTCATAGTGAGATGGAGAGGGCTGAACCTGAAACTTATCAATTATAGTCCAACGCCATCACCATCTGCCTACATCGTGCAGGTTGTTTAAACTATCGCGTGAAATCATGTCATGTCATCTTCTAACCATCTGAATCCAGACCAGGGTCATGGGACTGGGGCTGGACCCTATCCCAGCTAGCATAGGGTGCAAGGCCGAAACAAACCCTGGATAGGTCACCAGTCCCTCACAGGGTGAACACACACACCCACACACACACCAAGGCCAGTTTAGCATCACATAACATGCATGTTTTGAACACTGGGAGATAACCCATGCAGACACAGAGAGAATATGCAAACTTCAAACAGGGAACAATTTGGGACTTTTGTATTTGTGCATTTAGCTGATGAATTTACACAAGACAACTTGCAACATTAAGATCATTTTCAACAGTTTTTTTTTTTTTTTTTTAAGAGAGCATAAACAGGTTAAGTGATTTGTTCAAGGTCAGAGTGCTACACAAAGGGAGAAACTAGCAGCCTTGTGGTGTAAGGTCAAACACCTTATTCACTGACTACACCATGCTGTCTTTGGTTTCGTCTGTAAGATTTCCTGTTCAGAATTCATCTTGGGGTGAAACACGTGTCCCAGTTGTAAAAGTAGAATAAAACAGTATACTGAAACTATTAATTTCTAAGGCATTTGGTAAGGTGCTTACCAGGACCATTGTATAAAGTATCAGTTTGTCATGTTGATGGCATCCTACTTGTAACTTCTGTTTATCAAACAGGTTTCTATAAATATGAAAGCAATGTTGCATTCCTTTTAATTATAATATTGTGAGATATTTCAAATAGTGCGCATTGTGAAAGACGTGGCATAAAGTGTTGAATGTGCTGAATATTTCATTAGGTTCAAGAGTCATCATTTTATGGAATTATGTGAATCACTGAAAAATGAGCACTGCAGATGTTGCCAGAGTGAGCACATAGAGGTGGTGATGTAGGGTGCACACCGAGTAAACACACATGCTGCAGAGGCGCCAGCTCTAATTCTCAGAAAAGTATCATTTCTCGCTTTGGGCAGGCTGCTCACATATGTGTTAGTGGGTCATATCATCTCATAAACACAATGCTGGCACCTACTCTTCACATATCATACTAATGCAGATATATTACAGTACCAGAATAACGATAGCACCGGAAAATGAGAAGAGTGGAGTAATGTATCTCTCAGCCTGCCTCATTGTGCGCATAACAAAGAAATAATTAACTTCAGTTTGTTGTTTTATTTTTTAACACAGATTATGATTTTATGCTTTGTATTCTGTATCCATCCTGTTCCACGACATTTTCAACCTTGGGGCCAATGTTTAACTTTAGGATCAGCTCTGTTTAGACTGTATGGTGTGTCTTGCTTTTACATCCTACCCAAAGACTGATTAGGACTAACATTGTATTGTTTCCAGAGTTTCTACTACAGGTAGCTTTATTATTTGCTCCATGCTGCATTGGTAATAAACCGCTCCTGCTGTAACACTTTCTTGGTCCCACTTTCACTACAACCTCATTTGGTTTCTTTGTTCTTTGTACTATTGTTTGTTCTGAGTTTCTTACTAGCTAGTTTTCTCTCTTGGCGTATTGTAGAACTAAAAGTAGTGCCTGAACGCTAAACTTACCGAATCCTATGATTTTTTTTTTTTTGCTTTCTCTGCATACATAGATTGAATGAATTTCAATGTACAGAAAAAGTATCGTTATGAGGTCAAAATGTTGACTTTGAGTTTTCAATGAGCTTTTACAATTCTCACAGTTTCACCATGATGTCTACCTGAGCATGTATGTCAGAAGGTGTGCTTATTGAAATGATAATTAAAAAATTAATGATTAAATTCAGGTGAAACTAGGCATGGTTATTAGCAAGTAAAAATGTGAGATGCATGTTGATTTTGAGCAAATATACTCCTATAGATTTTAATATACAGAGATACTGACTTTTCCTTTTTGGTGCAAATTTGCAATCCAATTGCAGCACAATTGGCGAAGGAGGATATACATTTTTTAACAAGATATGATTCTTCCATTATGATCACAGGAATGTGGTATGCTGACTTTTTTCTTTTTTAGTAAAGAAAGTGTTTATAACTGCTTCTGCTTGTCTTCCAGCAGATCAGTGGCCATCAGAATCTTACTTTGCCTGCTACAAGTCGTAAACATAAGGGTGATGTCTACAGAGTTCATCAAAAGCTGCTGCAAAGGACTACTGTGCAAAGATGAAGGACCAGAGTCACAAGGTAATGTAATCTGAAGCAAAGGACACACAAAAAGCTACTACAAGTAAAGTGATTTGATTTTCTTAATCCTTCTCCTCTCCTGGATCCAGCATTTACTTAACATAAGGGCGTATTTTTAATACTTTGTATCAACATTGAAATATATTTGTAGAAGTTTTTTTTGATCATGAGTGCACTTTCAAAGTCAAAATATAGCATTTTGTTCCTAGCTTATACATTATGTACAGTCATAATATCTGTCCATTCACAGTAGTAATATCTGTTCTCCTGGTAAAGTGTATTTTTAAATTTTTTTTAAAAACTGCTGTATTTTCAAAATGTTCTCTTATTCCTAATGAGCAGCCCTTTCTCTTGTACTAAAGCCAGCCAGTAAAATTCTTGTAATCATAAATATGTAGATTTGCTGTATCCATTTTACAGATTTTACATTGCAGGAGAGCGATGAAAGAACACAAAAATATCAAAAATGTTGGATTTATTTTCAAAACAAAGAAGTGGATAATTATTGCAATAAGAACATAAAGTAACAAAGGAGGATAGGAAAAAAACACTGTAATACTTTGCTTATCCCATGCTGGCCTATATGAACTTTATCCATAACTGTCACATGGTGTGGCTTTATCATGTCAAACAAGCTGCATTTTTTTGTCCTCTCTTCCTCCCAGTTTATGAGCCATTGTCTCTTCCATCTGCTTAAATCTTGGCAGTAGATTCCTCCAACTTCTATCAAGGAACAATCTTAAAATGCGATTCTGATGCCCGTTCTGATTCAAACACCTAAATGAGTCAGGAGGTGAAGTTCAACATTCTAAAGTTACAAGGCAAACAGATTTGAGTACCATTTGATGGTTCTTCATGTACCAGCACCCCTAGGTGGCTTTTAAAAAGCAAACCTCTAAGGCAGTTTTCAGGATTTGCCATTTGTGGTTCATGCTGTGTTCCATTTGTACTAGGAAGGTGGATTTCCTACTTGGAGCTGATCTGTCAAATTTGAGTTTGTCCAAATTCAGATTATGATGTTAATCCAAAATGGCGACATACACTACTAACTTTAGTATTATAGTGTTTATTAGCACTTCTATTTGTGTCTCATTATAACGGTCTTACACACTATATTGTCCAAATTCTATCCGTGGACATATTGCTACGGTGTTTTTATGTTCTGTCAAACAAATGAGTAACAGACGCCATGAAGATTTGGGGCAGCCACTCGTATCTTGTTTTCCCGGCTGTAAAAGTTGCTTTTATATGAGAGATGTTCACAGAACAGAGTCCAAAACAGAACTAACTTGCATTGAGACAAGATGGCGGTTTTAACAGATAGGACCAGAAATTACTTCAGCAGTGACGGAACTGGAAGTGACGTCTTCATGACCGGAAGTGACGTCTTCACCAGCGCCAGAACTGGAAGTGACATCTTCATGACAGGAAAGTGACTTCATCGCCAGTGCTGGATTTCCCGAGAATGGTCTACAAGAAACTGAGTGAAACAGCACACTCCGCCGCCCCCTGGTCTGGCATAGAATTACTACTTATTTGGCTGTTTCCTATGTGCATGTGTGTGACAGCACAAAATACCATGTAATGCATTGTTCAGTAGTTGTCCGAAAGAGCAAGCACAACTAAAAAAGTTTTCCTGGCAGTGTCTGTATTGTTTTTTCAAATATTGTACTGGAACGTGATTAACTCAGGTGTGATGTCATTCCTAACTCCAACATCTGACTTCAGAAGTAAATGGAACCCAGCATAAGGCAGTAGAATCCCAGATAACTCAATGCAACTTGACAAAAAGTCCCTTTTCCTGACCAAAGCCACTGTGATGCCACTTCCAGGTTTATAAATCAATGATAAGCATTTACATTGAAAACTCAAATTAATCCAAGTGTCTCCCTAAGAGGATGTTGCCAGACGTTTTTGGTTTTTTTCTTACTGTGTAATTGTGAGTTTCCTTTATTCTCTTGATTTTTTTAAAGATAAATTAATTTTGAAATAATGTTTTTTCATCACAACAAATTTAGTTAATTATAATTAATCCATGATAGCTATTAAGGAAAGATGCACAAAGCCTTTAACCAAATATACTTCAACTATAAAATACATTGAGTTAATGTGGATATTTACTTTTATTAAAACAGATCTAGCTTTAAACTTTCTTCAATAAAAAGTTCTATCTAGTGACATAGTCTATATAACAGTCACAAATGTGGCAGATTTTCTGTGTCTTTTACACTTAATAGCACGCCTTGATATAGTCAATTTTCAGAAAGTCTGAATATTAGTTCAGTCATTATTTGGTGCTACATTGAAAAATCTGTGATGCCAAGAAAATCTTTGATTCCCCATC
Organism: Polypterus bichir lapradei; assembly: GCA_026402145.1. Lineage (NCBI taxonomy): Eukaryota > Metazoa > Chordata > Cladistia > Polypteriformes > Polypteridae > Polypterus > Polypterus bichir. The sequence goes on along the minus strand of JANRMT010062797.1, from coordinate 22,074,660 downwards.
ACGTTTTCTTCCTGGATGGCCACTTTGACGAAAGACATAAGAAAAAGTTAACGGGCAAAACAGTGGAAGACCCACATCTGTGAGTTAAATGAAGATGATGTGAAGGTAAAGAAAATGTAAGGCAGCATAATTTATCTGAAAATTGTCCCTGTTTCTGTGAATGACTTTTTGCCTATTCTCATTTTTTCTCTTTGTTAACTCCACTTTCAGTTAATTTTACATTGTTATTAATTAAATGATCGATCAGCTAAACCACTTTGCACTGCTGTCCAAATTTTGCCTGATACACCAAGTTGGCTTCAAGGTTTTTGTCTTAATTTAGCGCAGGATATAGCTAATTCCTATTCCTTTTTCTGTTGGTGTTTGTTCATCAGACACAGTGGTCAATGCTGAAGCAGTCAAGTCCTGGAAATCATTAAGTGAAACAGGAACTGAAAAGTCACCAGTGACATCACCCAATCAGAAAAATATAATTGGATGTACAGAGGATTATCTACTTTCTAAGATACCCCCTGATGGTAGGCAAATCCCGTTCATTGTACCTACCTTCAGGTCATCTTATATCCAGCCGTCCTCCCAGCTGAGTCCTGGTTATGCAGATGGACTGCCAGGTATGTGTTGCCAACTTGTACAAGAGATAACAAGTGTTCTTACTGTTATGAGTACAAAAGTACCAATACTTACATTTTGTAACAATGTACAATGCAATTGTATACTGTTCTGTACATTTCTGCCTAGAGTACAGTTGCACTTCTACCTCTTTTGCATCTTAAGACACCATTAAACTTAACGGAATGCTACATACTTACTGTACAAAACTGTATGCAAAGGCTACAACTGTAAGCTAGAAAGAGTTTATTTTGATCAAACTTTAGGTCCCTCACACACAGAGACTTGTAACAGTATGATTATACCATACAATTTTCTAGAGCATAGTGAAAATGTGTAGTTGAATAGATTATGTGGATAAAAATCCTTTTGTTGTTCACCCCAACTCGCTTTGTCTCTAGTGCCAATGTTCCTTTAGTATTCAACAGAGCACAAGGTCATGCAACAGTCACTGTATACTTTATTTGTGAAATACTGTGTTCTAAAGCGAGTGCAAATACAGTATTTATTATATTGACTTTCAAGCAGTACTGGTGATAGTAGTCTCCCATGGCATAGTGTACACTGGCTAGGTGTAAGGGTGCCTAACAAAAAAGGACCTGCTCTGTGAAGTAAGACATTTTAATAGGTCGCTAAAGTCAACAACATAGAGTTGTTCTGACCACACACTGTTACGGGAATGGATTCTTTTATTTATGTGTTCTAATTAAACGTCTTTCTTTCTTTCTTTCTTTCTTTTTTTCTTTCTTTCTTTCTTTCTTTCTTTCTTTCTTTACTTTTATGTATTAAAGTAAATTGTAATGGTCATCTTATTTGTCTCCAACTGTGCACATACAAATGGTGACAATTTAATTAGGAAGCAAAATAATGAAAAGCCACCCTCTAAAAATTCAGGGCACACAAACATTGATTTTGTTCCTTATGAATTCCTGGTATTTTTACAATAACAGGAAATAGCTGTTTTTGTTGAGAAATGACTTCAAACTTAACTTTGTAAGAAATCCATTATGAGGCATCTTTGTAAAACATATCTTTTGTGCCAAATGACCCACTTCTTTGGATTTATTATTTAAACTGTGCACATTTATGTTTTGTTTTCTTTATGTACAGGTCCAGCACAGAGTATGTTCAGTGACAGAAAGGCTGAGTTGACTACACAGAGTCAACTGAACCATGACTTTGATGTTGTTTACCACCCAAGCTACATGATGCAGCACATATCTCCAGGAACAATCAAACGCTTACAAAACGAAAAAGGACTTGGCACCTATGGGTCAGGTAATAATTTTCTGTTGCTACTTTATTGCTTCTATGTCAGGCATCTATAACAACAGCAGCTAGTTGGCCTGTTGGCTGCCCCTGTTCCTTTCTCCACTGTTTGCAAAATTTGGAATCCTTATATTGTCATTTCATTTTATTTCCTCTTGAATGAATCTCTTTATCTCATGTCCTTCATAGCCATCTGTGCTTCTTGTTCCTCATTCCCAAAACACTTAAGTCAGTTTCTGTACAACACATAACCCATCCACAGCAATACAGTTACTCAGCTCTACAGCTGTCTTAATCTGCCACAGTGAACCTCCACACATTTCTGCCTAAACATTTGCATCCCAGTTTCTTTTATGCTTTTTCATGTACTTTCTCATATTTACAATTTGTAAAGGACCTCAGAGCATTGAATTTGTTTGATCAGAAGTGCCTCACATTGGGGCTCAGATGGTGAGCATGCTTATTTAGCAAGGTGAATTTACCATATTTTCATAAGTAGTGCTTTTACTGCATGTCTTTGTTCAAAATATGCAGTTCTTGAAACAGGCATTTTTAGAGTCTTTGCCATTTTTGTCTAATCACCTTCTTTACTGACACTGTTTATATAATATGGAAATTATAGTTACTGGATTCCAGACAAGCCTTATTATTACATTCAGGCATCTGCAGATCTGCCTGTTTATTCTTGCTATGGCTCTTTGAAGATATTAAATCAAGGGATGGACACTCAACAGATAGCATGCCTGCCCATCATGCAGTACATATCGGTGTTATGGCAGGCCTGATAAATACAAACACTGTACACTGTATAGCTTCAGAATTTGTTTTGTTCTTTACCCAAATGCTTTATAGACTAGTTTTGGCAAAAGGTGTTGTCCTTATGTGTATAAATAGTTTCCAGTATAAGGTAACAAGACATCTTTGTTTTGCTTTATTAAATCTTTACAAATCTTTAAAGTATCATCTCTTAATGTCATGTAAAATCACACAAGACACTTTTAGATCTATTAGGAATTTTTACTTTAAATCATACACAGTATTGGAATTAAAATGTGAATAAACATCAGTCCTGCTCTGGCTTAGAGCAATATTTTTAAGGTTTTGTTACAGCTGTATTGACAGCTACAAAAAGTATATACTTGCAAACTTTAAGTGCACCAAATGTTTGTCATCTACTATACCAATTTTCCTATATCATGTTTAGATGATACTCCAAATATTTGAAGTTGGGCAGTGCAGTATGTCTGCTGCCTTATAGCTCCGGAAGAAAGGATTTGAATATTGTCTCAGTCCTTGTGGATTTTGCACCTTCTCTCTTTATGTCTGACAGTTTTTCACTGGGTGCTGTGGTTTTCCATGGAAATCTGAAATCCATGTAGGTTCCGTTATTCAGGTGACTTTAGTTTTATTGTTTTTAATGAAAGTGGGCACGGGTGCATGTGTGCTCTGAGGTCAGATTGCATTCTGTTTAGGGTTGCTTATGTCCATTGCTGCCAGTTGAGGCTCTGACTCTCTGTGGCACTAATCAATGAATGGATGCCTTTGTCCATAATATACAAGGGGTGTTCAATACTTTATCTACCTTAGTAGGAAAGAAGAGTTTTCAGAAAATTTTTGTTTTATTTTTCAATATAGTCCCCTGATAGCTCCATACACTTCATCCACTTTTCCTGCAATAACTTTATTCCCTTTGAAAAAAAAGCTTCTGTTTAACCTTCAAACCAGGACGTCACAGCTGCCTTGACATCTTAATCACTTGAAAACTGCGGTCCACGGAGAGATTTCTTCAAAACTGGAAATAATCTGAAGGAGCCAGGTCAGGTCTATAGGGTGGAAAGTCCAACTGCTGGAACCCACATTCTTGGATGGCAGCTTGTGATTGACGTGACAAGTGAACCGGCAGGCGCATTGTTGTGAAGAAGCTTATTTGATTTGCACGAGGACTCTCCTGATATCCTATCTCTTGGAACGTTAGACTCGCACTGAGCCACAACTCTGCGTGAGAAACCTTAAGAAAAGTCACAACAAGCCCAGACTTGTTTCAACATGCTTGCTACTTTCTTTCATACACAGGTAGATAAATTATTGAACACACCTCTTACTTTTATGCAATAACTTTTTTACAATAACTTAATAAAGCAAATTCTATATATATATATAAAATCCAGCGTCTGTCTGTCTGTCTGTCCGCTTTTCACGAGAAAACTACTTAACAGATATATTTCTATAATAACATACTTATTCTATAATTTGCTTCAATATTCTGGTTGATTTTGTGACTTCTCTCATCCTGCTAAGTATCATAGTTTGCTTGCAGGAGTGATTTATTCACACTAATCTGAGGCAGAGGCTGCGGGCCCAGGGGAGTGGGAAGCGTGACGTGTGGAGTGGGGAGCTGGGTGGGGCCCTACTCACTCAATTGCCAGACTCCGTTCGAGTTAGTCTACCTCTCGCCACTTGTTGAAGCGTACCTCCCCACCACCAAAGTTTGTCTTTTTTCCCTGCTTTGCGGGCAGAGTTGCGGGGGACAGCTAGTATTTTATAAAAAATAATTTTCTTGAGTTTAATCTGTTAATTAAAATAGGTAATACAGAAACAAAATACCTGTGTTAACAGATACAGTGTATACATGGAGGAATTATTCAGTCCAACAGGTGCACATGCTCCCTGGAAATGTGTTCTTTTATAATTTCAGCTCATATGTGACCCTATACATAACCCTTTCCAATAACTGTGACGGAGATATTAAAATGAGAAATATGGTATTAAATAAGAACACATTAATCTTGATTTAAAATGCAGCTTTCACTACTAATATTCATTGCTGTGTATAAAATATACTTATAGTACATATAGCCAAAGAGAAGCCATGGATCAATACAATTATATTACAGTTCTTTAGTGGTCTCTTTGAAGATTCTATGCACATCTTTGGAGTAGCAATAGGTATTTCTTTTAAGCATATACCTGATTTGGATGACTTCCATTTGTGGAAACTGGTTCAATGAGGCTTTGTCAGATTTTATATATTCATTTGAAAAGTAACCATAAACACCTACTGACCTATACTATGCATGAATTAGTTTGGTTCTTCTATCAGTTTATTTACAGCATATTGAGTGACCTAGTTGCATATTCTTTTGACCAGTGCTTTGTATGTGTTAGTCCCCCTTCCAGCAGCATGGCACATTCTTTGATTGTCTGACACTACTGGGTGTAACCATCTTATGTCAAAATAGAACATTGGTTTAAGCACTACATTTTTTAAGATCCCTTTTTACGGCTCCTCACATTGTCACATTTGCCAAGAAAAAGTCTTCATCTTTGAGTAAGTCCTTTTTATGCACTGGAGTACACTATCTTGCAGAAATGTATGTATGCTAAATATACCGTATATACTCGAATATAAGCCGAGTTTTTCAGCACCCAAAATGTGCTGAAAAGCGTCACTCTTGGCTTATATTCGAGTCAGGTCCCGCTGCGAGTGAGCAAGAGAGAGCGCGAGAGAGAGAGAGACAGACAGACAGACAGACACACACGCGCACGTGCCACGCGAGAGAGAGACACACACACACACACACACACACACCGTGAGAGAGAGCGAATGAGCATAAGGCAGAGAAGGCAGTTAAAGAATGCACCGGGCTTGTTTTTAAAGATTTAAATTAATGTACAGTAATTTTATTGGTATTTATTTTGATTATTGAAACTTACCAGTAGCTGATGCATTTCCCACCCTAGGCTTATACTCAAGTCAATTAGTTTTTCCAGTTTTTGTAGGTAAAATTAGGCACCTCGGCTTATATTCGGGTTGGCTTATACTCGAGTATATACGGTAAGTATATTTGCACAAAATCTATATTACAGAGTATTACATTGATCATAAGTGCCTTTTCAACTCTGTTTACAACTGTATATACTGCAGATTTCAATTGTTAATTTAACATAGTGTTATTTTAATGTGTAGTACCCAATGATGCAAGCTTTGGTACATACCCAGGATTAAAGTAAGCTTTAACTTTTTTTGTGAATTATGGGTGCATTATACAGTGGTGTCATGATCAGCATCGCTGTTTCATAGCTCCAGAAACCTGGTTTCTATTTTTCTGCCTATAAATTTCTGTGTTGAGCGTCTTCATGGTCCTTCAATCACTCTGGTTTCCTCTCATGATTTTAAAGATGTGTATTTTAAGTTAATAAAGGACTCTGAATTAATCAAATATTAGTGTTTATATCAGGGGTGCCCAACTCCAGTCCTGGAGGGTCGCAGTGGCTGCAGGTTTTCATTCTAACCCTTTTCTTAATTAGTGATCTGTTTTTGCTGCTAATTAACTTCTTTTGAATTAATTTTAATTGACTTGGTTTTTTAGAAAGTTTCCCTGAATTTCTTCATCATTCCTCTGAATGGCTTCATTTCTTTCCTTAAATGGCACCCAAACAGAAGTGAAATGTAAAGTGAGTGAGCCAACAGAAGGCCAAATAAGTCAGGGCCTCAAACTCCAACCAGTTTCACTCCAACCAGTTGCTTAATGAGGCGCTGAGTCTTGTTGTTAATTAAACACGTTCTTTAATTCCATGGCTTGTTACTGCTCTCATTGTGCAACAACAACATTTATTTATATAGCACATTTTCATACAAATAATGTAGCTCAAAGTGCTTTACATGATGAAGAAAGAGAAAAAAAGACAAAGTAAGAATTAAAATAAGAGAACGCTAATTAACGTAGAATAAAAGTAAGGTCCGATGGCTAGGGAGGACAGAAAAAAACTCCAGACAGCTGGAGAAAAAATAAAATCTGCAGAGGTTCCAGGCCATTAGACCGCCCTGCTCCCCCTGGGCATTCTACCTAACATAAATGATCAGCATGCAATAGCAGACATTTCTGAAATTGTGGATTTTCTCTTTTCTAAGAGCAGATCAGCATTCCTGAGACCTTCATCTTTCTTTATTTTCAGATATTGCATGATGGTCACAGTTTACTGGTCCTGTTTTGGCTCATTTTATATCTCATTATTGTTTGGCTGCTAATTAAGTAAAAAGAAACAGTTGAGGGGTCTGAGTCTTCAAGAGCAAGTCAAATAAAATGAATTCAAAAGAAGTTAATTAGCAGCAAAAACAGGTCACTAATTAAGTAAAGGGTTAAGAATGAAAACCTGCAGCCACTGGTGCCCTCCAGGACTAGAGTTGGGCACCCTTTGTTTATATGTATGTGTGTTTGCGTGTGGATGGTCCCTGGAACTCATCCAGTTCATTGTAAATATGTAATGGAAATCAGTGAGTGGCTGCTACTTATATTTCAGGATGTTATGTTTCACATCATTGTGTAACTGTTGCACAATGCACTGCCTTGCCGTGATGAGCGTGGAGGTGGAAAAACAAGTGAAATAGATGTCTGAGTTATTTTTCATCGCAGATTTCATGCTGTTGCTAATCAAATTTCAGCTAACACAAGTATCAATAAGGGCTTCTGCTCTACAAACACTACAAGAGATTTTGCTGAACTCTGCTGAAAACGATAAGCTCTAATCTTTTTAAAGTAGGCTTTTTTTTTTCCTCATATTATTTTCAAATGCTACCTGTGCTGATAAAATCTTTCCATGAGTATTTATTGGTAACACTCTTGCCCTTTCATATTGGGCAAGTTGTGGTAGTCCTAAAGTGCTCGATAAGCTGAGGCAGGAACTCAAGCTGGAAGTGTGGGCGGCAGCTGGCAGGTCTCAATAAAAACCATTAGTTCTATACTTTACACCAGAACTTGGTAAATATTATTTGTTTGCTAATGTTATTCCTTTTGATTACTCTAATGGAACTATGATTAATGTCTGAATGCACTTGAGTGAATGTAAAGTCTAGGATACAGAGCAGTTAATTAAAAAAATAATGGCATTCCAATTAATAGTTTGATTGCACTAAACAGATGTGCTAAGTTGGCACAGTAGAAAAATGTCAGTTTACAAAACAAATAATACCAAACAAAATACTCCCATTTATATGGTTTGATCGCACTGGGGCAATGTGCTGTAAAGGCACATATAAAAACTAGAAGACACAGAACAGGGTGGGATAAACATTAGTGGACTAATGGATTAATGGACACATATAGAGTACTGGAAAATGTGTAAGTGAAGGATGCAGAACAATATGAAGTCCAGGTTTATACTTTGATTTCACTGAATTTGCAAAATTGGCACATGAATAAGTTGTCCATGTACAAAACAAGTACAGAACAAAATGGAGGCATGCTTAAAGGCTGATTACACAGGGCAATGTTCCATGCAGTCATTCTGTATGTGTAAGCTGTAGGGTACAGAAGAGAATAGGATCTAGATAAGTGGTTCACTTGCAGTGAATGGATATGCTGTCCTGGCACATGGGTAAATGTTTAGCATATGATACAGAACAGATGTATTTACTAGACAGGCAACAAGCTCATTTGTATCCTGCTTCAAAAGCAGAGCAGAGTCTGGTGCAGACACAGTACTCTTAGTGAGTATGTGGATCTGTTGTGTAGCTTCATCAGTCTTGGTTCATAAAGGAATACAGATAATACTCAGCATGTTGGCAACAACTTATTTTAATTTGCACTCAAACACTTGAAGGTTGCCATATACTGTATCTTAGCTACTTAGCTGCTCCCACCAAATTATTTTACTCTGGTGCAGAACTGTATAAGTGTCATTTTTATAAATAACTGAACTGTTACGTGAAAAATCAGAGGTGCCCTATTAGTATTGTGGTCCCCGGCCGGAGGACCGGAGGAGGGCTTGTGCCTCCTCCAGACCGCGAGGGGGCGTCTGTCCTGGTTATGTTGGGGGCCTCGGGTAAAGGGCTTGGAAGCCCAGCCTTGTAGGGACCCGTGGCCACCGCCAGTCGGCGCCCCAGTGCCTGAGTATCCCGGGAGCCCAGCACTTCCACCACACCAGGAAGTGCTGGGGGGAAGACGACTGGGGACACCTGGACGGCTTCCGGGTGCGCAGCCGGCACTTCCGCCACACTGGGGTGTGGCTATGGAGGAATGCCGGGAAGCAGCTGGAGCCCATCCGGGTTCCTATTTAAGGGGCCGCCTCCCTCCAGTCAGAGGCGGATGTCGGGTGGAAGAGGACTGAGCTAGAGTGAGTATTGGAGGCGTCCAGGAAAGAGAGGCACAGAGACTGTGAGGCCTGGACATTGGGGGAATCGGTGCTGGAGGCACTGGGGTTTGTGCACTGTAAATATTAGTTTAATAAACGTGTGTTGGGGGAAATATGATGTCCGTCTGTGTGTGTCCGGGCCAGCGTCCACAGTATACAGTATGAAGCTTCTCATTGACACTGCTGTTTGCTTTTAGATTTGAAAAGCTTTTTAGTTTTATTCAGGTGGGCACTACAATTAACAATTTGTCCTCATTCAGAGCAGATTCCTGAAGGAAAATGCACCAAAGAAATACTGAGTGAATAATGAAGGACTACCTTGGGTGCAGGGTGTGCTTTCTTAATAATTAGTTTTTAATGTACGTCACAACGATTAGCTATTTCTGTTTTTCAAAAACACTTTCCCTCTGAAATGAAGTAGACCACAGCTTTCAGTTCAATTCAATTTCAATTTATACTTATAAATATGTTTGACAACAGGGTTTTTACAGAGAGATCAACATCACATTAAAAACACTGATAACAGTAGCTCATCCATAACTCATAATTTGTACAAATGTATAATATATAGTAGTGAACACAATAATTGTAATGTCAAATCAGCTCTTTTAAAAGTAAACCAGCTTTTAGGCTTATCCAATGATTGTCAAGAATGACGAACATTTGGCCCCACAAGTCAAACCTGTAGCTGTTTATTAAAGTAAAACTTATGTAGAAGATAAATAGTAGCTGGGATGAAGGAGTGTTTTAATTGGTAGCTTTTTATTCATGAAAAGCTGAATCTGTGACCTGATGGTAATAACTGGAATAGTAAATGTAGTGGGTGAGTTCTGTTTGAGAGAACCCACAGTTCTTTTTGGAATACTTGCAATAAGTCTAACAGATTCAAATTTCACAACCTTATTATTTTATAATTTGATTTATACTGTATTATTTTTGTTGCTAACTTTAGGATATCCAAATCAAGTTTAAAACAGGCTAAATACAAGATCATGTTTTTAAGCTCAAAATTCTGTCTATAGGTGTATTTTTTATTTGTATGTACCTGAGTTGATTTTTCAGGCTATAAAGAAATTATGTCAGTATCCACTGAAGCATTTTTGTTATACAGTATTATCATTCATTTTTATATTCTTTAATTAATCCATAGTATGGGACCAGAAAGGCGGCAAGCAAGTGAACCATGCTGGTCTAACATGGTCTGTGTTTGATCTTCCTTCCCAACGTCCCCACTTTCAGGTGAGCTCTAAATAAGTCCAGCTTTGCTTTTCTGTGCTTTAGTATGCATTTACTAATATCTGTATGTCCTGTGAAGGCTTTAGCAATGTTGAACTTGTAGCTCAGTATATATTACGTCACAAATGTAAATGATTTGATTTGAAATCAGCAGGACTGAACAAACTGTAAAAACACACATCCAAACTTTGATAATGTCCTCATTGCTTTAAATAAGGAAGCTGGCAACAAAAAAAAGAGGACTGGGAAAAAAAGTCTAGAAACTGGAAGTCTTCTGCTTTCCTAATTTTTTACTCATTACAGAACAATGCAATATACTTGTAATAACTGTGTTTGTAGTTGGTGCTCTGATTGTTCTTTTTGTGCTCAGTGTTATTTAAAAATAGCATATCAGTTGCTGCAGAGCTAGGAAATATATTTAAACAAAGCCACATTAATATTTATAAAATACATTAAAATACATAGTTGCATTAATTTTTTGACCTACAGATTTGTGCTCATAGGCAACACCATTGAACAGGGCCATTTGAAGGAATTTGGGGGCCCCAAGCAAAATGGACATGGAGGCCCCCCGCACGCACGCACGCACGCACACAAAGGAACCACAGCATAGCCATACAGTTTAAATTCACTCACACTTTATATAAATAAAAAAGGTTTACAGTGCAAATACTGCTGTTGCATATACTGTGCATAAATAAAAAAATGTTTGATGCACAGAATTTATTGTGTGGTTTTCCTAAATAGATTATCACAGTGGAATAGTTAGTATAGCATGCTATGCCACTTTCATCAAAACCTATTACAAAGCTATAGCAATGTCATTTCATTTATGTATGATACATAAACATATTTCTGCTAGCCTACCTGCTGCAAAATTGCACCATTTGTACAAGACAAGTAGAGCTATTTTATGTGTGTAATTTATCACTTACCACTGTCTTGTTTTTTCTTATCCTCCTCTTCCTTTCTCTTCTTTCTTTTTTGGCTTCCTGAAGCATAATTCCGCTTCATGACTGCCGAGGAAGTTTTGTATTTTGCCGGCAGCAGAGATCGCGTGGTTGGCTGGCTGCTGTCAGCGAGGGGGGCCCCCTTGAGGGGGATCCCGATAACAGTGTCATTGCACTTTACTGCATTCACTATCAATGGGGCGCTCACACAGTTTGTCGCTGCATTTTATTCTTAACCAGTCGTTGTCTTGGGGCCCCAGGCCAGCTCGGGGCCCCAAGCAATTGCTTGGTTTGCCTGCCTTGTCGCGACGGGCCTGCCATTGAAGCATATGTAAAGGTGACACGTTTCATCTCATCACTGGACAGAAATGTAAAGCCTATTGTGGTTTTATCATCCTTGTCTTTCCACTGCATTTACAGTGGATATAGAAAGTATTCAGACCCCTTCACTTCTTTCACATTTTGCTGTGCTACAGCTTTGTGCTAAACTCCTTTAGGTTATTTTTTTCGGTACTTAGTTGAAGGACCTTTGGCAGTGATTACAGCCTCGATTCTTCTTGGGTATTCACAATAAGCTTCGGGCATCAGTATTTGGGGATTTTCTGTCATTCTTCTCTGCAGATCCTCTCAAGCTCTGTCAGCTTGCCTGGAGACCATCAGTGGATATCTGTTTTTAGGTCTTTCCAGAGATGTTTGATTGGGTTCAAGTCTAAACTATGGCTGGGCCACTCATGGACATTCCTAGAGTTTTCTCTAAGCCACTCTTATGTTGTCTTTGCATTGTGCTGTTGTAAGGTGAACATTTGGCTCAGTCTGAGGTCCAGATCACTGTGGATTACATTTTCACTAAGGAAAGCTCTGTACTTTGCTTTGCTCATCTTTACCTCAAGCCTGTCTTGTTTCCTTGTTCCAGCCACTAAAAAACAACTACAGAAAATGATGCTGCCAACACCATGTTTCACCACTGGAATATTATAGCGCAGATGATGAGTGGTGCCTGGTTTCTTTCAGACATAGGGCTAATCTTTGTTTTATCAGACCAAAGAATCTTGTTTTTCCACAGTCTAAGAGTCGTTTAGGTGTCTTTTTGGAAACTCCAAACAGACTTCCATGTGCCTTTTACTGAGGAGAGTCTTCTTTCTTGCAACTCAACTATAAAGCCCAGATCACTGGAGTGATGGAATGATTGTTGCCCTTCTAGACGTTTATTCCATCTTCACACAAGTTCCCTATAACACGGCCAGAGTAACTGTCAGGTCCCTGGTCACCTCTGTTACCATGGACATTCTCCCAGTATTGCTCAGCTTGACTGGGTGGTGCACTCCATGTAGAGTCAAAATCGTTCCAAACTTCTTCCTTCTAAGAATTATTGAGGACACTGTGCTTTTGAGAACCTTCAATGCTATAGGATTTTTTGTAGCCTTCCCCATCTCTGTGCAACAGTACTATCCTGTCCCTATGCTCTGCAGACAATTCCTTTGACCTCATGGCTTAGCTATTAGACCTTCCATAGGCAGGTGTGTGCCTTTTCGAATCATGTTTGTGTACAAACATCTCATTGATGAGCAATAGAATGGGGTGCACCTGAGCCAAAGCAAAGGCTCTGAAATGCTTTTGTCAATGTAATATTTTAACTTTTTTGTTTTTAATAAATTCGTCAAAATGTTAAAATCCTTCTTTCACTTTGTCATCTGAGTGTTGCTTGAAGAGAAGTAATGAATTTAAATGATTTTATCAGAAGGTTGCAGCATAACAAAAAGTGAAAAACGTGAAGGGCTTCAAAAACTTTCTGAATCTACTGTATTGTCAAAGTCACATGAAAAACAAGCAAATCCGAGACATACTTATGCATGCTTATCTCAGTTCAGTATTTTGAAAACCGCTCCATTTTCTGATGGTAGATCATGATATGGGGATTACAGTTGGAAATGTAATGAAACTCAATATCTTCCATCAAACTCCAGGTAGTGTGGACAGGCCTCCCTTTATGTAGCAGCACATTGCTACCTCTAAACAAGAGTTACTTTATTCATTGTAATTCATCTGTTTGGGTAAAGTAAATGTATGCATAGGTTAACTGTTACCTTTTCTTAATTTCTTTTAATAATGGGAGGTATCAAGTGGGTGAATTTTGTATTAAGTGGGTGCTGCCATTTCAATTTCTGGTATATAAAGGTAGACTGCTGAGATGAGAGCCCTTTTCTGCAGGTCAAATCTTTTTTCCTTTTGTATTTGATTAATGGCAGCAAGAATACTTTGTAACCTGGAAATTGATAGACAGTTTACTGAGTAGAGACTTATTCAACCTAAAATATTTCTTTTAAGATTCAAAGGCTTTTTTATTGCCACAGTACGTACTGTTGTCAAAGGTTTACAAATGGAAAGCAAACAGCAGTAGATTTATTTTTTATAGCTGCTTGAAGAAGATTGGGTTGTTGTTCACAGCAGGGTGATTTTATCTCTCTGAGCATCTCTTCTTTTTGTATTTCTCAGCGGTATGATTCAGTGTCCAGTGTTCAAAGCAGTGCATCCTCAAAGATGGATTCCCAAGGCAGCAATCGAAGCCTAGGTAACAATTTGTTGCTGTTTCCTGTTCTTAATCTTGCTCTTTCCTGTCTGCTTGACAACATTTTTCTTTTTGCAACAGAGGGATCAGTAGTGTTTTTGATGGAACACTTGTTTCTTTCTTAAATTCTTATTCTCTAGGGCTCTTAGAATGACTGAGCTTTATTTTTTATTCACCTAAATAAGGCATTGAGACTTAATTTTTTAATTTGCCGATGTACTTTTGAATGGATATCTAAATACAGTACTTTGTATAGAAGATACACTAATATATGAATATATAATTTATTATATTATATATTATAAATATAAATATATATTATGTTATATAAATATATTAAATTTATGTAAAATATATTGTATTATATATTTATGGTCTTTTTACAAAAATGAGCATGATTGTTAGGGATTCCTGCTGTCTGTTTCTGCATATTTTTTCCACTGATATTGTGAGCTCTCTTTTTTCTCAGTGACAACAAACAAAAACTGAGCTTAATGTCATGATTTAATGGCTACTTCTCTTGACTGGTTTGCTTACGTATTTTGTTGCAAGACCAGCTCTGTTTCTTAATTTACCTTTGGTTCAGGTCAAAGGTTGGCAGGCCATGTTCTGCATGGGGAGTGGTGGCAGGTTATAATTCCATTTTATTAATTAACTAGCTGTGCTACCTGTCTAAGATGGGTTAAAGTAATTAACATGGACCTCAGCGTTAATGTTTGCAGTGCACCATGCAATGCATAGATCACTGTTATATGCTGTTTGGTATGGGATTAGTAAAAGCAGTGTTAATGTTTGTGATGCATCATCTGTTGGAGTGACAAATGCAATGCATTGTATTAATAAAAATGCTTGTGATGCGGCATCTTTTGGAATGACTGAGACATAGAAATTGGACTAACCCACATACAGACAAACAGACACCTATCCCTTTATTAAGGTAGATTAGAAGTCACTTCTTGTGTTCATCTTTATGTTTTTAATAAGATAGCTTGTACAGCTTGTTGCCATTTCTTCCATTTACAATTTGTATTTGTGATTTATTTTTATTTTTATGAGGAAATCAACAAAAGTGTTGTGTACTGGAGTGGCTTAAAAACTCTCCACACCTTATTTTTTTCTTAATATTTAAACATGTAATTTACGTTGAATATATGCTGTTAAAAGGGTATGGAGTCATCTGGAGCTAGCTGTTTGAAACTCACTGTGAATTCATTGCTTGTTAAGAAAAAAATTTAAAAATTAAAATTGCAGAATTTTAACAAGCAAGTAAACTAAAATAAAAAGAGAAATTAATCTTGTTTTAGTGTCCACTTCCATTATTGAGAGATAACTTAAAGATAATTCAAAAAAGAGCCTTTAAGATGTCATCATACTATGTTGGTCAAAAAACTGAGATTTTTTTTTTTGTTAATAACTACCCATCCCCTTATTGAATAGAAAAAAAAGTCATGCATTGTGGAGACATGCAGATTATATAGTGCTATAGTATATCAGTTGACATTTCTAAGGTATCATTTGAAGTAGTTTGAGCTGTTCTGTGTTAGATTCAATACTAAAGGTTTTAATAACTGTGCTGTACATCACCTTTCTTTTTTATTCTGTGTATTATCTGGAATGATGTCAGCATTGAGATTTAATGTTGTGAAACTACTGCATTGAGATCAGGTCTGGGTTTGAGAAACAATGTAATTGCCCCTCTAATCACTAGCTACCATGGCAACTTTCTGTGATACACCTGTGAAGGGGTGACATTACTCACCTGATTCATATTATTTCTTTTTCCAACTTTACGATTACACCTTTTTATTGTTCATCTCCTGTCCATGGAATATTTAGGTCAAATTAGCCATAATGATGATATATCAGTTGTCACATAAAAGAAGTAAAGAAGTACTGTTTCATGAAAAATGTCAGTTGCCAAAATTTACCTAACAGATTTTATAATCCAAGGAAGCTTCCGAGATACCATGTGACAGTAAGATGTGATTAGTTATTGCAGCTCTTCTAACCCCTCCTCCCATACGTCACTGTGCTGTGTTTAGAAGTATCAACTGTCAAGGCTGACCTTAAAATGAGAACTGGAGTCACCATTGTGTACAGGATATTTTTCTAGGACACAAAGATCATGATTATTTTTTTTAGAAGCACAGATTCATTTCAAAGGTTGTAGGTTGGCATAGAGGGCTGCAGCAGATAATGCTGCTGCCTCATGATTCCATGTTCTTAGCTTAAATTACATGCCTAAATGCAGTCCAAGTAAATTTGTACATTGTCCCTGTGTCTGTGTAGTTTTTCCTCCAGTTATTGTGGCCTTCCTCCCACTTCAACAACAACAACATTTATTTATACAGTGGAACCTCGGGTCACCACCATAATTCATTCCAAAACTCAGGTCGTAACCCGATTTGGTCATGAACCGAAGTAATTTCCCCCATAGGATTGTATGTAAACACAATTAATACAATTTTTCTTG
This sequence comes from Polypterus bichir lapradei, assembly GCA_026402145.1. Lineage (NCBI taxonomy): Eukaryota > Metazoa > Chordata > Cladistia > Polypteriformes > Polypteridae > Polypterus > Polypterus bichir. Next base: position 22,058,426 of record JANRMT010062797.1, on the reverse strand, counting down.
AGTAGGGGTTTAACTATAGCAGTCTTAAGACAGTTTGGGAAGACCGCCGTATCAAACGACGAGTTTACTATGTGAAGAATACTATCAATTAGCACACCTGATACTTCTTTGAAAAATGTTGTTGGTATTGGGTCAAGGACGCAGGTGGAGAGTCTCAGTTGAGAAATGATTTTATATAAATCAGGTAAATCTATCCTGGTGAAAGAATTTAATTTGTTTATAACGGAATACTGGGGCTTAAGAGGATGCGCAGTGTTGGGGAGATATACTATATTATTTCTAATGTCATTAATTTTTTTTAAAAAAATACAGCAATAGCTTCACAAGTTTCACTGGAAGTATTCTGGAGGCATTCCATTGAGTGACCTGAGTTTAGCAAACAATCATTCGCAGAGAATAAGACTCTGGGATTAATAGCATTGTTATTTATAATTCTAGAGAAATAGCAGCACCTCTCAAGACAGACTGTGTTATTGAATTCTGTTATTTTAACCTTCAACATCTCATAGTGGATAGTTAGTTTAGTTTTTCCACCAACATATGCATGTTAGGTTGACTGTGTAATTCCAAATTGTTTTTTATGTTTGGTTGTGAGCACAAGTGGGGATTTGATGGACCACCCTGAGCTGTTTCATGCCTTGTGGCCAGTGCTGCCAAGTTAGGCCGCAGTTCCCGAAAACTCTCAGATGAATTAAGTGCGAAAATTATATTATGTTCTTATGATAAACAAGTTAGGAAATGGATGTTCTTCCCATGTCTGTGTGGGTTTTCCTCTGGGTACTCCAGTTTTTCTCCCATTTCCATGCAGATGAGGAAGTTCAGGCAAATTAGAAAATGTTATCAGACCCTGAATGAGTGTAAGTTTAAATGAGTGCAAGAGTGACCTGAGGCCTCATGCGTAATGCCGTATGTAGAATTCACACTAAAACATGGCGTATGGACAGAAGTGGAAATGTGTGTATGCACAAAAAAATGTAGATGCACAAAACTGTGCATAAGCCAACTTCCACACACTTCCACTACATAAATGCCCTTCAGCTTGAAAAGTAATGCTCCTGCCGCCCAACCCCAACTCCTCCCATAATTTTGCATATTTTAATTTTCCTATTTCTGAAGGAAGTACAGTAATGTGGTTTGTCATAAAAAGTACATAAGGGCACAACACTCAAAAAAAGCTGTAAAACATGCACACGATTTTTGTTGACTTATTAAATCAAGTAAGTAGATTGACTGGTTTGCTTGCAAAACTCACTCCAACAAAAAGATCTTCTGTTTACTCTTTGGCCTTGCTTGGCTTGGAAGCAATCCAAAGTAGGTCACTCACAATCAAAACGAAAAAGTCAATACGTTTAATTATATTTAACAGTATTCAAAGGTTACACAATCCTTGATCCACACATTTTGAAAGCAAACATTAAAGTATGAAATTGTTTTACATGAGGTCGGCATCTGGCATAAAGAGTTATCAGTCCATTTTTTCACAGTGAAGACTGTAAACACAATCAATACGTGGCGGTTGTGGGCTTTTAAATTCTTTTATGAAGAAAAAAAATAGAACATTAAACTTTATTAAATGAAGAAAGCAAATAAAACAAGATCATTTTTATTATAAAACATTTATGTCCTTCTCTTATTTGAAAACAGTTGATACACACACACAAAATCACCAGCTGTTATTAAAACATGTTCAAAACAACATTTTCATCCATTTTCATCTCTCCATCCATTTTGTGATCCTGCTTTCTGTGGCACAGGGGACAATAGCCTAATATAGAAGAAGTGGATACTATTTAGTAAACTACAAAGATGGCAATGTCATAAGTCCAAGTCTAACACATGCTCACACTCCCAAAACTCACACCATTTAACCTAATGTTATATTTTTGGCTTACGCTTTGTGGCCTGTTGAGGGGGCTTTGAAGTCATTCCCAGACCTAAACAACTTTTCAGACATATCCAGAGTCTGACCAGAAATCATTTATTGGAGCATTTATTGTAGAACAGCCAGCATTAATGGAGAGTAACTATACAAGTTAACAGCTGGGTTAGTAAAAACACTTGTTCTCCTGAGCAGTTAGCCAATAAAAGATGTCATTTTGCTTGACTTCTCATTTCATCCATAATGACTAACACAGTACAACACCCAACACTCTCCTATCAAAAAAGGCACATAATTTATGAATTCTGATCTTTTAATTCATTTGGTCAAGATGAATAAGTTCTTTAGCTAGTTATAAAGCTTCTAGTTCTTGCACTGCAACAATCATTTACTCACAGCTTGTCTACACTGGGTTAACCCAAACCCCACCACCCATATACACATACACACACCCACACACACACTCACACACACACACACAGACAGAGCTTCTGTATGTGCATGTGAGATGCTGATCTGATCTTTCCTACTGCATTTAGGAAGAAACTTAAAACAGCTAAAGACTTATCCTTCACAGAGTGTATTACCTTTTAATTACAGTGATACCAATACAGTAATACATTAACTGGCTTAATCCTGTTAAGTTACAGTTAATATTTCTCAGAATCAAAGTAGGTGTACTTATGGTTCAGCTGATGCTTTGTTAATTTCCTGGTCAACTTTCTCTGGCTTACGTGGAAAGATCTTTAAGCACGCTTTACTTTCATTGCTCAGGAGATTTTCTCTTTCTTTACCTTGATTGCACCTTATGATTTCAGGCTGTATGATAGTTTTCTTTTGGAGGTTTTTACACAGTTGTCCTCTTTTGGCTAGGATAAAGTTTATGTCGCTGGGCAGCAAGTGATCAGTGAGCTCCTGATGTGAGCAAGATGAACATGTGGGTTTTACATATAATCTCTCTCTTGCTTGCACATCTGCTTTTCCTTACTAAGGTTTGAATTAATGGCAAGACTTCCACTCTTCAAGTCCTGCACATGGTTGCCCTTCGGAGTAAAAGGGAGCACCGTATGTTTTGTTGCAGCCACAATCTAAGCAACAGGATACCTGCTATACAGAGCAGAAGTTATAGCCAGGCCAAGCAGTATACATATTGAGAGAGCACGGATGTTTCTGGCAATAGTATTTAAAGAAAGAAGTAGACATTTTGCCATTGTTCTCTTGGATGTACATAAACATATTCTTTTTTCTTGACTATTAATGCAAAGTTTTGTCCACAGAGGTTGCCAATCTTTGAGTTACAGCTCTTTATTTGAGCAAGAATTTTAACTGGCACCACAACAAGACATCACTATGGTGTAACTTGGTGACTAATCCTTTTTTCAGATAAAGCGCAGAGACTGCATTCCAGAGGCTCTGTTAGGAGGACAGAGACTCTTTTGCAAACATTAAGAGTGTCTGGCATTGGCTTTTTAAGTGAAGGAGTGTCTATCCTACAACACCCTGCAGGAGTCTAATATATTAGAGCATCGTGTTCCTGCTGCTACATATCATCCCTGAGGGCCAGTATAACCTTAATCCAGGTCTTACTGCATTCTGTCACATCACTGTCCTCATCTCCAGGCAGTGTACCCAACACCTTCCTAGATAGGTTTTTTTGGCCTCTTGTCCAGGACAAGTTCCTGACAAACACATGAACGGAAAACCAAACACCTTACATCTCAGTTCTATTACCCAGTTATCATTTATGGCTTGAAACCTCAGTGAAAAATCAGGAGAACGTACAAACCCTGAATAGAATGCCATCCATAGGAAACAAAATTGAGATTTTCATGCAATAAAGGACCCGAAAATTATGTAGTTTGTGTCTAATAAAAATGTCATTCTTATGTTTTAGTACAGAACAGAGATAACAAATGTTCTGAAACAAAAAGTGTCGATGGTTACCAACACTGGACAACATCAAAGAGTATCCTAAAAGTCCATGAAGAAAAATCTCACGATACTTGTGTTATCGTCATGGCAAGTTGTCCAGCCATATTTTCACAACATCCCAAACACATGTATTTTTCCTAAAACATTGTTAAATAAAACACTTTCATGACTGAAAATGGAACAGAAATTAAAGAGCATTTGAATTGTAGATCTACCTCCCGTCCTGATATTTATATTCATATCCATAACTGCAATATCTTGAGATTATTTAGTGGAGGTCTGTGGAACTGCACAGGTGAATTGACCTTCTGCTTGTTGAAGCATTTCAGGTAGGGAATCCATTCCCAGACGGGTTTATCCATTCCCGGGAATTCGGGAATCCTGCATGTCATTACCAGGAATCCCGGGCTCCTGGGGATGACACAGTGCACGGGCATCTCACATGTGAACGGTTTTAGAACGACCGACACTTATTTTTAATAAAACTACTGCAATATGTTGACACCAATAAAAGACTAACCTTATCTACAAGCAGTTCATGATGTCATATAAGTACATGTATCTAGTTAGTTGTGGTAATAAGAGCGTAGAAAGCACAACGTGTCCAGCGTGCGGTCGTCCAGGCGAGAGCGCACCTTCGTGCAGAGTACGCCAGCTGCTGAGAAAGCACACTGTGCCTCCACTGACGTAGGCGCCACAGTCATCAGATACTGATACACTTGTTCTAAACAACGCCCGCACTTCCGTTGCTCTAAAACACCGCCATTTCAGCTTTTACTGATGCATCCAGTTTCTTGTCATCATTCTGTGATAGCAAGTTTCTTGGCCCAGATAATACAGATGCAACCGACTGACGCATTGCAATTTCAAGTTGCTGTTCAAAGCTGTTGTCTGACAGATGTCAATGAACTCTGCCCATTCCCGGCATTCGTGAGCTGCAGAGTGCAGACTCCTGCCGGGAGACTGACTGCTGCTGGTCTGTTGTTGACTGAATTAATCAGCAACACACTACACCGTGGGCCAAAAAATTGTGCCACTTAATTATTTTTAACTATAATTATTTCTTGATCGATTTTTACACGCTATATATGCAAGCTTGGCCGTTCCCGGTTTCCCGGGAATTACCGCAGTTTCATTCATGGGCATGAAAGATGTCCGGGAATCTGGAGCCCGGGAATGAATTCCCTAATTTCAGGTATGCACAAGTACGAGGCAGAGTCTCTTCCTGATCATTTTTTCCACTTGCTTTTTTTTTTTAATCATTCATTTTACAGGTCTCTTTAGTACATGCTTTTTGTTGATATCACCTTAAGTACAGTGTTAG
>JANRMT010062797.1:22038964-22053281 GCA_026402145.1 Polypterus bichir lapradei | reverse complement strand
ACTGGACTGGACTCCTGACCAATGAATGAGGTGGAGAGGCAGATCTTCAGTTCAAATGGTCGGGCACAACTGACCTTATTTTCATTTTCACGAGAAGGTTTTCTGGAAGTTGTTTATTTAACAATATTTTTGTAAAAATACAATCGTTTGGGATATTATGTGCATATGGTTGGATTACTTGACATTATATAACAAAAGTAATGCACTTTTTTTTCATCAATTTTTTGATACTGTTTTCAGTTGGTCACTGTAAATCCCAATTACAGTATATTAGAAATTTTGTTTTCTCCATTCTACATGAAAGCATGAGATTTAATTTTTTTTTTTTGGCCATCAATACAAAGTACTGAACATGGGGTTAAGTAACATATACAGATATCATTTTTGGGTGGTGGAGTATTCCTTTAAATCCATAATGATTTTAAAACAACATTATGCAGTAATTCTGTTTATCGATTCTGAAGTATATAGTGCTTTTCCTGAATAATTGGTGTGTTTATTTCTTTAGTATAAGAGAGAAGAAAATATATGTTCCACCACTAGCAAATACAACTTTTTAGAAGTTCTTATTTTGGCAATTATTTTCAGTAAAATGTCGGATTCTTAAAAAAGGATGTCAACCTAATGGGAGTCAATCCAGTATGGGCAAGTGTCCTTTATGCAGAAATATGAAGATAAACAAACCTTTAGCTTCTTTCGATTTTTTTGCTCAAAAAAATCAACACATTAAAAGAATATTTTTACAAGCTAGATTGTCTGTGATTTTTGAAGTAAAATAAATTACATGTTGTAAGCCTAGAAAACATAGTTGGAAATAATTATAACATTATGGAAACAATGCAGTATCTTGAGTGCTTGTGCCTTTTTTTCTTCAAGATGCAATAAATCTTTCTGGCGATGAACGGGAACTTGGGAAGCTGAACCTATCGCTCAGTTACCAGACATCTTTGGAGCAGATCTGGATCACCATAGTCAGGGTAAGATTAAAGTGCTGCATTCCCATGCCAGAAAGTAATGGAGCTCTTAATAAGCCTGTTGTTTGCCACATACCTCTTCATGGTAGACATTCTGAGCAGAAGACTCTGCAATGTACCCGCACACAAAGCTGCAATACTCTTGTAATTCTCTGTTTAGAATGGTAAGCCAAATAGATGCAGTATACAGTATGTTTGAATTGGTAAGTATTATTACTTGAACACCATGCAGTAGGTTTTTATTTTGATAATTACATAATTACACTTGTTGCAGAATGACGGCACTGTCTCAGGTTTTTCTTGTTGCACTTGTTTCTCAGATTTTACTTACTGTACATTTTTGAAAAGATTCGAAATAACCGGTGAGAGAATTTCTTATGGTCTGACTGTAAGAGCTCCTCGAAGCCAAGCTTCGGTATTTAATGCTTGGCCAAATATTTTGAGGCCTTGAATTTCATTATCTAGTTATTTTAACATTAATTAATTAATTAATCAAAATCAGTTCAGGGGCATATTCTAGAAACTAGATTCAAATTTGGCTGCAAGGAGAATTAAAACCAAATATCTCTACAGTCCACTGTTATGTGGACATCCAATGCTTTGATGATCCTGCTACTTGTGGAAAGGCCTTGTAAATACTGTAGTTTTCTTTTTTTTCTGGGTGTTAAGCAGATCCATGAACTGGAAGTGATATTTTCTGTAGGGAGGTTACAGTATTGAGACCAGTCACAATGTATATTGTTAAAAATGGATTATAGTGTAATTTGAATAACACTGACTGTTCCAGTCAAGGCTGTACTTCCTTGCAGTTATTAAACAAAAAAAGCCAGTGTATAAATAGCTTTTACAAGTCATTTTATCACCTGATCAGTTACTGTGTTGGTGTCAGCTAATCTGATGTAACAACAAGGTTTGGGACACCTGTTATTGTCACCAAGAATCTTCCAGAAATAAACCAACTGAACACATAACTATGAGTGTCTTTCACAAGTGCTTCCTGAAGCAGACCAAATTAAAACATTCTTAAAACAAAGCTTTAAAATATTTATATGATTTTTTAGTGAATCCCATTACATACCACCTTTCTTTTTTTGGCAGTGCAAAGACATATATTTACCTATGAGTTATGGAGACCAGAATAAAGTGAGCATTAAAGGAATAATCACCCTGCCAAAACCAGTGCAGTTCAAAACCTCCATCAAAGAAGGCCTTAGTGTAAGTATGATAAGCCTGGCAGAAATGATCATTTAATGTCTACTAAGTGGTTTGAAGAAAACACTCCTGGACTGTTCAGGCTATAGACAGTTGGAATTGGTCCCCATAGTTGGTTGTCTTTTTCCTCATTTAAAGTAACATATCAGTCTGACTGGGTTGGTGTGTAAGTAGCATTCCAGGACTATATTTTTAAGTAAAATAGCAAGGAGATGGAGTGTGTAGCCTGGTGTATATTGCAGTTTGTTTTAGATCCCGTGGTAAAATTGTGTCAGTACAAGCTCCTGGAGAATTATGTCAATGAAAGACATTATACAGGGTGCACACAAAAACACTCCTTGATTTTAAATGGTTACAAAATCAAAATTCATTGGAATATTCTTTCACCTTTGAGGCAACTGTTTCATCAGCTCATAAAGTTTCATATGGTATTTGTTGATTACATACACTCAATGTGTGCCCCACCTGTTACTCCGCAAACATTGATGCGATCCTTCGTGATCGCGTTTATAGCTTCAGTGATGCATTCCTGCAGATCATCCATAGTTGCAGGTAGTGGAGGTACATACACTCTGTCTTTCATGTACCCCCAAAGGAAAAAGTCACAAACAGTAATGTCCGGTGATCTCGGGGGCCACTTGAGGAACAACTGGTCATTTTGTCCAGCGCGACCAATCCATCTGTTTGGCAGGCGCTCATTGAGAAAATTATGGACAGCGAGATGCCAGTGCGGTGGTGCCCCATCTTGTTGAAAAAGGTAGTCATCTACCCCAGTAAATTGTGGAAAAGAAGAAATGTTTCGAGTTAATGTATTTGTTGTCATCTTATTTATAAACATATTCCAATAACTTTTGATTTTGAAACCATTTAAAATCAAGGAGTATTTTTGTGGGCACCCTGTATTAATAAAAAAAATTGCTATTTCTGCATTGTTTCTTGCAGCACATTTTAACCCCAGCGGAGGGTTACAGATGTATGAACATTAACCATTACCAGTTGCAAGAGGAAAGACATATTGATAATTAAAACCTGATAGTCAAGCTGCTCTTTAAAAACAGTGTGCCTGAAATAGCTGTATGACATCTTTTTACAGAAGAGTTCTGGGAGGCCACACAGAAAAGAGAAATAACTGCAGGAGCTAGAAGGATTTTACTTAATATCTGGGGATACAGGGATCAGAATTTTAGAAGTTCCTTATGTACAGGCTTGTTGTAAATCTGTGTTTTCTTAAATAAAAAAGTAGTTTTTGGAACTCGGGTCATGCCAGTGACCTATTATTCCCATAGTGGATACATTTTGCTATCATACAAAGAGAAAAATGTAGTAATTATACACATATTTTATACTCTAGCTCTAGTGGCTTCCTAACATTCTGTGCTTTGGTTTACAGGATGTGGAGTTCATGGAGACATTTGTGTTTTCTTTAAAACTGCAACAGCTGCAGACAGTGGCCTTGGTGTTGAAAATTTATACCCATAACCCACGGAAGAGAACACTGGGAGAATGTAAACTCAGTCTGCGTGATCTTGGCGCTGTAGAAACAGATCACTGGTTGGATATTACAACCCCTCCTAAAGCCCCGGTAAGAGCCTTTAAGTTTTGAAAGGTGGTGTTAGAATTATGTGAATTCAATTATGTGGTAATTTTTTCTAGGTGTTGTCCGCTACTTAATCTTCTTATATAATACGCTACTGTGGCTGTTCATTTGTCTGTCCAGGATTTTAAATCACCTGTAGCTCGCAAAATGTTTGAACTATTGACCTGAAATTTGGTACACATATACTACGTGACGTCTACTGTCCACTTTCGGGTGATGGTTTTTATTACTCTTTTTATTTTATTTTATTTTATTGTAGAATCAGCTCTAGGCAGCAGCCAACAGGGTGGCCGTTCTCATCCCTACCACCTTTGCCGTCACTTCCCCTAACTATGAATGCTCAAGTCAAGTGTATTCACTGCACATTATCGTGCAGTGTTCCATCACTGGTATTATATAATGTATGATTTGCAAACTTAGGATGAATTGCGGTTGTTAGCATACTTATTTTTTTATTTTTAAAGTGGAACACAAACATATGAATTGACTTGCTCAAAGTCACACAGGAAGTCTTTAGCAGGACTTGATCCAGCAGCATTGTTGTTTAGGATTCAGTGCTTTAGCTACTACACCATACTGCTTGCCTTATGTGTCAAAATCATCCAATTCTTGTGTGATGGCTATTTCTCTGGGAGAGCAGGGCATGTTGGACCTCCAATATCAGCTGCTGTCATCTGGTTATTTCTGAAAGAGCAGGGAAATATCTGCAGAGTATTTGTTTTAATGTGATGATGTGACGTAAGCAGTGATGGCTCTAAAAGTCTCAGCAAACACAGACTTCACCTTTTATGACAGTAATATAACCTTAAATATTCTCATTTTCACATAAGCTTAATTTCTTTTATTATACTAATAAAGAACAGCTGGTTACCTAAACTATACATCTAAAAAAAAAATACATCAAGGAAGGAAGAAGAATTGTTTTACTGGTCAGGACAGTGACATAAAGTGAAAATCACATGTCTTGAAAAAGCAGTGTGACTTTTGTAGCACCCTTTTAATATAAATTGATTGAAACATTTTTTAGAACTTATTCAGCCCCGTGACCCTGTGTTAGGATATAGTGGGATGGAGAATGACTGACTGACTGACTGACTGACTGACTGACTGACTGATTCAGACGTTGATTCAGGAACTTCACTCTTTCACTTTTTCCTCCCACTTCATGACTTTTCAAGGACTCAATAATCTGATTTGTATGCTGCTACTGTGCATTTGTGGAGTACAAATATATAGATTTACATTCTCAAAACTGTGTGATCAAATTTAGGATCTTATGAGGAGTCTGTCCTGGTTTCATCAGGTACAAAGCAGGAACCAACCATGGATAGGGCACCAGTACTTCACAGGGTCCACATGCTCAATACTAATTTAAAATCAGGCGGCTAACCTAACATGCAGGTCTTTGAGTAATGCTGGAGAAATCCCCCCCAAAAAAAGAAAGAAAATTCTTGGCCAAAACTCAATTTCAGATATGACTGGGCTGAATAACTTGTTTCCACTTACGTTTTGCCAGTTTCTTGTTGTACCATTGCGTAGGGCCAAAAATTAAATCAGTTTCACTTTAGATTTAGGATTTTCAATGAAACCGAATAATAAAACTGCAAGTTGATAAAACGTTTTATTGTTGAACTCAGTCTTTTCAAAGAGGACATATTTAAAAAATCTGAATTGAGTATAGCTAGATACAGTAAATACAATAAAAAAGTAACCAAATATAGTTTTATAAATATTAACTGATGACTTATAGTATATACTGTAAATCCCTGAACCAGTTATGACAAATATAAAAAAGTGTAAGAGGATAGGTGAAGGAGGACCAACAGCTTGGCCAGCTTACCTTGACTAGAATGACTATGCTGTCACAGTTTGCTGGCTTCTAACATGAAGATCTTGCATCACGCAATTAAGAAATTGTTTGTGCACTTCCAGTGATTTAGAGCTTGTAAACTCTCACATAACGTGTGCATTGAGTTGAAAAAGAACTAGTAGACAATATCAGTTTATGTGAGTGGGACTTCCTCATCATGGAACTCTGTGGGTTCCTTGGCTAGCAGGTTATATGGTTCTACATTGTTTATTAAGCTCACCTTGTTTAAATAACATTGCTTTGCGTTCCAGGTTCAATTTACCCCAGGATGATCCTTTCTCCTTCTCCTTTCCTTTGTCCATTTGCTTTTGCTTTTTCAAAAACTTTGTGGTTTCTCCCAGTATGTCGTTTCTACTGGTATTCCTTGTTGTAAACAAGCCAATATAATCCTCTAAAGATGGTGTCACACCACACAAAGCAATGCTGTATAACATCTTGCTCATTGCCTTTAGAAGATATATTTGTCCCCAGGGGGAAAGGTAACCTTTTACAGATGATGAGACGCTGTTTGAAAGAGCAACAGAAGCTATGTAACATATTTGGTCAAAAAATGTAGCATTTTAGCTCACTTAGCCAAATACCACATGTGCAGTTTTTTGGCTGAATATTTTCAGTGGCCACAAATGCGGTGCATCCATACAAAAATGCCACCCTACTGCCTAGACTTCTGAATGATTTTTTTTTTAATTATTGTTTGGTTTTGACCTTTGTTATAAATGCATAATAAAGATAAGTCAACAATGAGATGAAGTGCTGCCGTCTTAATTCTGATGTTTCCTGAATATTATACAAATGTTTATTGCTGAATATGACTTGCCTATCACAAAAGCATCTAAAGTCAATGTACAAAAGAATACAGCTTTCTGTGTCAAATCTTATAGTGCGATTTGGGATAACTACAGTCAATATCAGTCAGTGGCAGCTATTCAACTGAAGATGCTAGAGCAGGGGTGGGCAGAGTCATTCCTGGAGGGCCACAGTGGTCGCGGGTTTTTGTTCAAACCCAGTTGCTTAATTAGAAAACAATCATTGCCAATAATTACATTTCATGGCTTGTTAGTGCTTTAACTCTGCTATGTCAAGTCATTCTCATATCCTAGATTTTTTTTTCCATTCTAAGGATATCATCCAAATACTTTGAAGTGTAATACGGATGGGTAATTCTCAGTCCTTCACTTTTTTTCTCTTCTCTTTCCTTCCAAGTATTTAATTAAACCAAATAGTGCACGATAAATACACACAGGTGTAAAGGGGAACAAGCAAAATGGATAACTGCTGGTTTCTTTTGTCATTTGCATCTTATTGTTAATAAGGAGCAATTAAAAACCGAGAATGTAGCTGTTTAAGACTTAAATAAGCAATAAGGGTTCAAAATCTTAATGAGGGAGACAACTAAAATGAAGCAGAAGTGTTTCTAGAGCAATAAGTGCTTCTTATTAAGCAATTGGGTTGGAACAAAAACCTGCAGCCACTGCGGCCCTCCAGGAATGACTTTGTCCACCCCTGTGCTAGAGCATTACATTCCCATTTCAAGCATAAATATAGCTTATTCCAAGATTTTTTTATCAAATAATATAGAGAATAAATCATGCTACAATACAAATGATTAAATGAGCATTTTCAGCTGCATCACACTTACATTTCTGAAGAATTTCTGATAATATATGTACAAAGATGACATTCTTAAATTAACATATATAAATCCTATCACGGGTGGCGCAGTGGGTAGCGCTGCTGCCTCGCAGTTAGGAGACCCGGGTTCACTTCCTGGGTCCTCCCTGCGTGGAGTTTGCATGTTCTCCATGTGTCTGCATGGGTTTCCTCCGGGTGCTCAGGTTTCCTCCTACAGTCCAAAGACATGCAGGTTAGGTGAATTGGCAATCCTAAATTGTCCCTAGTGTGTGCTTGGTGTGTGTGTGTGTCCTGCGGTGGGCTGGCACCCTGCCCAGGGTATGTTTCCAGCCTTGCGCCCTGTGATGGCTGGGATTGGCTTCAGCAGACCCCCGTGACCCTGTGGTTAGGATATAGAGGGTTGGATAATGGATGGATGGAAATCCTATCACGTCAAGATAGGCATAAATCCTGTCACGTTAAGATTTTTAGACAGAATTACACAAAACCTTTAACATATTGTACACAGACCAGGAATCCTTTTCCACTGAACACCATTTAAGGGATGGAACTGACTAATCTGTTAAAGATGGAGCAAGGACAAAGAATACAGTGCTTGACTACCGTATCTTCCCTCTGGTGTTGGGTTGTGCTAATGCAAAACTTTGATCAAGTAAATGACAACCACAGTTGTAAATAAATCGTTCATACCTTGTAGAGGCCCAGACCCGTTCCCCATGCACATATTGTAACCAGTAGTGGGCGCCGCTGAGCCCCCAAACCCCAGACACAGTAATGACCAACACGGTCTCATGTTCAAAGAAGTGACTTTTTATTACACAGACAATATGCACAGCCAAAAATTCCACAATCCCAAAACAATTAAATCGTTTTCTCTCCAGACTCAGAATCTCCGAAGTGAGGTGACGGGCCTCTTTTTAAACAGGACTTAGGAATGTTTTCCAGTAACATGGTGCATTCCATTGGAAGCACTTCTGGGTCATATGGGAACAATGGAGGTCCTCCACCAACAGCGCCGTCTAATGGCACCCAGAAACCTCGACAGGACTGTAGTTCTGGACTCCCTGTGGGTGTCCAAACTGGGATGCCACGAGAGGACCACTGCCACCTGTCACATTGGGGATGGAACTTCTCCAGGCCTCCGGTTTCTGCTAGTCCATCCCTTATATCCATTTGGCATGGGCAAGAAGTCTTTCTTTTGTTCAGCCGGGATGCCCATCTGTCCTCCATGGCACTACCAACGTCACTCAAGAAGCAATTTATGTTAGGGGAATTAAATATTGGCTGATATGTAATTATTCATAAACAGTAATGTTTTAATTGCAGCTGTCTGTGAATGTAAAGATTCTGTTTTCCAATTTTATATATATATATACAGTATGTACGGCAGTTACCGTAATATGAAAATTTACAGTGGGGGGATAAGTATTGAACACGTCAACATTTTTTTCAGTCAATATATTTCCAATGAGGCTATTCACATCTCAACAGATATTAGTATTAACTCAAGAAATCCACAAATATAAAGAATTAACAACATTAATGGACATAAATAAAGTATGCATAATAAAGTGGAATGACATAGGGAAAAAGTATTGAACACACATAGAAAAAGCAATACAAAAAGGTAAAGAACCAATGGAAATCTGTAAGTAGTTATAAAATAATTCTACCTCCTATCTTTCCATCCAACCATCTATTATCCCATAATGAAAATGACAGTAATGTCAGTCATTGTCCAACCCGCTATATCCTAACACAGAGGTCTACTGGAGCCAATCCCAGCCAGCACAGGGCAGGAACAAATCCCGGGCAGGGCACCAGCCCACCGCAGGGCACACACACACCAAGCACACACTAGGGACAATTTAGGATCACCAATGCACCTAACCTGCATGTCTTTGGACTGTGGGAGGAAACCCACGCAGACACGGGGAGAACATACAAACTCCACGCAGGGAGGATCCGGGAAGCGAACCCAGGTCTCCTTACTGTGAGGCCGCAGCACTACCACTGTGCCACCCATGACAACTGTTATGCCAACTGAGCATTTGCAACAGGAGGAATGTAATATACTGTACCGACCAGTATAACAGAATGAAATTCCCTGGGTAGATAGAATGGCTTGCAATGAGTGAGTGAAAAGAGCTTCTAAATCAGCTGAGGAAAAAGGAAGAATTTTGGAAACATCCCTGCACCAGCTGTTGTATATAAACATGCACATGCTGCCACCTCATTGTTTGCCACAGAGTCCACTGTTCTGGTCTGCTCTGAATAACTGATATGCTGCCATTTGAACAGCATTGTCTGATTGATCTGAATTAAGTCATTTTTCAGTGAAACAGAAGGTGCGGATACGAGCAAAACCTTTGTTAGTTCTAATCAGTAACACTAACATGTCCATTTTCTTGACAAGCTAGCGAATATTTGAAAGGCAGCTCGACGGGAGTGAAGCAAGAAAGCCTTTGTGTCTCCAGAACGCCAGGCTACTTCCCTCCATATCTCCTGGTGAAGCATGATTGGCTGGCAGCATTCCTGCAGGCAGACAGGGAAAAGGTTTGCAGTAAATCTCCCTCATCGCAAACAAACATAGGAAATAAATCTGATGGAACTAAGTTCAAAACCTCTTCATGAGTAAAAGTAATTCTTGAAGTCGGCAAAAAACAAATATTAACCACTCAATATACATACAGAATAAGAGCACCTGAAAACGTGGCAGCATGGTTGGCACTATGCCACATTCAAAATAAAGAAAGAAACACATTCTTGACATTTTCTTAAGCTAAGAACCTATAGTATATGTACCTTTTTACTAGTAATAAACAGGTCATGTAGGGGTCTAGAATCCATCATATTCCTGGCAGGTTTGTGTGGCCCGAATATTTTGTGATATCACAAATGCAACCTCCTAAAGAATTGCGCGATTCTTTTCTAAACATCATTTTGTGCACGTGGAGTGGCAAATAACATTATTCATCTGAACATTTCATATTAATAAATCAACCCACTGCTTTGTTCTTCCTACGAGGAGACTGTTTTCCATCTATTTTATTACTCCAGTTTTCTTTCCACATAAGCAATTTTTATTACCAATCCCTTTGACAAGTAAATAGCTACTGTAGTCATCACTGACCACATGTAATAAATTGTATACTATTGGTTTTGAAGATTTAAAGATTCTGTAATTTAGTTAAACAAACATATGTTCCACCTTGTTGCGGAGAAGGCGTGCTGAGGAATGAGTAAGCTGCTTCTAAATAGATGACTCTGTAGAAAAATAAATTTTAGATTATAACTGGCCATAAGCATTGTTAAAGGCACAACACTAATTTACTATCTGAAATCTGTAACCTGGAACTAATACAGTTTCCTGAATGCTCTTTCATTAGCTATATCGTGTGCATAATACTGCAGGTATTACATTGTTACAAGCTGATAATATCTGTTCTAAATTGGTCTTCACTGACGATTAATGCTTTCTTTTATTTTTTTATATTTTTTTCCAGACATGTCATGCTGAACTTCAAATTGGAGCCTGTTTTCAGCCAGCCAGTAGCAGGATACTGCTCCAGATCCTGACAGCGCAGAACCTCCCAAGTCCTTCCACGCCACTGAGCCTTAGTATGTCCTGCCTGTGCCATGCCTCTTGTGCTTCATCCCATTCTAATGCTAAATGCCCAATATCTGTAATTCTTAGATATCAATTCTGAAACTTATGAATAGGAAAATTTACATGAAAGGAGGGTGGTGTTTTTTTTTGTTTTTTTTTTACAGTTCTGGAAAAACTGTTTTTAATGAGAAATGTGTGGCCTACTTTCAAAATGATTTAATTGCTGGTAGTTCAGAAGCAGTCTTTGCAAATGTGAGGCCACTTTCAAACGTAATGTGTTTAGTTTGTTTCTTTCTTTGACCCTTGCTCTGTGTGTCTGTCCGTAGGCTTCTTTGTTAAACTGGAGATGCACAATGTTGACGGTTTAGTATCAAAGAAAAAAACCCGGATTCTGAAGCCGTCCACCGGACAGAAGGTCAAATGGAATGAGAACTTCCTCTTTCCTCTGAACCAGAACGATCAAGGTGTACAGTTTATAATCCGCCTCTACAGCCGCAGTTCAGTGAGAAGGAAAAACTTCCTTGGGCAGGTAAATTTTGAAATTGTTTGTTTAGATAACTAAAGGTAACTTTGCTTACATTGACGCAAGACAAAATTGCATGGTTGCTGAAGGAAGGTGCACAACACAAACTACAATAAAAGAATAGAGTTCATGTTTTCTGGGCTATTAGAAGAAAATTTATATAAGAAGATGGTGTTAACATAGGTGTTCTTGAAGTACGTAAGTGTATTTAAAATGTGACAGCATGATGGACATGCCAGTCAGTCCTAGGGATCCTGTTACACATGTACTTTAGACATGCACATGTCGGCTAGCATTTCAGCACGATGATGCTCACTGAACACAGACAATTAAAAACACAGCAATGTTCAAGTATTGCCTTTGGGTGACCCTCATACAGAACAGGCAAGCGATCTGATCCTGTTGCATTCTTTGGTAGAAATTCAATAAAAAAATGTGGGGAAACATTTTGCATAAACATTAGAAAATTTACGTTCACACAGACTACTATAGATACACGAAATAAGTTACCAAGTAGTGTGCTAGACAATAGTACTTCAGTGACCTTTAAAACTCAACGTGGTGCTATTTTGGAGAAATTATGTGGCAGGGGCTGTCCAGCTCTGTTGAGATGAATGGCTTGTACTCATCAGAATTGTTCTTACACTCTAATAATGTCAACTAATTGCTGGCGAACCCACTTTTTAGGCTTTCCTGCCTTAAGCCCTGTAGGCTAAGTCCCAGCCTGGCAGGTTTACAATCTATTGTCTATTCAGTGTAAATAGAATTGTTGTCACGTAAGCTTAGTGATATATAAAGTATATCCAATATGCCTTTCTCCTCTACTAAATGATGCATAGGTCAGGTTGGGGAACGTGCTGCACCCACCACCCGATGAAACAGTTTGAGATCCCGGTTGGCAGCCCCCCAGGCAGACATGCGGTTCATTCCCACACTCCAGAAATGACCTTTTATCTACCTCAGCCAGGTGTTACATGGGTATCCCCTTAGCCTGGTCCAGCCACTTGGGTCCCCAATAATGAGGCTCCTGTGAGCTGGATCACCCTCGGGGAAACGTGCCACATGGCCGTAGTGCTGTAACTGACACTCCCTCACAATGTAGGTAATGTGCCTCATTCGGGACTCCATGAGCAACCACTCATTCTACACAAAGTAAAACCAGTAGTACCCAAGGACTCTCCGAAGTGACACAGTACCAAAGGAGTCCAGTCTTCATCTCAGGTCACTGGATGGCGTCATTGTCTCCCAACCATATAGCAAGACAGGAAGCACCAGGATTGTAAAGACTTGGACCGTCATCCTTTGGCATAGGTATCTGGAGCACCACACACCCCTTTCCAGCGACCTCATGACCCCCCATGCTCTCCCAACCCGTCTACTTACAATTTAGGAAGAATCGCCAGAGACATGAATGTCACTGCCAAGGTAAGAAAACCGCTCGACAATGTTGATACTCTCTTCGCAGACAGACACACTGCTGATGGCTGTGCCCAAGAGGTCATTAAAGGTCTGGATCTTGGTTTTTATCCAGGACAATCGTAAGCCCAGACACTCAGACTTCTCACTCAGTCTCTCGAGAGCCGTGATCAGAGTTTCCATTGATTCCGTGAAGATCACAGCATCATTAGCAAAGTCCAGATCAGTGAATCTTTCTTCGCCAACAGATGCCCCACAGCCACTGGACCCCACAACCTTTCCCAACACCCAGTCCATGCAAGCATTGAACAGAGTAGTAGCAAGAACACACCCCTGATGAACCCCAGAATCAACTGGGAAAAAGGCAGAGGTTTTGCTTCCACTCTGTACAGCACTCAGAGTACTAGTGTACAGGCCGGCCATGATATCCAGCAACCTTGAGCGGATCCTGCAGAGTCTCAGGATGTCCCACAGGGCAGCTTGATCAACTGAGTCGAACGCTTTACAAAAATCGACAAAGGCTGCAAAGAAACTCTGCCAATATTCAAGTTTGCACTCCATCAGAACCCTTAGTTCCAGGAATGCGGTAGATAGTAGACTTCTTAGGCATAAAACCAGACTGCTCCAGTCACTGGTAGGAGTGCAAGTGATAATGAATCTTATTGAGGATGACCCTAGCAAGGACCTTACCTGGCACCGAGAGCAGTGTCATCCCCCTGTAGTTGCTGCAATCCAGGCGATCACCCTTCGCTTCTCAGATAGGATTGTTAAGTCCTGTTTTCCAGTCAGTTGGGATGATGCCCTTCTCCCAAATGGAAGTTCACCCCAGATATCACAAATCCATTCAGCCTTCTGAAAAGGTTGCATAGGGGTTATGGTAAAGTGTTTGCGGCACTAGACTTTAAACTGCAATGTTCAGGGCACTCATATTAGGTACTGATGCTCACAATTTCATTTGGTTACACTGTATCACTATCCAACTAAACTACAATCCTACTTGGGTAGTTTTGTTAGTATGTCAGTCATTTACCAACCTGCTTTTTCCTAATATAGGGTCACGGGGGTCTGCTGGAGCCAATCCCAGCCAGCACAGGGCGCAAGGCAGGAAACAAATCCCAGGCAGGGCGACAGCCCATCGCAGGGCACACACACACCCACACTAGGGACAATTTAGGATTGCCAATGCACCGCATGTCTTTGGACTGTAGGAGAAAAGCGGAGCACCCGGAGGAAACCCACGCAGACACGAGGAGAACATGCAAACTCCACGCAGGGAGGACCCTTTAAGCGAACCCAGGTCTCCTACCACTGCGCCACCATGCTGCCCAGGTTTTGTAGCAGATTAAATATAATGTAAGTAAATGTGAAGTATTACACGTAGGAAGTAAAAATATTAGGTTTGAATACACAATGGAATTTCTGAAAATTGAACGTATACCTAATGAGAAGGATTTAGGAGTTGTAGTGGACTCAACACTATCAA
>JANRMT010062797.1:22026053-22038954 GCA_026402145.1 Polypterus bichir lapradei | reverse complement strand
GGGTTGGATAATGGATGGATGGATGGATGGATGGACATTAGGAAGTTTTTTGTACACTGTGAATCACAGACACATGGAATAAGTGACCAAGTAGTGTGGAAGACAGTAGGAGTTTAGGGACTTTCAAAAGTCAACTTGATGTTTTTTAGAAGAATTAACTGTATGGGACTGGTGAGCTTTGTTGTACTGAATAGCCTGTTCTCGTCTAGATTGTTCTAATGTTCTTTGCATTGTCGTTTTCCAAAACTGCTCATTCCAGGATAGAATAGATGGGGGCCAGAACATGTCTCAGCAGCATTGAGCACAAACCAAGAAGCAATCCATCAATCCATGAATATAATACCAATGCATTTCTGAACACAGTCATGCACATACTCGTGCTCACTAATACCAGGTTAATTTAGTGCTGATATTCAACAGAACACCAGGAATAAACCCAAGTAAGAAAATGAAAACTGTGCACATTCCACATAAAAACCACCCATGGCCAGGAATTGAGATTGTTATTTGAATCTCATTCTCACAAAGGTTAGAAGTGCCTTGAGACGTCAGCTCAGCCTTATCTGCCAGCTTGGCACCTGGGTTGAAGAAACCAGTGCTCCTCCAGATCTTAGTTTTTCACTAATGTCCCTGTCATACATAGTGTTTTCTTTCTGGTTGTTCTTATAATTTTTTAGGTTTAACAAGACAAAGAAAGGTAAATAGAAATACTGCAAACACAAACCCTGTCTGCTTAAGAGTGAAAATGATGGGTGTGCATGATTATCTTCTTATCTGACAATAAATATGCAGTTTACATTGTCACTATGGCATGCTAACATTCTCAGCATATTACGTGTGTAAATAATGATGCTTTTAATGAATTCATAATTATTCCTTAAGATAGACCCAAGTAGACAGCGGAAAACAGGTGTTTTTATGCATGTTAATGTTTTACCATAGCTGCTTTAGGATTTTGAAAGAAAGAAGAATGTGAATGATTCAGTGACGTTTTGCGCTATTTAAGGATGCTTTTGTGTTTGGGGTGTGTGATAATTCTTGTGTAATTGGTCTTAAGGCACGGCCTTCTGTTTATGGAGCTTCAAATGCACAAGCTCTCAAGTCATAGCCCAGAGACAATTTATATGAACAAAACATGAAGAAAATTTTTAAAAATTATGAAATTCCTTTTGCATTGTAACTCTTAATAATATATTCCAATGGTGGGAACACAAATATGTTATTTACTTCACCTCTAAAATGTCTGTTGTAGCACCTTTTTGTCCCCTTGGAGTAAAACCTTGCACATGTCCTTGGTTTCTTCAGAACATCTTGTGAATTTTACACCTTTTACTTAATGATTTTTTTTTTACCCGGTTCCTTAATTTGAAATGTTTTTCTGATTTTATTGTCAATTTTATTTAGTTGTCTAGGTGCATTTGAATAAAATCTGAAAAAAATCTGTTGTCGTGATCATGCCTGTCTGTCCATCTGCCTGAGAGAATGAAATATCCAGGGCTCCCAGTGGACCTATTTTGTTGAAATCTGATACGCTTTTTCTTCAAGGAAATTTGTTGGGAAAATGACATTTTTGTTGAGATATCTCGAAAAGAGCCTTTTTGAAATTCTATAACATCCATTTAAAAAACAATTCAATCTTCAAAACCGTCGATCTTAAGACAGATAAATTTTGTACGAGTTCAGTTACTGATTAATTTACCATTTTAAATGTAACTTGAGGGAGGGCACTTCTACTTTTATATTTTTCTTTTTTTAATAACTGATAACCATAAATCCCCAATACAAGTTATTGAAATACCAGCAGAGCCACTTGTTTTCCATACTGTAGACTTTAAACCTCCATTGGAAACTTTCTAAAATGTTATGTTTAAGATTTCTGAACTATAATTAGCTGTAGCCACTCCATAACCAACCACTAACAATAGTACGTCAATTTTAATGCAATATTTACATTACTCAAGTTGGAGTCCAGTGTCTATGAAAGCTTTTTAGCCATCAAAGTTTAGTTTTAAACTATGTTATATACCAAAATGCTATTAAAAAGCATTTATTTTACATACTCTACTAATATGAGTATTACATTCTATTATCACTGATATATTTTAGTATGAATGGCTCATTCATATAAAAAATATAAAATTATCAAATCTGTCGCTTTGATAAGGTAAATAAAAAGTAGAGTTAACTAAGTTCCTGAAAGCATTCAAATGTTATGCCATATAAAGATTTTCTTATTACAAACATAAGAGGCATATCATAGGTCTTTGTACACCAGTAGCGTTGTACACATTCAAACTCTTTAAAAAAATAAAAATCACTGTGATTGGTGTAACTAATATATGTCAGTCCTATTATGCACTTTGGAAAACTGCTTAACATTGTATTTGCTGGGTTGAATGGGTTTGCACTGAAGACAAAATGGTGTACTGTACTGTGTAATATTCTCCATGCATATCAGTGGTGCAACCTGATGTAGTGATCTGACTTGACTGGGCGTGCAAATATACATTAAACATGCTTCAGATGAATCTGATACTTTGTACTAGCTTTATTAATAATAACATTGGATGGAGTGGGATTTCTTTGCTATATTTTATATGCTGATCATGTTGCGTGACATGCCCACTTTTTAGAAACTCCATGATGCAATACATCCTGATAAACTCTCACAGTATAGTGGATCTGCATTGCATCTTGGTGTTTACTAGGTTGTGTATGTGGCCTTATTCCTGTCAGTTTGGTATCTGACAGACTTCCTCGTCTGAGGTTGTCTGCTGTCTATTAAACAGATGTTTGGGAATAGTGGTCCTGATATGTGGGGTTTGCTCCACTGGGCCGAGGCCTGATCCTGGTATTGCAGAACTTCTAGGAATAGTTCTTAATAAAGATAGATAGATAGATAGATAGATAGATAGATAGATAGATAGATAGATAGATAGATAGATACTTTATTAATTCCAAGGGGAAATTCACATACTCCAGCAGTAGCATACTGATAAAAACAATATTAAATTAAAGAGTGATAAAAATGCAGGTATAACAGACAATAACTTTGTGTAATGTTAACATTTACCCCCCCGGGTGGAGTTGAGAGTCGCATAGTGTAGGGGAGGAACGATCTCCTCAGTCTGTCAGTGGAGTAGGACAGTGACGAGCAGTCTGTTGCTGAAGCTGCTCCTCTGTCTGGAGATGATCCTGTTCAGTGGATGCAGTGGATTTTCCATGACTGACAGGAGCCTGCTCAGCACCCGTCGCTCTGCCACAGATGTCAAACTGTCCAGCTCTATGCCTACAATAGAGCCTGCCTTCCTCACCAGTTTGTCCAGGCGTGAGGCGTCCCTCTTCTTTATGCTGCCTCCCCAGCCCAACACCAGGTAGAAGAGGGCACTCGCCACAACCGTCTGATAGAACATCTGCAGCATCTTATTGCAGATGTTGAAGGACGCCAGCCTTCTAAGGAAGTATAGTCAGCTCTGTCCTGTCTTGCACAGAGCATCAGTATTGGCAGTCCAGTCCAATTTATCATCCAGCTGCACTCCCAGATATTTATAGGTCTGCACCCTCTGCACACAGTCACCTTTGATGATCACGGGGTCCATGATGGGCCTGTGCCTCCTAAAATCCACTAGTTGTAGGTGGTTTGAGTCGCACCATTTAACAAAGTCCTTGATTAGGTTCCTATACTCCTCCTCCTGCCCACTCCTGATGCAGCCCATGATAGCAGTGTCGTCAGCGAACTTTTGCACGTGGCAGGACTCCGAGTTGTATTGGAAGTCCGATGTTTATAGGCTGAACAGGACCGGAGAAAGTACAGTCCCCTGCAGCGCTCCTGTGTTGCTGACCACAGTATCAGACCTGCAGTTCCCGAGACGCACATACTGAGGTCTGTCTGTAAGATAGTCCACGATCCATGCCACCAGGTATGACTCTACTTTCATCTCTCTCAGCTTGTCCCTAAGGAGCAGAGGTTGGATGGTTGTGAAGGCACTAGAAAAGTCCAGAAACATAATCCTTACAGCACCACTGCCTCTGTCCAAGTGAGAAAGGGATCGGTGTAGCATATAGATGATGGCAACCTCCGCTCCCACCTTCTCCTGGTATGCGAACTGCAGAGGGTCGAAGGCATGCTGGACATGTGGCCTCAGGTGGTAAAGCAGCAGCTGCTCCACGGTCTTCATCACATGTGACATCAGAGCGACAGGCCGGAAGTCATTCAGCTCACTAGGACATGATACCTTTGGGACTGGGGTGATGCAAGATGTTTTCCAAAGCCTCGGGACTCTCCCCTGTTCCAGGCTAAGGTTGAAGATGCGTTGTAGAGGACTCCTCAGCTCCAGTGCACAGGCCTTCAGCAGTCGTGGCGATACTCCATCTGGACCCACTGTTTGCTGGCACGGAGCCTCCTCAGCTCTCTGTTTACCTGGGCTACTGTAATTGTGGTTGGGGGTGTCTCTCCTATGCTGGTATCAGTAGAAGGATGGGTGGAGGGTGTAGTACTCCTCAAAATTAAAAAAAAAAACAAAGTATAGTGGATCTGGAATGGTTTCACCAATAGAGCGAATATTGACAGTGGTTAACGGTTTTACACTGAATGGAGAAGAATAATGGATGTGAACAAAAGTCATATAAACAGTTTATTGAACCACGTTAATATCATTTGGGAGAGTAAGGGAGAATGCATGTATTATAATAAAGTATAGGGCATTTTTTGGTACAATTTTATTGTGATTGGTATCTTTTTTGTTCCCCATATTGAAGTTTTTGTTCTTCTTGGGAAAGCATGTTCATGGAATTCCACCCAAAAACAGAATGTTTAGAAATGCCATTGCAAACTGGGCATTCTTTTCCATGGATAAAGCACGATTCAGTTTACTCTCTTGTCTTCTTCCGGACCTCCCTTCACTGCCTGCTCATGTATCCACCCCCATGGTGATTAAATTAAAATTAACTTAATGATCACTCTTTTTTGGATATGGGTGAAAAACCCAATTATTCAGAGGAAAACCTTTGGAGACGCAGGTAGAAGAGCAAACTTGTCAAATATAACCAGTAGCACCATTATATACTGTATGGCAGGGCTTGGTACAGAACAGCACTAATGGCCTGATCCTCAGCCTCACGACACTGTTACTAACAGAACATTATCAACAGATATTTTATAATATTTCAACCCAAATACAAAACATTACCAGTGTGTATTTTTTATATCATTTTACCCCACCCATAATTACAATTCTAAAATGTGACAACATAAAAGGAATTCTGACCAAGCTGACTGATTTGTTTATTGCTGTGTGTTTATTTTTAGATTCAGATCGGCTGGGACAGCAGCTCTGGAGAGGCAGCAGCACAGTGGAAGGATGCGACCTCGAATCCAGAAAAGACAGTGGTAGCATGGCACATGCTCAATGTAACATGAGGTACAAGGGGAGAATGGCATATGACGTGTGCCAGTTCCATTGCACCAAGCACATCTCTTTGAAGAACTTGCCTAAATCAGCCTGAAAGTATTTTTTTGTCACAAATCATCTGGAAATAGAATTGTGAAGATCACTTAGTCAGACAAGCAGTCCGGAAAGGTGCACACCTTCTAGACTGTTTAATTAAGGTGGGGCACATCATCTTTTACATTAAGGATCACAAATTTCAGGTGTGCCTCGTGATGTGGTGGTTTTTTTACAACCAGGTTATCATGACAGTGGACTCACAGTGACTTTGAACTGAAGGTAGAGCACACTGGAATTCAAAAACTTTTAGGAAAACTGGACAATTTACTGGCATCAAGATAATTTGTTATTCCCAGAGATCTCACTAATGGGTTTTTTTGTCATGCTTTGCAAGCACCATATGAAGCAAGTAATATTTGTGCGAGTTTAAGAATACAAAATGATGTACTGTATAATATTCTTCATGCATAGTAATGGTGCCCAGAATATAGAGGAGTACATAACAGAGGGAATAGAAGGTACAGCATTGAACTGTCTTGACACGAAATCAACCAAAATAAGAAAAATACAAGTACCATATGTATAATTCTATGTTGACAAGAAAATTGCATAGGTCAGAGGTTGATGGTGCTGGAAATGCTCAGAAAGTGTTAAGATTCCTGTAATAATACTAACAAATCCAGCGCTGGCAACACTTAAGTTAACATCCTGTTCCTGGGCCGTTTAAGGCTATTATTCCAGTTTGTTTTGCACCAAGCGTTTTCCACAGAACATGGATGAAGTTGGAAAACAGACAGGTTTGATTCAGAAAAGGTACATTTTTCAGGATTTTTTTTCTCATAATACTGTATATGTATATCAAGAAGCATGTGTAATTAGAACAAAAGGCAGTTTAGTGAGGAGTCTTAGTACTATCACTCAAGACCGCTAAACTCGGAGAGTGATATCCTAGAGTTAGAAGGTACTAACGTGCAGTGTTAACCCCTTTCACATTGACTGGATGTTTTAGGGCACCACCCAGGTGCTTATGATGTGATTTATGAGCAGATGTGCCAAAAGCAAACGATTACATTACAAAAAGGCGTTTAGCCTGTTTATCTTCATGAACAAATTCCCTCATAATGAGCAGTTTTATTTAAGAGTGACTGACTGAGTGAGTGGGTGAGAAGTGAATCACAGTGATGCAGCTAATCAGAATGATTTCTGATTGAGCTTGTCGTGGCCTGCTTTGTTCTTGTATGCCTGTATTGTTACCACCAGAGCTTTAAACATTTGGCTCAACTGACCTTATAGATTTGACGTAGAGGCCATATTCTCTCACTGCCCTCTCACCAACAGAGTTATTTAAATAATTATTGTCATTAACAGTGATTTTTTTCTGAAACTTTTAAAAGATCAACTTTAGAAACTAATTGCTTGTTTATGGGTTGGACTGTGAGACATTTACTGTACTTATTTTTTACTTTTAGTAATATATATTGACTAGATATGAAAACAAACAATACAAATCTTCTGAAAAATTGTGATTCTTTTGTGGTTTTAATGGAAAGAGATAGTCTGACTAAATGTGACTGTTTGGAGATTGTAAGATTATCCATCTATCCACTGCTTTACCCATTTCAGGGTGATAGGAAGCTGGTGCCTTAACCAAGATGCAGAATATGTGAGCTGGGAACCATCTGACAGGCACCCTCAATTAACTTTGGTTGTGCTCAGGTTTTTCGATTCCTCTTTATCTCTTGCTCGGGCTCCTTTTAAGCTGATAAGGATGCAGGTGCAATAATCACAGACCCCAGAGCATCTCTCTCTCTACGCACATTAAAATTTCTGACTTGGGTAACAGAGAGCTGCTGCTGTAACTAACAGGCTTGTAGATGGTAGTAAGGTGAGGTCAGACCTGCTCAGATTGTCCATCCATTATCCAACCTGCTATATAGCCCTCTTCCACGCAGTGGTGTGCTGGGGAGGCAGCATAAAGATGAAAGACGCCTCACGCCTGGACAAACTTGTTAAGAAGGCAGGCTCTATTGTAGGAGTAAAGTTGGACAGTTTAACATCTGTGGCAGAGCGACGGGCATTAAGCAAACTCCTGTCAATCATGAATAATCCACTGAACAGTGTCATTTCCAGGCAGAGGAGTAGCTTCAGTGACAGACTTTTGTCACTGTCCTGCTCCACTGACAGACTGAGGAGATCGTGCCTGCCCCACACTATGCGACTCTTCAATTCCACCCGGGGGAGTAAATGCTAACATTACTCAAAGTTATTGTCTGCTTTTTTATTTTTATTTTTTTCATTTTTCATTTTTATTACTATTTAATTTAATATTGTTTTTTGTATCAGTATACTGCTGCTGGATTATGTGAATTTCCCCTTGGGATTAATAAACACAGGGTCACAGGGATCTGCTGGAGCCAATCCCAGCCAACACAGGGCGCAAGTCAGGAAACAAACCCCGGGCAGGGCACACACACACCAAGCACACACTAGGGACAGTTTAGGATCGCCAGTGCACCTAACCTGCATGTCTTTGGACTGTGGGAGGAAACCAAAGCACCCGGAGGAAACCCACGCAGACACGGTCAGAACATGCAAACTCCACACAGGGAGGACCCGGGAAGCAAACCCAGGTCTCCTAACTGCGAGGCAGCAGCGCTACCCACTGCGCCACCGTGCTGCCTTAATTCAGAAATGCCAATTAAAATAAAATGCATTTCACACAGGCACAGGGAGACTATACATGTAGGCAGTGCCCAAGTGGGTATTTGGACCTAGGATTTTGGACAGAATTGCTAACCAATGCTCAATCTCAAATGAAAAGTAAATCTACTTAAGAGATTTTTTCAGAATACTTGCACACGATTTCTGAAACTATTTTTTCAAAACTCAACACACAATCCCCAAAAACACTCATACGACTTAACAAATGTCAGACATCTCTTGCAAAAGCAGACACATTATTGCCTAAACCAAAATGTTATTTTTTCACCTGAGCTCTACACACAAATCATCAAATAAATGAATCGCTCATCCCAAACACCAACTACACACTGATGGGATAAATGCCAAATACTACGAGCCATTTTGTATTTTCTGTGTGCAGTGCATTGTGGTCATCTGTGATTCCAAGCGTGTTTGGACCTTTTTCAAATGTACATACTTGTAGTCAATACAAAATACAAAGGGGGTGGGAAATCTCATTTATTTTTATAAAAAAAAATACATTTTTACCAATACTTGGGCATGAACATTAGGCTTATAGACAAAACAGATACAGAAGAAAATACAGAAAACATACTGTATTTTAACAGGGAAAAAAAACAAAGGAAAGGAAAAACCAAAAAATAAGAAAATTTAATTTTCTATTTCCTTGTTCGAGTTCTCACATAAATATTATTTATATTTATTTACTGTGATTTGATGTTTCGAGAGGAAGCCACCCCCCATAGAGGGTGAAAGATTGTTGCACAGTCTTCTTTTTAAAATGGCTGAATCTCTTTTCTTCAAAAATGACATGTACAGTATAAACTATTTTACAATGTATGTGGAATCAATCACAAGATACCGATTAATACTCTACAACTGTGTTGGCTTGAAAAATTAACATATCTGGCAAGTTTTAAGCTTTTTCTCCATTCCCCATAGCTTCCAATGGAATGAACCGGCACGGGCAAGATATTTTTTAAAATGTACAGAAAGTGCTTAACTTTAGAACACAATTTAAAGTTGCAAATGCACGCATGTTTGTGAAGAAATAACCTTGACTTGAAAAATAACAGACTTATTCCTGAATTGATGATGCATACATATCATGCCTTTTTAAACAGGCCTAATTTAATTGTGGGTTACAGGGTGCCCACTCGTACACACACACACACTCTTGCCAATTTGAAATCACCAGTCCATATAATTTGCACACTTTTGGGAATGCGGAAAGGAAAAAATCACCCAGATACAGGGATATGTATCACATGCACAATGGCCAGTCACAGACTTTAAACCAACTTTTCTGCCTCAGTGATGCAGCAACACTGACCACTGCGCTGTCATGCTGTTCAGGTTTAAACACAGAGGGGCCCAGATAAGAAGAAAAGAGTTAACAGAGACAGCTCATTAAAAGTCAGCCGGAATAAAATTCCACGCTTGCCAAGCTTCCTAGGAATGGAATTTAAGACCCGTATAACTGAGTGCAGAAAACAACTAACAATGGCTGTATTTGTTACTATGAACTTTATTACAGGAGTGTAAATGAAGCCTGCATTTGTAAACTTCTGCTGCCTGATAACACTGTAAGACATTTGTGTGATGGCAGCGTGTACTATAGAAACGTAGCAATGAAAATAACCACAAACAGCCAAATGTTGCCATTGCTCACAGTTAATCCACTTGAATTTTTAAAATTTGTTAATATTAACATAGTGAGACAGGCAGTGCGGCCTCCTCACGTGGCATGGGCTTTGGTTTGACTCTCCGTTGTCATCTAGTCATAGTTCGACAGTTAACTGATGGACAGATATTGTCAGTTTCCATTTATGTTGATAATTTTCCACTTTGTTTTCCGTGTTTTCTAAAAATGTTGGTATCTTTGTGTGTGGTAGTTCTGTATTTAATGATTCTTGCATTTTGTTTTGGGAGTTACAGAAAAAGTAACAAATACTAAGAATGTCAATGCTGCCCACGTATGTTCTGTGGTCAAATCTAAATTACAAATGATGGATGTAGACATTGCTGGAGAGCGATACTTGATAGATGGTGCGGTAGAGTAACTTCTGTTGGAATTAAGTATGGTGTGGATCATCCGTTTGCTAAATCTGCATTTTTATGTATAACAAAACTTTAAAGGTAAAATAATGAATCAAAACTGCTGATCATAACACACGGAGGGCACACTGATGTGACCTCTGTGGCATAGCCATGTGCTGTGATAATAATGAGGACTTCTTTCCATACGATCCTCCACGTCGGGGACAAACGGAAGGGTTTCTTACTGTCGGTGCGTTGCTCACACAATTACTTATGGGGGAGGAGCAAAAGCTTTAGCTTTGTCAAAAAATTTTGATCTCCGGTTTTTGAAGGATCTCGACGTTTTAGGGTCTCCTGATAACAAAAACATCAATATCTCGAGGATAGGTGTGTGTCTGTCTGTGTACACCACCGCCAATGTGATAAAGCAGAAACCATCCATTTTCTAACCTAATTTAGTTCAGGGTCACAGAGCGCTGATGTCTATCCTGACTGCATTAGTTGTAAGGTGGGAACCAATCTTGGGCTGCATTGCCATTCCAACAAGACTAAAATAGCTGCCTGTATTATTTTTACCATATGCTGGTGCTGTGTTGTTAGTCTGAATGTACATTTTGTTTAGGCATTCACAAAAAAGGGTGATTCCTGCACATTTTAACACAGACATTGCTGAATGAGGGGTATGGCTTTAATTAAGTGAAAGCTGCTTCATTGAAAAGTGAAGAATGCAGAGCACCTTTTGCTACACGCATCAGAGAGAACAGCAGACAACTCTTGAAAGATTTGACTGACATTTGCTTGAGGATATTCAGCTACAGGGAAACAAAGATCTTTAATTAATGAAGTTTTGATAGGCGAGTCTGAGACCTTGGACAAGTCGAACCTGTTTTGGAATAACTCAATGTTCTGTCTAGCAGCACACAGCAGCAGCAGGCTATGAGGAGACAACAAACTGAACAATGCGCTTTGTGCGTGACGCAGATACCATTAAAGCAGAGTGAAAGAGGACGATTTGCACATTTCACCTCGAATGGGGTGGAAAAACTGCAGCTGTCAAGTCAGATACAGGCATCACATGTCCAGACTGTTAAAACCTCAGGCACAAACAAAGGAAGAGGCAATCAAGTAACCTTTTATTTTAAACTAGGCTGACCTGCCTTTTAAGGCGACCGACTTTTAAGTTGACCACTTCTTAAGGCAATTCAATATGTAGATCAATTTGATATTTTATACAAACTCATTAATTTGGTTATATTGCATTTGAGCGGTATTACTTTAATACTCGTAGTTTCTGTTATTTTTGTGATGAAATTTAAACTTTTTTTTCTATATTGTGGTCGCCCTTTTGAACCCCACTGATATTTACTACGCCGTGAGGCATTTGTACTCCATCAACATTAATTATTTCCAGAGACATAATTTTGTCTATTTTTCCAGCGCATCGCGCACAAAAGCAAGGGAATGATGGGAGCACCAGAACTCTGCTCACATCATGTCGCTTCGTACCACAAGCTGCAAGTAGTAAGTCTGTGATAAGCGGAATACCACTACGCTTTCCACTCACGGGACGGAAGGACAATCCCGACCGCTTTTATATAGTAAGAAAGAAGAAGAAGATATCGCACAGTCTGGAGTAGAAAATCATCTTTTACCTGGAAAAACGAAACTACAAATCCCATCGTGCATTGCAAAATGGACGGGGCGTGTGTGAAACTCCGCGCCTGCGTAGCACTCACGGGACGGAAGGACAATCCCGACCACTTATATTTAGAATGATAACACCCTCAGTGGCACCGTGTGGGTGCTTGTGGGATATGGCACTGTCTGAGGCAGCTTACTGACTGGTGTCCCATACTGCCAGCATAAGCTCCAGTCTCTGCAACCCTACATGGAATATTAAGCACACACACATAAATATATATATATATATCTATATCTATATATCTCTCTCTCTATATATATATATATATATATATAAAAAAAATCCTAATCCTAAAAATCCTAATCTATATATATATATAAAATCCTAAAACTAAAAGTGCAACGATTTTATGTGACTTTTTTGTCACGCTTTAAATTGGGTTTATTTTAAAACCTACATATATATGTTTGGCATCATTCTTTTCAGAACTTGTTGAACTTTAATGTGATGTCAGAGTTTCAGATTCTTATTCAATTTTTAAATTATAAACCAAAAATATCAAGAACTCACGTCCAGCGAAGCGAGACTTTGTGTGAAGAGATTTAACCACACCCAGGGCCGGAAATAAAAGACAAAGAGTAGGACAGCTGCTGTACAGCCTTTTAAATGGTCGAAGCGCCGTGCGAGAAGATGCAGATCACGCAGCATGGCAACAGCAGCAAACCAGCAGCTGATCGAGCAAACGGGAGATAAAAAAAAAATATTTATTTCCCAGTGTGTCGCCGTTTAAGAGGGGGTTTCGGAGGAGCGACCGCGTCTCCCTGGGGTGAGTTCAGCCCCCCTATTCACAACACGAGCAGCAGAGACACAAAGTGGCTGGCATGTAGCGCAGGCCAGGGGGTTGGCGAATGAAGCGAGCAGGGGGCGAACCCCCTAGTGTATATATATATATATATACTGTATATTGGTCTGCAAATCAGCAAACATCCGCCATGGTGCCCTCTTTCAGTTGCGAGAAACAGATCATAGAATGGTTGAATAGTATTACTGTCAAATAATGCAAAGAGTA
>JANRMT010062797.1:22006607-22025653 GCA_026402145.1 Polypterus bichir lapradei | reverse complement strand
TCAGTTTCCAAGGTTTTCATTTTGATTTACGCTGATGATTTGTTTTGGTTCTTGTTTTCATTTTCTTTATTCGCACAATTCTGTCTGGATGTTATGATTTTTTTCCCTTTTTACATTTTTTCTGGTCTTTCTAGTCACCTGTTTTTGAAACATCTTTTTTACCATAAGGGGTTTGACATGCTGAATCCGATTCTGCACTCTAAAAAATTGTTTAAAACATGTTTGAAGTCTTTTGTGTGTTTTCACGTCTTGTTTTGGTGCCATATTGTTTGGTTTAGGGTGTCAGAATGTTGTACTCGAGTCTTTCGTTCGCATGGTTGCTCACACCTACCCATCGTCTCTGCATGGTGGTCTTAAAGGTCATCACTGTGCACCCCCTATTTATCCAGTATTGAACTGAATTACTCTGCAGTGTACTTCACTTCACTTTTAAAACATTTTCATTTTGATCCTTTTGTCTCCGACCTTTGGTTTCAGATTTAGCCCTCGGCAAAAGGTAGGACTGATACTTGCTTACAAAATTTCTGACTACGCTTCATATCCCGATTCCAATTCAAAATAATCTTTGCACCTTCTCACTTTAAAAGTGTCTCAGGACAGCAATTATCTTGCTGGTGACATCACATGAATTATGCTATAAATATTGTGGCAATCGTATAATGCAATATCCCTCTGTGGATATTCTACATTCAGAAATTCTCTTAGGGTAGTTGGCTTCTTTTCAAGTAGGCCCTAATGGTAGGATTGTCTTTCAGGTTCTGCCTTTGACTTTTCAGTCAACGTCCTTTTCATTCTTGGTTGGCTGGTTATTTTAATCTTGTGGTTTTGAGCCCTTGCTATCTTAGATTACGTCTCCGCCTCTGTTATTCATCTGCCAATTTTTTTTCTGTACCCACTATAATCCTCTCACACTTTATGTGTTCATTAACACTAAGCAAGTCCTTCATCAACACAATGTCACAGATTACAAGATAATGGGAAATACAGAAAAAGTAACAAATACTTAGAATGTCAATGCTGCCCATGTATGTTCTGTGGTCAAGTCTAAATTACAAATGATGGATGTAGACATTGCTGGAGAGCGATACTTGATAGATGGTGCAGTAGAGTAACATCTGTAGGAATTAAGTATGGTGTGGACCATCCGTTTGCTAAATCTGCATTTTTAGGTAAAGTAATGAATCAAAACTGCTGATCATAACACACGGAGGGCACACTGATGTGACCTTTATGGCATAGACTTGTGCTGTGATAATAATGAGGACTTCTTTCCATACGATCCTCCTACGATCGAGGACAAACAGAAGGGTTTCTTGATGTCGGTGTGCTGCTCACACAACCAGTTATGGGGGAGGAGTGAAAGATTTCGATCTCCGGTTTTCGATGGATCTTGATGTTTTAGGTTCTCCTGATACCGAAAACATCAATATCTCGATGATGGATGTGTGTCTGTGTGTCCGTGTGTCACAGTTTCTTGAGGACGATCTAAAGCTAAAACAGCTGGGCAGAAAAATACCAAACTTGAAACTTAAGCCTGCTACGAGATGACGACATGCTGATTAGTTCAGTCAGTCATTCTTCAACCCGCTATATCCTAACACAGGGCCACGGGGTTTGCTTCCTGCCTTGCACCCTGTGTTGGCTGGGATTGGCTCCAGCAGACCCCCGTGACGCTGTAGTTAGGATATAGTGGGTTGGATAATGGATGGATGGATGAAGTCAGGGAATGGAGACAAGAAAACATCCAAGTGACTGAATATCCAGTGTCATAGAGGACATGAGTTCACTGGCTGGGATGGGTAGGATGGGTGGATTATCACCCTGCTGAGAGACCTTTATAGTGGAAGGTTGAAAGGAGACTACCTCTCAGGGTCAAGAATTCTCTCCCAGCAAGACAGGGGGCAGCATTCATCCGGCAGATTTTCTCAAGGCTGCATGGGAGTTGTAGTTCTGGATGGCCCTGCTGGGTTTCATGATAGGAGGATTCCTTATTTTAAGGTACCTGGGTACAATGTGGTGGCACCAAAAGTACTCCCTGGTCCAGATTAAAGGAAGCCACTCTGCCCTCACACAGGCGATTTGGAGTTGGGTTGGGAGGAGGAACAATGCTCACCTGGGAGGCGTGGAGGAGGGAAAAAAAAGGGAAAGAATTGCATTGTGGGTGTACAGTAAATCGTGTGAAGGTATTTCTTTAAATAAAATCATTCAGTTCAACCCTGGACTTGTGCCTGAGAAGTTGCATCTGGGGTTTGGGGATCTGATACGCCCCTGTGTGGTCACACCACTTTAATCAATCATTAAGCTGTGAAAAGAGGGTGGCACAGCTGTAAATCTACCTAGAACTGGCCATCCACAAAAAGTGAGTAACCAAGCAATAAGAAGAGGGGTGAGGGAGGTCACCAAGAGACCTCTGAGAGCTCAGAAGGAGCTACAAGCTCCAGTAACTAAGGTGTGCAGATCACACCAGTGCACAAGATCTGTTTTCACTTTGACATTAAAGAGTCTTTTTTTGTTAGTCAATTTGAAAAAAGCCAAATTAAATTCAATGGGATTCAATGTTGTATTGCAATAAAATAAGAAAACGTTCGTAAATACTTTTTATGGGCACTGTGCATAGTGCAGTAGATCACAGGAGGACACCGGGACACTGCTGAGCTAGCTGGGAACTGACAGCAAGTCCATGGAGCAACGAGGCCGTTGGACTAACCGGCGTGTAACCATGGCAGCAGTTGAGTTGGGTTGGGTCGGGGATGGCAAAACAGAATTCCTCAGCTCCCAAGAAGGGCAGCGCCACTCAGGCCTTTCCTTTGTGGAGAGCTTGAGCAAACAGGTTAATCAGTGAGCACACACAGATAAGCCGCCCGATCTCAGGATACACCGAGGTTTAACATTCTAATCTGTTGAGAGGTCATAACCCATAAGTGCCGTCATCAGGCTGGGTGCATTTCAAAGGGTGTGATTTGTGGAAGGACTTGGCATTCGAACTCCTGATGTGGTCCAAGGACCGTTGAGGTGTTGTCATCCTGGCATTGCCACTGCGTAATATGCCACCAAAGTGTGCCTAAGCATTGCATGTTGACTGTGACTGTACTCTGTCCACATGACAGTATCGCTGTTAGTGCAATGACTACTACAGGAGCGGCTCCGAAAACCTGAGATTTCCATCAAAAAAGGAAGTCGTGAAAATTGAGGTGCCAGTGGCCCTCCATGAACTGCCTAGTTCTGGATTTCAATGGGCAGTTGAACGTCATTCATCTCCAGTAAGTACCAGTGACACTAAAACCATAAATCTCTTTTAGAGCAAAATTCTCGTTTCACATTTTGTTTATTTGCTGGCATCACATCAGACATTCTGGGGTTCGACAATGGCACACAACTGGATTCAAATCCCAGCCTAGTCCTTTTCTGTGTGACATGTGCATGCTCTCTTTGTGTACATGTGGACTTTCTGGATTTTCTACCACATCTCAAAGACATGCTGCTTAGATTTTATGACAACTCGTGTGACGACATGTGATATTTCCAAATCCCTGCTGTTGTCACAAGCATTGGAAACACGGAAAGCAAGTTTTCTGATGTCGAAACTTTTAGTGCTACGAGGCGGGCATGTTTGATACGTTTTTAGGCTTTCGCTTTCAGATTGTGTCCCGTGCGCCATGGCTTCCATTGTGAAATGCAATGATGAGTTAAGAATTATTTTTATAATTTATAGAAACGCTTAATATTAAAGCACAATTTTGCATGGCAAATGCATATATAGTAACTAACTAACTTTGACGTGAACAATACTGAACTTTGTCCTTTAATGCAGATGTTTGAAAGAAGCAAAAGACAAATGTACTCACGGATGCAGAAATATTGCACGCTGCTGTCAAACGAAAGACGCTTCTGAGGGTGAGCGCCATCTTCCTCAGCTGCAGGTTCTGAATCAACAGCGACTTCTGGTGGCTTCTTGGTCTTTATAGTGCCAACCTGGAAAGGGCGGAGGTTCGTGGACAGAAGTGGAAACAAGGTCACTTGTCATCCGGCTGGCGAGACACTGTACTGTGGGTGAAAAAGGAGGCAGTGGCAGCGCCCCCTCTCTATTCGGGGTGGTATTGCCTGCCTTCTCAGTGCGTTGAAGGTGTCCCCTGTGGTGACATTGGAAGGAGCGTATCCAGAGCATTACCTCCCCCGGAGAGCTAGGCGGCAGCCCCCCATATTGTAGTGGTGCCTTGGACTCCCACAGGGCTCCATGGGAATTGGAGTTTGGTGCAGCCCTGTTGGGTTCCGTGGGCACCGCCAGGGGGTGCTGTAGCTGCTGCTGCTGAGCCCTTAATTGCAGCATTTCCACCACACCCAGAAGTGCTGCCAGATCTGGGACAACAAGCACCTGGTGTACTTCTGGGTGCCTTATAAAAGGAGCCAGCAGCCACCACATCGAGAGTCAGAGTTGAGTGGGAGAAGATGAAGCTTGCCAGGAAGAGCGGAGGCGAAGAAAGAAAAAGAAGAGAAGGAAAAAGAAAGAAGAGAAGTATGAGTGCTTTTGGCTGTTCTTGTGACTGTGCTGTACACGTGGGAAACGGGGGAAGGCATTTCCCACGGGGGAAAAAAATAAAAACGTAAGCCCTGAACCTGTGTTGCACGTCTGTCTGCGTTGGGTTTGGGCAAGAATGCGCCCCCTTTGTGGTCCACATCCCTAAGTGCTCATGCTTGACGTGCTGTAGCAATGTGTGGTGTACCTGGTGGTACCAGTTTATTTAGGGGGCCTCTCACGTGGAACTCATGAGATGTGACATGAACCAGAGGACTCATGAGGTGGACGGTGTGCTGGCCAGACTGTCTAAAATGCTCACAAAAAAAGCATTTGAGATGATTTGATGAGCACAGGCAGCATAGCGAGGGGTCGAGCACTAGTAACGTGATCTATACTGTGAAGAAATGAGATGGAGATGGAGGCTCAAAGGAGAAATCAGGCATTCCCCGGTTTGAAATTCTTCTCAGAAAACGGGTGTACTTTTCATAGTGGCTTTCTTTTTGTTTCATTTCTTCTTGTCCGTGCCACACAATGGTATGCTTTCTCTTCCTGGTGGCCACTCCTGCTGCTCGGGTTTCACCTGACGACAGTTGCTGCTCTCAGCTCACCCAAGTTTTAATAAAAAAAGGATCAGGCCTGATGAACGGATCACGCTATGGTAACCGAGGCGTGATTTCAGGCGTCTCTGTGTTCCATTTCCAGGATGTTAGTGCCGATTTTCTTTGAAGTCAGACCCAGCGTGTCCAATTCAAAGGTCTCCCTGTTAAACAAAAAAAAGAAAGGACTTAAATATTCGGCGAGATCAAGATGAAGGCTCCTTGCTGTGCCTCACCTTGACCATACAACTGCCATCGAAAAGTGAAAAACCCCGTGACGAAGGTCAAGGGCCTGCATGCTGCCATTCTAAGTGCTGCTGGTCAGCGTAACATGAGATAAAGGAATGGAGGATGGCATAGTAGACAGGACTGCTACCCTGCTGGTTCCAGGATCTGAGTTTGATTCCTGACTCCCTCACTGTTTACATGGAGTTTCC
Source organism: Polypterus bichir lapradei (assembly GCA_026402145.1). Taxonomy (NCBI): domain Eukaryota; kingdom Metazoa; phylum Chordata; class Cladistia; order Polypteriformes; family Polypteridae; genus Polypterus; species Polypterus bichir. The sequence goes on along the minus strand of JANRMT010062797.1, from coordinate 22,020,104 downwards.
ACGTTTTTGCCATTTAATGTGGGTTTTATTCAAGTATCCCATTTTCATCCGAATCCTAAATGTGTCCACGTTGTGTTAACTGGCAGCTGTAAATTATTTTGCTGTGAGTGAGTGTGCCCTGTTATCAGTTGACTTCTGTCTTGTATCTTTTCCTTTCAAAATAGGCCTTAACTCTTTGTGATGTGATATTTTTTATGTATTTTTGTTCTTTATTTCACCTTATACAATTTCTTGTATTAAGAATTTGCATTCACCTTGGGGTCAGAGTGCAAGGTCAGCCATTGTACAGTGCCCTGGAGCAATTATAGGTTAAGGGCCTAGCAGAGTAGGGTCTTTTTTGGCAGTGACAGGGATTCGAACCGGCAACCTTCTGGATACCAGTGCAGATCCTTAGCCTCAGAGCCACCACTCCGCCCCAAAATGGAAGCGAACAAATAAAGTACTGAGTGTGGAATGTGGGCCCAGACCCTCACAGGTCCAACGTTCCTGGTAGTTTACTGTATGGAATTTGCCCATTCTTCTTGTATCTCCCAAACTTCCAAAGGCATACATGTTTAGTTAATCAACAACTCTGAATTGTCCCTGTCGTGAACTAGGAGTCCCAAGCACTTCCAGAAATGCCCACTAGAAGGGGACATACTGCCAAACCCCAACTACAGATAAAAGGGCAAACACAAAATCCCCCAAGACGAGACTTTTGACACAAGATTGTTTCAAGTCCCGCCCTCCTCTCAACCATATTCAGCCACACCCATGGTCCACTCACCATCTCAATCGTGTGAATGCTTTTGTCAGACACAGTTCCTGCTCTTTCAGCTCTTATAACTTTTTATGTTTTCCTCACTTTAAGTTCCCAATTAAAGAAGACTTATTGTGTCCAAATCTTATTGATGAATTTCATCCCAAAGGGTTATCAACAGAAGAAATGAGTACACGGGCAATCCTAACACCGAGAAACAATGAAGTCAAACGAATTAACGTGCAAAATGTCGATCGGTTACACGGCAAATTGGTTAAATGCGTATCAATAGACTACGCTGAAACTGTTGGTGGTGATCGTGCGGAACATGAAAACATCAACTTACAATATCACGAAGAATATCTACAACCGTTAACACCTTCCGCGTTCCACCAGCCAAATTATTGTTGAAAGAAGGATGTACAGTATCCAAGAAAGGTAATGTAGAACATCTTCAGGGGATAACACTAGACACCAAAGGAGATCCTGATATGCCATTCACATTAAAACATTAACAGTTTCCCATTAGGACAGATTTTGCAAAGACAATTAACAAATCACAGAGACAAACGTTTGAAAACGTTGGTTTATTTATTAGGGAGAAAGAAGCGAAATTTTCTCACGGGCAGTTATACGTTGTGTTGTCACGATGTAAAAATACAATGTAAAAATAGTTTTTACTGAAGTTTTACAGTTAAAGTACAAGTTTAAAAAATATTTGCGTGTTAATTTCAAAGCCAAACAGAACAAAATCGAATAACGCAACAAAAATCTTGAACACAACATGAAACATAACTTACTTTCAAATTATTACGTTTTACTATTTTTTACTATGGTTAGTTACTCGCTGTAACGTAAAATAGTTAGTTCTATTATGCATATGTAATAATTTCCATTAAATAACAATTAAATTGTACATCCGTTCCCCCTACGCGAGCGGCATAACCACAAAGTGGCGAGTGTGTAGTGCCGGCCTGGGGGTTGGCGAGCGAAGCGAGCAGGGGGCAAAGCCCGCTAGTCTTCATAAAAATAAAAAGGTTTATGTTTCACAGAATGCTCCGTCACGACTCCATAGAGCACAAAAGACCTCGAAGGATTTGCCTGAAACACAAGGCAATCCAAGCGAACAAGTCCCAAAACGAAACACCAAGAATAGTCGAAATGCACAGTGAAAGGTCACAAAAGGCACAGAAGAACCAGTATAACCCTCACCTCTCCTAAGTGCATTTGAAATGAACCTCCAGGAGGTAAGTGGGAGACCTTCAGGAATTCTAGTGGGGAGGACAGTTTCTAGCAGTGGTTGGCGGGACCACCCAGAGAACACATGGAACATAACGAAGTCAACTTACATACGTAGACAACCAAAAATAAAGAAGTTACACATAATCAACATAAATAAAAGAGTCAAAAATGAACAAACCATGGATTTGAATCCCAGCCAGTGGAAGAGCGCTGGCTCCGGCATGACAGTCCCTGTGTGAATATGAGCGTTAGGTTTCTGGGGTGCTTCTTGGCTTATGTTTATTGTAATTTCTTTTTTTCCTTTTTGGTTATTTCTGATGTATATACTTTTTATGTGTTACCATTAATTGTTTAAATATTGTTAATATTGTGCTTTTTACTCATTATTTAGTTTCCATGTATTTTGTGGTGTTCTCTTATGTTCCTTGTGCTGCTCAAGAGGCCAAACCACCCTGATGTCACCGCCCACAGACCACCCTCTGCCTACACATTTGAAGCTGGTTGCAGGTCTTTTATGGGGTCCTTGACATTTGAAGGGTGCCTTTGTTTTGTGAATATTGTTTTTCTGGATTCTGGATATTTTACTTCTGTTTTGTGGATTTTAAATATTAGATTTTATATTGGGACTTGTTTACTCTGGGTGTGTTCTGAGGCAAATCCTTTTTGGCCACTTTTTGCTCTCATTTTGATTTTTAGAAATAAAGATCTTTATTTGTAAAGATTTAATTTTGGGCTTGTCTCCAAGCCAGGGGTTTTCACAGCTCTTCTTCCTTGGGGGTATTTTATGGCGTATTATAGGGATATTTAGAATGTAATTTGAACTTCTAAAGCCAAGGCCCCATTTTAAGCCTTCTGAGACTAAAGCCTGCCTGTCATAGTTGGGGGGCTGCCTGCCTGGTGGGAGGCCATAACTGGGCAGGTTTGGGGAAAGTCCTGGCCTGGCTAATGGGGTCTTTTAGAGGTGTTATGAATCTTTGACACCACAATATAATGAAAGAGTCCGACCTTACAAAATAGCTTACATAACAGGTCTTACCCCATCATAAACCTGACCCCACGGGAAAGGGAGGCGCTGTACCTGGTTAGGCTACAAAATGGAGCTCAGGCTATTAAAATTAAAATAACATCAAAGAGGCTCAAAACATCGTGAAGCATCCCAGACAAGAGAGAGAATCATGAAAACTCCAACTTGGGCATAGGTTCACAAAACCTTTATTAAAAAAAAACAGAGCAAAATACAAACAGGATGTTTAAAGCACAAAAAAAGACAAAGCAAATGACACCAAAAAAATAAAACACAATCCGAAAGAATATCCAATGCTTCAGAGCTGAAAAAGTCAGAAGCCAAAATAATGAGAAATCGCAACAAGCGTAATATTTTCAAAACCAACAATCTCAACCGCAGGGACTTGCTATACCAGCCTGCATTTAAAGGCTGGGGACGGACCCCCAATGATGAGGTAAGGGTGGTCCCACTTCTTGGGGGTGCACCCACAAAATACAAGAAACATAGCAGAACTTATTCTCACACATAGGAACTAAATAAGCAAAAAATAAAATCGATAAATGATAAAAATATATAGCAATATTTATATAAATGACAGAGGTTAAAGAATCATAAATTAACAACAAAGAAGTTCAAACACAGGTCAGAGGAGGAACACCGACTTAAACCTAACAGGAGACCTCTCACCGTTTCACCTACTGAGAGCCCTCACTCACCTCCTGACATACCCTTCATTCCGTGTGTTTTGTGGGTGGAACTCCAAGAGGCGGGGCCATCATGACATCACAGCTGAAGAACCGCCCTCAGCCTTTATAGCTCAGGCGGGGAGTTGGCTTGTCAGGGGTTCATTGATTGTTGAAGAATGCATCTTCTGTGAGTATTATCTTTTTCTGGGTTTTAAATTTTTTGCTTTTTCTTCAAATGATGGTGTCTGGATTATGGTTTTGGACTTTGGGTTACCTTTTTAGGAAAACTCTTTTACCTTTTTGCTATTTTTGTTCATTTGTTAACTCTTTCAGGGCTAATGTCGACTTTTGTCAAAATTCAGGAGTTGAGGACAGTAAATCAGCTGTAAACTGCAACAAAACTCACATTTACGTTTTAGTTTGACTCTCTTTGCTAGAAGGAAAGTTACATAGCTTTGTTGATTGAACCTCGATTCCCTAAGCATGCATGAGCAGCGAAGAGCAAACAACCTCTAAAATGGTACTGACATCTGGCGAGAGACCAAAGCGACCGAAGCAAAGCAAAATAATCCATGGACGTTTTACATAATTTTGTTGAATAGGACTCTGACTTGTCGGACTCCGAGTATGATGCAAGTGATCTGAAGATGGATATCAAAAGCGAAAGTGTGGTACCAGAATCATCTGATCGGTCCCCAGCTGACTGTGGTGCTGAACACTTTTTTGCAGCTGATACGCTTTCAGAAGTGTTTGCCTGGTAGGACCACCACTTATGATGTCAAGAGGTACAAACCAGATTGCATCACACTAAGACCACCACCACCACCCATCTGCTGTCCCACCGTGCATTCCTGCTGACCATCGACGTGCCCCTACACAGCCAATGCTGCCAGAGATGCCGAACATATGCCAACAGCAGCCACAGCACATAGCAACAGATGTTTTATGTTGACTTATGTGTGAAACCATTGCTATGTGTGCTTTTCAGAAAACTGAGTTTTTTGGAAAAAATATTCAGCCCTCAAAGAGTTAAATTCAAATAAATTCTGGAATTTATAAAGATTTTTTGAATAGTTTCTCGAGCCAGAAGTTTCACAGTTCCTCTCCCTTGAGGGACATTTTGTATATTTTGGGTTATTTACAGTATGAATTTTGAACTTTTAAAGCCTGTTGTTCCTTATTTTGGGCCTGTGCAAACCACCTGGGGCCTAAAAATAAAAGTATTTGGGTCTTGAGGGCCAAAATGCTGGAGATTCAAAAAGCTTGCTGTCTTAGATAATTAGACTTCAAAACGAATCAAACAGTATATTTAATGTGGGTGTTTTCTGGTACAGGCGAGTCAAGAGGCACCGTACAAAACAAATGGAAAGATTTCAAAGCATTCATAAATAATTCTGATGAACGCAATAGCAAAACAGAAAAAAATCACCCGCCACCAATCACATACAGTGTTCTGCGGAGATTGACAGGTGGCCCCTTCTCTTGGGAACCACCCACAAACAATAAACAAAACTGATAAAAAAATACATTTTTATACAAGTGATTAACATAAATTATAATAACCAAAAATGAACAAACAGGACATAAAACGGACTTTAAACATCATTAGACATTACAACAATCTAGGCAAGAGCAGGCCATTCAGCCCAACAAAGCTTGCCAGTTCCATCCACTTAATTCTTCCAAAATAACATCAAGTCGAGTTTTAAAGGTCCTTAAAGTCCTTCTTACCTTGAAACGTCTGTGTTCTTCATTTTAAAGAAATACTTGACCTTAAAGTTAGAAGTGGCAATAAGTCAGGCCTTAAAAGTGTTATGTATGAGGGCCGAAAAAATAAATAAATAGCAAAAGGGTATGAAGCCTCGAAAAAGACTCATAATCCAGGCCGGGGCATTCCCTAGACCAGGGGTGTCAAACTCCAGACCTGGAGGGCCGCAGTGGCTGCAGGTTTTCATTCTAACCTTTTTCCTAATCAGTGACCAGTTTTCACTGCTAATTAACTCCTTTTCCCTTCATTTCGATAGCCCTGTTTTTAAGGATTCAGTCCTCTGAATTGATTCGTTTGGCAGCCAAACAGAAATGAGACGTGAAACGAGCCAACAGATGAGCAGCTAAACTGGGATTTCAAACTCTGACCAATTTCACTCCAACCAATCTATTAATCAGAAGCTGATTCTTGCTGTTAATTAAGCCCGTTATTTAATTTTGTGGCCTGTTGCTGCTCTGATTCTGCCACAGCAGACATTTCCAAAACTGTTGATTTTCTCTTCGTCAAAATCTTTTGGTGACCTAAGAGATCAACCTTACTGAGACCTTCACTTTTCCTTATTTTCAGATATTGTGTGACGGGCACAGGTAAGCTGGTCATTTTATGTCTCATTATTGTTTGGCTGCTAATTAAAAAAGAGACAACTAAGGGGCCTGAGTCAAGTTAATTAAAACTAAAGCAAAAGAAGTTAATTAGCAGCAAAAACTGGTCACTAATGAAGAAGATGGTTAGAATGAAAACCTGCAGCCACTGCAGCCCACCAGGACTGGAGTTCGACACCCGTGCCCTAGACTGTCTGCAAACAGAACATTAGAACAATCTCGACGAGAACAGGCCATTCGGCCCAAAAAGCCTGCCGATCCCATTCACTTAATTCTTTTAAAGTAACAGGTCGAGTTTTGAAGGTCTCTAAAGTCCTCCTGTCGACCACACTACTTGTTCACTTATTCCAGTTATCTGTGGTTCTTTGTGTGAAGCAAAACTTCCTGATGTTTGTGTAAAATTTCCCCTTCACACGTTTCTAACTGTGTCCCCGTGTTCTTGATGAACTCATTTTAAAGTCACCATCTCGATCAACTGGACTAATTCACTTCATCATTTTAAACACTTCAGTCAGGTCTCCTCTTAATCTCCTTTATCTTAAACTGTAAAGGCTCAGCTCTTGTAATCTTTCCTCATAACTCATCCCCTGTAGCCCTGAATCAGCCTAGTCGCTCTTCTCTGGACCTTCTCTTGTGCTGCTTTGTCCTTTTGTAGCCTGGAGACCAAAACTGAACTCAGTACTCCAGCTGAGGCCTCACCAGTGTGTTATAAAGCTTGAGCAGAACCTCCTGTGACTTGTACTCCACACATCAAGGCGCTATATAACCTGTTAGCCTTCTTAATCAGCCTGGCTCTTCCTCAGCCTGGCTTAAACATAACATCTGGGAATAAGCGTGTCAGGAATGGCATCCTTGAGTGAAGGTGTCACGAGTGACATTGTGCGTATTGTGGACTGCAGCTCCACTCTGTTGAGTTCATGCACAATTAGATGACACTACTTCTTGTGTATTTAAACGCTAGACCGAGAGTTCTCAAAGTGGTTGATTTGAACTTTCTAGGGGTTGATAGTTTCAATAAAAAAATTTGGGGGTTGACGATAGCAAAAATAGACCCCCTTACTACTGCTATTTGTTTGTTACTTCAAAATATCTATGATTCCAATAGGTACCTAATTAAGAAGTATAATAATTCAAAAAAACTCTTTTTTGATAAAAACACATTACATACCAAACTTGCGAACGAAAAGGTAAAATGTGTCATTAAAAGAGTAACACGTAAGAATGCATGAAAATACATGTGGCACAAACATGTCTGTGCATTGTCTTATCGAACGTATCAAAGCAAGTGCGGACATGAAAAGCCGTTGCATGTCCGCTCTTGCTCGCGGTGGGACAAGACGACGGTATTCGATATTAGCAGAATCTATCAGTCTTGTACGGTCATGCTTTCATAAAACAGTATAAATTGGTCCGTTTGATGTGACATGTACTTTTTGTGAGACAAAGAGATTGAAGGAGCGGCACAAAGTGGCAAAGAGCTCCATGGGCTGGAGAGGCATAAAGTCAAGTCACTGGATAGAAAAGGAACGCATTAGAGTGGCAAAGAGACACACACCTCATGGAAATGAGTGGAGTGCTGTGGAGTGTAATGGTGGGACATGAAGTGGCGGAAAGCAGACCAGACAATTGTAAAGTGAAAGGAGGATGGGGGTGAAGAGGAGTCCAGTAGAGAAACTTGGAAGTGCAGAATGGCACAGAGTGATGTAGGTGTGGCATGGAGAGGCACAGATTGGCATGAAGTACTGATTGGTGTGTGACATGAACGACGAAGGTACATCAAAAAGGTTTGGAGCAGCCATCCATATATTATGCCCTGGCTGCAAAAGGTTCATTTTTATGAGTTGTGTTTCATCCAAAACAGAACTGACTCAGGTTGGATAAAATGGCGTATTTAAAGGCCATGACTGGAAGTGATGTCCTATGGACCAGAATTGGAAGTGATGCCATCCAAGAGTTCCCAAAGTGGTTGATTTGAACTTTCTAGGGGTCGATAGTTTCAATAAAAATATTTGGGGGGTAGACGATAGCAAAAATAGACCCCCTTACTACTGCTATTTGTTTGTTACTTCAAAATATCTATGATTCCAATAGGTACCTAATTAAGAAGTAAAATAATTCAAAAACACTCTTTTTTGATAAAAACACTTTACATACCAAACTTGTGAACGAAAAGGTAAAATGTGTCATTAAAAGAGTCACACGTAAGAATGCATGAAAATACATGTGGCACAAACATGCCTGTGCATTGTCTTATCGAACGTATCAAAGCAAGTGTGGACATGAAAAGCCGTTGCATGTCCACACTTGCTCGCGGTGGGACAAGACGACGGTATTCGATATTAGCAGAATCATATCAGTCTTGTACGGTCATGCTTTCATAAAACAGTATAAACTGGTCTGTTTGATGTGACATGTACTTTTTGCGATTTGAACTTTGAATGTAATTATTAATTGAGGAGCAGTACTATGAAAAAGAAAATCAGAGGACACAGTTTATTTATTCGAGTTTGTAGTACTAGGGTGTTGTACTGTGTTAGCCATTATGAATGTAGAGAAAAGCCAAGCAAAATGACACCTTTTATTCGGGGCCTGAGTTGCCTCGAAAGCTTGCATATTGTAATCTTTTTAGTTAGCCAATAAAAGGTGTCATTTTGCTTGGCTTTTCTCTTTATTCGAGTTTGAACAAAAATCTTCTGTTTCAAGTAAGTACAAACTTTTTTTTTTTTTTTTTATCGCAGGGGCTTTTGACATTGTTTGTTAATAAAAGTTTTTATTTCTTCAGATAATGATATGAGTGAACCAAAAAATAAATGCAGACAGTTACAGTTTGGACTATTTGTACTTATTTTGAATTTACATATTTATTTCATAAATGTCAAAAATATAAAAAAAACTCTGCTCGTATTTTTTTGCTTTAATTTTCGTTAGTGCAGGTTTCGATATTAAATGTTGCACAAAATAATGCCATATTCCGTAGTCCTTTTATCTTTTTCAGTCATTAATTACAAGTGATTAAAATGAAAAGTTTGATATCTAATGAAATATTTAATATCAAGTACTGTACAAATGTATTCATTTGAGTAAGTAAAGTAAATGACTAGGGGGTCGACGGTTTTAAAAGTTTTTGGTAAAGGGGTCTGCGGCTGAAAAAAGTTTGGGAACTCTTGCACTAGACAAAATTGTGGCGTGGCCTGGCTACCATAAAATATATGTAACTTTTATGGCCAGCCTAATATTTAGCCTCACGTTGAAAAGAAAAAGCCTTTTCTTTTCAACAGACTCCTTATCATCAAGTACCCCCCAATCACAGAGCCAGATCCTTGAAGTTCAGTCAGCTTCCCTCCTAACTGCACAACCAAAATGGCTGATGTGTTCTCGCTGTAAGAGTGCCTTCATTCAGCCCATCAAAACATCTCTCCATTTCCTGTTCAAATCCAGCAGTGGCATCAGAACAGCAGCCTCTGCTCCACTAGGGGGAGCCGACGAGTGAGGCTCTAATGTGTCAACCGGAAAAGGAGGCAATGGCTTTGAACATCTCTGGCCATATCACGACAGCTGCTCAAACATCCTTACAATCCTGAGTCAGACATTACGAAATGGAAAGGCATGGTGCCAAGGAGGAGAGGAGTGGCACAGAGTGGCACAGGGCCATATGCTTGAAGAAAAGAGATATAGTGAAAGGTCATTTAGAGTGGAAAGGAGGAGGGTCAGATGGCAGAAGGTAAAGAGGAGTGGCATAATGTGAATAGAAGAGGAGAAGATGATAAAAAAGGAGGAGAGAAGGTCTGTGGAGTGGAGTGGAGTGCAATGGTAGGCAAGCATATAGAGTAGCATACAAGTGGGCTCTTGATAAGTGGAAAGAAAACGACTGGCATGTGAACCATATAGACAAGGCATGGATCTCAGTGACAAAGAGTCACGTGAAGGACATTGGGACACGCTTGACAAGAACAGGCCATTCAGCCTCACCAGTCCTATTCACCAAGATTCTCCAAAATAACATTAAGTCAAGATTTGAGGGTCCCTAAAGTCCTACTGTCTCCTGCACTACTTGGTCACTTATTCAATGTTCCTGTGATTCACAGTGTAAAAAAAACTTCCTAATCTCTATCCATCCATCCATTATCCAACCCGCTATATCCTAACACAGGGTCACGGGGGTCTGCTGGAGCCAATCCCAGCCAACACAGGGCGCAAGGCAGGAATAAACCCCGGGCAGGGCACCAGTGCAGACCTCCTAATGTGTATGTGAAATTTGCCCTTAACAGGTTTCCAGCTCTTTCCCCGTGTTCTTAATGAACTTATTTTAAAATAATCTTAAACCACTGTGCTAATTTTCTTCATGACTGTAAACACTTCAGTCGGGTCTCCTCTTGATCTTCTTTTGCTTAAACTGAAAAAGCTCAGCTTTTTTCATCTTTCCTCATAATTCATCCCCTGTGGCCCTGGAATCAGCCTAGTCGCTCTTCTCTGGACTTTCTCTTGTGCTGCTATGTCCTTTTTGTACCCTGGAGACCAAAACTGCACACAGGACTCCAGATGAGGCCTCACCAGTGTCTTATAAAGACTGCATAACCTTAATTGTCTTGCACTCTACACATCTTAATGGCTTCTGAAAACTGTCTGGCAGTTGATAGTGTTGAGTCCACTACAACTCCTAAATCCTTCTCATTAGGTGTACGTTCAATTTTCAGAAATTTCGTTGTGTATTCAAACCTAATATTTTTACCTATTAAGTTTCCAACTATGTTCCTCTTGTTGAAGAAGTCATTTTAATGTAACAGCAGGGATCCACTCGCTATACTCACTCCCTTCATAATTTTGAAGACTTCAGACATGTAACTTCCTAATGAACAGCAGAATTCTTTCAGCTTATTAGTGACTCTGGCGGAAGTTAAGGGGAAGTGCATTAAGGACTGAAGCCAAGAAGCAATCCTGTATACAAAGAGTTGTTGGAATCTGGAACAAACAACCAGGCCATGGAGTTGAAGGAGAAACCTCGAGACCATTTAGGAAGATGAGACATTGGGGCAGCTTAGCGATTAGCCAAACAAACAGCCAAGATGGACTGAATGGTCTCCTCTCGTTTGTTAAATTTCTTATGTTCCTATGGTTGACAGTCATGAAGTGGATGGTGTGGGATGTGTGACTTAAAGCTGTGAGCAGTAGAGAGGAGTGCTGAAAAGTCCTATGGACACCGATGGAGTTCCATGAAGTGATGAAGAGACAAGGAGAATGAAGGAGCGGCACAAAGTGGCAAAGAGCTCCATGGGCTGGAGAGGCATAAAGTCAAGTCACTGGATAGAAAAGGAACGCATAAGAGTGGCAATGAGACACACACCTCATGGAAATGAGTGGAGTGCTGTGGAGTGTAATGGTGGGACATGAAGTGGCGGAAAGCAGACCAGACAATTGTAAAGTGAAAGGAGGATGGGGTGAAGAGGAGTCCAGTAGAGAAACTTGGAAGTGCAGAATGGCACAGAGTGATGTAGGTGTGGCATGGAGAGGCACAGATTGGCATGAAGTACTGATTAGTGTGTGACATGAACGACAAAGGTGCATCAAAAAGGTTTGGGGCAGCCATCCATATATTATGCCCTGGCTGCAAAAGGTTCATTTTTATGAGTTGTGTTGAAGTCTAAAACAGAACTGACTCAGGTTGGATAAAATGGCGGCTTTAACGGCCATGACTGGAAGTGATGTCCTATGGACCAGAATCAGAAGTGACACCATCTGGAGTGCTGGAAGAGTGGTGGAAGTGATGTCATCCAAAGTGCCAGCACCTAGTGGGGTTTCCCGAGGATAGTCTGCAGAGGATGGAGAGTGAGAGTTAGTGCAGCTCACCACCCCCTGGTCTGGTGTGGTATTACTATTAATTAAGCCCTCCAGCTGGCACCAATGAGCACGTGTGTGACAATAGGGTTGAGTAGTGTGGAGTGTACAGCGCCAGGGCCAGTGATGTGCATTAGAAGAGTAATAAGAACTTGAAACGAGTGGCCAAGGGGGCTGTGGGGTACATGGGAACAAAGAGATTGGGTCATATTAGTGGGGTGTAAGTGGGGCCCACAATGAATGAAAATATGAAATATAAGGTAGAGAAGTAGGGTAAAGTACCACAATGTGATGTGGAGTCAAGTGGAGCGATGCTAAAGCAGAGTGGAGTGGCAAACTTGGATAAAAATGCCAGTCGAGGGATGACCACAAAGTGTGTGGCAACAACATTTGGCGTAGAATAGTGTGAAGAGGGGATCAAGTGGCACAAAGTTCTGAGGGACAGAAGAGAGTGGCATAGTAGGGTGAGAGGAAGTAGCATAGGGTGGAGTGACAGAGAGACTGATGTGGGAGTAAGTGGGCAAGGACTGCAGTGGCATATGGTGGCAGCTACCAGAATGTATTGGTGTGTGTGTGCGCACGCGCAGTGTCGAGTGGCATAGTGAGGTGTATGCCACAATTGGCTGTGGAATGAGAAGTCAGTGGTAGCACTGTGGACCTCGATGGTGAGAGGGGACTAAAGTGCCAAACAGTAGCAGGTTAGACGCCTGTGAATTTCTGAAAGAAAAATGCCCACACCATGAACTCTAATCCACTCTGATTCAGACATCAGTGGGCCGCCTCCCTGTGCTGCCTTTTCTGACATCCTGACTGCACCACATCAGAAAGCAAGAGGGAGGAAGAGATAAAGAACCATCTTAAATTTCAGTCAAAAGTTATGGAGCTGCTCATGAGAGTATGAGAAAGGAGACGCACGCACCCCGATGCCAGTATGATGATATGCATGTAAGCATACAAGGTTTGCTGCGGTTCAAATTTACAAAGCGTGTCACCCCAATATGTGCCACTGATTTGACTGCTCCAGAAACATCTTGGCAGTGTGTGACTGTCCTCAGATCCTTGTGCCATCCACTCAGAGGGTCAGTCTTTTGTGTAGTCAGTCTGACAACGGCTGGTGAGAGTCTAATTCCTACAGAGGCTCGGTGGTTCCAGACTGGTGAGAGTGGTGGCCAGCGATGTAGAAAGGAAGCTTAGCTAAAGGTGCCTTTGGGGTGATAGATAGATGGATGAAAGGCACTATATAACAGATAGATAGAAATGAAAGGTACTATATAATAGATAGATAGATGTGAAAGGCACTATGTAATAGATAGATAGAAATTAAAGGCACTATATAACAGATAGATAGATAGAAATGAAAGGTACTATATAATAGATAGATAGATAGATAGAAATTAAAGGCACTATATAACAGATAGATAGATAGATAGATAGATATGAAAGGCATTATATAACAGATAGATAGATAGAAAAGAAAGGCACTATATAAGACATAGATAGATAGATAGATAAGATAGATAGATATGAAAGGCACTATATAAAATAGATAGATAGATAGAAATGAAAGGCACTATATAACACAGATAGATAGATAGATAGATAATGAAAGGCACTATATAACA
>JANRMT010062797.1:21936533-22006597 GCA_026402145.1 Polypterus bichir lapradei | reverse complement strand
TAGAAATGAAAGGCACTATATAACACAGATAGATAGATAGATAGATAGATAGATAATGAAAGGCACTATATAACATAGATAGATAAAAATGAAAGGCACTATATAACACAGATAGATAGATAGATAGATAGATAATGGAAGGCACTATATAACATAGATAGATAGATAGAGACTGACTGACTGACTGACTGACCGACTGACCAGCATGGCTGATGATAAGATCGCCGACCCTGTAAGGCTTATAAAGTTGGACTGCCGCAGGTATTCCAGAGACCCCGTTGTGTTTCTTGACACTCTTCTGCTCACTAATTTGTTGCTTTTTTCTCTCTTCCAGAGACTGATGGGGCACACTTGAGAATGCTGTTCAAAACACTCGACCAAAAAAGCTTCACTGAGAGCAGCTGATCAAGAAAGACTGCATAGCGATGGCTTATCATGACAGAAAGGGGCTTTTAAGGAGTGTGGGCACAATCAGGATTTGCTTAAACGCCAATACCATTTGGAGAGCCTGCAAGGACAGTTGGGATTCGCAATCATGGCTGGTGAGGTGTAGCGGTGTGCCTCCTAAGGAAGGTGGTCTAGATGTGGCCTGCCTTAAAATAAGTTTTGGCTGTCTTATTGTAAATTTTCCAGTGGGTGATTTTTTATGACTCTGAAGTTAATCTTGTTTTATTGGTGTAGACTAGGGCATTATGAGATAAATATTACCTAACCAATACTAAAAATAATTCCTGTGATTATACGTAAACTTTGTCAAATAAGAGAGAAGCCAGCAAAATTTTGCTTGGCTATGGATGAAGATCTGAAACAGAAACATCCATCCATTTATCTTGTACGCCAGTTTGCCAGGTCAGGGTCTCCAGGAGCCGCTAGCACTGAGCATGCGGTGGAATCCAACCCCAGATGGGGTGTCCTCCATCACAGAAAAACAGGAAGAGTTCTACACTTTTTCCTTTGTCGTCATCATACAAGACGTTTACAGACAAAACTTGCAAACTTTTGGTGTCTTGGTCTTCATATATAAAATTAATAATATAATGAGTAGTTCCAGTTTATAATGGAGGCGAACAAATGAATACACACAGGAGCTTTAAAAAGAACTTCAGAAAACATTTTGCAAATATGAATGTGTTGATTATTAAAAGAGTAATTAACTTTATCGTCTAATCTTCAAATAGATATGTACAGTACCTCTGAGGTCCACATTGCCAGCTCCATTTGGTCACCAACTGCCTGCCGTGTCTCATTCCTCCACAATTTCGAGCAGATGTCCCAGGCCCTTCCAGTCCAGAGCTTATCAAACTGCCCGTCTCCTGAAGGTGCCATGTCACTTGTGACCCAAACTCTTCACAGAATGGCTCTCCGTTCACAGACTGGACCCCCGAGGTAGATCCCTCCTTTTCACTTCAAGCAATACTTTGTCTTCTGGCACCACCCCAATGATCCCAATTATTTCCTTAATGCTCGAAAGTTTCAGTTACTTTGCAGTTAAATGGAGTCGTCTGGCTGGCACCCCAACTCATTTTGGGACTCAGAAAATCAATTTGGTCTGCAATGGAAAAGGTACTAAATAGTAATTGAATAGGTAGGAAGGTAATGAGACGATTTGATTCCTATCTAATTTTTGTCTGCACCATTTTAAAAAACTTTTTTTTTTTTGCCATCTTTCGTCAGCATGGTTACCGACTGGAAGCACTTGGGTGCATGTTGTCTTTATGCGACGGTAAAAAAGGTGACCAGATTGAATTGAATCTACTGTAATTTTATTGTATTGTGTACTTTGCTTTATTTTTAAGATTTTTTTTTTGGACTACAACTTTTTGTTTCTGCTGTAGGCCTTAGAAATAGCTAGGATATGCTGGTTAGAATCCACTGTCTTAGACAAATTGTTGTCCACAGCGCCGAGCTTTAGATGGTGACACTGATGACATCACCACATGTGACTTCACTGGCCACACCCCATAGTAACAGGTTGCCACATCATAGTGACAGCTGAACAAAATGGCAGCGGGGCAGTTAAAAAACAAAATGGCATCACCTAACAACAAAAAACAGGACATGAAAAATTATTTTGTTTCATAAGACAAAACCAAAAGTAAAAAGTAGGTGCGATAATTCTCCATAAACAAAACAGCAAAATATGAAAACAACCAAAGAGCAAAGTAAACACTAATTATTAATACTTCACCTGTCAGGTAGGAATAATGGGCACTGGGTGTGAATGGTGCTCAAATTCACTTTCGAAATTGGCATTGCCAGCAGTTTCACTGTTAACTGTCCTCTCTCTATTAGACTGGTGCTATCTGGTGCATGATGGGAACACTGAGCCTCGCAAGACTGGCAGCTGCCCAGACAGGTAGGACATTGTATGCCAGTTTTTCAGGATGTGAAGAGGCCTACAGCATTGGGCATTAAGATTCACTCCTTCTGCTCCAGTGGGTCTTAGCAGTGCCCACCCTGACTGGTCTCCTGTCCTGCTGACAAAGTGTTTCCGGTACCCTTCTTCTTATATATTTACTGGGCATGTTGGCAGGACCGTTTTTGTGTCTATTCGTGTGCCCCCTACTAGCCTCAAGAACACAATGTCTAAGCCCACCTGCTGGTATCCAGTGTAACCCACTAAACATCGTAGCTTCTCTCCCATTCATGTTGACAGAGCCTATTCTCCAGTGGACTCTTGGCGATCCCGTCTTACCCAGTATCTTCTCTGCCTTCAGTGACTCCATAGTGGGCTTGAAAATTTCCAGCAGTCCATGCAACCATGATGTGGCCCTGCTGGCACTCACTTTTGCACCCAAAACACAAACAGGTACCTTAAATATCTCTTTTCAGTTAAGTTCTCCCTCCAGATTAATACATCCTATCTCATCTTTTCCCTTCCATCTGTCAGATGGAGTCTGTAGTACCTGTGAACCATTGGCACTGTGCCCAAGCAGGCAAATCCAGAATTATGCAACTTGGCATGCTCAGGGAAATAGGTAGGGACTTTCTGGTATGCTGTTACTCTTCCTTGTGCAGGTAAAGCCCCTGGAAATGTGCAAACAGAGAGGGGCGTGGGGGGGTAGTCAGTTAAAAAGACTCACGACGGCCCTGGCATGTGGCTAAGAGGGGCACTGGCTCTAAGGCATAAAAATCTCTCAGATGAAACCTCTGAACTCTTAACAGGCAGGCACTGGTGGACTGACCCATACAGTATAGTATGTCTCTTCTCTGTCTGTTTCTCATTTTTTAGGAGTATACATTGGTGTGACAAGGTCAGCGTTCAAATCGCCCGGGACAGTCTGGTTTAACACCACCAAGGCCCTGTGTTCTGCACTATCAACAGGTGCATCTGCTCTTCATTGCTGTAGTGTCAACGATGGGTGGAGGACTTGTGTGTCACCTCTTGTCTCTTCTCTCTTCCAGACTGTACCGGCATTTTGATGGTGGACATCATGCTCACCACCCAACATGTTTTAATCTTGACTTCCCTTGGGCTCTTCATCAGCAAAAGCCTGCTCTCGGGGCAGGGAAGTTTAATGGTAAGGACACTTTAGCAGGCTCAGTGGGCAGGAGCAGTGTGCGGCACACACTGGCACACTGGAGTGCCTATCCTCTAACATGTACACACTTTGTCACATGCCATATATTGCATGCACACCAGGCATGTCTAGGGGTCTCACCATGAGCTGTTTTTTTAGGTGGCTGGCCTGGGAATCCAAAAACAGATGGTGCCCACTTCTCGTTTAACATCAAATGACACATGTGCAGTGAAATAGATGCCCACATCCCTGAAGTACACTGTCATCGTTAGCTTACATGACCACCGCAAAGGATCATCAAATCTGACAGAAACTGTCACATAGTAAAGTTTATTCGGTGTTCATTTAAGGCACTTTTGTTGGAAGAAACTCTTTCGGCTTCATATCTACGACCTTTCAATGGCCCTTTTATGTGATAACTAGGGATGGGCAAGTTAATGCGTTATTATCACGTTAACACATTAATTAATTAACGCAGACAATTATTTTATTGTGCGTTAATGCAGTTTTTGTTATTATCTATCTATTATAAAAAAACTCTTGGAAGGCTTGGAAGGAGACGAGACGTGATTTTCTCGGAGACACTTTAATGTCCCGCTAGACAAGTTAGTAAGACAAACGTACAGCTGCTGTACAGGCTTTTAAATGTTTGAAGCACTGGGCGACATGCAGATCACGCAGCATGGCTGAAGAAGCAGCAGCAATCCAGCAGCTGATCGAGCAAAGAGGAGGTAAAAAAAATGTATTTGGTTCCCATTGTATCACCGTTTAAAAGGGGGCTTCAAAGGAGTGACAGCATCTCCTTAGCATGCATTCAGCCCCCCTCTTCACAACGTGAGAGGCAGATGCGAAGTGGCTAGCGGGTAGCACGCCCCCGGGGAGGGAGGGGGTGGGCTAGCGAAGCGAGCAGGTGGCGAAGCCCCCTAGTTATTATTATTTTGAAAGCCTCAGTCTCACTAGTGATCAATAGAGATCAGTGATCTTCTTGTTACAGCGCTTTTTCAATACGCTTTTGCTAGAAGGAAAGTCAGCTTTGTTGATTTGGCCTCGATTCCCTGCAGGTGCAAGAGTAGCAAAGAGCAAAACAGCTTCTAAAATCCCATATGGAGAGACACCAAAGTGAATGCTCAAAGCAAAATAATCCTTGGATGACTTTTTTTTTCGTATTTTTGCTAAATCAGACTCTGATTTGTCGGACTCTGATTTTGATGCATCGCTTTCTGGTCCTCCCTGCGTGGAGTTTGCATGTTCTCCCCGTGTCTGCGTGGGTTTCCTCCCACAGTCCAAAGACATGCAGGTTAGGTGCATTGGCGATTCTAAATTGTCCCTAGTGTGTACTTGGTGTGTGTGTAGGTGTGCGTGTGCGCGCCCTGCGGTGGGCTGGCGCCCTGCCTGGGGTTTGTTTCCTGCCTTGCACCCTGTTTTGGCTTGGATTGGCTCCACCAGACCCCCGTGACCCTGTAGTTAGGATATAGCGGGTTGGATAATGGATGGATGATTTTGATGCAAGTGATCTGGAGATGTAGACCGAAAATGAAAGTGAGGTACCAGTATCAGCTGATCGGTCCCCAGCTGATCGTGGGTGCTGAACACGTGCGTGTGGATGATGCACCGATCGCAACATTTGCCCTGGGAGGACAGACACTTATGGTGACAGGAGGTACAAAGCATATTGTGTCTCACTGCTGCCACCATACCCGCGCACCTGTCTCACAAACACAGCCAGGCAGCCAGCCCACTGTGCATTCCTGCTGGCCGTCGAGCCGCCCACCCCAAGGAACCGCTGCTGCCGCAAACTGCAGACAGGCGTCGACAGCAGGCACAACAGGCAGCAACAGACGCTTTATGTTGACTTATATGTGAAACCATTGCTCTGTGCGCTTTTCAGAAAATGGAGTTTTTGGAAAAAATAGGGGGCTTTGCCACCTGCTTGCTTCGCTCGCCCACATCCCCTCCTCCCCCCTGCCTGCGCTACGTGCCAACCACTTCACGTCTCTTGTGAAGTTGGGGGCTGAGCAAACCCCAAGGTGACGCGGTCACTCCTCCAACACCCCCTCTTAAACGGTGATACAATGGGAAACTCTTTTCTTTTTACCTCCTCTTTGCTCAGTCAGCTGCTGGCTTGCTGCTGCTGCCGTGTCGTGTGATCTGTGCGGTGCACTTCTGTCATATCACCTATGTTCATATATTCGAACCTTTATCGCTTTTACCTTTTAATCAATATCGCATTGAATTTTGATTCTGTGCTTGGAATTACATCGTGACAACGCAACATATAGCTGCCCGTGAGTGAATATTGTTTCTTTCTCTCTACAAGAAATGTGCCTGACGTAACCACCCTGGACTTTTCCAGATCTCTTTGCAGAAGCTCTTGTCTCGCGGGCGTGGTTACATCGCTTGGCATGAAGACTCGTCTCATGCGACGTGAAAGTGTCTCTCTGAGACAATCACGTCTCGTCTTCTTCCAAGATATTTTTTTATAATAGAAATATTATCCCTCAAAGAGTTGCAACTGAAAATCGACTGTTTATGTTGTGCCCTGATAAAAGAAAATGTTTCTGCTGGGATCTGTTCAGATAAAAAAGAAAACCGATTTAGACATGTTCACTTGCTGTTATAATGTTGTGATCGTGGCTCTGGACTCTGAGGGTAAATTGTTTTTCTATAACAAACTAGAGACAACGTTAATGCCCTGGCCGCGGCAAATAGGTTTGGTTTTATATTTGATTTGATTACATTAATGTTTAAGTTGAGATTCACAAAACATATTTTAACTGCTGCCGTGTAAAGGGAATACTGCTGTTAAAAAGCACCTTATTTGTTTAAAAGTGTTTGCAAACTAAACACAAGCAATACAATACTAATTTTTTACGATTAATGATGATTAATCGCAGACAGTCATGGGATTAATCACGATTAAAAATTTTAATCGCTGCCCAGCACTAGTCATAATGCTATTTAAATATTAGGAGCCTCTCTGTACAGTGTGTGACAGTGTGGAGTACAGTTGGGCTGCTCCAGGGCAGTCTCTCTGGGGTACACCATGTTATATGTCTATGGTGGTCTTAATTCAAAAGTCCATGAATGTCTGGGGCTGCTAGATGGGTTTACTTATTGAACTGGAGATTTTATACATCAAAAGGTTTATACAGCACTGCCTGGGACTAAATAAATGGGGGACAGACTGTCTTTTGGAAATTTAAATGTGGCTAAACACAACTCTCGATGAGACAAAAAGACATAATTGAATAATTAAGAAGAAAACGCATTACATACTTGTGGTTGTAGATGAAATTCTGCTTTGGCCTGCACTTGAACTTTGTGATTGCTGATGACAATATCCTAACACTCCCGCTGCCTATTGAGAATTGTAGTCCCCATGTTGGTTCTGTTTTTTTAGTTGTCCCTCTCTTATTATAACCCATCTTTCATGTACATCATATAGTCTGTATTTTAGGGTGGACCTATAGCAAGGCACTCAAAATTTAACATAAATTGATTCAGTTGTATTTGCGCGATTAGCAAACCAACACACAGGCATCAAAAATGGCTTCCGATTTCATTTCTATAGATAGGGTCATTATTGTCACATTTACAGGGTGTGGCGCAGTGGTTAAGCCTTTGGTCCTCAAACACTGAGGCTGTGGGTTGTTGGTTAGAATCCCACCACTGACACTGTATGTCCCTGAGCAAGTCACTTCACCTGCCTATGTGCTCCAATTGGAAAAAAAAAACAAAAAAGAAATGTCTCTCTATTATTAAAAAAAAAACTTGGAAAGTTGGAGGGAGACGAGACGTGATTTTCTCACAGAGACACTTTCACATCCTGCGAGATGAGTCTTTGTGCCAAGAGATTTAACCACACCCAGGGCTGGAAATAAAAGACAAAGAGTAGATGACAAAGTAGAATGTCGTAAAGAATTCAAAAACGTTGGCGCGATACACATGCAGAGCAGGTTAGAGATAATGGAAGTACGAAAATTCTAAAGTCTCGAAAAAAGGATAGCAAAGATCGCATTAGTGAAATACCACGAGAGAAATCATTTCTCATTTGTGTGAATGCTATTGTCAGACACAGTTTGTGTAGAGAGAAAGAAACGATATTCACTCACGGGCAGTTATACGTTGCGTTGGCATGATGTAATTCCAAACACGGAATCAAAATTCAGTGCGATATTGACGAAAAAGTAAAAGCGAAAAGAGATCGAATATATGGACATAGATGATATGACAAAAGTATGCAGATCACACAGCACGGCAGCAGCAGCAAGCCAGCAGCCGATCGAGCAAAGAGGAGGTAAAAATAACTATATTTGTTTCCCATTGTGTCACCGTTTAAGAGGGGGTTTCGGAGGGGTGACCGCATCTCCTTGGGGTGCGTTCAGCCCCCCTCTTCACAGCGCGAGCACCAGAGATGGGGGTTGGGGTTGGCAAGCGAAGCGAGCAGGTGGCAAAGCCCCCTAGTAAGTAACCAATTATATCTCAAATGTTGTAAGTCGCTATGGATAAAAGTGTCGGTCAAATAAGTAAATGTAATTAACGAGCAACATATTGCCACGGTCTGGTGTCCTGATTGGTATTACTACTTTACTTCAAAATGGATGTCTTTCTTACCTTGAAACATCTGTCTTCCTTATCTTAAAGAAATACTTGACCTTCAAGTTAGAAGTGGTATTTAGTCAGGCCTTAAAATTCTATGTATGAGTGCCAAAAAAAAATAGCAAAAGGGCATGAAACCTTGAAAAAGACCCCTAATCCAGCCCCGGGCATTCCCTAGACCAGGGGTAGTCAATTATGATTTAAGGAGGTCCGGATAGTGAACATTTCCTCATGTACAAGTCTGCAGCATCATCATGTTTAAGTTGCATTATAATTTTTACAATTAATTTATATATTTTGAAGTAGCATTGCCATTGTATCAACATCTGCACTGTGTGAAGTTAATGACTCAAATCAAATGAAGAAATGCCATTTCAACAATATTTATTTTCAGTGCAACTCTGGACTCTGGAGGGCTACATATAATAAAATAAGAAAAAAATAACAGTAAAAGCAAGGTAACTTTGACATTCAACTGAGAATTATAAATAATAAGTACTTTCATAATAATAATAATAAGTTTTAATGTTTCAACAAAGAAAGACTTGGCCTCATATAAAAATAAAATATATAAGAGTTTTTAATATGTGCACAACTGAACAGGCATAACCAGTTTCACAGTAAATCTGATCATCTTTAAATAACTGAACGTATCTTCTCCTCCTTCTTTCCCTCGTATCCGACTGCCTACTTTCTCTTGTTCAGTGAGAGAAATGAGCTCTTGCTTGGTCTGCCAGGATTTTAAATCTGGGCTGGAATGGTGTCAGTGCCATCCTCATGTATGTGTGAAGATTGTCATCACTGAATGTTTTTTTGTGACGTCCCAAAATCCACGCATCTCTGAGGGAAGACTCGTTAGCGAGTTGTTGGCCAGTAAATGAACGTGTTAAAATCCTCGTTGACTAATCGTAGCCTAACTGGCGAATTGAGTGGGTAACTTTTCTCAAATGTAATTTTGCGCTTATTTTCATAGTGGTGTTTCACATTCCCGCTTTTAACCACTGCCACCATCTCAGAGCAGATGAGACATGGCGGTTTCAAGCTTCCTACGGGAAGTATGAACATAAACGCCTCGGTCCATTCTGGATTAAAGGCCCGGTTTTCAGTGTCAAGCTTCCGCCGTTTATCAAAAGCCATGGCACATTGACTGTTTCATCGCTTTTCTCTCTCTTGTCTTCTCACTCCTGTATATTTTTCTCTCCATGTCAATGCTGCTGCCACAAGAGTGTCAGCTGTTTTCACTCAGAATGCAGGTTTCCGCTCCTCTATTCAGTGAAGGCCCGCCCTACTCTACCTGTGATTGGCTGACATTCTTGCCTTCACTTTGACCAATATCAGTCTTCATGCTTGAACACAACCAACTCAAACCCACGAAGGCAACAAGTACTGGCCAATCAGAGACACGTAGGATGTCCCGTTCACAGAGTAGCGGTGTAGAAACACTGTCAGAAAAGCATCGCCGGTAAAAATGTAATCTCCGCTAAAACTAAATAAAACTCAATGATATGTCTGGGTCGGGACAGAACAGAGTCTGGGTCCAGACCCGGACCGCGGTCCACCTATTAGTGACCTGTGCCCTAGACTGTCTGCAAACAGAACATTAGTACATGTTAGAACATTAGGACAATCTCGATGAGAACAGACCACCCAGCCCAAAAAAGCCCAGCAATAACATTCATTTTTCCAAAATAACATCAAGTCAAGTTTTGAAGGTCCCTAAAGTCCTCCTGTCTACCACACTGCTTGGTCACTTATTTCAAGTGTCTGTGGTTCTCTGTGTGAAGAAAAATTTACTAATGTTTGTGCGAAATTTACCCTTAACAAGTTTCCAACTGTGTCCCCGTGTTCTTGACGAACTCATTTTAAAGTCACCGTCTCGATCCACTGGACTAATTTCCTTCATAATTTTAAACACTTCATTCATGTTACCTCTTAATCTTCTTTTGCTTAAACTGTAAAGGCTTAGCTCTTTTAATCTTTCCTATAATTCATACCCTGTAGCCCTGGAATCAGCCTAGTTACTCGTCTCTGGACTTTTTCCAGTGCTGTTATGTCCTTTTTTGTAACCTGGAGACCAAATCTGCACACTGAACTCCAGGGGCCTCATGTATAAACGATGCGTACGCACAGAAATGTTGCGTCAGAACTTTTCCACGTTCAAATCACGATGTATAAAACCTACACTTGGCGTAAAGCCACGCACTTTTCCACGGTACCTCATACCTTGTCGTACGCAAGTTCTCCGCTCAGTTTTGCAGACTGGCAGCACCCAGCATCAAAGCAGTGCTACTGTTCCTGTGTGGTTACTCTTTTATTTTCCTGATACGGCTTTATAAATACACTGAAACTAACCGCATATTGTTTATTAGTGTAATGCATCTGATTGTAATTAACATGTAACAATATAATGGTCCAGGGAATAGCCATAGTATTCAAAATACCATAACTGCTTTAGTGTTGTTACTCTCACTGCACCTTCTTCTTCTTCTTCTTCTTTCAGCTGCTCCCTTTAAGGGTTGCCACAGCGGATCATCTTTTTCCATATTACTCTCACTGCACCACTCGGAGTATTTATATCACTGTATCTGAGTGTGAATCACAGCAGCAGCTAATCGGAAAGAGAATTATCAGTCTACAGCATCAAGGACACGCTGCCTCAGCCACGGCAAAACATTTCAAAGCCTTTCCTGTACGGACCTCGTGGTTCAGAAACAGTTTCATCCCAAGAACTATAAACGCACTCAATCAATTGCTGCTTGTAGAACTGCTTGTACTTATTAGTACAATCACCCCACTGTAAACTTGCACTACAGTTATAATATTACACAACCTGCGCCACTTTATAAAGCGCGTATTTACATATGATGACGATAATCATTTTTAAGATGAAATGCAGCAAAATATGTTTATTATATTATACAGATAAAACTTTAACTTAATTTAAATAATCTATATTCTTCACTGGGACTGGCGTGAAGGATAGAGTAATTAAACATGTACTACAAAGATATTTTAATGTTCTTCAAACGTTTTGAAAAATCGGCGCTCTAAGCTTACAGATGGCTTAACGTCTATTACAGAGCTGATTGTGTGGCTATCGGTTACTTGGAGAAAGAAAAGCAAGGACTGCAGGGGCGGCCACTCCAATATATATTGAATATAAAATAGAAAGAGAAAATAACGACACAGCTAAAAACACAGTGGCAAATTTCGACAAAAGTTAAACGCTTGTGTCATGAGCACAAGGCGGCTATGCAGTGTCCGCAACGGACGTGGCCATCCACCGTGCATAAGATACCATATTGATATTGGTGGGCGAAGGGACAATCACTGCGTCGTGAAAACCATGTTTAATAACATGCTTTAACTCCTATCATCATGAAAATGATATCACGTATACATCTCAGTATTTTAGTTATTCAGAGAGCTGTAATATCACAAATGTAATGGATTTTGTGTCCTGTCAGACGAAGAGAAAGCCGGTTTAAGAAGCAAGTAGTGATTCACACACATAGAGCACATAGAAGATCACATACAGAACAAAGCATTTAACGTGCTACTTTAATTACGATGTGATTTGAGAAACTGGTTAATTAAACGATTTTAAGATGAAGTTTATGATGTTCTACTTTAATGACAAAATAAACTACATGATTAAAGTGGAAATTTCGAGATTGAAGTTGACATTTCGTGCTTTTTCCCACTGTGTGCCTTTTTTTTCTCTGTACTCTAATAAGTTTTCATATGACACTCAGACGGTGGGCTACGACTTGCCTTTTCATGGCGACTTTGATATCTGACAACTTCTTTTTTATTTCCGGCACTGTGCGACTGTGAACGTGAGCTTTCAAGTTTCTTCAACACGCTATGTCACTCGATCAACTTCCTTTTGTTGATTATACCACGGTTTAATTAAACAAATAGTATGTTTTTCCTTTGCCTCCACTTGGTATTCGCTGAAATTCTTATATTTTTCCCCATGCTTTTCCCATTGTCTTTTCACAGAAGGCTGAGCTTAAGGGTGATTTATATTGATTTGCATATTCAAAGAGGCGTAATTCTGGGAGGAGTTGGGGCGGGACAGAAGGCGCGTGCACGAGCGTTACTTTTCACACTGACCGGGATTTATGGAGCGGAAGAACGCGGAAGTTGGAGTACGCACAGATTCCTGCATCTGAATTTCTCTGTGTGTAAGCACATTCCGAATTTTGTGCTTACGTCATGTTATTGTGCGAATTCTATGCACAGCGTTATACATGAGGCCCCAGGTGAGGTCTAAAAAGTGCATTGTAAAGCCTGAGCAGAACTTCCTTAGACTTGTACTCCACACAACAGGGCGCTATAGAAACTAACGTTCTGTTAGCTTTCTTAATAGCTTCTGAATACTGTCTGGAATTTAATAGTAACAAGGCCTCACTACTGGTAGCCTTAATCCAAATATTGCTAGTAGGTGTTGGTATCTTCTGGCCCTGAAAAATGGAGAAAAGTATTGATTTAAAAGTTCACAAATACCTTAAATCACTACTTGGAATGGGCTGTTATTTACTGGTATGTGCCTAATTTTAATGTATTGTGGTGTTTGAACCTCCAAGGGAGGAAAACCATGCAATCCCAACCCAGTCTGTGATCGATTGTCAATGTATTGCGATGCCTGAAACTACCATGGGAATCCAGCTTGTTGATTTAATATTTGCATATCACAACACTCAAACCTCTAAAAGTTGAATCAATAAATCACAACCAAAGAGTACCAGCACTAATGTGTATCAACCCTCAGGCACTGTCTTAAATACTAAAATGTATTAAAATTCCCCACAAGAGAGAGAAACTGAATAAACCTCTGGCTTGAGATGCAAGTCAAAATACCAAACCTTTATAAATGAAGAAATGTCTATTTGAAAAGATCAAAAAGAATAAAAATAACAAAACAAGGCATAAGGCAAAAATGAGGCAAAAAAAGGGTTTGCTTGAAAAGGGAACTCAAGGCAAACTCCAGAGCCCGATAACCAAAGATAGAAGCAAACAAATTTGAAGACTAGAAAAACAATACAAAAGAAAAGCAAATCCAAACAACAATCAATGAACCGCTAAAGGGTCCTCTCCTCAGCCTCACAAAATATAGTCTGAGGGTGGTCCTTCAGCTGTGACATCATGGTGGCCCCACCAATTGGGGATCCGCCCTCAAACTCTAAGGGGTACAGGAGAACAAGAAATACTGTATATAGATAGTAAATAAAGTACATGAAAAATACTTTTAAATAAACAAAAGATGCACAGGAAAGGAAAATAAACATAAGCCAGGGAGCACACAGGGGCTGAAACATGACAAACAGAACATGGAGCTTGGAGCTGGGAGGAGATCTGTGACAAAGGTTCAGCTGGCATGAGGGGCCAGCATTTGGAGAAGTTAGCAATTCATGGAAGGCGAGAGGAGAGAGAGACTTGGAAAAATACTGTGGGCAAGTGGTCCAGCCTCCCCACTTGATAGAAAGGATTTATTTTGTGTACATTTTGGCCCAGTGAAGCACTGGCTGTGTGTCATTTGGTCTCATTCTGAACCTTCTCTTCACAGTGGCGTATCTCGAGTTTGTGCCGCTCGGGGCGCAGCGGTGCTTCAATTTGCCTCCTTCCCAACATATCTGAATATGTTAACCTATTTACAGTAAATAGAAAATTAAAATGACATATACAGGAAAATTAAGATACATTTTGCATGGAATTATTTATATATAGAGAAACAGCAATAATTTTTCAAATATAATTATTTATAAGCATCAACTAGACAAGAATATAGCATAGACACACTGATATGCCATGTTCTAATTAATTATTAGTTTAATATAATTATGCTGCGAAAACCAGAACCAGTGTAGTGATAGGTGGGGATCTTTTCTGCGCAGAGCAAGAACGCATTCAGATTGATAACGAAACAAAATTATAAATTGTAAATTAGTTGTCTTGGAATTAGCCTAGTTGCTCGTCTCCAGACTTTTTCCAGTGCTGTTATGTCCTTTTTGTAACCTGGAGACCAAAACTGTACACTGAACTCCAGGTGAGGTCTGATAAGTGCATTGTAAAGCTTGAACAGAACTTCCTTAGACTTGTACTCTACACATCAGGGCTCCATTTAAACTAACGTTCTGCTAGCTTTCTTAATAGCTTCTGAACACTGTCTGGAATTTGATAGTAACAAGGCCTCACTACTGGCAGTCTTAACCCAAAATTAGCTAGTAGGTGTTGGTCTCCTCAGGCCCTGAAAAATGGAGAAAAGTATTGATTTAAAAGTTCACAAATACCATAAATCACTACTTGGAACGGGCTGGTATTTACTGGTATGTACCTAATTTTAGTGTATTGGGGTGTTTGAACCTCCAAGGGTGGAAAACCACGCTATCCCAACACAGTCTTTGATCAATTGTCAATGTATTGCAGTGCCTGAAACTACCATGGGAATCCAGCTTGTTGTTTGAATATTAGTATATCACAACACTCAAACCTGTAAAAGTAAATTAGTTGTTTACCTTCCTAGAAATTATCGGTGTAATGTTTGTTTTTGTTTTTGCCTCATAAATTTCAACTGCTGCTGCCGTCACAGAAGGACAGTCGGAAAATTATTTTTGACGCATTTGTGGATAAAAATCAGCGAATTTTGCTTTTTTTCCTTCATGAGTGATATTTTTCCTAACCCTGCTGCTTACACATGAATTATACTGAGCCTTTTGGCCAATAATGCCGCCCCCAAAAATGAGCCACTCAGGGTGGACTGCCCCCTCCGCCCGCCCCTAGCTATGCCACTGCCTCTTCATACATTTCTACATTTTTATACCTTCAGCTTCCTGGGCCTTTATTTGGTTTCAGGGTTGACTTGTGAGTACCTCTACAGTCCACAGTGCCACACTGTCGTTCATTGCTTATTGCTAAAAGAAATCCACCTCTGGAATGCACACTGCCAGCATCCATCACGACTCTTTGACGGTGCCAGTGAAATCACTAACCTGCTTTTCTTTTGTGTTCTGCAGTTCTCAAAAGTGGATTCACTTGGTCAGCAGCAGGTCAGTTAGCTAATGTTATGTGACCACTTCTGCAGGACTTCTGTAAACCTCTCTATAAGGTCCATCTTGGATGCCACCAGCACTTAGCCCACATAAACATTGCTTTCTCATTTCAGGTGGATTACTTGCAAGCCCGACTCTGGTACTCATCCAGCTGTTTTCTGAAAAAATTAGCCACTACTGGTAAGACCCATTTTACTTATTGCTGCCCACTTGTACCTCAGCACTCATTCAGCATATGAGGAATCAACAATCACTGATTAGGAGTCTTGCTGCTGCTACTTTTTTCTTCTCAACGCACACAGATACTGTCATTACTATAATGTCTGGGTTCTTCTGCTTTCAGGGGATTATATCAGTATGGAACTCGACACACATGCCAACCAGGTAAAGTGATCAGACTCCAAGGCAGTTCATGGGACTGGGGGGCTGGTAGACACTGACGGAATACCTGAGAGATAATGAGACTGGACGCAGATGGGTAATGTAGTGGGATTCACAGGATCGTTCAGTTCATCTTACTATAACAACAAAATTTAGGCTCGTCATATGCGCAGTTCAGAGACTGTGGACAAGGGTGGCAGAGTCACAGAATCTCAAGACGGGCATAACCACAGAATTCAGAGTTCAAGTGGGCAGCAGCCCACAATGCAGGATGGATCAGCACTTCTGAATGCAAGGCACTTCTTGGTACTGCTGCACATTTTCAGCATCTAACAGTGCCAGTTGCAGCGGGGCATGCCAGGACAGAAAATAAGTGGAGGCTGCCACTAAAAGTAGACAGAATTCACAACTTAGAAGGCATTTAGCATAAATTGCAGTTTGTTCAGAGCATCTCAGGACAAAATTTGATGCAGAATTCAGGAGAAGTTCTGGCGTGGTGAAGGTGGGCATCAGGTCAGAATAGAAAATTTATGGGTACCTCCAAAGACTTTAGTAAGTATACTGCCTAAGCAATAGTGGGAATAATAACAAAAGATTAGGACCATTGCTGACATCTAAGAACAAACAGAAAACTAGATCAGATGGGCCCACATGCAGGTAGGCAGAATCATGTAGTTCTGAAAATCTCAGCGCAAAGGACAACTGGGTACATACTCAGATGTGCTTCACTCAATTCAGGGTAGCACTGGACACAGGGTGGTAAATGGCACTGGACGGGATGTCAGTCAGTAGCGGGGTCTACTCCCCTGCACACCTGGACCATATGATTTAGGAGCGTTCTCCTCATACTGTTCCAGTGTTGTGCTGATGTGTCACCTGCTGACCTCTGGTTCCAGTCCAGGCGGTTTGGCATGTGGTGGGTGCAGCAACGTGCCATCAGTGCATGCGCCCAACCTCTCTGTCTCCCTCCCTCTCTCTGACTGTTGGAAGTTGGATATCATGATAGAATTCAGTACCTAGTAGAGATAGGTGAAGATAGGCATAACCATATAGTTCAGGACACCTCATAACAAAATAAGTGGATAGTACAGTAGAATTTAAGAGAGATCCTAACTAGATGAAGATGGACACAGGGTCAACATGGGCACAGTTCCAGAATCCAGCATTCATCAATGCAGAATTTAGGACATCCTAAAACAGAAAGCAAAACTCTCGATTTACTGGTCGATCTACATTCCTACCCTCACATATGGCCACGAGTTTTGGGTAGTGAATGGAAAAACTTGACCATAGATAGAGGCAGAAATGAGCTTCCTTCTCAGGATGTGTGGGCTCAGCTTTAGAGATGCGGTGAGGAGAGCGGACAGTCAGGAGGAGCTCAAAGAAGATCCCCTGCTTCTCCGCATAAAAAGGAGCCAGTTGAGGTGCTTAGGGCATCTGATTAGGATGCCTTCCTGTGGAGGTGTTTGTAGGTATGTCTAACTGGGAGAAGACCTCAGGACAGACCTAAGACATGCTGGAGAGATAATATTTTCCATCTGAAATGCCTTGGTATCCAATGGAGGAGTTGGAGGAGGTGTTGTGAAAAATGGGCATCTTTGCTTAGACTGCTGCCCCACATTGTACATGTGGTAGAAAATGGATAGATGGATGAGCAGAGCAGAATAACTGGATATACTGTTAGAAGTAGACACAGAGTGAGAATTCAGGATCTGATGGGACCAGGTCTATCTGAGTGTAACAACATGGTTCCACACATCTTGGGAGAGAGACAGATTGAGTACAGTCAAACAGATCGGCATAGTGTCAAGAGTCAAATACTTATGTGTATAAGTGCAGAGCTCGAGAACTTTCAAAAAGTACCGTAGATTCAGTAGTTCTCCTGACAAAAAGAAGGTGGACAGAATTCAGGATCTGATGGAACAAGGTGTGTGTGAGCATGATGGGAGAAGACATAGAGTACTTATAGAATAGAACCGAGTACTTATGGGTACCTCTGATTTGGTAGCTACACTGATTATTTGAAAGTGGACACAGAGTCAGATTTTAAGGGCCTGATGGTATTAGGCACATGTGGACATCAATGCAGAATTCAGTTAATCTAAGAACAGTTTGACTGGGATCTGATAGGACCAAAAATAGTTTCTGAACATCTCAAGAAAGAGAAAAGGTGGGTGAATATAACATTGATAGTCATTCAGAGTCACAGGGGCCCATGCACTGGACACAAGGTATAGCACACACCCACTTAGAGTCACCTGTGCGTTATAACCACTGGGCTAACCCTGGTGGGTGGTACGTAATCAAATGATTTGGGAGCAATCCCGACCATTTGAATGTGAACAGTAGCCAATGGACCAGATCTGGTCTTCTCAGAATAAAAAAATAGTGGGAAACACCATATTCAGGGGAAGTGTCGAGTGGGTCAAGCATAGTAGGTACTCAGATGATTTAGGAGTGGTCCTGACTGTCCAAACATGAGCAATAGTGTCAGAGTTCAGTAGCCAGTGGACCAGATTTGAATTCAGGAAATCTCAGAGTATTACTGGGTACTGTCAAAGAATTCAGAAGATATAAAGTAAAAATTAAATTAGCAAAGGGTGCAAATTCATGTCCTCCAAAATGGGATTCCGCAAAGGTGGGCATAATGGTAGAATGCAGGGGTATCAGTAAAGAAGAATTATGCACTAATTATGTGAAAGTGAGCATAGTGTCAGAATTTCAGGACCTGATGCCATTATGTTGTAGCTTGCATCACGTGCAGGCTGAAGATTGATAGAAGATGCAGCTGGTTATAGTGACAGAATTTAGAATTTAATGAGACTGGTTACTGTTGGTTGCTGCTGAAAAAAAAGACTCTTGTATCTATGTGACTGGGTGTGAGAAGGTGTGGGTGTCATGTCTCAGCCAGGCGTCTCCTCTAGCTGGGGTTTAAATTCATGCTTGATGTCTCTTTTGTTCATTCTGGATTCCTTTTATGTTGATTCTGTATGTCTTTCTTTATTTTTGGCTTTGTCTATGTATTGTAATGGATGACACATATGGATTGGGATTGGCCCCGTTTCCTTAAGTGCCCCGGAGGTCAATACAATGGAGAGATCGGGTGGGGACTCCATTTCAAGACTGTATGCTCCCCCTACCCACTAGATGGCAGCATCCCTGGGCTTCCGTACCCATTCAAACACCTGCCAGGAAATGCAGGAAACTGTAGTCTGGTATCGCAGCCATGTTGGGGTCCATGGGTGCCTCTAGGAGATGCTGCAGGGAGTTAAACTCCCTACTCTTTGGATCATCTGTATATACTTTCAATGGGCAAAGCCAAGCCCTGGCACTGGAAGTTCTCTCAGGTCTTCAATAAAAGAAACCGCACTGCCTTGTCCAAGCAAGTCAAAGCTGGGAGAGAAGACAGGCAACACTCGCCTGGGAGGAGCAGCAATGAAGAAGAGAGAAGGAAGAGTATTTGTAATTGTTGTGTGGAGGTGTTCCTTTAAAATAAAACCCTTTGTTCTGAAAGTGGGACTTGTCTGTGCATTCGTGTTTGGGGTTTGGGGCTTTATAGCAGCACCCCCTGTAGATCACCTGCTTTGGTTAAGTTCCATGTATTTTGTGGGTGGTATCCTCCAGAGGCGAGGCCACCTGTCAGTCACCACCAGGAACTGCCCTCTGTCCTATAAATCCACAGGGACTTCCACACTTCCTGGTGGCTCATTGTGATTATGTTAGGGAGTCGGTGAGTGGACTTGTGTCTATTGAGAATTTGTGAATTGCTCAATATCTGATGTTTTGACTTTCTGCTGTGTATTAGAACTTTATTTGACTTGAATTGCCTTTGTATTCCACAGAGTTTCATTGTGATTGGTATCCTTTTTGTGAAGAATAAATCTTTTATTATATGATGATTCAGTGCTTGCCCTAATTACTAGCCAGGGTTTGATGGTGATAGCCCCCTCCAGTGGGCATTATTGGACGTGTTTGGAACTACCTGCTTTGGAACTCTTTAGTGCTTGCGACTTGTAGTTCACGACAGTGGGAACAGTGGACACAGAAGTGCAATTGATTTACTTTTTATTTTTCCCTTTTGGGAAAAAAATGAAAAATAAGTTTTAAAAATTGAACATCTTTTTTTTTGTTTCTCTGGTTTTCAGAGGGTGTCTTGCTTATATAGTAGGCAGCCATTTACTCAGTGGTATCTCTGCCCTCCACCAGCTGGCCAGCTCTGGTACCCAGGTGGGCATGGACTATTTCTGCATGACTGGCAGATGGATGCTGGAGTGGTCCTGTCTCAGCATCAGGTATCATAGACTTTCTCTAACTGGTACTGTCATGTTCTACCCAATGGACATTGACATTCTAACACCCCCCTCCCATACAGGATAATGCCCAAGTTTCTGTCTTCAAGATGGAAGGCTCAAAACTGAAACGCAATACCATATTTCCTGCTTTCCTGTTTGATTTCCGGCCCCGGGGGATGATGTTCCACACCAACACTTATAATCTCTATGTCTATGGAACTCAGGTGAGTTGCTTCAGTCCCATTAACAGTCTTTATCTCTCTTTAATTCATAGAGAATCTTCATAATGACAGTTTTTAAAGCTCTTCAGAAAGCATGAAAATATAGAAATTTGAGACTAGGATTTCTGTAAGACACCGAAAAATTGTCAAGTCTTTAATCTGGCAGAGAGATTTTCAATTAGTTATGAGTGCCCCCTTGTGGGCTTGGGACTGATTTCCTCTGCTTTAAAGGTAGCATCTGGGAACCTGAGGCTTCAGAATGTCTAAAAGAGCCATGGGGTAAATGTGATTTCCCAACATGGGGACATTAGGATGAAAATATTCCCTTAAAGTGTTGTAGAAAGGTGATGCCCCCAATGCCATGCCACCATCATCATCATGGCTTATTATTGGCTTATTATTCCCACTGGCATGTAAGACACCAGTATAGATGCTCCACTTCTGCTTTTTCTTAGGCTAACTTGGTGACTTGTCTCCTCACTTGGTTTAAGGTCTTGAACTCCACTTCAGCTGTACATTCGCTTCCTTTGGTCACCCTCTCATAGGTTCATTATCTATCTATCTATCTATCTATCTATCTATCTATCTATCTATCTATCTATCTATCTATCTATTATATAGTGCCTTATCTATCTATCTATCTATCTATCTATCTATCTATCTATCTATCTATCTATCTATTATATAGTGCCTTTCACATCTATCTATCTATCTATCTATCTATCTATCTATCTATCTATGTTGTTCTGTGTATCGTATTGTATTGACCCCCTTCTTTTTGACACCCACTACACGCCCAACCTACCTGGAAAGGGGTCTCCCTTTGAACTGCCTTTCCCGATGTTTCTTCTTTTTTTTTGGGAGTTTTTCCTTGTCTTCTTAGAGAGTCAAGGCTGGGGGGCTGTCAAAAGGCAGGACCTGTTAGAGCCCATTGTTGCACTCCTTGTGTGATTTTGGGCTATACAAAAATAAATGGTATTGTATTGTCATGATTTGTGCACATATTTATCCATTCAGTATTATTTCCAAAGTCAAAATAACATTTTCTGTAGATATTTAATTGAAGAAGAAAACTCCACAAAGTTAGTGCATGTGGAAGTATTCAAGCCCTACACATTCATAATTTATTGAGGACCCTTTTGCTGCAATGACAGCCTTAATTGGTTTGGGGTAAATATGTCCCAGTTCTTTACATTGTTCAGGAGTTATTTTTTCTCATTCTTCTTGGCAGAATTTCTAGAGACCCTCTAGGTTGGTGGGATGGTGCCGCTGGACAGCAGTTTTCAAACAGTGCCACAGATTCTCAATAGGGTTAAGATCAGTGCTTTGACTTGGCCATTCCAAAACATTCACCTCTCTATTGAGCCACCCCCGTGTCACTTTGGCCTCATGCTTAGGGTCATTGTCTTGTTGAATGATGAATCTTCTCCCAAGCTGTAGGTTCATAGCAGACTGGCACAAGTTCTCCTGCAGTGTTGTGTGGTATTTGTGTCCATCCAGTGTCCCTTCAACCCTGACAGGATTCCCAGTCCCAGCACATGAATAGCATCTCCACAGCATGATGCTGTCACCACCACATTTCACCGTAGCTGTGGTGTTTTTTGAGGCCTGGCCAGTGTTAGTTTTACGCCACACACACCTCTTTGAAGTCTGGCCAGAAAGTTCTATGTTGGTCTCATCTGACCATAAAACCTTCTCCCTCATCTTAACTGCGTCTTTGTCATGCTTTGTAGCAAAACCAGCTACAAACATGCGTTTATGTGGACCTTCTTCAGGAGTGGCTTCTTTCCTGCTCCCCTCCCATAGAAGCCTCTTTTATGGAGAGCTCTTGAATTTGTAGACCCCTGCACCTTCACTCCAGCTTCAGTAAAAGACCACTGCAGACGTCTGAGAGTGACGGTTGGATTTTTAGTCAACTCTGTCACCAGTCGACGACTCGCTCTGATGTTTAGTTTGGAGGGATGGCCTGTTCTAGTAAGAGTCTGGGTGCTGTGAGAGAAACCTTCCTCTTTCTGACGATGGATCTAACAGTGCACAACGGGACCTTCAAACTCTTTAATATTTTTTGTAGCAATTTCCTGCCACCTTGTGCATTTCAATAACTTTGTTTCTCACATTGGCTGAATACTCCTTTGTTTTCATTTTTACACTGATTGTCCAACAAACACTGTGGTCCTTACAAAGGGGGCTTTTTGTATCCAGTGTGGACCACCCAGGCTGGCACTGCCAGCTTAACCCGACACAGACAAGCATGGGACACAAGTTCAAGGCACACACTGATTTTTCTTTTCTTTACCTTGTGGGCAACGCCTTCCCTGTTCCCACAAGCTCAACACGGTCCCAGCACAAGCATGGCACAAGCACAATATTCTCTTCCTTCTCTTTATATTCTCCTTTCCACTACTCCGGTCAAGCTTCATCGTCGTCCTCCTCCTCCCGACTCTGGCTCCCGGAGTGGTGGCTGCTGGCTCCTTTTATAAGTGCTCCAGGAGCTTGAGGACCTATTTCCGGCAGCACTTCCGGGTATGGCTGAAGGACTGCCCATAAGGGCTCAGCAGCTCCTGGTGGCGCCTGAGGATCCCAACAGGGTTGCGCCAAACTCCAACTCCCATGAAGCCCTGCGGGAGTCCGAGGCACCTCTGCAACCCAGGGGGGCTGCCATCTAGCACTCCGAGGGAGGTAAAGCTCTATCCACGCTTGATCCCCTGGTCCTTCCAGCGTGGAGGTGTCCCAGCCGCATGCTACACCAGAGAGACAGAAAGGCCTCACAACGTAGTACCTAATGATGTTTGATCAGTGACTGTCATGTCACCTTTGTGTCATTTGTAATTCATTTGTAAACTCAGCTTCCAAGGACCAGCAATGCGGTTTACAGAGAAGACACCTGTTTTCCCCAATTCTGTTGCCCCCCCACCTCAACATGAGGTGCTTCTTAGGTGGCGTCCTCTCCTCTCCCTTGTGTGACAAGAGTCTCTGTGTTCATTTGTGCTGAAAAGGGGTTAGGAGAGTCCCGATAAACATCACACACCTTCTCCAATCCACCTTCCACCACTTCCTGTAGTCCTTTCACGTTTTCACACCCTTCTTCATTTCATGTCCTCAAATGGTCAGACTGCCTGTGAAGGAAGGGGACAGGTGCAAAGTGCAGAAGTGCTTTTATTTATAAAAGCAGTCAAAACCAAAAGCAAAAGTGTCCAAATAAAAGGCAGTGCGCCATACTTCATTAAATAAATAAATCCATTAAAACAAAGTTAAAACAATGGCTGGAAGCAGTCCTTGAGAAACAAAACCCGGTGCCTTCTTCAGCTGGTGGCTCCTTTGCTTCTCCCATCCGGGTCAGCACCACGGGAGTCGCCCTACCTGCAGCTGACTTCTCCCATTGGTCTGGAAGCCTTTCAGTCACTGGCTCTGTAGAGCTCCGCCAGACGGAGAATTGGGTTCCCCAGCGACCGGGGTGCTCACGAGTCTTGCTGTCTTCCGCGGCGAGCCGTCCTCGATTGTGGACACTCCTTCTCCTCTCCTCTCCAAAACTCAGCAGGAGTGACCCAATCCATCTGCCCCCGGGTGCTGGCCAAACACCCCACTAGGGCTCACTTCCAAGCTACTTTCCTTCTTACAGTGAGCCCTGCTCTCTCTCGGTCACTAACACCCATACCCATACCCATACTGGCTCTCAGCTTCCAGCTTCCCTTTCTTACTCCTCTAACCTCCATTCTTTCTTTTGATCGTTTTTTTCTCTCCCCTCCCCTCCGCACTCGTGCTCCTACTGGGGACGTGACGCAGGTGTGGTAATTAGCAGCTCCCAGCATCAATTACGGATACAGACGATTCCTCACCTGTGCACTTTGGCGAGGAAACGCCCGCACCATGTCGCATCCGAGGACCGCTTCTGCCACACTACCACGCCCCTCTTTATGCCACGAGTGCGGCAATTATTTATTTAAAACTGCATATTTATTCTGAGCCGTGGACCCAACTGTACCACAAGTCCCCAAAGCAGAATACATTTGCTTGCCTATTTACGCTAAAGGCTAACTTGAGCAGGGGGGCTCCTTGCTTAAACAGTGAAGCAGCAGGCTCTTTCTCGCTCTCTCAGCCTCACTTCCTTATGTTACAGTTGGAAACCTCTGCACAGATTGTGACCCAAGCCAAATTCTTGCTTGCTTCTCTACAGGTGTGGTTGTCTAATGACGGTGGAAATTCTTTTACGCAGATCCTGGCTCTCAGTAATGAAATAATTACCAGTGCTGCTACTTGCAGTGAACACCAGGAGGTGCTCTTTATATCAAATCTGAATAAACTGTACTTAAGTCGAGCCGGTAAGTGGCACACGGAAGTGGTAGGATGTAATTTTTATGCCATTTGGGTGACTCAGGTTTTTCCCAAAGTCTTAAGCATTTAGAATCAGGTCTTCAGTTAATGGGGCTCTGGAGATTTGAAGCTGGTCTTGTCTGGACATTAATGCTTACCAGTGCTTGCTTTGCTCACAAGGTGTTGCCAGATCTGCACAACTGGAGAAGACGATAGTAGGCAGCTCAGCTGTGTATTGTGGTCAAAATGGTGGAGCCAGTGTTATTTCTTTTGATCCTAACACTCCGGGTGGACTGAAATTGGAATCCATTGATACCGTTTCTCAGTTAATGGTGAGTACTGCAGAGAACTATGGCTTTCTACTTTGACCTTCTTTTGTCTGGATAGGATGACATCACCTTAATCCTGACTCCTGTCACCCTTAACATTTATTCTGAATTTCTTAAGACATTCAGAAACACGCAGATCTCCATTCCTCAAATAAAGATGGCGCATTTAAAGCAGGCTGAACTTTTTCCTTTTGGCACTACAGTGTTTTGTTTTGACCATGAAAACTTGTAACTTGCTGCCATGATCATAGTTATGATGTAACTTTCCAAAGTGGAGCTCGTTTGTCAGCCTGCATTTCTCTCTTGTTCCCAATCTTCCATTCTGCATCCTGTATTCAGTGCCTTCTGTGGTGTGCTTGATGCTCAGCAGATGTCACTGCTCTTCTTTTTCCTTCTTACTATTGCAGAGTTCTTCTTCATTGTTGATGATCAATAAGTACAATTCTTACACTTGATTATAAATTTAGAAGATGTATACAGTGGACCCTTGACTTATGAACTCAATTCGTTCGCGAGGGCTGGTTGTAACTCAAGTTGGTTGTAAGTCAAGACTATTTTTCCCATAAGAAATAATGGAAATACTCATAATGCGTTCCGAACCTCCCACTGCAACACTTACTTAACCTTTTCATAATAAAAAAGGGTTGTATAATGTGCATAATTTACCAAAACACCAATAATTTTTCTAATGTACTAAACAAAAAGTTATAAAAAGTGCCCAGCCTACCAGAAACAACAATTTCATACTGTACTCACCACTTAATTTGACATCTTTGGGCTGCAGGAAGGGAGGAGGAGGAGAATGAAACGGAAGGTGGTTATTGTTTAGAAGGAGCCTCCTTATGCAAATCTTTCCTTTGTAAAATTGTCGAGATGGTGGATTTCGACATGCTGTACATATCATATCAGTGAGATCGGTCACACAAACACCACTCTCATATTTCTGCACAATTTCCTTCTTCGTTTCGATTGTGATTGCTTTCTTTACCTTTGTTACCTTCTCTTCCTTCCTTAGCAATTATGCGTCTTGCTTGCCATGGTCTTAGTGAATTATATATATAGATAAATCACTGCACTGACCGAAATTACGTCCACAAACACATGTATCTGGGCTCCGACTGATGCTTACGAACGCTCTCGGCTGTTTGTTTACAATCGCACAAGCGGACACACGTGACCGCATTCGGGTCGTAACGCAAGACGTTGGTCGTAAATCAAAACAAAAATTTGGGTCGTAAATGAAGTTGTTCGCATGTCAGGTTGGTTGTATATCAAGGGTCGACTGTATAGTATATCCGGGTGGATTATCAATAGATGTGCTTGCACGGATCAAGCTTTTATCATAATAAACTTTTCTGCCCACTTGGTAAGGCATTCATCAGATGGTGTCATTTGGCGCAATTTTCCGTGTGTGAGGTTGCCACGGCCTCAAATTCTTTGACTTTACAGAATGAATCAGGTCATAAGCTTTCGATTAAGACCAAAATCAAGGTTCTAGACCCAGTAGTTTGCAAGTACCAGCAGGTATTGAAGGCGCTGGAGAAATCATAGAACAGAATCCTCACAGTCCTCCAGGTGGGAATGAAGTCTTGTGGAGCAGAGAGATAATTGCATCCTCTG
The DNA here is from genome assembly GCA_026402145.1 of Polypterus bichir lapradei. Classification (NCBI taxonomy): domain Eukaryota; kingdom Metazoa; phylum Chordata; class Cladistia; order Polypteriformes; family Polypteridae; genus Polypterus; species Polypterus bichir. Next base: position 21,980,268 of record JANRMT010062797.1, on the reverse strand, counting down.
ATAGACCAACTTCAGTGGGTCCAGGTGGTCTGCCACAAGAGGACTCGTATAGTCCAGGACCAGCCTCTCAAAGGTCTTCATGATGAGAGATTCAAGTGTCACTGGTCTGTTGTCATTAAGTGAAGAAGTGCCTGCCTTCTTTGGAACAGGAACAATGCAGGATGTTTCCACAGTAGCAGCACTTTCTAGAACCTTAGGGTGACACTGAACAGGTGACAGAGGACCCCACAAAGCTTATCAGCACAGGCCTTAAGAACTTAAGGACTGACTCCACGTAACTCCACGCAACGGAAATTATTACATTGACATTGTGTTGCTAGCCATGTGTGTCGTCATGCCACTCACAGTATTTTGATCATTTAAGGATGTGTCTGTTTTGTTGTGGTAGGGTCCTGGGGTGACCCTATTCCCCCTTTATACACTTTAATTATGTAGAATGTCCCAAATCCCATACTCTTACCACACTGGCAGGACTGACCATTATCATAATAGGCAGGCAGTGTGGCGTAGCGGTTAAGGCTTTGGACTTCAAATCCACAGGTTGTGGGTTCAAAACCTGCTACTGACACCGTGTAACAAGGACCAAGTCACTTGACCTGCCTGTGCTCCATTTGGGAAAAACAAAAGAAATGTAACCAATTGCATCTCAAATGTTGTATCATTGTAAGGAGGATGATGTCAGCCAAATAACTAATTCTAAATATTTCCCCTTAAATTTACATCTGTAACCCCAGGCAATCCGCTAAAGTACCACAACAGGCAGGAGAGAAAGTTAACAGCTTTACTAAGCATTAGTCAAATAGATATTGAAAATACGAAAAGCCAAATAAAGTGTGAACACCATACAGCCTGTTACTGCCCAGATGTTTCTTCTTACTGCATTGCTTAAAGGGTCAGCAGTAAGTCAGAGAGCATTCTTGGACTGACTTTTCGCCCCTTTTGTTTTCCTCCCCTAATTGGCTCTTTTATTGATCTTATAAAGCTCTTTGCCATTATCCAAGGTTCACAACAATAAAACCGTGTTTCCAATATCAGCTGCCTTAGCTCACATTGTATACTTGTCATTCTTGTTTTAGCTGCAGAACCCAGCCTCTTTTTTGGAGTCTGTCCCAAGCCTGGATAAATGGGAAGGGTTGGTGTCAGGGATGGCATCCAGCCATAGAAAACATGCTGAAACCTGTATTGCCAAAGTCTAGTCCAAAAAATCACAACCCCATATAAAAATGGGAATATATATCCTAACATTGGGTCATGGGGGTCTGCTGGAGCCAATCCCAGCCAACACAGGGCGCAAGGGAGGAACAAATCCCGGGCAGGGCACCAGCCCACCGCAGGGCACACACACCTAACCTGCATGTCTTTGGACTGTGAGAGGAAACCCAAGCAGACACGGGGAGAACATGCAAACTCCACGCAGGGAGGACCCGGGAAGCGAACCCGGGTCTCCTTACTACGAGGCAGCAGCGCTACCCACTGTGCCACCAAAATGGGAATAGCTATGGAAAAAGAAGTAGACATATAGACAGTGCTTTGGGTTTGCATTACAGACAGCAGCAAAAAGATGCACAGCCAAGCAATATGTAAGACTCACAATATAGCAGAGCTAATTACACTCTCTGCCTAAACTACAATCAGGTCCATAAGTATTTGGACAGTGACACAGTTTTCATAATTTGGGCTCTGTAAGCCACAACAATGGATTTGAAGTAAAGCAATCATTATGTGATTGAAATGCAGACTTTCAGCTTTAATTTAAGGGGTTTACCAAAAATATTGTATGAGCCGTTTAGGAATGACAGCCATTTTTTTAGCATAACCTCCCCCCAATTACAGGGGCTCAAAGGTATATGGACAACTGTGCTGGATGATTACAGAATTCTGTCCTTGGTGAGCAAGAACCTTTTCACGACATCTACCCAAACCAAGAACACTCTCCAGGAGTAAGACCCATCATTGTTGAAGTCTACAATCAAGAGAAGACTTCATGAAAGTAAAGACAGGGGGTCTACCACAAGGTGCTAACTACTGGTAGACCTCATGCATAGGAAGGGCAGATTAGACTTTGCCAGGAAACACTTTTTAAAAGCCTGTCCAGTTCTGGAACAATTTCTTTATACAAAGGACACTAAGATCAGAATGTACCAGAATGTTAGAAAGAGAAGAGTATGGAGAAGAGCTCATGAACTGATGAATAACACATCATCTGTGAAACATGACTGGAGGCCGTGTTATGGCCTGATCATGCATGGCTGTCAATGGAAGTCAGTCACTGGTGTCTATTGATGATACGACTGCTGGCAGAAGTAGCAGGATGAATTCTGAAGTGTCCAGGGCTATACTGTCTGCTCAGATTCAGACAAATGCTGCAAATCTGATAGGATAACGCTTCACAGTACAGATGGACAATGAGCCAAAATGCACTGTGACAGCAAACCAAGTGATTTTCTATGCAAAGAAGTGGAATAGACAGACAGACAGACAGATAGATAGATAGATAGATAGATAGATAGATAGATAGATAGATAGATAGATAGATAGATAATGAAGTCACTATATAATAGATAGATAGATAGATAGATAATGAAGACACTATATAATAGATAGATAGGTAGATAATGAAGGCACTATATAATAGATAGATATTGAATTGAATATGGCCAAGTCAATCAACTGTATTCAACCCAACTGGATGTGCAGTTCACTTGCTGAAGAGAAAACTGAAGGCAGAAAGTCCAACGAACAAGCAGCACACAAAGAGAGCGGCAGTAAAGGCCTGGCAAAGCATCACTGGAGTGGATATCCAGCACCTGGAGATGGCCAAGAGCTCAGACTTCAGGACGTCATTGACTGGAAAAGATTTTATACCAAATATTGAAAATGATCAATATATTTATGTTAGTTTGTCCAAATACTTTTCAATCCCTGAAAATAGGGGGACCATGTTTAAAAATGGCTGTCTTTTCTAAGCAGCTCATACCATATTTTTGTTAAACCCCTTGAATCAAAGCTGAAAGTCTACACTTCAATTGTATAATGATTGCTTTGTTTAAAATCCATCGTGGTGGTGTACAGAGCCAAAATTATGAAAATTGTGTCACGGTACAAATACTTATGGGCCTGACTGTAATTTTCAGGTAATTTCTCAGCATTAACACCAAAGCATTAGTGGTCAAAGTGCATTTTCAGATGCCAAGTCACATGACAAGCTGCTTTAACAGAATTGCTGTTTCAGCAACAAAATAAAAGAAAAACAATTTTTTTAAGGTTCACGTTTTAAACATTACAAGAAAAGTCCTTCTCTTTCCAGAAATGCTTTGCTCATGTCTCCAAACAGTGCCATTTCTAAACTTTCTTCATCGATAAAGAGAAGATAATTAATTACATTTCAGTTTCTGGCTTGAATCCCACCTGTCTAGTAGTTTAAGATTGTTTTCTCCTTATTTATGACATCTCCTAGCATAACGAACCTTCTTACATATTAACTTGTCTTTGTTGAATGCACTTACGATAATCTCTGCCATTTGTATCACACAAAAGCATTAAAACAGGTATGACAGGCATCAAAGTAAAAGTGTTAATAGAGCCACTGACAGGAAATTCTGCCCAAGGCGATTGCTTTCTCTAGTCTGCATTATGCTTCTGAATCCTGATGACTGGTCCAGTCTTGCCTTTGGATTAATGAGACATGAGAAATTGTCACTGGCAGTCACTCAAAACAAGAGTAACACTTGCCATGGTTTACAAGTGACCTTAGCTGACTAAGCAGTGGATTCCTTACTTGACAGACCTTGGAGGTGATGTGAGCAGGACTTTCCATTGGCAGCACCTTCCACAATGTGTGTGTTTTTTTTTTTCTCCTTCGTCAACTTTTGTCTATTTCATTAGAGAGGTGGTTGTTCTCAAAGCGACCTTCTGCTTGATTGATCGTGCAGGACTATCAGGAATAATGCGTGAGTAGTGTCTTCTAGTTTGAGATGTTGAAGCCTCAAGGGTGTCTTTGAACCGTTTCCTCTGCCTATCCCAGGGTCTCAATCGTTTACTCATCTGGGAGTAGCCACACCTAACAGACTGCAGCAAAGACATTTATCTGGAGAACAGGACACTTGCCTCCCCCCTTAATCAGTGGTCAAGAGTCCGTCTTCATTGCAAAAGCACAGAATTATGAAAATTTGACTTTCCTGTTTACGCTTTACTCTGATTTTTTCTGGAAGTACGTGCAAGTATTAATAACATTTTAGCAAAAAATGCATGCATTTTGCCCATTTTGAACATATGACTGGATAATGGACATGTGGATTATGTTACATGAGAATTTATTTTCTCTTTTCAATTGATGTTTTTCACATTGTTTGCCATTGACAGTACAATATTGGTAGGCATTCGCATACATTATATGATAAACAGTTTTCTCTTGTTTTGTATGAAAACATGAGGTTACAAAAATGTTCTCAGCCATCACTATAAAGCACATTGGGTAAGTGACAAAGACAAAAGTATATAATTTTTGGGTGGAGCAAAGTATGTCATAACAATGTCAGCAGGTGTTTCGTATTTAAGATGGCAATTGCATGTTTATGGAACGGTAACAAGCAAATTCTGTAGTATTTAGTGAGGTAAATGGCTTTCTGATCTTAGCAATAAATATTGTGGCAGACAGCCGGAGCCCTTACCTGGCCGGGATGCCCTGAGTTTGGAAAGACCCTTGGCAGCCCCCTTTGGCTTACAGTGGGGCCAAGGGTTATGGGCATGGAAGCCAACACCTGGACTTTTACAGGACCCTATTTGGCAGCACTTCATCCACAACCGGAAGTGCTGCTGGAATAAGCTCAATATAGAAGGAGCCAGTCACCACCGCTCAATGGCCAGAATTGGGAGGAAGAGGACAAAGCCTGTGTGGAGGGCTGAAGGCGTCGATGAAGGGACTGTGTTGGGGGTTTGTACACAGTGCTGGACTGTGCAAATAAAAGTGTGTGTTGTGTGCTAAACCTGTGTCAAGCCTGTCTGTGTCGCGGTTAGGGCAGCTGTACCCGCCCGGGCGTCACAATACAAATCTTTGGTGTGATCTGGTGTTTTGGCTTTATTGGTCTTGTTGGTTTTATCCTAGCTTTTTTTTGACCAAGGGTTTCTTTTGTCTCCTGGTCCTATTTCAGAAATAGAATTCTGCCCTTTTGTTCCTAGACTGGCAAAATAATAGAGGGCTTGGGTTTTGTTATTTCTCTGCACCTCAAGCAATGAAAAACATGTTGAAAAAATTCAAATTTTAATTTAACGTGTGGGAATTTGATCAAACTCGACTTCTCTGTCTGTGTGTCTCTCTCTCTACATATATAAGTGCCTTGATCATGGGAATGGAACCATATAAAATGTATTCATTTTATTATTATTATTATTGTTATTATTATTATTATATACTGCATATACAGTATACTGTGACCACCAAGGGGACAAACATCCAACACAACGGCATGGACACAAGTTCTAGTGTGTTGCAAACAGTTTCAAACCTTTACACAGGGCTTCAAAACCCAGAATTTAGCCATGCAGCACTTCCCTCATCTCTCCTTTGCTCCTTCAGCAAGCTTTGGCTTCCTCCTCCCAACTCTGGCTCGCGTGCTAAAGCAGGCTGCTTCTTTTATATAAAACACAGGAACATTTTCGGTGTCCTGAGACTGTGGTTTGGGAGTACTTCCAGGTACACCTGAAGCCCCACAAAGCAGGGGCTTAAAAATCCCTCAGCACCCCTTTTGCTTCCAACAGGGCTGAACCAAAGAACTACAGTTCGCATTATGCCCTGTGGGTATCCATAGTGGTACCATAACCCAGTAGGGGCTGCCATCTATTGTGTAGGGAGAGACAATGAATTGAATACATTGTCTTTTCCTGTCCTTCCGTCACACTGGCTTCCTGGTCGGGTAAGGATCCCAGTTTGGCTCTGGCTGGGATGCCAGTCTATTTAACTCTTTGAGGGCTGAATATTTCTTTCCAAAAAACTCAGTTTTCTGAAAAGCACACAATGAACTGGTTTCAGACATAAATCAACATAAAACGTCTGTCGCTATGTGCTGTGGTTGCTGTTGGTGCCTGTTTGGCATCACTGGCAGCAGTGGCGGCTCCATGACCAGCAGGAATGCATGGCAGGCCGGCTACCTCTCTGCCTTCGTACAGCAGGTGGGCGACGGTGGCAGTCACTTTGTGACGCAATATGGTTTGTACTTCTTGTCATCATAAGTGGTGGTCCTCCTAGGCAAACGCTGCTGTAGGCATATCTGCTACACAAACACATTCAGTACCACAATCAACTGGGGACCAATAGGCTGATGCTGGTACCTCAATTTCATTTTTAATCTCCATCTCCAGATCACTTGCATCAAACTCAGAGTCTGAAAAGTTAGAGTCTGATTCAGTGATAATACAGAGAACGTCCATGGAGTATTTTGCTTTGCACATTTGCTTTAGTCTCACCAGATGCTGATGCCATTTTTGCTCTTCCCTACTCCTGCATGTGCAGGGAATCGAGGTCAAATCAACAAAGCTGCTTAACTTTCCATCAAGCAAAGAGAGTCAAACTAAAAAGTATGGGCGAGTTTTGTCTCAGTTTACATCCGATTACAGTCCTCTACCTCTGAATTTTGACAAAAGTCAACATCAGCCCTGAAAGAGTTAAAATAGAATTTCTGTTTGTCTGTCTGTATGTTCCCTATACAGGTTGAAGTTTTTTGCTATGTGGTGCATGATATGTGTTGTGAGTTGAGATAGCAGGGACTTTTAACTACAGAAACTAATGTACCATAATAAAAAGGTATATATATCATGTGCGTCTGTCCATTTGCTATGTCTCTTGTAACTCCAATAGATGGTGCATCACAAACATTTTTAGTAATAAAAGGCATTGCATTGGCCATTACAACAGATGGCACGTCATAAGCATTAGCATTCATTTTACAAATCCAATGAGATATATGCATTGAAAAGTGCTCTGCAAACATTAATGCTGAGGTCTACGTTGATTACTTTGATTTCTTAGATGAGCAGCACAGCTAGTTTAAGATACAACACTTTTAATTTTTTCCCCTTTGTTTTCTACAGAGTGATTCAATGGGCTGCAATCATGACATTGCCCTGCAGTACCTTAGTAGGAAAAAAGTGATGCTTCTGGAGGCATTTCCTCTTTTGGACAACGCTCCCAAAGTGCCCTGCTTCCTCATCAAACTCCATATTGGAAAGCATATAATTTTGAAGTGGGTCCTGTTTGAAATGTGTATATAGAAATAGAAATAGAAAAAGGCTGACGTGGCATTCTGTGCTTTAGTTTTGGGTTCACTGCTAGGAATGTTACGATACTTAATGTTTCAGAACTTGTAGTGTCTCATCTCAGGGACCAGTGCCATTGCCCTTTTTAATATACATAAATGATCTGGACAGGAATGTAATCAATAAGCCAGTTAAGTTTGAAGATGATACTAAAGTAGGTGGAAGGGCAATTGATGAAGAATCAGCAAAATTGTTACAGAGGGACTTGGAGAGTTTGCAGCCTCGGGCAGATTTGTGGCAGGCGTTTTATGTAAGTAAATGTAACGTGTGACATTACAAAGTAAAACTGTTAGATTTGAATATATAATGAGGGCTGAATCTTTAAAGTACCCCTTATGAGAAGGAACCGGGAGTCAAAATGGACTTATCACTATATATTTCAACACACTGATGATCAAAAAAGCTAATAGGATGTTATATTAGATATCATGATGTGTGAATTATGAGTCAAAGGAGGTTATGCCTAAAATATATAATGCACTGGTGAGGCCTCCTCTGGAGGTCTCCATATTCCAAAATATATATAGCAGCCCTAGAGTAGGAGTGATCAGGCTGATTCTAGGACCAAGAGTTATGAACTATAAAGTGAGATTAAAGGAGTTAAGCCTTTTCAGTTTAAGCAAACAGAGATTAAGATGTGACGTGTTTAAAATTGTGAAAGGAGTTAGTACTGTAGATCCCAGCTATTACTCTAAAACAAGGACAGAATTGGAAGCTTGTTATTAGCAAATTTCACGTAAATGTTAGGAAATGTCTGTTCTCACAAAGGAATGCATTTCCAAATTGTGTGGTAGAGAGTAGGACTTTACAGACCTTCAAATCTTGACTTAATGTTATTTTGCATAGTCTAGGCGAATTGGACAGATCTTGTTGGGCTGAATGGCCCATTCTCATCACAATGTTTCTAACCTCTCAGTAAATTAGTCCAGAGAGTAAATGTTACTATATTCCTAGCCAATGTGACCAATTCTGTTACAGTAAAATGCCACAACAGTTTGGACTGTGCTGGGACTGATCTTGTTTAATCTCAATTTCTTTTGCAGCATCCAACTTTAATCTGTTATTGTGAAACTGTACTTGTCTAGTATTGAACTTGATGCTGATTTAGTCTCAAATGGGCATGGCATTGTCCTAATTTATTCAAAACTACATCTTAAATTTTAAATTTTGTGTGCACATTGCAGTTTAGTCTTCTCTGACTTGGGATGGTGCCAGTTTAGCCTTAAACGAGTTTTAGAACTTCCTGATTTAGAGTTTATCATGTAGAAAACTTGTCGATCTGGTCTCAATTAATGGGAGATTCTGTGCTAGTTTGGTGCCAGTCTGATATTTAAATGTGCCAGATTAAGCCTAAAACAAGTATCCTTCAACAAGCATGAAAATGTGTTAGTTTAAATCTTTCATCTTTCATGTGAATGTTTTTGTTTATAGTCTTGACTAGGGTGGGAATTGACTCATGTTACGTTGTGGCAGTATAGTCTGAAGCTGGCATAGGGATGCATCACATTAAACTAACTTTAGTTTCAAAATGGTGTAAATAATTATGAATTGTGAGAATGTGCTAGTTTAGACTGGGCAAAGGTGGAAATAGGTCAGTTTAACGTCAGCTCATATTGGTTTATGCTAATTTAGTCTTTAGCGTGGAATTGTATAAGGTTAGGCTGAAACTGGAGTGAAATGTGTGCTAGTGTAAACCTCGATCTGATGTGGGATCTCTTAACAGGGGTGTAAATGTGCCAGTATAGCCTTGACAAGGTGGGAAAATGACTGTTCAAGCTCAGCCTGTGTTAAATTGTGCCTATAAGGAATCAGCCAGCACAGGATTCCTGGAAGCACAGGATGCATCACCTCTGAGTGATCCCCAAAAAATACCAACACGGAGGTCCATTGGAAAAAACTGTTCTTGGTGTAAACTCTCATTCCTCCATGATATCCTAAAGCAGGAGTCCGTACGTAACCTTTCAGCAGTGTCGTGCCGAACCTATGTTTCAATGTTATTCTGCATGTCGACATAATTCTACCAATTTTGTTACAGTATATAGTAGTATCAAAATTGATCCGGTTATAATGGGCATACTTTTGAAGCCCATTATAACTGGATCTTATATTATTGGTCATTTAACATTTTTAAAATACATAGGATCCTATGTAAAAAGAATGTTTTGCCAAATTTTAATTTTCAGCACATTTGTTAAAAATTATATTACAAATTACAGATTTTTCAATACAAAACACATAGTTTGAATAAGATAAAATTATCAAGAATTCTAATTTGATTAATTGTTCTTTATTATTAATCAGAGCTATTAGTCAATTATCGTGAAGCAATTGTATAACTACATTCGGTGGCTTTATTTTTGGTTCCAATTATTTGACTAAAATAAGTAGTTTGTGCACCACGGTGGCGCAGTGGGTAGCGCTTCTGCCTCGCAGTTAGGAGACCCGGGTTCGCTTCCCGGGTCCTCCCTGCGTGGAGTATGCATGTTCTCCCCATGGGTTTCCTCTGGGTGCTCTGGTTTCCTCCCACAGGGGTAGGGTAGGTGGATTGGCCATTCTAAATTATCTCTAGTGTGTTCTTGGTGTGTGTGCACGCCCTGCGGTGGGCTGGCACCCTGCCTGGGGTTTGTTTCCTGCCTTGCGCCCTGTGTTGGCTGGGACTGGCTCCAGCAGACCCCCATGACCCTGTAGTTAGGATATAGCGGGATGGATGGAAGTAGTTTGTTACTTAAAGCCAGAAACAGCCCTTTTTATAGCTTCACTTTTCTCATCAGAGTTTTTAAATGTAGACTGATGTTTTGTTTGATAAAGTCCTTGTACACTTGACATATGACACATGACACTTTCGCAGCACACACAGCATGATCCTTTGCTTGTACAAATCCATATTCATTCATCCAAGAGTCTTGAAAAGAGTGAACATTGAGTTTTTGTCTTTTATGAGTCATTTTTGGGCAGTATATTACTTAATAATAACAAGAGGTTTGTTTTAACGTACCACAGCCAGCACTAAACATATGGTTTTCCTTTGCATTTGAGTTGCATGTGCAAAACAAATATGGGGATGTGGAGCTCGAATGCATACACTGTGATTAACATATAATAACGAGGTTTGTTTTAAAGTACCACGGCCTACACTGGACACATGGTTTCCATTTACATTTGAGTCGCATACACAAAATGTAGGTGACGGTGCAAACGAGTGCGCTGTAATCAAAATATCATTTTTTACTATATTTCAATTCAATCAGAGTGCCATTGAAAATCATTATGCATGCCACACTTGCTGACCCCTGTCCTAAAGAATGAAACTAGTAAGACAGACTTATTATTGAACTCACAAAATTAGTTTTTTTTTTTTTTTATTGGCTTAATATAAGCCACATGAGCCCATAGCTGAATTAGATTATGTTCCATGGGGGCAAAACTTAAAACCAAAAGAAAAAGTGGGAATTCAGGCTTACTGCTGTTGTGATACTAGAGGCATGAAAATGACAAAAAATGTGAGTTTTTCAAAAGGCCTCACAATCAGGCCCATACTTTCATGGATCTCCCCAGAAATGGTTTTAACTCAGGCTGCCAGCCCCCTACTACTACCGGTAGGCTTCACCCTTCCCAGGCCCTAAATGTGAAACTATCTTAAAACTACCCTTAAAACCGCCGGAACCAGCTATAGTCTGTTCCCAATGCAATCTGCCAGCATGCTGGACCCAAGTATATTTGGCAAAGTACATTCATGGAACTCTGCAGCCGGCTAAAGTTGTTTCCCAGTACAATTTGCCAGCACGGCGGAGCTGAGTATATTCAGTGACGTATATTCATTGAATTCTGCAACTGACTATATTCGTGTCTCAGTGGAATCTGCCAGCACGCAGGGGCCGAGTATATTCGGCGACGTGCATTCATTGAATGCCGCAACTGGCTATAGTCGCTTCACAGTGCAGTTCGGCAGCACGCCGAAGCTGATCAGTCAGTGCTGTATATTCATTGAGCAGCCAGCTCCAATCTCGCATCAGTTTCTCAGACGCATTGAAGTTTGTTGCAGCAGCGCAGTTACCAATTTCTGTCGCTACTTCGACATTTAATTTCAAACCTGTTTCATATTTTCTTCTGATCGAATGCTCCATCATAGATAATGGATGCTCTTACGATAAAGGTGTATGAGGGTGTGAGATACAAAAAACACAAAACAGTGCAAACGTTGCTTCGGAATAGTTTGGGTATTACCGTGTGGTCACGTAGGCACGATAGAGAGAGAGAGGTTAGGAGCACACACTGATACAGAGCATTGCCACACTCACGGTCGTGTGCTCCGTGGTTACTCTCTCAGGTGGGCAATAGCATATCGTAATCTCTTGGACCAATAGCGTGAGTTTTCCACATTCGACTTATATGACCAACATTATAAAATACCAGAAATTATACTGTAAAATCAACTCCCGACTTATCTGCGGGAGAACATATCCGCAAGTATATACAGTAAATACAATAGAAATGACAAAAAATCATTAAAAGTACAAATTCAATACTAGCCAGAACAATAATTAAACAGGAAATAAGTACAAGCTGGGGAAAGAAACATAACAACTGGGACAAATAAAAATATGGTCAAGAAGTTGATGTCGGGCCTTCTAGAAGTGCCCTTAGTTTTCTTCAGACAGCAATAAGGATATGTGAAATTACTTGAGTTGCTATATAAACATGTTCATAAGGTTTGGCAGTTTACTGTGAACTGCAAGGATAAACTTCATCTTATTCTGGAGTCTTCTAGTTAGCCTTCTAAAATCTATTAGCTTCACTTGACTGTTTTGTTATTTTGATTCTATTTGTTCCAGATCTGGTGGAGAGGGAGTCATCACTCAAGTATTTCCAGGTCAAGCTGCTGAGGGTTTTCTGGCCAAAGCTTTGGTAGATATGTTGGTGGACTTTCAAGGTGTAAAATTGGTCAACGTTGTCCTCAATGTCACCAATAGAGCACAGAGTGACCCTACAGTACAGCTAACTGGTGAGTCTAATAAAGACCTTCTGAATTGGCTCCAGTGTTCCTGGTGTCTCCAGGCAGATTTACCACCCAGTGGCAGTCACTGGTTCACTTGCCTGGTGTTCAGAGTGGTCTTATCTGAAACTTTATACCAGGATGAGCAAGGAATGAGTTGTAAGATGCAGAATTCAGGAGAAAGCAGGGAGATGTCTGAATTACCTAAAATGGGCAACAGGATGTTTTGTGTGTGATGGGTTACTGGGTGCAATTGTTGGGTGGGTGGGTGTACATAATGGCTAAAAAGTGAAGGTGATTGCCTAAAGAATGAAAAGAAGACACAGGGAGTAAAATTAGAGAAATGGAGTGTAAGAGACAGGAGGCAGAGCATAACAAGAGAATGGAAGAGGTTTGTGTGAATGAAGGACCATAAGGGAAGTGCACAGGTGTAGTGATGACCCTGATAAGGTAAGAAGTGGGTGTGATGCTGAAAGAAGGTCATTTTATTTCAGGAATTGTACATTTTGATTGAATTCATTTTTGTCACAGTAGGTGGCTCCTATGATTTCACACAAGTAAACACAGGTGCAATCATTGTGATCCCTGGTGACAGCAGCTTCTTGATCCGACGAGTGGACGACAGCACCAGTGCTACAGCCTTGGCAACCTTACCTACCTTGGTGCCTCCTCAGAGTGTGTATGCAGTGGAATGGCTACTCTTCAATGTTCCAGACAAAGCATGGGAAGTAAAAGAGGGCAGATGCAAGCACACTTTGCAGGTCCCTGATATTCTCATCAAAGATGGTATCTATTACCTTGCCTTCCTAGAAAGGCAGATTTTCAGATTCAGTGCTTCTGAGGCAGGTGAGATTCTATCACAACAATCAATGATGTTCTTCTGCTTTGGGGTGAAGGTTTAACAAAGGCATATAGTGAAAGGTTGTAATGGAAGCTATGTAGATTGCACCATTTGCTTAGGTTGCCCCAAAAGCTAGCATTCATTGTTTCTTATATGAGATGCGCTCCCCTGGCTGAAGGTACTGTAGCTGAAATAGTGGAGCACTACACTTTTCAGCATAATGGTTTTAAAATGGCACTTTGTTGGATTGTGTGGTTCGCCATAGAACCATTGCTTGACAAATAACTGTTTAATTCTGGGAACTGCATATGAAATTTGTTTTTTTAGCTTTGAAAATGTTCCTAATATATGGACAAAAACTAAATCTTTTATTACAGTATATAGTAGGCTACCTAGCAGGATATCAAGAAATCCTGAATGTAGCTGGTATTATGGTATGTAACAAGGGTCCTTTTAGATCATGAGCCCATTATTATTTCAGAAATCTATTATCACCTATCCATGGTCATTTATGGAACCTTTTTGGCAATCTAAATTATAAAGTTTCTTTCTGGAACCTTCATTTGGATGGGTCTTTTTGGGGACCAAAAGCGGCTCCCATATGGCATCGTTCCTAAAAACCACTTTGGTACCTTTTGTTTTTTTAAGAGTACTGTATATGTCTGCTACAACATTATAGTACAGTTATCTACTTTCTCAAGAGGGTCTCTCAGGTCTAGGTCATCCCACCATAAAGTGAGGCTGCTAGTTGGTTATTGGAGTACAGAACGTGGTGTTGTGGGGTCCAATAGATGCCCATCTTGCTTGCCATGTTAACCTTGTGGTTACTGCAGCTGTGGAATAAACTTCCATCCAATTTTGTTTTCTCAGCCTCAACCTTTTATCAGAAGCGCCTGTTGAGTGTGAGACTGGGGAACCCGTTTTCCTTCCAAGTCCACGTCAATCATTTTTGGTACTCTTCAGGGACTCACTTGGTGAATATTTCCATCTTCAGCCTGTTCTACAACACGGTAAAAAGCTAATTTACTTACCCAGTGTCCATGCTTTAGCTCAGGAGAACTTCATACTATGACACTGTGTTAGCAGTTCTGAAACCAAAGGCAGACGTAATCAAGGCATCTGTGACATGTAGGACAGGATGTGGCTATTTCAGGTGTAACTTTCTATCTTGTATCCCAGATAGTGGCGTGTCCATAAACTGGTCTTTGATATTGTGGTATCGGTGAGGAGCTGCGCAGGAGAATGGGGTGCTGAGTGAGAAAGAGAGAGAGAGAGCCCAGCTGATATTAGAACATTAGAACATTCTAGGCGAGAAGAGACCTTTCAGTCCAACTAAGCTTGCCAGTCCTATCCACTTAATTCTTCCAAAACAACATCAAGTCAAGTTTTGAAATTCCCTAAAGTCCTGCTGTCTACTAGATTACTTGGTAGCTTATTCCATGTGTTTGTGGTTCTCTGTATGAAGAAAAACCTCCTGCTGTTTGTGCTGTGTCCCCGTGTTGTTGATGAACTCATTTTAGAGTCACAGTTTCGCTCCAGCTCCACTGTCCTAATTCCCTTTATAATTTAAAACACTTCAGTCAGGTCTCCTCTTAATCTTCTCTTGCTTAAACTGTAAAGGCTCCGCTCTTTTAATCTTTCTTTAATTCATCCCCAGTATCCCCGGGATCAGCCTGTTTACTCTTCTCTTGACTTTTTCTAGTGCTACTATGTCCTTTTTCCCTAGAGACCAACCCTACACACTCCAGATACTGTATTCACCATTTTGTTATAACGTTTCAGCACATCTTCTCAAGCTGAACTCACCAGGAAGCTCTCCACTTAGAGTCTTCCTTTGCGTCTGGAGAGAAAAGTTGCTCCTGTAGCCCCAAACATTGACAAGTAGGCTGGTTTAGAGGGCCATTAGGATCCAGATATTGCAGATTCATGGCTGGCTGGCTAGCTAGTTTTGTTTTGACTGTGCAAATAAGCACATATCTTCTACAGTATTTATTTATTGCACCAAACACAATTCTGCTGTTTCTATTCATTCTGCCATTATCTGTATTATTGAGCTACATTACAAATAATAATAATAATAATAATTCTTTGCATTTATGCCAGCCATGAATCTTGACTTTTCAGAAAGGCGCCTTGTATAAATAAAATGTATTATTATTATTTATATAGTGCTTTTCTCACTACTCAAAGCACTCAGGAACTGCAGGTTAAGGGCCTTGCTGAAGGGCCCAGCAGAGCTGAGTCCCTTTTGGAGTTTACGGGATTCGAACCCGCAACCTTATGATCGCCAGTGCAGATCCCTAGCCTCAGAGCCACCAGTCGACACACCTAGTATTACAAAGTTGTGTTTCTGTGGCTCTGTGTCCAAAGGTAGCACACAATATTTTAAGCCATTTGTTACCTGTAGCAGCTCAGAGGAATATGATCATCAGTGGATCTTGTGCATGTCTTGCTTATTTCTCCAAACCCATAGTGTAATATTTCTGTAGATTTTAATACAATAGCTGATAATTTCTGAAAGGTGTTGGTACCAATTAAAAGGTTGCTCACATCAGTTAAGAAGATGTGTTAATTTGTTAATTCATGTTTCTTCATTTACATTGCTTCTCCAAGTTTAGTGTTGTGCACTAGAGACACCATCATTGCCAAAGAGTGTGAGGCTTGTTTAAATCAGTGGTTCCCAAACTGGTACACGTGGAGCCTTTTCAGGTTGTACGCATCGCAGCCCCTGAAATTGAATTTATCTGTGCAAAACCCTTTATGACAAGCCTGTTGTGAGAAAAAAACAATGAAACTGTTTAAATACAATAATATGTGGATTCCCAAATTTAGCGTGGTGTGAAATTTCATCATCTGAATAAATAAAACCTATTATTTGAATCAGTATTTAGTTCATTTAATGCTACCATAATTCCATTTCGCGGAAGTCAACTTCTACTTCTTCACTGTTTGAGCTTTTGGTCACTAGATGAAAGCACAACGTTGACACTATTTAGTCTTCGGTAACTCTGACTCAACAGAAACCGCTCGCTTTTGTTGTTATACATGCACTGCCGCTGTATCACATCGTAGTCACTAGGTCTAAGCACAAAGCCGATACCATTTCGTCTTCGATAACTGCATCACATACAGGCCAAAGGCAGTATTTAGTTTCGGGGCAGAATTTATCAATTTATGTACATGCACAAATTTTTTTATTAATTTTATGCATAATTTCTTCCAATTCTTTAACTTTTATTCAGATTTCGGGGCGGTTTAGACCTGAACTCCCCCCTTACAGCACTCCCTCCCTTTCAACAAGGTGAGGGTGGTACGCAACACAACTCACTTAACCTCAGGTGGTACTTGACGTCCAAACGTTTGGGAACCCCTGGTTTAAAGTCCCAAAAAGCAGGCCAGTGTAATGACACAGGGTTAATGTAATTGCCTGAATTGACCAGGAGATGGCAATGTAAGACAAACAATTCTAGTCAAAAAGTGATGTCAGCGTCAGAGCCAGACAGACCATCAGGTAGGCAATCAAAACCAAGGAGCAAAATGAGGTGCAAAGGCAAAGAGAGTTCAGAAACCAAAAACGATACCCGACATTAAGCCTACATTGAAGAAGAAACTGACACTAAGAAGGTGTTTTCTTTATTTAACTGAGGGATAATTCACAGCGGAAATACCAACTGTAGTTATATCCCTGTTCCAGCAGCATCATGAAAGTGATGACTGCGGTCACATGATTACAGGAAATGAAGACAGGAACAAAACAAAAACAAAAATACACTTTGTCAAAATAAACAAACATGGAGAAAACACCTTCATAATAAATTCTTCTTAAAACACAAAATAAATCAAAAATACAAATATCAAAACATTTTAATGTGACAGTCAGGACCTTCACAAACTTGCCCACGTATGACCTCACTACATATTGCCAGCTCCCAACCACCAAAAAGAGGCTGCGGTCTGCACGGGTCTAAAAAGAGGTCCTGGCTTAAACATTGAACAATATACTTTTAAATATTCCAAATATTCTAGGGAGAGGAACTGTATAACCTTTTGCTAGAAGAGAAGTCCAATCAATGAATATTTATGAAATTAATAATTTATTTTGCATTTAACAAAAAGGAACAAAAATGGAAAAAGGGCAAAAATAAGGGACTTGCCTTAAAAAAAGGTAATCCAAAGTTAATAAGTTCCATAATAAATCTATGCCCCAACAGCAACATTCAATAAAAGATAATTTCCAGCAAACTCAATAAACCACTACTGGGACTTTCTCTCCAACCTCAATATAAAGGTTTACATATTTATTAAAGATCAAAAACTGAAATTTCTCGTTCATGGAAGTATTCAGACCCTAAAATTATTACGTTACGGAAGCCCCTTTTGCAGCAATTACAGTTTCGAGTTTCTATGATCTTTGCATACCTATATTTGGGCAGTGTGGAAGCTGGCCCGGACACAGACAGGCAGACACGCCAATGTCACCCAACACACGTTTATTATACATTATATACACAGTTCAAGTGCTCACAAACCCCGCAAGTCCCCAAAGTCCTGGCCTCTTCCCAATGCCTCACTCTCTTCAGGCCGCCTCCTTGCCTCCTCCACCAAACTCTGTCCGACTCCACTCCCGACTCTCGCCATCGTATGTAGGGAGGCGGCCTCTTTTGTACACATCCGGATGTGCTCCAGGTGCTTCCCAGCTATCTCCCGCCGACACGCCCCTGTGTGGCGGAAGTGTGTGTCCAGGTGTCCCCAATCTTCTTCCCCTCCCGGCCCTTCCAGGAGTGGCGGAAGTGCCGAGGTCCAGGGCTCCAAAGGCATGGGGGCACCCCCTGGCGGTGACCACGGGCCCCTACAGGGTTGATCTTTTAAGCTCTGTACCCGTGGCCCCCAAAGGAACCAAGGTGGTCACCCCCACATGGTGTGGGAAAGGCATAAGCCCTCCTCCGGTCTTCCTAGGCGTGTCCTGGCTGGGTCGCCACCCCAGCCATCTCCGACAGCAGTTTATCCTTAAATCCCTAAAGGCCAGTAAATTATTTGGCTTTTGTGCATGTATGCAGCATTCAAACTGTACAAAAGGCAATTTAAATGCATACAGGTAAGCATCACAACAGGCCTCACAGAAAGCAACCCGTCTATGCCTCTATA
This sequence comes from Polypterus bichir lapradei, assembly GCA_026402145.1. NCBI lineage: Eukaryota > Metazoa > Chordata > Cladistia > Polypteriformes > Polypteridae > Polypterus > Polypterus bichir. The sequence continues at coordinate 21,961,978 of JANRMT010062797.1, read as the reverse complement.
TTAAAATGTTTGGTTTTCTTCTGTGAAGGGTGACCAATGAGCAGGATCCAATCAGGAATGGGCTATATAATAAGCATGAACCAATCACAGTGTGATTAGAGTCTGCCTTTTATCAGTCCATCACGGTTTTCAGCAGTATATTGCTCTAGAGAGCTTTTTTAAAAGTTTCTGTTTTCAGGGTCTGAAAATGCTGGGGTAGTGTGGACAAAAAGAATCTAATGGCTGTGTTTTTCAATGAAAACAATGTAGTGTGGATGTAGGCTTAGACTAAGGCTAGCTGTTTGTAATGCTATGGCTGTTGCGAGCATCATACCATTAATTGCCAAAAGATGTTCTTCTTATTCTGAGATGCCAAGGGGTAAGCTTTTCACGATCAGGGTTTTTGGGGTGGAAAGGGATGAAGTGGCATTTATGGGGGTTTCTGCTTGCTTGTGTTTTTATCCCCTGCTTGTGTTTTTTATGTCATTATTTGCTAACACGTGTCTTTTCACCTAACCACAGACTTGGGCCACCGTAACTGTGCACATGCCTGGGGCCTCCTTACGGTGCTCTGTAACCAGCTTCACCTTTGCCCTCCTGAATTCCTGTCCCCCTGAACATTACATGACATATATTCCTGAGGTGGCATTCAGTGAATATGAATTATTGTATGGTGAGCCCCTGGATGAGATGGACCGAAAGATGCTGATGAATTTACCGGTAAGGAACTGTCTGTAGACACCTGGAAATTAAAGGTAAGAGCATTTAGAACTGAAGCCAGCAAGCACTTTTTTACGCAATGAGTTGTGGGAATCTGGAATAAACTACTGAGACACAGAGTTGGAGCAGAAACCTTCAAGAGGTATCTGGAAGATATCTTGGGTCAACTAAGCTATTAGATAAAAAAATGAGCCTAATTGACTAAACGGTTGTCAAATTTCTTATGTTCTTATGTACCTGTCTAAACAAGCTGTGTATGCTTCCACAATATCAAGATGCTCCTAGAATCTTTATCTATCCTAGTAATGATAGGAAAACTGAAACCACTTCCAAATTTTCAGGTGAATTACAAGCCTCCGTCAGATTCTCCTGACCCAGTGTCGCTTTCATCAAACGTCTACAATGCTGACCCCAGTAAACCATTTGAAATATCCAACTACCCAATTGTGCAGGTAAGCTCTATGCGATAGGGAGTCTGAGCCACAGAGTGCTTTAATAATTTGACAAAAAGATGGAAGGCCAGACCACTAAGTATCGGGTCACCTCTGTTCAGTTTACTTTATTTTTCAATATCCTTATTTGTTATTTTTCTTGACTCTTGGGTTTGTTCACTGCAGAAAACAAGCCACTTCAAACAATGTGAATTCAAGTCCACACGCCAAGAGTGCAATTGTACTAGTGAACTGAAGCTGTCACCACTTGTTATCCATTCAGACTGCAGAGAACGGGTATGATATCACCTTGTGCCTCTCTCCATTTAAGCGTATATTTGAGCACATCATTAGAGTCATCAGCAGCAATCCTTATCCAGTCAGCACACAGTAGCCCAACAGCTTTCTATTCAAATGAAGTTTTAAAAAGTGTGACTACAGAGCCATCAGATGTTCCCATAATCCTATAAAATGTACCACTGATCCATTCTGGAGCTGCTATTTAGGCATTTCCTGTATGCATCCTCTGTGGTTGTTCACACAGTATGTATTATGCTCCACTATGTTCCCAAAGCGGGCACAGCAATGGGTAATGCTCCAGTTATCTAATGCAGGGCCATCATAGGGGATATAGTGCCTTGAGGTGTCCCTCTTATATCTTTCTAGCCTATAAAGAGGACAAAAGGGTTGAAGATGTACCTCATTAATCAATTTGGACCCCAAAGCGGGTGCAGGTCTTCACCATGGCCCATTTGCCAATGCTCACTTCCCCTTTGTAAGTACAGGACACTTACTACCAGTCGAAAAAGATGAGACTAATAGAGACAAACATGTTGTCTGACTGACTCCACAACAATACAGCGCCTATAAATAGAAGTATTCACTTGCCTTGAAGATTTTCACTTTTTCTTATTATACAACATTCAATCATATATTTGAAATTCATTTTGACCACTCTGCAGAGATCTGTTTTCATTTTGACATTAGATAGTCTTTTTCTGTTGTTTAGTGTCAAAAAAGCCTAATTAAATCCACTGTAATTTAATATTCAGTGACTATTCATCCATCCTTCCATTATCCAACCCGCTATATCTTAACTACAGAGTCACGGGGGTCTGCTGGAGCCAATCCCAGCCAACACAGGGCGCAAGACAGGAAACAAACCACGGGCAGGGTGCTAGCCCACCGCAGGGCGTGCACACACACCCATACACCAAGCACACACTAGGGACAATTTAGAATTGCCAATGCACCTAACCTGCATGTCTTTGAACTGCGGGAGGAAACTGGAGCACCCGAAGGAAGCCCACACAGACACAGGGAGAACATGCAAACTCCACGCAGGGAGGACCCAGGAAGCGAACCCGGGTCTCCTAACTGTGAGGCTCAGTGACTATAGAATGCAAAAACTTCCATCCATCTTCAAAACAGGATCGTGGGGAAGCTGCAGCCTGACCCAGCAAGCACAGAGCACAGGGCACAAAGCTGGTACAAATACCTCGACAGGGCACCAGTACATCTCTGAATAAAAACATACATACGGGTCAATTTCTCAATGCCAATTAACCTCACCTTCATGTCTTCGGACTGTGAGAGAAAACTGGAACACCTTGGGAGGAAACCCATTCAGACACTGGTAGCACATGCAAACTCGACACAGTGAGGACTCAGGATGTGAACTCTGGTGTCTTTAATGTGAAGCAGTAGTGCTGCCATTTGTGATAACTTTGAAGGGAGTGAATACTTTTTATAGGCGCTCAACATAATAACACACAAGTCTAAGACTGCTGTAAAGACAGAGGGACAATCTAGACATAAAGTCTTAAAATACACCTTTGATCCCCAACTGGGTGGAGACAGGCAGGGGTTCTCGTGCTTACTCAAATCACCTACAGGATCACCAAGTGTGCACAGAGTCTTATGATGTTCTTTTGCCCTCATCTGGGTCGTCAGGTGGGCACAGGACACTGAGATATTTGTCTTTTCTGATGAGATGTACACTCATATCAAGATACACATTACTGCTGTTGCTTCTGTTCTCACAGGTCCTCCGTCTGCCCTACCATATAAGGAAGGTCAAAGTAACACTCATTTTACAAAGACCAGATTATGAAGACCATCAATTAAGTCCGGTGTGCTTTATCAAGATAACTGAACTGAACAACAGGGCTGCTTGGGACGTCTTTGGTATTTAATATTCACGTGTGACCCTTTGTACTTTGCTTCTTCTTACTTTGCATGCCGACACTACCTGTAGATTTTGCTTGAAAGAGCCTTAAACTTTGATGACCTTTCCTACATCCCCAAAATGTAGACCTTACTAAGCTGAGGTCATCTTTTCTCCCTACGCAGCATTGCCAAGGGATTACAAATAATAATAATAACTTTATTTAAATAGCACCTTATACATTTACATGCAACTCGAGGTGCTTTTCTCTGAGTAATCAACAAAAATGATGAAGATATCCCATAGTTACTTGGATATTATCATTGATTAATAGTACAATAATTTCTAATAAATGTAAGTATACTAAATAGAAAATCAACCTGGGCATTGTTAAACACAATTTAAACACTAAAGAACAAAACAATGCTTCAGTCTTATCAGAAACAGGCTCAATTTTTTTCTAATTAAAAGCCTTATACATAAAGATGGCAAGAGAACAACCAGAACTAATTTACATATATTTAAAATATATACAGTATATATCTTCATTTGACTTAGGCAATGTATGTGTGACCCCTACAGTGATATTTTGCTGGTCTTGTTGGTTTTCTCAGCTCCGCCATTGCATCCTGCCTTGGAAAGGCTGCGGTTGTATCTGACCAGAAACTTGAATGAAGAACTCTACCACCCAGAAGGGCTCAAGATAGGTGTTAATGTAAGACCATTAAAACAATATTCTTTTATTGCCCGAAAACGTGATGCCTGAATTGAAATCAATGCCAGGTGGACAATAGTTCTGAGGCCTGAAAGAGAAACTCTACATTGGGTAATGGGCCAATGTAAGTCAAGGCCAAGAGGGCATTAAAGGTATACTTGACCCCAAAATGATATTTTTTATACGTTACTTACCCCCTGTAGTTTGTTGTGATAGGTGAGAAAAAAACTTTCATCTCATATTTTCATGCAGAACAAGACAAAAAAGTGTGTGAAATAACAGAACCCAATAACGAACTGTGCTGTACAATGCCAAACAATATGAAAAATGCATAATTGTACTCGTATTGCATAATCAAACAATTAATAATAAAAGATTAATGATTAAAAAAAAGACAAAAAAACAAAAATAAATATACACATAGGTACAAATGTAGTATAATTCACATAAAAAATCTTACACAATTACCAGTCAATTAGAGCAAGTCTCCTGATTCAGGCTCATAGCTTTGCACGTGTGCGTGCACAGTCGGACAACTGTCTGAAAGAAATGGTGTAAATTCACTTATGGTAGGGTCGATCAAATTACATACAGAGGAGCAGGAGGAGGTTGGAAGCATATGCTGATTACAGCGCGCTGCTGCACCAACTACAGAACTAACCACCCAGATTGGGACCTAAGTGCAGCCGTGCAACAGGTGACACATCAGCACCACACTGGACAGTGTGAGGTTTTTTTACAGGGGCTGGAGTGCCAATCCTGCCAACAGCCCCCAAGTTTTCCCTGCAAGTTGGAGGACCTGTTTGCAGGGTTGGAGGTCACAAGAAACAAATAACAATGCCCCCTGTGAGACCAGCGATCAAAATTACTAAACTTATACCACGAAAGTGATTGGTGCAGGTGGGTCATCCTCTCATTGTTACTGCCTTTCTAAGGCATTAACTTTTACATATACAGTATAGTAAATCATGTTAATTATCCATCCATCCATTATCCAACCTGCTATATCCTAACTTACAGGGTCACGGGGGTCTGCTGGAGCCAATCCCAGCCAACACAGGGCGCAAGGCAGGAAACAAACCCCAGGCAGGGCGCCAGCCCACCGCAGTCTTGCTAATCAAACGTTCCAAAATAAACATAGAAGAGCCAGTAGACATGTGACTTAGGATAAACTAAACTGATGTTACATTTATAAGGTGGTTACTGGTATCATCATATAAGGAAATAAAACACCTGATCCGTCTACTGTCACAAAACTAAAGTGCACATTAGTGTATGCCCTCAGCAGAGCTTGCTTTCTTTTGTACACTCTCCTATTTCAAATGTGTCCTTGTTGTAGCATGTGTAGTAGCGCATATTCAAGTAGTGTTCCAGTTCAATAATAGGCATTTTGCTCAAAGAAATATGTTTGGTAAATAACAATGGAAAATGCAGCAGTGTGCAAACACAACTGCTGTTGACCCTTCATGATATTTTGACTCGGTGTGGGGGGGAATATTTCGGCCCAATAAAAGCAGTCTACGACGCACCTTGGGATGATCATTGATATGTTTAGTGCGATTTAAAGTTTACAGTGTGAAATGCAACCAAAGTAACTGGAAATTGAAGCAACAAAGGAGCAAAGCAAACAGACTTATGAGTGTGAAAATGTCTTTAATCAAATTGACAAAACAGTTCTCCTCATAATCTTATTATGTGTCAGCTCAGCATGCTGCAGAGGTGTCACTTTTGCAGGCAGTGTATTCATACTTTCATCCTTCTTTGTCCAATTCATAATCAAGAGGGAACATAAGAACATAGTAAGCCCTGGATGCGAGGGATACAACTTCATAACAGGGTGCACTCACACCAATACCCACTGTCAAACTGAAATCATTTAAAGCCACCAGTCATCTTAAAAGTCATGTTCTTGGGATGTGGGGGGGAAAGCTAGAGTGAACGAAGAAAATACTATATAGACAGACATGCTTCAAGGAAAAAGTGAGCAAGCTTTGGATTGAACCCCATTCTCCTAGAGCTGTGAGGCAGCAGCACCAATCTATCTACTGTTGTGCAGTCAATTAGAATTAGTAGTTTTTCAAAATTTTACAATCTTCCATCTATTATCTAACCCTGATTTATCCAATTTTGTGATCACGGGGGGCAATGCCTATACCAGCAGTATTGCATTATTGGTCTTTTGTGACAAATTAGATGAGATCAATTTTTCTAATCCCATGGGGAAATCCAGATGCATACAGCAGCAGAAGCGTAAAAAACAAAAATCGCTTTGAGTGTTTTACTGTCAACACAGATGGAATAATTTGTAAATTATTCCATCTATGAGGTTCTAGAACTTTATTTGTCCACTTTTTGCAGAAGCTTGTTAGATAGATAGATAGATAGATAGATAGATAGATAGATAGATAGATAGATAGATAGATAGATAGGAAAGGCACTATATGATTAACAATTTAATATAAACATAATCTACAGTATTCATCTTTTTTCTAAGAGCAGAGAGAAGCTGAAACAAGACAGGAACTAGCTCAAGACTGCACATAATGTGTGCACAACCTTGCTCACTTACAATATAATAAGATAATACAGGCTAATACAGAGTATGTAAGAATATATTTAGGTTGTGTGAGGAAGTCCCCAGAGTAAACCAGTGACAAACAAATTAGGAAATGATGTTACATTCAAGTGCGTTCAGGAGCTTAGTTAAATGATTTGATAGTTTGGAGCATTTTTGATTTTTTTAGTTACTTCATATTCAGGTACTTCAGTTAGCATATTTTTGTCTATTACATATTTTTTAACAGTGAGTCATATTCAAACATGACAATGATAAAAGAATGTAGTTACATTTGTTTATAGATTACATTAAATACATGCTTTTTAGCAGCACTTTACAATGTTACATAGTTAAAAGTGGAGGCTAAATAGACTTTTAGTGACTCAATAGCTTTCACAGATAGCAGAGTCCATTTCAAGTAGTGTCAAAATGACATTAATTAATATTCTAATGTTAGTTATTGGTTGTGGAGTTGTCTGTGACTGATTGTAATTCAAATTTCTTAAAACATAACATTTTTGAAAAAAGTACCCAATGGAGAGTCAAAGTCTTTTTTGAAATCTCAAGTTAAAACTGTTGGCTACATCAGATCATGAAGGAGTGAGGGGGTCAGAGCATTACTGATAAATTTATAGTGTCAGATAATACATCTGTGAAGTTGTTTTCAGCGTAATATAAATACGGAATACATACAAATGTGTTCATTCTATGCTTAGATAGTGATGTTTACATAATTCCTTTTCTCTCAAGTTTATTTCTACATAAGACACATTTTGCTGTTTATTTTTACCTTTACTTTTATGGTTAACTTACCTCAAGCAGCAAGAGTTGTGAGCTGGGCTACGAGCAGCTTGTGGACACATGCGTGCATCTCCTGCAATGGAGGCCTTCAGGAGAATCTATTAGATGAGTAAAAAAGGGAAACATACATAATGCACAAGTTAAAGTAATATCTTTCAAATTAAATTTAAAACAGTAACTAATCTGTAATTGACATCACACAGAACGTTTCTCTGTTTTAAGATAGATGAGTTTGCCAATGCTTTTTAAAGGGAGATTTTGAAAGTTTAAAACTTGGTGCCACATGTGCTATTCAAGATCTCTCAATGAAAATTTAACAATACTGAGAAATGTCCCGGAGGGATAATTGTGCCAAATTTCAACAAAATCTGACCACTAGGAGCTGTGTTTTTCCATGTAGAAAGAGAGACAGACAGATGGATACTCAGATTTGGCAACTGCATTAGGTGCTTTTCGCATTATACGTGAATGCAGATTGCACAGCAGTTAGAGTCGAAACTGAAACTCTAGCACAGTATGTGCATGTCTATTGGGGATCGTCTCTTACAATCTGGAGCAGAATGCGCAGAACACAAAAGATATGTAACCAATTATATCTCATATGTTGTATGTCACCTTAGATAAATATGCCTGCCAAATATTGTTAAGTCACAGGGACCTACTTACTCTTGAACATACCATATACAATTGCACATGAGTAAAATATTCCAGCAGGAGATCAATTTCTGCTTTCCTATTAACTTTGTTTTTGTTCATTGTTGATGGCAAAACACAATTTTACAGGAAAGCGTATTTTTGAGTTGAAATTGGTAATCAGGAGGAATAATGTAAAATTTGAGTATATATTATTATCATCATATATTATATATGTATGATTATTATTAGATGTTTGCGATTTTCATTTTACATTGTTCAAGTATTTTTTCATCTTTTTCGTCAGTTATATGTTCAAGCTTGTATTTTTTTTGCCATAGCCATAGACAGACAATAAGGTGTTAACACTGAACTGTGTTTTACTTTAACTTATTACAAGAAACAATGATGTTAATAGGCTGCACATTTAGGCTGCCAATGGAATAAAATGAATGTCTTTACTTTTGAGGTTGGAGAATTCTCCAAAACCACCAAGCATATGTGTATGTTTCGGGACAATAATGTCCCTATAACTTATCAAATAAGTTCAAGGATAGGTATACAGAAAAGGAGCAAAAATAATATAAAATTATAGAAAACTAATAAATACTAGTGCACTTTGAGACCTGCTTGGGTACACTAAATTAGTCTCTTTAATTAATGAGATGGCCAGTGCACCTAAAAAACACATACACACATACCTTTACATCCCATACCATTTCCTCAATCCAATCTGGTCTTTCTTCTTGTCTCTTCTAGTCACCAGGTGAGCATTTGTCTCCCACTACACACTTGACTCCAACCTCATTTAAGTTATGGCCTGAAAAGACATTTAATAGGGGGTATTAGGAAACCAAACAGGGCTCACTGATGCCACCTGTAGGCTTAAGGAAATCCTAAGTAAGCACTTGACATCCTCTGATCTTTCAGTTATTCAGTTATCCCCAGTACTTTTACTAACAGGGCTAATACCACTAATTAGAAACCTAAAGTCTCATTTGCACTGCAATGAGTGCTATTCCTGCCAGGACAGTTTATAGTTTCCTTCATTCCAGGATGGTTCCAGGTAAGTTGTAACACTGATCTTGACCCTGTCTAACATTACACTAGTTGCATAATAAATCAGTTCAACTGAAGGAAATTGTGGCTGCCCAAGAATGATGTGCCCCTCTCTCAGCTGTTCATTCTCTGTGAAATGGCAGCAGCAGTAGGGTTTGAGTTTAAGTGACTTAGAAGTACAGAACAACCCTTTCAGCCAGAGGAGATGAAGGAAAACCCTGCTTAGGGTACAGTGGCAGGTGAGGCTTAGGAACAATGAGAGCTCCTCTTGCGTAACAGAATGGTATTTCTGCCTCTCTTATTACTTAGAAGCAGAAGATTTAAAGGTGAAGACTCAAGTAACTATCATTGGGGCAAGAATTGTTAAGTCATGTCACTTTTTTGTCACATCACTTAACACAAATGTACATGTGAATGAAAAACTTGGCGTGTAGGGTCCACAGTAGTAGATCAGTATTAATTTGAGTGCAATTTTACACAATAGAGCATACACATAATTAATATATTTAAATATCAATTCAACAGTCACACATTACACAACATAAATTAATTACATAAGTAAATGCTTAGACATGCCAGCAATTTGTACACTGTACAACGCATACTAATTACATAAAATAGTTGTGGTGCAAAGGAAAGCAGGGATGAAGGAACAGCAAAATGAAATTGGGTGAGGGGTAGGGTGTTGATAAGGGTTGGTACCAGACACTATGCAGAGTTCAGCATCTTAGCAGCTTGATGGAAGAAGGTGTTTTGGGGCCTACTGGTCTGGGTGCTGATACCACAGTATCAAACACCTGATTCTAATAATGTGAACAGTTCATGACTTGAAGAACTGGGGTCATTGATGATTTTCTTGGATTTCCTTTGACTGCTTTACAATATGTGTTATTATTATTATTATTATTATTATTATATTGAAGAACTGGGGTCATTGATGTTTTTCCTGGCTTTTCTTTTGACTGCATAACATATGTCTTAATAATAATAATACTACTAATAATAATTCTTTACATTTATATATCGCTTTTATCACTGCTCAGAGCGCTTAACATAGTGAGTGGGGAGCCACTTCAACCATCACTAATGTGTAGCATCCACCTGGATGATGCAACACCAGCCATTTTTATACCAGTATGCTCACCCCACATTAGCTGTTAGGTGGTGAAGTGGTGAGAAAGAGAGCCAGTTAAATTACAATTGAATGGGAAATTTAGTCAGGACATTGGGATACACCCTACTCTTTACAAAGGATGCCCATGGATCTTGTGTGGCCAGAGATAGTCAGGACCTCGTTTTTACGTCTCATTCAGAGGACAGTGACATTTTTTACTGGACAGCGTCTCCATCACTGCACTGGGGCATTGGGATCTACATTCAGACCATGGGAAAAGTGTCCCCTGCTGGCCTCACCAACACTTCTTCCAGCAGCAACCCAGACTTTTCCTAGATGGTCTCCCATCCAAGCACTGGCTGGACCCAAGCATGCCTAGCTTCAGGTGAATGACCTGTTCTAAAGTGCATGATTTGTTTGGCAGAACACACTACCCTCTGCAAGGCTTTCCAGTTGAGCTCATTGCAGTTCCCAAACCAGGCAGTGGTGCAACCAGTTAGGATACCTTCAGTGGTACAGGTGTAAACTGATCAAATGTTGTGCAGGCTCAATCTAAGCCTGGAGATAAAAAAAGATGATGTTGCATCTCCTTCACTAATTTCTTGGTGTGGACAGTCCATGTAAAGTCTTCTGTGATATGCACATTGCTGTAATTTTCTCTTATTTTCAGTTTCATCTCCTCTGCAAATTTCACAATGATGTCAGATCTGCCAAGGGCCGTGCAGTCATAGGTATAGAGGGAGTATAGGAAAAGACTTAGTACACATACCTGGGGAGGCTTCTGTGTTGAGAGTGAGTATAGGGGAAAAGACACAGTTGCAGATTGTTCACATAAAACAGAGCCAGAAAGCAAGGATCCATGTGTGAGAGGACTGCTAACATCTACTTTGGAGGAATAGAGGGCTCTCTTAGATTCACATCAGAAATTTGATTAAATCAGTGCAAAGAGCTGTACTTGCAATATGAGAAATGGGTTCCATAGTTTCCTGTGGAGGTTTTATCTCTGTTAGCACATTTCAGGAACAAAACACTGAGGAAGCCATATGATGGTGAAAGAGCCCAACTTCAATATGTCTCATCAAACAATCAGTGGACTACTTTACTGTAACAGTAATATTAATACTTCACATTTATATGTTATGCAAGGAGTCTGTGCCTATGGTTTCAGGAAAAGTCTTTGGGATCATTTAAATTAAAAAAAATTATTTGCGTTCATATAGCACTTTTCTCACTACTCAAAGCGTTTAGCAATTGCAGGCTAAGAGCCTTGCTCAAGGGCCCAACAGAGCAGAGTCCCCATTGGCATTTACGGGATTCGAACCAGCAGCCTTCTGGTTCCCAGTGCAGATCCCTAGCCTTAGAGCCACCACTTGTCCTGCTCCTGGCCTTTCTGATTTTAAACTATCAATAGATGAACCACCAGCCATTGCAATAAAAATCTCTTCACCAATGAAGATTACACTATTTCACTAGTTGAAAAATTGTCCACATTTTTTTATCATTCAAACATGAATGAGAAGCTTCTAAATCAAAGTTCATGCCATAGTTTATTGGGAGCTGTCATACCTGACTATAAAAACAAATCTTTTTGTGAGCTCTGTCTTTACACCTGTTAGTCTTCTGGTACTTTCTAGAGTACCACTCTGGCTCTAATTGTGCTAATTGCATCTGACCTTTCTCCCATCATACGGTTTGTTGGCAATGCTAATCATATAGAGTGGTGAGTGAGATGGTTGGCAAAATATTAAAAGTACACTGTTTGATAGTTTTAATGTAAATGCTAAGCTGATTTTCTTTTGTAAGAAATGTATAAATTGTTTTTGATCTACAGAAGCTATATTGAGAATCTCTGAATGTGTTTGCCTGCCTTGCTAGTGTTTCTAATCATGAACTATGAAATAATCACACTGAAGGTTCACAGGAGAGATTAGGCTGAATTCAGTCTAGAATAGTCGTTTTTAAAAGCACAGCATGTGGTTAGGATTCTCAAAGCTGGTTAATCCAATTCAAGTTCATGGGGATGCCACAGTCTAACATGTAGCACTGGGTACAAGGAAAGAACCACGTCTGGACGGGGTGCTAGTTCATCACAAGGTCTACTTAGGCACACGTGGGTATATTTGCTATACTGTACTTACATCCACAAAGGGACAATATGCAATTACCAGTTTACCTAACCTACTGTATATGTCTTTAGAAATATAACAAACTATCAAACTGAAAATTATGGAAATGCATTTTTCAGAAGGTAGCTATGCTGCTTTTTCACTAATTAACTCAAACTCTCACTGCAATTCTACTAACTTGAACGTTTCTCTTCCCTGCAGGCCTATGAACTCTATCATTTTCGAATATCTCTTTTCCATGGCTGCATGCCTTGTGACTTAGACCAGGAAATTCAGGTAAAACAATCTCGGCCTGTTTGTTTAAGCTTATTTTCCCCTCAAGTGGTGCCTGGTTGATCAGCCCAGCTTCATGAAAGCCCTAGATGCTGAGGAACATTAGAGGCGCATGCACACATCTGATAGCAAAAGAGTACAAGGGCAGACTGGGCAGTCAGCGTTCAGCGATCTTTTTTGTTTCACTTCCAGGTTTACCATCACAACCCACTACGAACATCAATAGCTCAGTGGATGCTGTCACTTAGTGGAACGACCTTTGTGTGTCTGATAATACCGTTTGCTGTCCTGTATAAAATACACGGTTTTTCTTTTGTGAAGAAAATTGTCAGGAACTTAAAGAAACGACAGGCTAGAGTTCACCCGTATACTGGTCCAAAGGGCAAAGGAAACAGCAGAAGTGAAAGTGTTAGGCTTCCTGTGCAGGCTTAGGGGTCAATGCATCATCCCTGGGCTTACTGCAGGAGAGAGCAACAATATCTGATTGTCATGTACTCCGTGGAGACTTACAGGCATAACTATCACTACTATTCTGTGGAATACTGCAATACTTTTATGTGTCTTTTAATTTCAGTCCATCTACTTTTTACAGAGCACCTGTTCATAATAAGCAGCTTACTTGGGACATTATATTAAGAGAATATACTGGGGGACTGGCATGGAGCCATGTTTAATTCATTGTCTGTGTGAAGAATAAAAAAAAATAATACCGAAGAGCATCCTGTTGGTAGCCATGGAGTACTACTTGTCCCTTCAGTTTATCAGCACTATTGACCCAAAAGTGGCTTCTGAAAAAGACTAGCAATGCTACAAGCGTATATTTAAGAGATCAATTGGACTAAGTGGAGTAGAAAAGTGATACAGGCAAAGCTGGAAGTCTTCAATAAAGAGCATATTTACAGAATAATTTGGTCAAGGGGACCTGAATCAGTAAGAGTGGACTGCAGAATGTTCGATAAAGACAAAACTGTCACTAGATCTAGATGTTATTATTAGAGTGTCAGAGAATGAATCTTCAAACGCTACACAAATTTGCAGTTTTTTTTTCTAGCAGGAGTCAATGTTAAATTGTATATTTCAATTTGCCCATACAATGAAGGCTACTTTCTTAACCCACTGCATTTCCCATCATGAGGATATCATTCTTGTGATTTGGACATCCTCCAAATGCTATTCTAAAACTGTCAGTCATGGCTGATGGTGACCAAGGATGCTCAATTCATGTGCTAGATAGCTCTGTGGGTTCGTTCAGCACCTATTTACCCCTTCTGTGAACCTAGAGAGGGTTCCACAATGCTGGAAGACATTGTGCATAGGAGAGATGTGGACCTGACTTGACTCGAGTCAAGAGTTTGATGACTTCAGACTTGAACTCGACTTGGATTTGAACAGCAATGTCTTCAACTTGGACTTCAACTTCTGCCTTATGACTCAAGAAGACTCAAGATCAAGTCCAAACTCTTTTACACACCAGTATTTAAATGAAGGCAGAGAAAAAGCGCTTGAAACATGCCCCCACAGATTATACAGTTTAATTACAAATACTATAATATTGTTCACAGGAAATGAATTTCAACATGCATGTCAGATAAAAATCTCAGATGGATGTACAACAACTTTGAACTCTTTTTGACATTTGAGGCTACACAAAGAACGGCAAGTGGTCTATGTAGTTATTAGCATTCGTGAGCCAGGGGTAAATTACAGCTAAACTATAAGTAATTGTGAAAAGGCAGTAATTTTAACTTCAATTCAGGCTATTTATTTGTTATTTCTTTTTATTTTAGTTTGTGGCCATTAAGGAATGGTAACATGAAGAGACAGCACCTTTATTAAAACTTGACAAAAAGGTTTGCATGATATGTCAAGCCTCAATAGGATGTCACAGTGGCAACTCATTAAAAACATAACTTGTCAAAAAAAATAGATTAGTCCAAAACAGAGGAAAAGACAAATAAACCCTGTGCTAGTGTTTCACTGCAAGTGTGATTCTTTTTGTGCCAAAAAACAAGAAGTTGAGCTAAGTGGCATTCAGTGCTAGTGAACCAGTCTGGAATGTCATCATTCCCTTAAACAGATAAAAATGAAAACAAGAACATTACTACCTTAATCAGTAATGGCAAACACTGAGAATGATTTCACTTTTAATTCTGTCTGCAGAGCAAAATTGGCTAAAGTCTAATTTTTACTATGAAAAATCATAAAACAATTACTTTCCTTACTGCTACTGTTAAAGTTCATGATTTTCTTGGTCAAGTGATATATTTCATGCTGCTCTAAGGAGGCTCCATTATTCATCCTGACTGTCCAATGAGTGCTGGCCAATTTAGTCTGTTGTAACTAATTTGTTTGCAGTACAGTTTTATTACGTTCAGTGGCACTTTGACAATTGTTCCACATTACATTTGTATTTGCACAGTGATTTTTCTTTTATTTATCTATGTAGAACATGGAATTGGTAGTTGAGAAACCGTAATAGTAAATTTGGCAACATTTTAAAGACAAGTTTAAAGACTAGAAATTGCATTAAGTTGGGTGCAAAACTAATTTTCACTTGTTTAAATCTTGCCTGGCTTGACTTGAGACATGGCTCAAAATTTGAGACCTTTCAATCAGAGCTTGGGACTTGGGTGTAATCACTTGAGACTTGCCTGTTCCTTGCAAAACAATGATTGCACAGTCTTGGTGGTTAGAATGGATAGCCCCTGTTTTTTTGACAACGAACAAGTTATTCTCTCATCACACATCATGAAATCCTTGGGAGAAGCTGGTCCTGAAACAACAATAACTCTGGTTACAAACCACCTCAGTGCCATGCAATACCCCTACTAAACATATGTCAGGGTGGATGATCCTCTAATACATGTTCTCCGCGGAGACAAAGGACTATGGTGAAAATCTATGGCAAAATAAATAAATAAATATGCAAAGAAAATGCATTGTGAAATGGGACAATATACAAATAATAAAATGAAGTGTGAGCATAAATAATTAAATGTGCAATGAAATGTGTTTTTTGTTGCTTGTTTCTTTATTATTGTGACACTCAGGGTCCCGAGACAACAGGATCAAAAGGGACAAAATGAAGCTGAAGTCAAAAAATACTGGAGAGGCCAAAACTAGAATAAAAAAAACCTAAAGCTAAAAAAAACCTAAAGCCTACTTTAATTTAAAGCTAACCAGAACTAAATAGCAAAGGGTTTTTTCATTCTTCAAGGACATCAGAGAATGACAGCGCCGACATTTATAGCTTCACAACCTATGATGTCACAATTGTGATCATATGATCAATATTGAAGATCACATAAATAAAGTCAAGACAGTAACTAAAAAAAAAAACTTTTTGAAATCAAGACAAATCACTAAAGAAACACCAAAATTAGAATCTACATTTACAAAAACACTAAATAATATGGCTGACCCTGTGCTCTGACCCCAAGGGGTATGCGAAAAACCAAGTAATTTCCTTCGGGATTAATAAAGTATAATGAAAAATAAAAATAAAAAAATACATGTATAAAGAGGTGAAATTGCTACATTTATGTACTTCTTTAAACTATTCAATTTATTTATTTTACTGACAGGGCATGCAACATAAAATTTGACTTGAAATGAAAGCTCTCATTTTCACCTGTCAAAGTGAACTGCTGAAGCACATCCTCAAAGTTGTATGTGTCTATGGTGGATGTGTGGGCAAGACAAACACGTCCACAATCACTGTGTAAGGTGGCTACTTTAATCCAAGAATCTCTGAAATCATCATCAGGAGTCTGCATCTGAAGTACGTGCTGTAAAGGAGGCCCTTAGCAACTTAACATTTATGTCCACTTTACTGAGAATTCATCGGTCAAAAAACAGTACTTGCAGTTTTCACTTCCATATCTAGTTCATTTTACTCATGGTGTCACTTAAATAAAAAATGAAGAATTAAATAAAAAAACTAAAAACATATTTCATGAAATATTTAATTATTTATGCTCACTTTATAATTTACTGTCATATTTCAAAATGCGTTTATTTATGTAGTTATTTCATTTTGCTCAAAATATTCCTCCATATGGTATAATCTGTTTCATTTCTCCATGCCTCTAACACTATCTAGACTCTATATTAGGAAATTAGCTCAAGGCTATGCAGGTGAATGACTCCTCAGTGCCCTGGATCATGGACTGACAACTGACAGTTTGTGAGGATCCATGAAAATGTGCAGGAGATAGTGGTTATCAACACAGGGGTACCATAAGGAACTGTTATGTCGCCTTTCCTCGTCCTCCTCTATACAACAGGTATTAAGTACAGCTACTTGTATGCCAGTCCTCAGATGAATCTTCCATTGTAGGCTGCATCACTCTGGACAAACCAGCATATTAATTTTTTTTTTGGATCTTAGTGCAGCATTTGACACCGTTAGACATCAGAATGGAGAACATTCTGGGTATCTCTGGCGGTTTAAGCTCTATCTGACTGATTGGTAACAGTTTGTTAGTCTTGGCAACAGCAGATCAAGCTCTGCGCCAGTCACACAAGGAGTTCCTCAGGGCTCCGTCCTCAGCCCTCTGCTCTTCTGTATCTATATGCTTCCCCTTGGCCATATCATTCATAGCTTTGGACTGGGTTACCATTTTTTATGCAGATGATACTCAACTCTATTTCAATATTAAAGGTGAAACTTCATCAGAGCTTTCTCAACTCACAACTTGCCTCAGAGAAATTAAAACCTGGATGGAGCAGAACTCTTTAAAATTAAACTACAGCAAAACTGAACTACTGCAAATTGGCACTAAAGCGCAACTTAAGAAAATGAGTTCCTTTTCAGTTACTCTTGATAGTAATCTCATCAGAGCTTCTTCTAATGCAAGGAATCTTGGTGTTATTTTTGATTCCTCCCTTTCGTATTCAACCCACATAAACCACATTAAGAAATTTTCTTACTTACATCTCCGTCACATATCCCGTGGTCGCTCATTCGTCTCCTTTTCATAAATGCTGAGCAACTTCTCCATGCTTTTATCACATCACTCATTGATTGCTGTTAACTCTCTACTGGCAGGCGTCCCTTCTAATCATATATCACAGCTCCAGCTGATTCAAAACTCTGCTACGAGAGTCCTAACACGGACAAGGAACAACGAGCACATAACACCCATCCTGCTTTGCCTTCACTGGCTTTCATCTGTCTTACAGAATTGAATATAAAATTCTATTATTAACCTACAAAGCTGTAAATGGCTTTGCACCGGACAAAATCTGTGACCTTCTCCATCACTCTGTTTCTGTTCGCCCTAAGGTCCTCTAATTCTGGCAATCATGTTGTGCCCCACACTAACCTGCACTCTATGGGTGACAGGTCCTTTAGCTGTATAGCGCCCAGACTTTGGAATGACCTCCCGACATTAATTAGATCAGCTGACTCAATTCATTATTTTAAAGAACAACTTAAAAGTCATCTGTTCAGGAAGGCTTTTAACTTAACCTGACATTCTGCCCCTTCTTTCAGTTTACCTTTCTGTCCAGATGCTCAGAATAATTTGTGTGTGCGGGTTATATCACAAATGTTATTTGTTCAGGCTTTTCCTTTAGCATTAAATTTAGCATATTGTCTTTATTCTGTTTAATGCTTTGTATGTCCTGTATTTATCTGCTAAGTGTTCCATGCTGAAATATTTGTACCCAATGTTACATATACCCTTGCTGTTTAAATAAATGCCTTGAGCATGGGAAAAGTGCTATGTAAATTAAATGTAGTATTATTATTATCACTGTACAATGGAGATAAGAAGTAAAGAAAAGTGAAAGAATTTGTCATATGTTGAAGGGAGAACTATGTTCCAATGCACATTACTAAGAGAAAACAAATCTATCTAGCATCCCAGGGAGCCTATGAGCCCAGTCAGTATAATGCTAGAGGAGGTGAAGGTGGTGTAGTCCTATAAATACCTGGGGATCCAATTGAACAGCTAGATTGGGTGAACAATACAATTCTACATTACAGAAAGGGCCAGCTATTTCTGAGGAATTTCTGGTCATTTAATTTCTGTGCATGTATTTAGCGATGAAAATCAGTTTAATATACAGTACAGTATATCATCCATCCCATCCATCCATTATCCAATCTGCTATATCCTAACTACAGGGTCATGGGGGTCTGCTGAAGCCAATCCCAGCCAACACTGGGCGCAAGGCAGGAAAGAAATCCTGGGCAGGGTGCCAGCCCACCCAAGGGCGCGCACACACACACCCACACACCAAGCACACATTAGGGACAATTTAGAATCGCCAATGCACCTAACCTGCATGTCTTTGGACTGTGGGAGGAAACTGGAGCATCCGGAGGAAACCCACGCAGACACGGGGAGAACATGCAAACTCCACGTAGGAAGGACCGGGGAAGTGAACCCTTGTCCCCTAACTGCGAGGCAGCAATGCTACCCACTGCGTCACCGTGCCACCCCAGTATATCATCAGATACCAAATATAATTCTTTTGTTGTCAGGAAAACCATCTATCTTTAATTTCACACTCAAATTAACAAAATACGTTCTTATGATCACTGTAAGGAATCAAATACTATCCATTTTTTATTTTTATTCTTTTTTGAGGTTGTCACCCATCCATTCATTTTCTAAAGCTGCTTTATCCTGAGCAGAGTCATGTGCAAGCTGGAGAGTATCCCAGTAAGTATTGTGCATAAGGCAGGAACTCTCCCTGAACAGGGTGCCAGTCCATCACAGGGTGAACACACATAAACACACACACACTAGCTCCAATTTAACATTACCAATCCACCTAACTTTTATATCTTTGGACTGTGGAAGGAAACTGAAGCACCCATAAGAAACCCATGTGGAGACTGGGAGAACATGGCAACTCCATGTGGGGAGGACCTGGGACATGAACCCTGCCCTCCTTGTTGCCCTGCAGAAGTACTACCTCTGTGCCTTCTCATTTGAGATTATGATTAACAGTTTTTTTTCCCTAACTAATGTTTGATTTATACTTACAATAAAAATGATTAGGTAAAAATAAACATTTTTCATATTATCTTCATACAAAATATGCATTATGTGAATAACTTTGTCAGTAGTTGATACGTTTGAATACCAACAGTAAATAGCACTATATTTAATTGGATTAAGGCGGTTCAGTAACTAATTGATGAAAGGGGAATACACATAACATACAGCCAAGTTAGTGAGTGATATTTTTGTATTCAACCAGCATTTTTCAGTTAATTGTGCATTTTGTAGAAAACTGTAGAAAACAGAAAAGGCTCATATTTACAGGAACTTACTGCCTGAATAAAAAGCAATATGCAAACTATTATAGTATGCAGATGCTTTTAATTTTCTTATTATTACAAGTAAATCTGAAATAAATATAAAGGCAGTTATTAATTATGCATTTTGTTAGGTAACCAACAACACCCCCACCCTTCCAACACATAAAATGTCAATGCTTTTAGAAAAAAAATGCCAATGCGGTACTTGGTCAAACTGTGTACATTTCCCAATTGCGATGTTTTGTAAAATGCAATTTAGCATATAGAAGTAGAAGTAGTTCTCAATATTTACTGATACAAAGACGAGAATTATGTTTGGAATCTATCATATTCACATAAGAATGTATGTCTATTGGACATATTGAAAGTCAAAACTGTATACACAGTTGCGTGCAGGGGGGTGCCAAGGGTGCGACGGCCCCGGGCATCCATATCTGAGGGGGATAGCCAATCCAAAGAGTATGCTGTCTAGGAGAGCCCTGTTTTCGAAAATAATTTTAATATAATATTAACAAATTTAAATTATTGTAGCTCATTTTCAGTGAAGCAGTATGACTTCTAAGTGCTAGAAGTGCACGCACTGGGCCTAACCGGGCCCCACGCAGCAAAAAGAGGCCTTCCCTTGAGAACATTATGAAAACTATGTTTATTTCACATGGGACAGGAAATTGAACCCTGGAGTCAAACGATCTTGAAAAGGGCTTCAGCACGAGAGACATGCTCTGCTCCGGTATGCACAGTGAACATCTTAAGGGTCATTTGTCCAACCTTGGTGCAGTGAAGAGTTTTTCTGAGACTGAGATTACCTCACTTACTTCATCTCTTGTGTTCTTTTTCCTAGCTAGTCCAGTAAGGTAAGTCGGAGAAATCTGTAGTCTTTGTAGTCAGAGTAAATCTGAGTTATGTTATAATTCTTGCATGTACAGGAGTTTGGTCGCGGTTCTCGACCTTTCAGATCTTCCATGTCACAAGAGCATTTGACCAGCCTGGCTTTAATCAGCTATGAAAAAGAATTCCTCACAGATGATGAAGTAGTACAATTGTTTTTGAGGAGGAGATCTAATTTAGGGAAACAAACTTAAATGAATATTGAATTTGAATAAAGTGTGTATTTCTTTTTTTAATATGCCTTTCTTTATCACATTCATATACCTTCTGGACCATTCACTTTGACAGTACCTCACCTTGGGGGGGCATGCAATCAAGGAGTTTGCCCGGGGCATCCTCTAGCCTCTGCATGCCACTGTGTGTATGTGCAAGACAAATATTTAGAAGTACTGTATTGCATTATCTTGTAATAATAACATCTGTATATATATATATATATATATATATATAACTATAATATATAATAAATACATAAAAAATAAATTTATTAAATAAATATGTATAATAAATATGCATTATATATATATAAATAAAAGGATACGGTTCTGTTATTTCCAGGGCCGAATTTAGACTTGATAAGGCCCTAAGCTATTTGAGATATGGGGCCCTTTATAAGTCCAGATATGCTGTAGTATATTTAAGTATATATGACAATTGCTCACTCGGACAATTTGTTTTGGGGGCCCCCAAGAAGGCGGGGGCCCTAAGCTATAGCTTGTGTAATTAATACGTAAATCCTGCACTGGTTATTTATATACTTTATCCTACAGTAGCCTGTGCTGCTGTCCTGTACCTTACGACTGCTTCTAGTGAGCGGCGCGCGTCATTGGAACTCGCGCTCCTTTAAATAGTGGCGCGCAGCCCCTGCAGCCGCTGGGCGTGAGACCCCGTGCTGACATACTGAGAGGACCCAAGATGGCGGAGCTCCGCGAAAAGGAACTGTAGTTATGAGATTAAAAACACTATTATGAAACACCGGCGAGTCAGTAGTCGACAGGTTTTACATAAGAAGGGAGTAGAGCAGATATCCCTATGTTGTTTTTTTTTAGTTTAATTTACCGCAAAAAGTAAACGGAGAGGGCCATATCTGCTTGTTTGAGGCCTGCGAATAGAACATGGCGGAGTGGTCGGTAAATATATAAATAAAAATAGTTATAATACCATTAGTTTTGGTGTTTCTCCTTCGGTGGCTTGTTTTGCCGTTCTGCCTCCGTTTGGAAATGTATCAATAACTAATTTTTAAGGATGAGGGGAATTCGGAAGGGAAGAGAATTGGGAGACAATTGACCACAGGGCACGACTGCTTTTAGCTTTAGTTTTTCGGGTGTTCTCGTTGTTCGTTTCGTATTTTAATTGCGCTTTAAGAGACACTGGTTAACGCAGTTGTGGCTTTTACTGGGTTGCATACTCGGGACTGAAAATGTCGAGAGAAACTTAAAGGAGCAAACAGGAGGCCTCGTTCTGCGCTTGCCGCTCAGGTGGGAGAGCGAGCGAGCGTCGAAGGGGCGACCGGGTCGGACACGGAGGAACTCTCTGCCGGCTGCACGCGGCACGACAGCATGACGGACACCCGGCGGCGAGTGAAGGTCTACACCCTCAACGAGGACCGGCAATGGGACGACAGGGGCACTGGCCACGTTTCCTCCGGGTACGTGGAGAGGCTCAAAGGCATGTCTTTGTTAGTCCGGGCAGAAAGCGATGGTAAGCACTACTTCTCTTTTATTTTAAGGTAATGTTGGATGGCAGCACCAAGAAAACTAGAATGGTGTTCCAAAAATAAAAAATAGCAGCAGTGATTTGTTCTGTAGACCGGGCTATTTTCACTCCGGCTCGAGTCCGCCTAACTGATTTAACTGATTGCAGTTTTTATCAACGCCTCGACCGTTGAAACTTGTTCTGCGAGTTGTCAAGTTTATGGTTCTCATGATTTCTTCCTTAATAATTGAAGCTGCCCTCTGCGTTAGTGACCTCTACGGAAACAATCATTAGGTGTTGAGGGTGAGTGTCATTGTTCCTTCTTCATAGATAACGACATGAAAAGACTGTATGTATGACAGTTCAGTAGTTTTTCTTTATATATACTACAAACACACGTGTTATGGTAGTGCAGTCCTAAAACTGCAGCATGCATACAATTCTTGTCCAGTTGTCTTGTTTTGGTAGGGTCTATAGTTTTCAGAAAACGGTTGTTCAATCTTTAGTTCTCCCACACACTATAGGGGCCGGTTGTGTGCTAAACAAAATAGAAGTATAGAAATGTTTTAAGTGCCACATGTGTCAGCAAGGTCTGGCCAGTAAGCCACTACTTGGATGCATTTTGCAGTAAAACCTACCACTCAAGTCTTCCCTTCTACATTGCAAATGTGTTTTGGGGGTACCTGTACGTAACCAAAGGGCAAGGGACTGCAATTTTGGGGCTCTTGTAGAGGTTTTACAGTTATGAATTAGTTGTATTTAAATTGTTGCACTGTGATGTTGGTGGCATGGGAGCATGTGTGTAACTAAGAAAAGCAATCAATTTGACAAATGAGGAGTCCATTCAATACATCAAGCCTGTTTGTTTAGCTAATAGCTAAGCCCTTCCAATATTACATCCACATCTCTATTATAAAAGAAAATCCTGAGACAAGACTATTGCCAACAGATTTTTTCCAAGTCCCACGAGGTGAGACTATTGCTAACAGATTTTTTTCAAATCCCGTCTTTCTCCTCAACCATTTCAGGTTAATGGCCCATGCCGACGGTCCTCTCACCTCTCATTCATGTGAATACTTTTGTCACAGTTCCTGCGCTCTCAGCTCTTATAAATTTTTACGATCAGGTTGGTTAAATGCGTATCAATAGACAATGCTGAAACATTTGGTGGTGATGTTGCGGAATAAAAAACATCAATTTCCAATATCCCGTAGAATATCTACAACCGTTAACACCATCCGGTCTTCATTGGCCTAATTACTGTTTAAAGAAGGATGTATCAATGTTACTGCGGAATTTATGTATGAGTGATGGGCTATGCAGTAGGACAAGATTAGTTGTATTCAAAATTGGTTGAACAATTCTGATATGTAAAATTTTAACAGGTGACAAGAAAGGTAATGTAGTACATCTTCCATCGATAACATTAGACACCAAATGAGATCTTCATATGCCATTCATATTAAAACGTTTACAGTTTCCCATTAGAATAGCTTTTGCTATGATGATTAACAAATCACCAGGACAAACATTTGAAAAAGTCAGTTTGTTTATTAGAGAGGAAGAAATGATATTCACTCATGGGCAGTTATACGTTGCGTTATCACAATGTAACTCCAAACACGGAATCAAACTTCAATGCGATATTGTAGTTTTACAGTAAAAGTTTAAGTTTGAAATGCATTTGCATGTTAATTTCAAAGCCAAACGGAACGAAAACGTATAACGCAACATGAAACGTAATTTTCTTTCAATTTATCACATTTTACTATGTTTTTACTATGGTTAATTACTCACTGTAATGTAAAATAGGTCTACTATGCATATGGAACAATTCCCATGAAAACAACAATCTGTTTAAATTGTACATCTGCTTCCCCATATGTGAAGTGGCTAGCATGTAGCACCTGCCCCGGGGTCGTTGAGCAAAGTGAGCAGGGGGCAGAACCTTCTAGTACTTCTTTAAAGAAATGCTCCACTCAGAATTTTGTTTTGAAATGCCACTTACCCCATGTGCTTAATGGTGACTGCCAAGACAATTTTTTTCATCTCATGTTTTCATTCAGGAAGGAGGTTTTTCACTTGGCTTTCACATTAGGTGGCCAAAGCAAGACGATGGCAAACAATATGAAAAAGTCCAGGAAAAAAATCTCTATAGTTACTTGTCACAAAATCCATATGCAAAAATCACCCATTCCTTTCCTCACAACTTCCACAAACATGCATCATTGCTAAAGTATTTTTTAAATAAACCACTTCTGGAAAATGCTTGGAGGAAGAAAAGCTTGCACATACCATCTAAACTAAAGACCCGCCTCTTCACTGGTCAGAAGTCCTGTCTTCATTCTGAAGTACAGAAATGTGGGAATACATTGTACTGTCTACAAAGCATGCTGATTTTTCACTTTTTGCATGTGTTGAGCATTCAACTAGTTCAGACATCGGGATTATTTGACACAAAGTAACAGATTTTTTTTTCCCTACTTTTTTTTACCTTGGACGTTTTTCACATCATTAGCTGTTTTCCAGCATTGGTAACCATTACGTTCCAATATTTGAAACTATTTTCCGCGTGAAAACATGCAATTAAAAAATTTTCTCTGCCATTGCTATAAAGCATGTGGGATAAGAAACATTTAAACAAGATACTGATTTTGGGTAGAATCTTCCTTTAAAGGTTGTCAAAGAGTGCACTTACATGCATACATATAACTGGGATAGGTTGAGTAACCCGGTTAAGGCAAAAACCTGGTTTCTTAAAAACTTATGTGCGTAAACTCACGTATGGAGTTAACGTTTTTAGCAAAATGCTCTGATAGAGATATAGAGATAGAGATATAGATATACACATACTAGCAGAATACCCGCGCTTTGCAGCGGAGAAGTAGTGTGTTAAAGAAGTTATGAAAAAGAAAAGGAAATATTTTAAAAATAACGTAACATAATTGTTAATGTAATTGTTTTGTCATTGATATGAGTGGTGTTGTCATCTCTCTCTCTCTCTCTCT
>JANRMT010062797.1:21899587-21936133 GCA_026402145.1 Polypterus bichir lapradei | reverse complement strand
CCAGTAAGAGCCACAAAGTCCGCTTTCTGTAATGCATCTAATTTTGCTTGCTTTTCAGTGTGCACAAAACCATGCTTTTATCAAGGCTTCGCTCGGGTAGTTTTTTGAAATTAAATTTTCCTCCGATCAGTCGTAGGAACGCGCTTCATTCCGACTCTTAACATTTTTGTAGCTGTGATGTGTGCATCAGTGTAATCGATGTACCAGGAAATCATGCATTGACAAAAGTTCCCCTTTGCTTGGATTTGAAAGTGTGATTAAATGCGTTATTTTTTGTTATGGAGTACATGCATCGAAGCTTCTCAGCTGTGCTTGTGCTAAGAAAAGGAAAGATTTTAAAAATAACGTAACATGATTCTGCGTTAACCGCATATTTTTTCATACGTCTCAAACCAAGGAGATACGAGGTTAAAATGAACCGAGAAGCGCGCGTACATACTTGGTACATCCCCGGTACAATTGCGCCACGGTGTGTAGCTTATCTATTTGAGAGTATGTAGATCAGTATATATATATATATATATATGTATCTGTGACTTTGTGTGTTAAGCTATGAAAAAGAAAAGGGAACATTTTAAAAATAACATAACATGATTGTCAATATACAGTAATTGTTTTGTGAGTGTTATTGAGTGTTGCTGTCATCAAGGATTCGATTATCATTATTTGTTTCAATCAGGGTCGTATTTGTACGATGTGTTGTGTTCAAGTTACATTCCGTGTTTGTCAATCGTTCTAAAGATAAGAGGTTTAATTTATCGATTCGTTTCTTACTGCATCAATAAACAGCTCGTCTTCCTCTTTATCTGAGATGTGACACACTGCATGCACAGGTTTTTTTTTTTTTTTTTACACTGTCTTCCTTTAGCGGGACATTCACTTTTTGCACCGTGTGCTTTGTTTCTGCAGTAGCTGCACTTATGAATATGCTTGTATGTATCAGACGCTTCATATTTTTTTGCTGCCTTCTCAATTGTGTAATTCTGTTTTTGTTCAGCGCTCTTTGGAACTGTTGCTTTTTGTCTGCGCACAGCGTCAGTTCACGTGAGCCGCTTGGTGTTCTTGCATCGAAGGTTCCCAGCTGTGCTGGTGCCATCTCGTGTTATGTCCATGGCTGTATGTAATGTCAGCTAAGACCCGGCACTTAAAAGTTTCTCTCGCAGTTTCGCTGAGTTTGTGCCAAACACCACCCTGACCATCTCATCTTCCTCTGTATAAGCACAGTCCTTCACCCATGGATATTTAGTGGCAGTGTTTCTATTGGATTGCTGCTGACGGACGGCCTTATATGGGCAGGCACTAAATTACAAACGCCAGCGGCAGCCTGTCTATGAACTTAATTTAAAGTTTAGGTTTACACCTTGCTTCGTTTCCGTAGTAGCACCACTCATGGTAGTATATGTCATTCGCTCGCTTCTTATTGTTTCGCTGCCTTCTCAATTATATAATGCATGTTTTCTTCAGCGGTTTTTGGAGCGCTTCCTGGTTTTCTACGTACTGCGTGATTACGTGGGAGGCGTGATGATGTCATATGAAACTCCGCCCCCATGGCTTTCGTGCTCATCTCCATTACAGTAAATGGAGAGAAACAGCTTCCAGTTATGACTATTACGCGTAGAATTTTGAAATGAAACCTGCCCAACTTTTGTAAGTGAGCTGTAAGGAATAAGCCTGCCAAATTTCAGCCTTCTACCTACATGGGAAGTTGGAGAATTAGTGATCAGTCAGTCAGTCAGTCAGTCAGTGAGGGCTTTGCCTTTTATTAGTATAGATATATGAAAACCAAAACATCCATGGCCACTGTGAATCTGAAAAAAAAATCCATAAACTGTTTCATGAGAAGTGTGGTTATTGTTACTTTTGTTCACAACTTCATTACATTACTTACAATAAAAGTAAATATGTTACATAGCTACTTCTACAATTCAATGCTTTGTGTCTACATAGCTGTAGAAAATAGCTGGATCAAAATTATACTGACACTAATTCGCTTAGTGATTTGAGCCATACATAGGAGTGGTTCACTGGTAAGTTTGCTTCTTGCTGTGATCCCAGCGCTGCTGGGATAATAACACAGGTGATATTATTTCGGGAAGATCTGTATAAAAAGTAGCATAGGACCTCAAAAGTGCCTCCATATATGTAGGCACTCCCCCATTGACCACTCTATAGGCAAGTATGAAGGATCTAAACTTAATGTGTTCCGCTACAGGGAGCCAGTGCTCATAGTGTTGGGCAATACGTGACAAGTTAGCAGACAGCTAAAAGCCCTGAGATGCATGAGTTTTCCCAGCAATCTTTCCTTCAGTTACAGATGTCCTTTACATAAACTTGGCGAGTCAGAAGCAGTTTTGCCGTGCTTTGGTGACTAGAAGTCGTGCAGTCTGAAATACCTAGTGATTTGGTTCAACCAGTCTGTGACTTGACAAAAAATGGTGTGATTTTTGTCTTTTTTAGGATAGACTCTCAGTATGCGAGAGTTAACTACTAATGAGTGAACAGCTGGAAGTAAAATACATATAACGCAGCTATGAAGAACAAGAAACATGCATGATTTGGACTTCATGCACAGAAGAGAGGCTTGACTGTCTCGTTTGTCATACCGCAACAGAATGTTGGGTGAGGGATTAGTGGGAGGCGTAGACTGATGCTGAACTTGTTGTCCCTGGAAAGCATTTATTCACCACTGGCTTTGTCAATAGGATTGTCAGCTTAGCCAAAAAATATAGGCTTGAAAATTCAAAATAAAAATAAGTAAATGTTCAAATGTTTTTTAACTTGGATATTATTGGCCGTTAAATGAACATTTGCACTTTTTTTTTTTTTTTTTATATTATAGTAAAGTTTGCAGTGGTGGCCACAACAAGAACATGCATCAGACGAAAAAAGATAATCTTAGCAGTACTTGGGGAAGCTGTTACTTAAACATCAGATCCTTCAAAATCTAGAGCAACTGCACTGCTGTTGTTTCCAGTCTACTACTGACAATTGCACGACAAAGTCTTTAAACTGCACAGCCTGTTTGGCATGAGAGTATATTATCCTTCACCCTTGTCGCTCAAATGTCCTGTAACTTCACAAACAAGTGGTTTCCCCTGAGCTCCACCAAACTCCACCAAACTCTGCTTCCCATTCCTCACAGGTGTTCTTGCAGGCACATCACAATATGTTTGCAGAACAGAACAGCAGCTGAGTGCTAAAAATAGGAACCACGCAACATTGTTGTATGTGCTTCATGTCTTGCAGAAGCATTGTGAATGAAAAAGTAAAAAAAAAAAAAAAAAAAAAAAAAAATTTAAATAATAAAGCAAAATGTGGTGCCAGTGCATGTGGCTCATAAGGATTTAAGCTCCTTT
Organism: Polypterus bichir lapradei; assembly: GCA_026402145.1. Classification (NCBI taxonomy): domain Eukaryota; kingdom Metazoa; phylum Chordata; class Cladistia; order Polypteriformes; family Polypteridae; genus Polypterus; species Polypterus bichir. Next base: position 21,932,777 of record JANRMT010062797.1, on the reverse strand, counting down.
TCATGGCTTCTTTAATGGCTTGCTGTACTGACAAGGATCAAGATGAATACAGGTCAGTTAGTAACCCCATGACAGGATGAGAATAGTGAGCGAAGTAAAAGTTCAGGACAACTGGACGGGTTGGAAACCAAGCTTGAAGGGGTCTGACTGCAAGTTTTAACAAAGAAGATATGCAAACAATTCACACAAACAATCAGCCTTTTCATTATTTTGAAGTGCAAAAACAAATCTGTATAATACTGCAACTTTGCATAGTGAGCCTGAACTAACTTAATGCCAGAGTTAGTGCAGGTAAAACAACCATTGTTTTACAATTGTATGTCAGCTCTTACCTTCAAATAAGACCTTTTTCAAGTAAATTTAAGTAGTGGTTTTCGATCTGACAGCCCTATTTTGTCAGGCAGCATGTTATTGGCTACCAGCATTAAGCAGCAAGCTTGTGATACTCTGGAAATGTGAAACTGTGCCAAAAAGTTATGGAGTTTATATCATTTCATAACCTGCCATTACTAGGAATGTAATTTAATGTCCTTAGGCCACAATATCTACAACTGTAGTTATCAGGTTTGAAACCCCCTCTGACTAGGAGTTGTGTAATATGCCACAGCTTTAAGACACCTTTTGTGAAACTGGTGGTTTGTTAAGGTAGCTGACTTGCATTGAAAAGCACTTAAGTTGTGATTTTTGTCAAATCAGAAATTTGGCAGTTATTCCTTTGGTGCTTCATAAGGAAAAAAGAATGCTCTTGCTTGATGCACAGTTGCCATACGTCAGGGATTTTCTGTTAAAGAGCAATATTCAGGGTGTCTGAGAATTGTTTAAATTGGTTATTGCTGCAGCTTTAGAGCAGAAAATTGGGATAGAAAATCTTTCTTCAAAATCCAATTTGAAAGGGTGTTTAAATTTAACAGCTATTATCTTAAGACATCCATAGAACCTAATGAGGGATACAACAGGTGGTTGAGCCTTCAGACTAATGGTGGACTTCATGGATCTTGTGACTTTGATGTTGCGAGTTACTGACTGGCTAAGTGGACTGCTGAAAAAGTGTATGTGGAAACAAATCTCTAACATTGGTGGAGATTGGAGATGCTGTGGTAAAATACTATTGGATGGACTTTCAGCTGTTCTTGTAAAATTGTTTGTAACCTCACAAGAAGGAGGCATGATCTTGTCCAGCGATGAAAAGATGTTGACCACTGAGTGATGGAAGGAGCATTTGGAGGAACTCCTCCACTTGGTGGACATGCCCTCCTATCAGAAGTCAGCACTGGACACGTCTGGCATGTGGAGTCAAAGCAATTATTCAATTACTGGAGTTGAGGTTTTTTTTTTTTTTTTTTAAAGTGATGATTCCAACTAAATGTAAACTGTATTATGTGCTAAAATGTTAAATTTTTCATATAATTAAACTATTTTTTTCTTCTAGCTTTTTGATAAAATATGGCCTCAAGTTTTGTCTTTAGTTTAATATTACTCAATGTTTATAACGTCTCTAATAAGTAAAGCCATAACTGCATCACTAAATCCTTTAAACTCTTTAACAGGTTAGGGTGCTAAAATATAACTTGTTGATTCATGTTGGCAGTGATACAATGCCTTGTATCTTATGGTCTGTTCTTTCAAACAACATAGTAAATATTTAAGCCTAATTACAAATAAAGAAATCTGAGTCAGTGGTACCATAAATTGAGAAGACGGAGTTGCATGTTTTGTGTACTGACTTCACAGCCCTGATCCTATCAATGTTGTTGTAGTCACTACAGTGGTTTGAGGACTCTATAGTGGTTAGGTTGTTGGGGTAGATGAGGTCTGGCCGGAGTTGTTGAAAACATTAGATGGTGTTTGGAAAATGTGTTTTAGGCATCTATTTAGAGTTTGTGCAGTAGCTGGAGTGTGTCTGAGTATAATAACCCAGTGTACAAGTGTTCTGTCAATTTTTGTAAAAAAACATATGGCCATATTCCATTGCATTCGTTGTGGGAGTGCTATAAGCATACAGGGTAACGGGGCCGCTGTTATGTGCTATTTGTTCCCTATTAGAGCTCTGTGAGAGCTGTGTCCAAATATGTGCCATTAAGTAAAATTTGTTTACTGTGGGTGTTTAAAACCAAAGCCATTTCTGGTCACCACTCCTGTTTGTGGTTTGCATTGACTGTATGTCATGATGCCCCCTAGGATGTGATGATGTGCAGTTGGGAAGGCTAGAAATAGCCCTTGTTGCTTTATGCAGATGGTGATATCCTCTTTACCTCTTCTGACTGTAACCTTCGGCAGGCTTTTGAGCAATTTACTGCCTACTATGAAGTGGTAGTGGTGCAGATCCTCATTCTTATGTTTGAGGTCATGGTTCTCTGTCAGAAAGAGTGGATTGTTCTTGCCAGCAGCTTTAACTTGGGAAGGAGTTCTGTCTAAAAATCATTCATTTTATTCTTTATCCATCAAAAGGGTGAGGGGAAGCTAAAAATGTGTATATTTTCTTTGTTGTACTATGATTTGAACTCTAGTACGTAAGAACGCTCCAGGTAATTGGTTTGCTCAAAAGTTAAATTAGTCCGTTTTTTTTTTTTTTTTTTTTAAAAAAAGGTCTTACCTTTTACAAGCAAGATAAATTAAGAAATTTATAGCTGTCCAAAAGATTGTTTAGGGAAATTTGAAAATGCATTTTAAAATGTCTTGAAATGAATTACAGATTTATAGATTACAGTTGCATCTACTTTTAGATATATTGAGTGCATTTTAATATCTCAAATAGTTTGTAAGAGCTCTTGTAATGGTAATACTGTTCATTTTGAGATCTCAAATGCAATTCAAGATATCTCTAAATGGCTTACTGTAAACTTGGCTATTTTCTCTGGGGTTTCTGTTTATTTTAAGGAATCTTGGAAAGGATTTGAGGTATCAAAATGAGCAGGAAGTTGTTCTGGGATATCGTAAAGTGCATTGTAGATATCTTAAAAAATGTGTTGGAAGCTCTTTTAAGGTTGAAGTTGGGGAGAATGCGCTAATTACAGCGCATTGCCGCATCCACCACACAACAAACCACTCGGGTTAGGACTCGAATGCAGCCGTGCAACACATGACACCTCAGTAACACACTGGAACAGCAGCTGGAGTGCCAATCCTGCCACCAACCCCCGGAGTTTTCCCTGCAAGTTGGAGGACCTGCTTGCAGGGCTGGATGCAGGTTAACATCATACCCAGGACAAAGCAATTGCAGGTTAAGGGCCTTGTTCAAGGGCCCAACAGAGTGGAGCCACCTCTGGTACTTACGGTATTCAAACTGGCATCCTTCCAGTTACCGGCACAGATCTCTAGCCTCGGAGCCACCACTCTGCCTTAAGCTCTTTTTAACTCTTTTAGGGCAGATGTCAACTTTTGTTGACGGCAGGAATTGAGGGCGACAATCAGCTGTTAATAGCCACAAAACTCACTGTTACGTCGCAGGCATTCCCTCTCTGCTTGGAGGAACGTTAGACTTACGCTTGCATCACATTCTCATTTTTTCAAAGTGGAAACCCACAACCAAAGACTAGATGAAGGGCGTTGTGGCGGCATTTCAAATAGAAATGGGACTAGACTAATGAGAACTTCAGGGAGCATTGGTCCAAATGTGCTTTGGACAGGTTATGCCACATGATAGGTACTTGCTGCTGCAAAGTTTTATTCACTTCTGTGATAACCAGAAGCAAATTCCAAGGGTTGAGCCAGGCTATAACCCCATGTATAAAGTTCAGTCTCTGCTTGACATTGTGGAACCAACATATAAACGATTTTATCAGCCTGGCCGTGGTTTGTCTGTGCATTAATCTATGATAAAATAAGAGAGATGCCTTTTTTTTTTTTTTTTTTGCCAATATATGCCAGACAAGCCCACAAAGTATGGCATAAAGGATTTTGTACTTGCAGAAGCAAACACTGGTTTCTGCCTTAAAGTAATTACATATACAGGAAAGTATTTCAAAGAGAGAGCTGTCCTTTTACAAGTCAGGTTGTGCTGGAGCTGCGTCAGGGCTATGAACATTTAGGGTCATGTTGTGTACATGGACAATTTTTATACATCACCAGAATTGATCATGAAGCTACAGAGCAGGGGAATTGGAGCTTGTGGCACACTTAGGGTGAACAGGAGACGCAGGCCTTCACAGTTGAAGCCAGACAGGCTGAAGATGAAAAGAGGTGACAATCCGGTTTTCATGCGGGAGGAAAACTTGGTGGCAGTGGCATGGCACAATGTCAAACGAGTAACTTTTCTCTCTACAGTGCACACTAACAATATATGTGAGAAAGTGCCGCAACAGACAATTGAAAAGGAGGCACCAAAGCAACACATATTGTAAGAAGTGCAATGTGGCAATGCATGCAATTGGCTGCTTTGAACAATATCATACTTTGCAGGACTTTGCTGTGTAACATGTATGTGATATCATAGTATGTAATCATAGTATACCACATGTTAGACAGTAACATTTGTCAAAAGTAAATAGTTTTGTTGATTTGATATGTTAAACAATTGTTTTGTGTTCTTTTTTTTTTAAAAAATGTTAGTTTTTGGAAAAATATCCAGCCCTGGGAGAAAAGAACCAAAAAAAAAATTAGCCCTAAAAGAGTTAAGTTAATGGTACATCTAACAAGTTTTTTTCCCTCCTAGCTTAAGGCACTTCCACAGTAAATGACTTTTTCACTAATTTTCAGTTGCAGACTTAATTTGCATAGTCATACAGAGTCTGTGGGCGGCTGTGTATTCCGACATCCCTAGTTACTTGGTCCACCTAGTTGTTCTTACCCAGTTTTAAGCTGCAGTGGGTGGGATCAGTGTGCATGAGATCTGTAAACCAGCGAGTGTTCACCTGGAAGTACTTTGCATATAATGCAGTGATGTAGAATAACCAATGCGGGTGTTTTAGACCTTGCAAACAGAGGCCCATCTGTCTTCGGTATGAGCCATCATGGAATGGAAGGCGGCAAAAAAGAGGGTCAAGGCTGCAGCTAAACTTGCCATACCTATTGACTGCGCTTTGGGACTTGCTGTGCCATCCGTACATCATTGGCTGTCATTAAAGGCGGTAAACTTGCAATGTTTTGGAAATGGTGAATTTGTACTTGAATCGTGTCGCTGAGTCCCCTAGTTTGACATGCTCTGGCAACAAGATCAGCAGCTACAGTTTCCACCTTTGACAACCCCTCCAAGTAGAAGTTGTGTAATCTGACATCAACTTTACATGGCCCCAGGCAAAGTTTCTTAAAACCTTGAAACTGTGTGGGAGAAAAGTGCATTAATAAGTGCATAATAAATTACAAATAATAATGAAGTAATGAACGTAACCAAATAAAACAAAAATTATAAAGCCTCTAAAAATGTTTACTTGGAGAAATTTATCATTTGAACTTATCTTTACTGTTGTGCTTCTGTTAGCCTAGAAATGCCATTGTTCATATATGCTGGTGTCATTATAAATTGGTGTTGCATGGCATTAGTAATTTTTTTCTTTTTTCTTCACTGCTCTTCCAACATACATCTTTATCTGTGGAAACAAAAGTTTTTGATTATAGCCTGGTTCTACGTCAACTGTGACCTTGATATTGCTGAAACTGTTAAAAGCCATTAAGTCACAATATTAGGGTATCTTGTTGGCAGCATTGTAAGCAATCCATTGCTTTATAGAAATAGATAAATTGAGTAAAGAATCACTTTCCAGAAGAAATATAGCCTTACGATTTCTTTCAGTTGTGTGTGTTTATTATATGCTTTGTGGCAAAATTGGCAATAAAGTAATTTAACACTGTTATACATTTCCATTTTTTCCCCTTCAGGTTCTCTTTTGCTGGAGTCCAAAATCAACCCAAATACTGCATACCAGAAACAGCAGGTAAAATCTTTTTTGTGCAAGGTTGTCTACACATTACTGACTCATGTGATTTTATTTAAAAAAAAAAAAAAGGGTATTATAGACACAACTTGTGGTACAATTTGTTTTTTTAAAACCAATAAATGAAAGAAGGTTTTTATATAGTTGTGCAAAAATAGTGTATCGTTTTGTGTAATGGTAAGTTGAGCAATGCAGTACAGTTTAGGCTGGATAATGTTGTTGCCTGTGTCGTATCTCTGTTTAGCTTATGTTTCCCTGTGTGTTTGAGGGAGGCTTCCTCATAATAAACTGGCATGCCTGTCACATTTACCTGCTGCTGTTGAACAGGCTTAGTTGCACCATGACCTGTAATTAATGGCCATGTGTAGGGCTGAATTGGTTTTATTCTCATTTCTTATATTTCAAAATTCAGTGCTATTCATTCGTCTTTTCTTAATGAACTTACTTTTCCAGTGCTTATGGTCCTGTTCTGTCTTTAATCAAGGTTTTTTTTTTCTCCCCTCTAAAACTTATTGCAAAGGAGAACTTAAATATGCTTTATGCTTTAAGCGTACTTGGTTGCAATATAAAGTTGGTAGAAACAATTTAAATCTAGAGTATGGTGTTTTCAGTTACTGTATCTGCCTAGTTTCATAAATTACAAACTTTATTAGGTTCCTGATCAAATTTCTGTATCACTGAATGTAGTTCAATGTAAAAACCAGCCATAGTCGAAACACACCCTCCCCCAAATTTGTACATATTTGGGAAATTTATAGTTGCAAGTTTGTGTACAGTTTTGGGACATAGCAGGACTAGAACACACAAAAAAAAAAAAAAAATAAAACACTTTCAGATACAGTATTTGCAGGTAGCTCATGTGGTACCCAAGCAGCAGCCCTGGCTTTTCAAGTTTGCGTCTTGATTCCTTTAACAAAAACAAAATTCTCATCCCATGTATAGTTAAATTTAGAATGTTTTTTGTCTGTGCAGTTTCAGGTCAAGTGGTTTACTTTGCTTCGAGCAGTGAGTTGGTGCATTTTCAATTTTATGCTTTGTTGAGGCAAGCTTTCATTGCATCCTGTAGATGCAATGAAATTGACAAGAAATGCACAGTTTTATTTAAAAAATTATTAAAAAAAAAAAAAAATGCTTATCCCCTTTCTTCTCCCCAAGGACACGCTGATAGTTTGGTCTGAAGCAGAAAACTATGATCTGGCACTGAGCTTCCAAGAGAAAGCAGGTTGTGATGAAATATGGGAGAAAATATGCCAGGTGAGTTGCATAATGCAACAACTAAGTACATAGAACTCTTAATGAATAAATGTGGATAATTTGAAATGCACAATAAAATCACACGCATAATTTTTGTAGTTGGTGGTTGGGGGTTTTTTTTTTTTTTTTTTTTTTTTGTACCTCCTCTCTCTCCCCATCCCCAAACTTCTCATTCTGGCTGAAAATGCATAGTAAATGATATTGGGCAGAACAGAGCTGAACGTTTATAGAAATTTAAACAGGAGAAGTTGATACTTTGTGTGTGTGTGTATGTATGTATGAGAGATGCTGCAGATTCTCAGTTTCTTGTAGAATTACATCATTTCAGAAATGGAGATGTGTTCATAGAAGTTTGCACTTGATATATTGTCAGAATAGTATGGTATTTTGGATATCCTTCCATTCATGGAAAAAAATCTATGCAAGGGTAACTTCCCCCTTCACTGGGAGGTCATAGTCACGGAGTAGATAATTTTCTCATGCTTAAACTTTTCATGAACATAATTAAAATGCCATTTTCCAGGTATACTGTCTCGTTATCCAGTTGCCTCCAAATCTATTCCCCTCCACACTCTGAAGTCCTGAGTGTCCTTTGGAGCGAGACCCAGTCTTTTGACATGTGTGACGATGCGGGTTCGCTCCATGTTCCCCTCCGACTTCTGGGAGCTCTTGAACCTAACACAGTTGGCAATGTCAACGAGATGAGTTGACAAATGAGGACAATTCTCAAATGAAGCCAGGGGATAATACAAAAAGTGCCAAGGTGCTTTTATTAAAGCAAACTGTTGTGTCCAAGCAAAGTCAATAGTGCAGTGTGTGTGGTTTTTATATATATATATATATATATATATATATATATATATATATAATATAAAATATAAAAAGTCTCTCTCATTACACTTTCAGCCCACCTCCGTCTCTCATTCTCCCTGGCTCACCCATTGCTCCCGTAGCTGGCGGAGACCCAACAGCCACGAGCTCTTTTCAGCCGATCTCCATCTTGGATGCCTTATGGACATCACGGCCAGACCGTCCGAGGTCGGCTCTCTCCCTTCTTCCTTAGTGCTCACATAGTCGCTCCTCAGATCCATCGGGAACACACCTGCCTTGCTCACCCCACTCCAACCGAACATTTAGTGGGGTAGACTAGCCCCGAGAGCACTACAGCCAAATGCTCCTTTGCAGGGCCCCAGCTCGTGCCGTCTCCTTCTTCCAAGTGGCCAGATCGTCCTGCTGAGACTGCTCTTTCACGTCCTTTAACCTCTTTTTTTTTTTTTTTTTTTTTTTTTTTTTTTTTCTCTTTTCCTCGATCCATCCAGATTTCTTGATCGATCCCCTTTCCTTTGTGCCGGCCTGTATATATACACACACCTCCATGGGCGCAGCGCCTTAATCACACACCACAGGAAGCCAGTGAAGCAATTGCGAACGATCACACCCACACGTGCAGGTGCGACTCGCTCCAACTACTCCAATTAACTCCCCACAGCCATGCACTCACGCCCACGGAGAGTGACACGGCTTTATGAATTTAAAATCTGGCCCATTTTCTTTTGAAGCTGTGGACCTGCTATACCACAACATCATTTGACATTACCTCCAGACACATTGTGTTTGAACTCTGGCAGTATTCCATCTCACTCATTCATATCCTGTCTTTCACTTCATAAGTCCATCTTAGTATCTTTCTCCTTAACACCAAGTGTATCTTAACTCCAAATTCATTTTCCCCTCATTCTGTGACACTCTACATATCCACCTGATCTTTCTTTGTTCTACTTTATCAGACATTTCTCTCCTCTTGAGCATACCACTCCTGGCTCAGCTTTCATAACCTTTACCATACTCTTGAATGTTCATAAACTTTTTGTTTAGGCCTAACTATACTTTGTTTCATATAAACTTGGTTGTCCTCGTGTATTTGATTACCCCTAGTCAGCCTTGTTTTCAATTAGTTTGGGTAATTCTGCCTTAAGGGGCCTGAATTGCCTCCAAAGCTTGCATTTTGTAATCTTTTATAGTAAAGTGTCCATCTGAATTAAATGTTTTGCCTTTTCATGATTTAATAATGAAGTGGTTTTATTCTGAGCACCAGAGTGACGTTTGGAAAGCATCTGTTCCACTCTCATAGTAAAGAGATCTGTGTGAAGTGTCACCTTTGAGTTTTGGGAGCTGCTCACTGAAGTATGGCAAAAAAACTGGTTAACTGCTGCTGTGGACTATATTGTAATAATCCTAGTTTCCATTTACATATCCATAGAAATATTATTGTAAATCTTTAACTCTTTCCATAAAACAATTTTACAATATTAACATTTTAATTTGGAAGGATTTTTTCCTCTCTCCCATCCATGCAGGTTCAGGGTAAGGATCCATCGGTAGACATTACACAGGAGCTAGTAGATGAGTCTGAAGAAGAACGCTTTGATGACCTCTCCTCCCCAGGACTGGAACTACCACCTTGTGAACTGAATCGGCTGGAAGAAGCAGCTGAACTAGTAGCATCCTCTTTGCCTTCCCCCTTACGCCGTGAGAAGTTAGCACTGGCTTTGGAAAATGAGGGCTACATTAAAAAACTTCTGGAACTTTTTCATGTATGTGAGGACTTGGAAAATCTTGAAGGACTACACCACTTATATGAAATAATAAAGGGAATTTTTCTCTTGAATCGGACTGCACTTTTTGAGGTCATGTTCTCTGAGGAATGTATAATGGATGTAATAGGTTGTCTGGAATATGATCCTTCTTTACCCCAGCCTCGAAAGCATAGGGAATTCTTGACAAAGACGGCCAAATTTAAAGAAGTAATCCCTATCTCGGACCCTGAACTGAAACAGAAAATTCATCAGACGTACAGAGTACAGTACATTCAAGATATGGTCCTTCCAACACCTTCGGTCTTTGAAGAGAATATGCTATCAACTCTTCACTCCTTTATCTTTTTTAATAAAGTGGAAATTGTTGGAATGTTGCAGGTAAGAGATTCCACTTGTATGGTACATATTTTGAAGTGTTGCTTTGGACACTAATTTTCTCGGTTTTAAAGAATTTTACACGTAATTGAAACCAACTTCTTTGTGTGGAAGAACTCCTTAAATATAGTAAGGTTTGAAATAGTATATCTTCATGAATTTTTCAGTCAACATGCTGTTGGGATTTTTATTCCTTATGTTTTTTTCCCTCAAGTTGTCATTACTCTGAGCTCACCTACCTTATTTGCATCTGTGTTTTGTATATAATCTTTATATAACGGTTACTTGCCTGAAGGAAAGGAAACATTTAAGCTTCACTATCTCACCACCCTATGATTGTCATAATTTGTTGAATTTCAACACTTAAATTGTTTTTAAAATGCATACCAATTAGCATTAAGGCTAGACAACCTTTTGTCTTATAGACCACAGAGCTCTTTTCCTATGTGCTTTTTTTGTTGGGTGGGGATTTTTTTTTTTTGGCAACTTCAGAATTGGACTTCATATGTGCTGCTTCCCCACCACTCTACCATTATAACCCAGATTGCAGTTCCTTAATTATTTACTGACAAGGTTTTTTAACTCAGATTTTTAACATGCTTCAAATGGGACATCTGGTTCTTTGTAGATTTAATGGTAGTTTTGTGCATCATTAATTTCCTGATTGATTTAACACCTGCTCCTTGGTAATCACAGTGCCTTATCTTTTTATATCTCTTGCATTCCACATGATGCCACACAGATGAGTATTTAACATTAGGACAGTCCGGTTCAACTTTAGTGCACACTGGTGAATCTGTCAAATGTGGGCCACATCCTTAATTCAAATGGCTGCAGATTGAGCCTGTGTTTTTTCTCTTATCCGTCATGGCCTTGGTCTCATCCCCTGATGGATAATCAAGGTTTTACTATACCAGTGATAGTTGAAGGCTATTTAGAGTTGTTATAATAATTTAATAATCAGGATAGAGTTTGTGGGTAGACATGATTGAGACATTGGGATCTAGTGACCCTAATATAATAGATTTCAGAGTGTTTTAGTAGTGTTGAAAAGTGTAACTGTTAGAATAAATTTTGGTAGGGAAAATTTTTACAGGATGTGGAAAAGTCTAAAGGTAAACTGGGGCAAACTTGAGGACAGAGACTGAAGTGCAGAAAAAAGGTTCAAAAGCATCTGCATGCAATGCCGGACAAGCTCATCCTGAAATTTAGCAGTTCGGAATTAAAGAGAATTATTCAGATTATAGGTAAGAGATGAAAAAGATTGCAGAGAAGGATACTGTAAAATGCACAGAAGACAAATCTTGCATTCTAACCAAAGTGTGCATAAGAGCAATTGTTGGAAATGATAATGGCAAAACTAAATGGGATTTGGAGAGAATTATTGCAGAAAATGTGAAAGATGAGTGTGTTTTCAGGGCTTTAGTAATTAAGAGATGTTGCAAGAACCAGTGCCAAAGGTCTGAAAAACTAATGGTTCCAGTTTTTTTTATTTTTTTTTTTTTATTTTTTTTATTTTTATTAATTTTAAAAGTATCGCTAGTACAGAGAAAGCTGGCACTGTGCTCCTGCCTGACTTCTAGTAGATTTTTTTTTTTTTTTTTTTTTTTTTTTTTTGAAAGGCACAGTAATACATGAGCAAAGAGAGAGTATAAACTACATATAAAAAATATAAAAATGGCTCACAATTGTGATGCTACAGCATCGCATCAACACATGTCAAAGATAAACTGCACAACTTATGTCTACAAATGCATTGTGTTTGTGCTGGAGAATTTTGGTGCGCGAGTGCAGGGTAATAAGGTAATTGTGCTTGTAATGAGCACTTCAACAAATGTCTTGGGTTCAAGCATCTCTCCTGTTTGCATGCAGTTCCATGTTGCATATCAAGGAGGTGGACCTTGCACACATCCATAGCTGTGCACATAGGACTGTGGGATGTGGGAGGATTGCCAGTGCAAATGGTTGCCACAAGTAAACGGACACAAGATTCAAAAAAACGGGCGACTTGGCTTGTCTACATTGGGGGATGGCACGGGTTGCTTATTTATTTTTTAAATGCCAGACTAACATTTTATTTTTAATTGCTTTGAAGAACAAGTGGCATCTCCCTGATAATGCTACTTGTATCATGCTAACAGAGACGGCGATTTGCCAAAGCACGCACTTAGCAGGACAAATACTACCACGTACTTCACTGTTAGATTAATCTGTAAAATTGAAGTTGTCTTATGTTTGGCTTTTAAAGGCAATCTGCCATTCATTTGTATAACCTGCAAGTGAAAGTACATGCATATGAATTTGTACACTGAAGGATGTAAAGCTGCCTCACAGACATTTTTATGTGCAGGTAATGACAGCCAAATCAGTTTTCTAATTCTGGATTTGTACAAAGGCATAAGCAATAACAAAATGTGAGCACTCGCATAAGAAACCTTGAAAATATCAAAACCAAATGCAGTTTAATAGGAGTTCAAAAAAAGCTGACAAGTTTGATTGCATATAAGAAGCTTTAGTTGGGACAAATTGCCTTGAAAGCTTGCATATTGTAATCTTTTTAGTTAGCCAATAAAAGGGGTCATTTTGCTTGACTCTTTACTACATTCATAATGGCTAACACAGTACAACATCCTAGTACTACAGGCAAATGTTGCAAAAAAGAAGAGAAAGTCATCCTGAGTTTCTCACATTAGAAATGTGAATTAATTTGACTCCTCCATTAAATGTTGTTCAATAATTTTAACTAGCTAATGATGCAGATTGGAAAAACTTACAATAGCAAATGTTACAAGCTTAAGAGAGTGGATCATTTACAAACCAGAATGTTACAAAAAAATGGAAATATTCCAGTTATCCTGCAAATCAGTAATTCAGCAGCACAAGTATTGTGTGAAGTTTTTTAGTATAGACTTTTAGCAGTATTTTTCTCTTACTGGACAGAAAATGTCATAATAAATTTAAAATATGCACATGGTGAGTAGTTTTATAATACCATTCTTTATAAATCTTATGCCAAAATCACCCCAAGATGATAAACCCCATTTATTGTTACACTGGAGGATCCCCACCACTGCCACACATTAAAGTTCAAGCCCTGCATTGTATTTTGATGATATGAATGCTAGTACTTATTTACTTAAATGATATAGTTGTGTAAGTACTTGATGGCTATACCAGTATTTTAAAGCTGTTACTGTTAGTATCCTTATATATTTTATATTGTTTTGCAAGAAAAGACACAATATTGTTTACTTCTGTATTGGAGGTACTTAATAAAAAGCCATCAAATGAGATTTCTGTTTTAAATGAGGTATCCAAGGGTCTCAAGTCAGTGCAAAGATGCTAAGATTTGCATTGTGTGTGACGAAGATGGATAGGATTAGAAATGAGTACATTAGGGGGTCAACTCAAGTTGGACGGTTGGGAGACAGTCAGAGAGGCGAGATTGCGTTGGTTTGGACACGTGCAGAGGAGAGATACTGAGTATATTGGGAGAAGGATAGAGCTGCCAGGGAAGAGGAAAAGATGAAGACCTAAGAGAAGGTTTATGGATATGGTGAGAGAGGACATGCAGGAGATGGGTGTAACAGAACAAGATGCAGAGGACAGAAAGATATGGAAGATGATAATCTGTTGTGGCAACCCCTAACTGGAGCAGCTGAAAGAAGAGGAAGATCCAAGGGTGTCAAGTATTATAAAATTTTACTGGTACTGGTATTGAATGTGGAAATTCTGGTGTAATATCACATTTAGTAATAAAAGAACTGTCAAGGTAAAGGTGACATTAACCAGTAGTGTTTAGATCCCAGGACTTTATGGTGACCAGTACTTGGCTACAGGAAACCCTTTTGCTTTTTATACTCTGCCAATACATGGAGGATGTCAGTGCTAAAATAAAAAAGCCACCAAAACCAGTTGAATTGGGTCCTTTTATTGTGGAGAATCCAACACACAGGGCACTTTTCTGGGTAGGTATGTTAACTACAATGGCACTGTTTTAAAGAAGTACTGAGACCTGTTGCAGAAAAGAAGTTCTATGTAAAGAAACATTTCAGTGGCTTGTCAGCTTTGTGCTGTTCACTACATTTCTAACACAGCACTGCTATGCAAGGGTATTATACAGTGGATTCCGAAAGTATTCAGACCTCTTCACTTTCTGCACACTATTGTGCTGTAGAGTTTAAATTTGAATTGGTAAATATCCAAGTTTTCCCAATGGCAAAGTGAAAAACGTTTTCATCAAGGTTTACAGATTCATTACAAATTTAAAAACTGAAATCTCATTTATTTAAATATTCAGACTTTTAATTTACTTTGAAGCACCTTTGGCAGCAATTCCAGCTTTTAAATCTTTTTGGGTAAGTCTTCACAAACTTGGCACACTTGGATATGGGCCATTTATCCCTTTCTTCATCTGGATTCTCCTGGCCAGTCTGTCGTCAGCATCATTTCTTTGAAAAAAACACAGAACAAATATTTTATATTCATTCATTCATTTTTATTTATTTCTGGGCCACTGCATCCCAAGTTATCCCATGTGTGAGTTGGCTTGTGACGGGGAATGAAAAGATATGTAAATTTTATTTTAATGCAGTTTGTCTATTCGGTTACTTTAATAGTTGTAGTTTATTTTAGTTTTAATTGTTTGTGAATTTTTTTTTTTTTAAATAGTTTTTGTCTTCATTTTAGTTTGCATTAAAGATAGTAAACTTATTGCTCTCCTGGAGTTCCAGAACTCTATATTTGAGTTTTTGCATGTTGCATGTCTTTTTTTCTGTGTTACTGTGCACTATCCTTTCACGTATGAAAGTTGTATAATTACAGATTGGCCATAGTGACTTTGGAGGTGTGTGCAATGTGATGGGCTGCATCCCTATCCTGACTTGGCTTGCATTGGTTGCTCATTGTTGCCATGATAGGCACCTTTTCCTCATGATTCTAAACTGTTTCAGTGGCTTAGAGGTCCTGAAGGTATAAGTTGCAATTCTGAATGCAAACATAGGTAAATAGGAGCAAAGCTCAACATCTTCATCAGTCACTTTCGTTTTAGTCATGCTGTGTGTGTTGGTGTGGTGTGTGTTTTTTTTTTTGTGCAGATTTATTAGTATCATCTGTGTGGTGTTGATTTATTTGCTTTATTTGGGTCTCTGCTAGATCAACATTTAACTGGGAATTTTGGTTAGGCTTAATTCTCTTCTGTTAATTTAAAAAAGGTAACCAAGCGTATATTAAATAGCCACCAAATAGAACTTGCTGAAGTGATCCAAGGCTAATTCTCTCTCTTGTTTTGTCATATCAGTTTTCTTATCAAGGCTTACATTATGGCTAAAAATAGTTTTACTTACTATGTTAGAAATTGCCCCCACTTGTACCCACTTACGTAGAGAAGTGTTATAAAAACAGTCTTTTGTAATTTTGTTTTTTTACAAAATGAGTGTGTCATGGCTATATGGTTTACCATGGTGGCATGGCTACATGGAGTATACTAGCATCCTTATGCTTCCATGGGACCTGACAAGTGGAAGAGCATCCAGATGAGTGGTTCTTGAATTTAATTTGTCTGGCTGAGCTTCAACTTCACTTTGGTGTAAATAGGTCATTTTTTTATTTGGTGAAGCAGAAATTGCTTGCTGTAAAGATATTACTATGTTTAGTACTTGTGTAGTTTGTCGTCATTGCTCTGTCCTTGTGAAGGTAAAGCAATTAGTAATTTAATACCTTGGTACATAACTTTAGCTATTTATGTAATCGGTCCTTTTAATTTATTGGCTATTGTGGATTTTGAGCTCTTATTCCATTCTTTCTTAATAAATTTAGTGAAACTGTGTCCCCATACTGGCTCCGTATTTACCATTTTGTTGTCTCAAGCCAGAATTCTAAAGTGATGCCATGTAGGTGGTTTTTGAGTAAGGTCAGAGGTTGTGCTTAAGGTGGGTTGAAATTGTAATTAGATTAGAATGCTAAAAGATTAACTGCATGCTCCCTTCTCACCAGACAACCATTTGTAAAACTTTATTTATTTTTTTTATTTTAATATACAAATCTGGTGAAAGCAAAAGAAGATGAAGAGTGTTTCTATACTACCATTTTTATAGTGTACTCCAAATCTCCACAAGATGTCTTACTGTTTTAGGAAACATTTGGGTTCTGTATTACATGAGTCCCTCTTGTTTGATTCATAATGGGTCAAGTTAGGGATGCCCTAGTATCATATTTTTGATGATACAGAATACTTAATGACCACTGTAGGCCAAAACAGTACGGAATGAACGTTTTCATTTTCAACAAATAGGAGAGCAATCAAATTTTATTTAAGGAGCATTAGTAAGTGAAGCATTTGAATTTTAAGAAAGAAACAACAATTTATTAAAAGTAATGTATTTTTTTATTTGCAGTGAACTGATATAAACAATCTGGAGTTTTAAATAAAAAGAATATCCTTATTGTAATTCTTGGTAGCTGAAATACTTGTCTGACATTTCAAAGCTCATTTAAGATGGGTTCTTTTTAGAGTGACATGTTGCATCTACCACAGATCAGTCTGTTTCTCTGCTCATCTGCCTTTGAAGCTGTGCTAAAAAGTCCCTCAGTGACCACATTGGTATATTGCGCTGACAAGCTTTTGTGCTAAAGTAGCTTAGGAAGGCAATTAGACTGTATTGCTTGCCCAGTGGTAAAGAAAGTGGTCTGATCTTATGATATCTTAACCTTTGAGTCCAACACTCATTTGGTACTTCAAAAAAAGCCGTAACTCTGAGCCAATATCAAGTACCAAGGCTGTAGAGTCAGTACACAAAACCTTTGATTTCAACTTGGACTCCTCAATTTATGGTACCATCTAAGCTAATATACAGTACTGGTCAAAATTTTGTGATCACCCAGAAATTTTCATTTGTCTGTTGTGAGAGAAGGCAGTGAGCCGGGTCTGATCAGGAGAGAAAAAGACTGGGAAGGCTCAAATGAGCAACTGTATAAGAGGATAAGAATATCTGAGTGTGTAGTTTGTTTCTCAGATGTGTTATAGGTCCTTACTTGTTGTCTTCACTAAATTCCAGTGTCCTCTTCAACAGAGAAAAGACGACTCTGGTATTCTGATCATAATACACTTTTCTAATCATTTTCTGTTCAGTGTCTATGTCCTATTAGCCTATTTAATCTTTTTGCTTTTATTTGCTAGTTTCACTTATGGCCTTTTCTTTGAATCTCTGCCTCTATGGCCAGAATGCCAGAATAGTCTTTTTTCCCTATTGCATATGACACTGGCATTTTCCATGTATTTAAAGAAGGCGTCAACTGAGGACCAAGTAAGGTGTTTGAGAAACAAACTGCAGATTATGATGCCCCTATCCTTTTGTGCAGTTGTCCATCTCGGCCGCCTTCTTCTTTCAGTGTACTGGTTATATATGGTTTGCGGCCTTCTCTTTAGACACTTTTGCCTGAAATCTTCATTTTATTGGCGAACTGTCACATAGCCCTCAAACTGCCAAAAAAAGGGCTTATTTCTTAAAGTAGTTTTTATTTTGGCCAGGTTTGAACCCAGAACCAAACTTTTGGAATACCAGTACCTTGTAACACAAGTGATCAGAATAACTGTGGTAATACAATTAGAACTTTTTCTGTAATAACTAACATGTAAACAACTCTTTAAGCTTTAGGGAGTTTTTAACATTAGGACAATGAAGGAGCTTATACTGAAAATGGGGTATGTGCATATGTTATGTAACAATCAGTCACCCCTGAAATGCCTTTGCTGTATTTTTTAAACCAATTTAATGAGATCTAGGTAAATTGGGTATGAATTTCTATCAAAAGTATTAATTTCTGAATGCCCCAAACTTTCTCCACACTGTTCACCCAGTCACTACTCCTACTGTGCAGATCCACTCTTCATACCATCCCGTGACATTCTAGGTGCTAACTTGCCCTTCAACATGGTTGGTTATAATAGCAAGGCAGAGAAGCAAATTATCTATTCAAGAATGTTGGATTTTAGATTGTGATAGAAAAAGAGCGATGAGCTGGTAATGAATGTCGATTAAAAAGAAAATGAGTAAAAACGCTGCCTATAATAAAAATCAAGAACAAAGAATTGTCCAATATACAAAAGAGAAATATCACAAGCAATATGTGAACAAAAATGCAAGTAATGTTTTGGCATAGGTGTTAATGTAATTTTTTTTATTTTTATTACATTTTATTATTCATTGGTATTTAAAATACAGTTGTAGTGAAATACTCAAATAATTTTCTTTCTATAGAAACTAAGGACCAAACTGTCTTCCTCCCTCACCCCGTGTACTCTTTGTACCATCTCTTTAAATACAATCGCTTTTTCTAATGGAGGAGCGCCCCAATGCCTTTCAGGCAGGTGGCTCAGCCACAAGGTAGTGGGTGCCCAGTGCAAGCCCATGTGGATTGGCAAGTGAAGTGAGCAGGGGATAGAGCCCCCTAGTATTTATTAAAAATTTGCAAACATTGAGTAGCATTAAACAAAAGAGAACTAAAGGTTAAGAGTTTTTATATTTTTATTAAAGGGCTAGAAGAGAAGTTTGTATGACTTAAAATTTCCAATTTCACATATATTAACACCTATTACAATTTACATTTAGTTGGAATCAGAGTTGCTTCTCAATTACAAGCTATTTTTTCTGTAATGTACCAATCCTAAACAATGCTTTATTAAAAGTAGTTTTCACCATTTCTCTAGCAACAGAAAAATATGTATACTGTATATTCTCTCACAATTAATTGATTGATATTGGCAATTAAACATTGCTTCAATGTAAATATTCTCTTTTCTGTAACCAACTCTGACTCCACCGCCTGTCGAAGTACACGTTCCTATGTGGGTTGTATTGATTCAACATGTGTACCAAAGAGAAGTATCGGTGTATCGGTTTAAATTTAAACATGAAACTACAAGATACAAGATTGTTTTGCCGAAACTACAGGGCAACTACACCCTACAATATAGGCCATAATAGTGCATCTGTTAACATATTTGGAAATGTAATAATATTGAGCCAGGTTTTTTTTTTTTTTTTTTGGTTTTTTTTTTTTTGTTTTGTTAGACCAATTCTTCATACAATACTTTAGGATTTTCTTTAAGCGTTTCAATCCTCCTTGCTGAATTTTAAACCCTCATGCTGTTTGAAACTCATAAAATACTTGCATCATCACATAATCATGCATTTTAGACTTGCTGTTACCTGTTTAGTCTTATTTGCATAAAAATGATCATCAGTAGGTTGGTATTAAATTTTTGGTGTATTTGTGTACTGAAGCAAAATAGCTATTTTTGTAAGTTGTCTTTAGGTGCATAAATACGGTTTTGCTTACTATAAGCCTTTATATGTCCAGGTAAATCTTAAATGTCTGTGTGTATTTTACATGCTTTTGTGAATTTCAGGATGATGAGAAGTTCCTCACTGACCTCTTTGCACAACTAACTGATGAAGCAACTGATGATGACAAAAGACATGAGTTGGTAAGAATTCAGATTGCCAGTGAAGTGCACTTATAATTATTTGTTAATTTATGTTCTGTTGGAGCATGTCCGTTTTTAAGGGTTAACTCTACTGTTATGTGTTAATGATAACATTCACTACTTGAATTCAGAAATGCATTTTAATATGTGATGCATTTGAATATTCAGGTATTGTATTGAAAAGTTGAAAATGTTTCCAGTCAGCATTGCCAATGCTGCATTGTACAATGATTTTGTGTTTTTACCTTTTTTTTTTTTTTTTTTTTTAACCCTTCACTGCTCCCATCTAAATCTTTATATTTGCGATGTATAGAGTCTGTTAATAAAATAAGCATCACTTACAATGACAGTGAGCAGCTGTTCCTTTTTCCTGGCTAGAACTTACTTAGGATATTGATAGTTGCAGTTAAAGATCAATTTTCTAATACATGCAGTGTCTAATATGTGGTGGATCTGTGTGTTTAAATTGATGTGTTGAAAGGGAAATCATGATTTTGTGATTTTTTTTTTTTTTTTTTTTTTTTTTTGCCCTGCAAGTCTCGTTATTCCAGTTATACAGCAGAGCTGTAAAGATTTTGTACAAAGAAAAAAAAAATGGCAATTTCTCTATGCTGTGGTAGAACTTGGTAGTGTTGTTTTTTTTTCCTCTATAAAGGGTGGGTGATATTTGATTTTGTGCTTTTAAAGGGTGCAGTTTCTAGACTGTAGTTTTATAGGATGACTTAAGTGCTCATGTGGGTATTGATGGAGATACCTGAAGGGGTATAATTGTGGGGAAAAGGCCTGTCTGATCTAAATCCAGATGGTGAATTATATTTTTGTGGTAGTCAAGGATTCTCTTAAGTTTATCTGGTACCACAGTACCTTGGGCTAAATGTATATTTTTAGGTTTTGTGGGTTTGTCGGCCAATTTCACACCACATGTTATAGAAACTCTGGTATAGATCAGTGTCGATCTGTTAGCTGATAATCATTTGGTACTGAGCCTAGCACCGAAGGACCAGAACCACAGTGCAAACCTGAAAGACCAAAGTTTGTGGTAATAGTGATCTCTTTGGTGAGACCAGCTAATGTCTGTAGTTGAAGTAAGTTCAACTCTCGCTCTCAGATGAGCTTCTCCTACATATTGGTAGAGAATATGGATATGGAATCTGAGTGAATCCCTTTCAAGATCTCAGTAGTGGAGGCAGTTACAACAAATTATGATCAGATGATTGTTGATTCTGGTCATGGTGAGATCCCTAGGACCAATTGGTGGATACCAGAAGCAAGTAAAGTTAAATTAAGAAGACTTGTATGCAGTGTTGGCTGTGGGCTTGCAAATTTAACTGAGAGGACAAAAATTGCAATAAGGTTAAACCAAGCAAAAGCCTGTGTGTGGGTATGGGGCTTAAGGATATTGAGATTTATTTATTTTTTTATTTATTTTAATCTAAAAAAGCTTGAGTTAATGGGAACGTATTTGACGGCTTGGGAAGGGTAATCATGACATTACACAGGCTGTTCTTGGCAAGGCTGTGAAAATGTTTACCTCAACTGTGAGTGTTACTGAGCAGTGAAAAGCGCACTTAATGTCCACTCTGAGGAGGAGACAGTCCCACGCACATTGGTTGGCATTTGATCCATTTATGATTGCGGTCACTTTGGTGATTAAAAGCTCCATAGTGGCAAAGTTACTGGGTTAAATATTTGACCAAAGCTAGTTGAAAGAGTGGGCTGTTCTGTCAGCCAAAATAAAACACAATTTTATGAGTAAGATTGGCACAACCACCTTAGGACTGGCAGAATCGCATTGTGATCTCCCTTTTCTAAAAGTGGCCTATAGTCTTTGTTGTAATTTTCAAGGGATCACCCTTTTTCAGGGAAATGGAAATTGTTGATTGTCTGATTCAGGAGTTGCAATGTGATCTGTGTCATGACACTGGAAACAGTATACCAACTCTTTGTCCTTGAGGTGATATTTCATTGTTAATAGTTTTGTCGCTTTTGTCTGCATTGGATTTTGGATTTGGAAAAAGCTTATAATTGTGTACCCCATTGCTTGTTGTTAATTATCTTCAATAAGGCAGATTCCAGGATTGCTGCTGTTTTGTCATTTGGTCCCAGTATTAGAGAGTGGAGCGAGTCATGTGTCCAGAAACTTGGTGTCCAGTTGAGTTTGGTTTAGGCGTTGGCCTCTGCCAAGGGTGCGTCTTGTCTCCTCTCCTGTTCATGATTTTCATCGACAGGATATCAAGGCACAGCCAAGGCTTGGAGAGTATGCGGTTTAGGAACCTAAATGTTGCATCTCAGCCGTTTGCAGATGATGTCGTCTTGGCCTCATCAGACTGATCTCCGGCACACACTGGAATGATTTGCTGCTGAGTGTGATGCGGCTGGGATGAGAGTTAGCACCTCCATATCTGAGGTTATGGTCCTCACCTGGAAAAGAGGGTCTTGTTCCCTTCAGGTAAGGGGTAAGCAACTTCCCCAAAGTGGAAGAGTCTAAGTACCTGGGTTGTCTTGTTCACAAGTGAGTGTAGAGATGCTCATGAGTGGACTGTCAAGTTGTTGTTTTATCTTTTTAATGTGGTAGACAGTTACTAACTTTATATACAGTAGGAGTGAAAAGTGAATTCCTATAAAGCTGCCTGA
Organism: Polypterus bichir lapradei; assembly: GCA_026402145.1. Taxonomy (NCBI): domain Eukaryota; kingdom Metazoa; phylum Chordata; class Cladistia; order Polypteriformes; family Polypteridae; genus Polypterus; species Polypterus bichir. Next base: position 21,910,560 of record JANRMT010062797.1, on the reverse strand, counting down.
AATATAATGCCTGTTATTTTGTTTGACACCTTCTATGAATTGAACAAAATACATAAAATCTAAGTAGCAACTTTTGTTCAGCTTAGGTGCTTTTTATACAATTGGAAAAAGAATGCATTTTTAAAGTGCAGCTTTTTGATGCATATGTCACAGCTTAGTTATACAGCACAATAATTTCTTCCCATTTTTTTCTTTAGGTAAATTTTCTAAAGGAATTTTGTGCTTTTTCTCAAACACTGCAACCTCAGAACAGAGATGCCTTCTTCAAAACTTTGTCAAATATGGGCATTTTACCAGCATTGGAAGTTATCCTGGTAAGTAATGAAGTAGGTTGTTAATGTCAAAATTATTAAAAAAAAATAAAATAAATTGCACGGACCTTCAAGAAATAATCTAAATTAACATTTTTCAGGATCGTATTTTAAAAACCTTAAAACAATTTTTTATTTTCTATGTTTTTAATGTTTTAAATGTTTAAACACAGAACAGAGGATTTCTTTTTGCAATTTTACTGTTATTTAAACTTGTTTAAGTTGATATTTCAACTGTTCTGATTTTTAAAAAGTTGCATTGGGTTTAAATATGTTAGATATTTAGATATGTTCAGATATTTGTAGACATAATTCCCTTTATGTGCCCTAGTAGGTATACATGTGTTGCAAAACGTGCATGCCATTTTAGAGAACATAACACCTAAAATTCTGTAGTTAGGGTTATTTTAACATTTCATCTGCCTCATCTGAGCAACTCCATCCCGATGCCTTGTTGATAGAAAAGAGAAATTAAGTTTTGGACATCTTTTTAAGATCTGACAAAAATGCTAGATGGAGCTTCACTTGATAATGAAAACGAAGCATTTAATTATGTTGTGCATGGCTAGCGGCTACATGCTGCAAATTAATTGCTCTGAAAAGTTAAGTACTCCTCACCATTTAATGCAAATTAGTTTTTCAGTGAAGTTGGCAGTGTTTATTCAGTGAGTGTTTTAAGGATTTTTCCTTTAAGTATTTTGTTCTCTTCGGAATCCTTTTGACAGGTTTGCTGCACACAACTTTTCAGTTTGAGAAGCCAACCAGCATGTTGCTTTATAATCTCCAAAGTCCAGAATATAAGGTTGAGGTCTCTTGAAGGCAAATTTTAGATTTTCTACTCATAAGCTGACAATAAGAAACATTGTGTGTCTGTTTCTGTAATTGCACATGGTAGGGAACTTGGAATTCTTGTATTGGAAGCCCAGGTGAGACCACAAGTGATTACTTAAAAAGTATTACACATGGTTGTTACTTACTACTTTTACTTGCTTACAATTAAATCATTCTTGGTGATGCTAGATGCAGGATCACTCCCTCTGTTATGTAAACTGGGGCGCAATAAGCCTTTACATATTTAACAAAAGGAGATTGAATGTACGAAATTTTATACTGCAGTGAGCTAGTGAATCCTTTTAATTTTAGTAGAAACCTTTATTTAGTAATGACTAGCAAAATACCCGCGCTTCGCAGCGGTGAAGTACTGCCTTAAAATTTTTATTAAGAAGAAAATTAAACCTTTTTAAACTGAGGGAAAATATACCAATAATTATTTGTTAAAGATCTCTTTGTATGCCACGTTGTCAGTTCGGCCCTCCAGTTGCAATATGACCAAGCTGTAGCTGTGCGCTGAGCTTACTCTTGAGCATGCAACGTACAGTTGGCCATGTGAACAGTAATCTTGTTTCAAATCTCACAGCTTGGATTGCTGCTGTCATAATCGGTTTGAGTTTCATGGTTTGTTTCAGTTACGACAGTATTTGTAGGACTTGTGTTGAAGAGACATTCGGCATCTGTCAAGCGTTGTAAGTATACAACCAGTTTCATTGATAACTTCACATCCAGCTTTTGAGAGTTTAAACATTTCTAAACATCAAAGTGTCCACTACTGAAATCGTCACCTGTGAAGCTAAGATGTTTAAGAGGCATTGGCGGTTGTCCAAAGGTGTAAAATATTTGGCCATTTCGGTACACTTAAGCATTTCACTCTTCTAGTGCTCCTGTGTAGTATAATTATCTCCTGTACCGTCATCAGTCCACACCTTGAACCTGTCCCAGTCATTCAATACATAAGACACAATGTTCCTCCGGATATCAATAGTGAGCCTGATATGGCTGTGCAATATGTAACAAAGAGAATGGAAAAGGCAGGTGCCATCTCTGGGCATGGAAACCACTTGGTAAGTGACAGTTCTTTGATCGATTGGTGATTACCTCGATAGACATGTTAATGGGGGTACGGTTGGAATGATAAAGGAAATGGGTACCTGAACAATGTAAAGTAAGTATAAAATACCTACACAATAACTATAATCGTAATAAATAAACAATAAAACAGCGGAGAAGCCGTGGATTAAATAAAAAGGCTGTAGTTATCAGCAGGGAGACGTGAATACCGTGGCGAAGCAAGGAAGGGAATGTAGAGACTGGAGCGACAGACGGCCTTATATAGGCAGGCAGCCAACAACGTGGGTGACCGAGCTGCAGGCTATGGACGTATATATGTACGTAAGTAGGATTCAGTTAGCGTTGGGAACCCGCGTACCAAATTTCTTGAAGATGGGCCCATAAGTAACAAAGACCGTTGAAAAGTTCAATATGGCAGCCAACAGTGGCATCATATCACCGAAATAAGTACCAAATTTCAGCCTTCTACCTATGAATAAGAAAGTTCAACATGGTGGACGTTGTTGACCGTTACGCGTAGAATTTTGAAATGAAACCTGCTTAACTTTTGTAAGTAAGCTGTAAAGAATGAGCCTGCCAAATTTCAGCCTTCTACCTTCACGGGAAGTTGGAGAATTAGTGACGTTGGAAACTTCAATATGGCGGCCGACAGTGGCATCATACCACTGAAATAAGTACGTACATCGGTTTTGGTTAGCGCAGGGAAGCCACCTACCAAATTTTGTGAAGATGGGGCCATAAATAAGAAAGTTCAACATGGCGGACATTGTGAAAATTAGTGACATTGGAAAGTTCAATATGGCGGCCGACAGTGGCGTCATACCATCGAAATAAGTACATACATCGGTTTCGGTTAGCGCAGGGAATCCGCCTACCAAATTTCGTGAAGATGGGGCCATAAATAAGGAAATTCAACATGGCGGACGTTGTCGACCATTATCGACCGTTATGACCGTTACGTGTAGAATTTCGAAATGAAACCTATTTAACTTTTGTAAGTAAGCTGTAAGGAATGAGCCTGCCAAATTTCAGCCTTCTACCTACACGGGAAGTTGGAGAATTAGTGACGTTGGAAAGTTCAATATGGCGGCTGACAGTGGTGTCATACCACCGAAATAAGTATGTACATTGGTTTCGGTTAGCGCAGGGAAGCTGCCTACCAAATTTTGTGAAGTTGGGGCCATGAATAAGAAAGTTCAACATGGTGGACATTGTTGACCGTTATGACCGTTACGTGTAGAATTTCGAAATGAAACCTGCTTAACTTTTGTAAGTAAGGTGTAAGGAATGAGCCTGCCAAATTTCAGCCTTCTACCTACACGGGAAGTTGGAGAATTAGTGATGTTTGGAAAATTCAATATGGCGGCCGACAGTGGCGTCATACCACCGAAATAAGTACGTACATCGATTTTGGTTAGCGCAGGGAAGCCACCTACCAAATTTCGTGAAGATGGGGTCAGCCTTCTACCTACACAGGAAGTTGGAAAATTAGTGACGTTGGAAAGTTCAAAATGGCGGCCGACAATGGCGTCATACCATCGAAATAAGTACATACATCGGTTTTGGTTAGCGCAGGGAAGCCGCCTACCAAATTTCGTGAAGATGGTGCCATAAATAAGAAAGTTCAACATGGCGGACGTTGTCGACCGTTATCGACCGTTATGACCGTTACGTGTAGAATTTCGAAATGAAACCTGCTTAACTTTTGTAAGTGAGCTGTAAGGAATAAGCCTGCCAAATTTCAGCCTTCTACGTACACGGGAAGTTGGAGAATTAGTGATGAGTGAGTGAGTGAGTGAGGGCTTTGCCTTTTATTAGTATAGATATAAACATTCTAAATACAGTGGAACCTCGGTTCACGAACGTCCCGGTTCACGTACAACTCGGTTCACGACCAAAAAGCTCGCCAAACCTTTGCCTCGGTTCACAACCACACACTCGGTATACGAACAAGCCAGTTTCCCTTGCCTGCCTGCCCGCCTGCCTGAGCTGCAAGAGAGAGAGAGAGGAAGAGCGAGCAAGCATGTGCCGGCTGGTGAGGGGGAGGAGGAGACTGCTGCACAAGCCAGTTTCCCTAGCCTGCCTCAGCCTGAGAGAGAAAAAGAGAGAGAGAGAGAGCAAAAGCAAGCAAGCACGTGCCTGCGGGGGAGGGGGAGGGGGAGACTGCTGCACGTGTTTGCTGGACAAGCCAGTTTCCCTAGCCTGCCTCCAGCTGAGCTGAGAGAGAAAAAAAGAGAGAGAGAGCAAAAGCAAGCAAGCACGTGCCTGCTGGGGAGGGGGAGGAGGAGATTTCAGCACGTGTTTGCCTGCCTATCTATAGGCAGCCTGAGAGAGAGAGAGAGCTGCCTGGCTTTTTCATTTAAGCAAAGCCGACGTGCACTCTCTTTGTGCTCTACAGTATTTAGTGTGCTTTTGCAGTTAACTATGGCTTCTAAGCAAGTGAAGAGTTGTCAGAAGAAAGGTTTGAAGAAAATTGAAATCGAAGTAAAGAAAGAAATTACAAGAGGTGGAAAAACTGTTTACCAGTTTACTCATTTACCAATCTGAGAACCCTCGTGCTTTCAAGCAGCATAATGTAAACAAAGCCAGACTGCCAGAGTAATGTGGAGGGTCACAAGAACTTTCTTTTTGGAATGGCTGCATGAGGCTTTCACTCCCACCAGCTAAACAGCTAAAAGCACCAGAAACCCAAGAAATCACAAGAGAGAAAACACCTGAAGGAAAACACTTCATGCCAGAACTCGTCTCATACAAGGTTAGTTTTCTTGGTGGTTTTTGTATTACGGATTTTTCAAAAGTGATTTTTTTAGTTCATAATGCGATTTGTTGCAATGTTATTTTTCTCTTTTTTTCAAATGTTCGCTTTTTTCCTTGTGCTTAAAACTCATTAAAAAAATTGTTTACATGGAGGACTTCATCGTGTGATTTGTTGCAATGTTACTTTTTTGGTTGCTTGTGAGTTGGTTTTTAAATGCAGTTCGGATTTGTGCGATGTTTCTTTCTGCTGTGCTTAAAACTCATTTTAAAAACATTGTTTATAGCGATCAGGCTTATATTTACTTATTTCGATGGTATGACGCCACTGTCGGCCGCCATATTGAACTTTCCAACGTCACCAATTTTCCAACTTCCCGTGTAGGTAGAAGAATGACCCCGTCTTCACGAAATTTGGTAGGTGGCTTCCCTGTGCTAACAAAAACTGATGTACGTACTTATTTTGGTGGTATGACTCCACTGTCGGCCGCCATATTGAATTTTCCAAACGTCACAAATTCTCCAACTTCCCGTGTAGGTAGAATGCTGAAATTTGGCAGGCCCATTCTTTACTGCTTACTTACAAAAGTTAAGCAGGTTTCATTTCGAAATTCTATGCGTAATGGTCATAACGGTCAATGACGTCCGCCATATTGAACTTTCTTATTCATGGCCCCATCTTCACGAAATTTGGTAGGCGGCTTCCCTGCGCTAACCAAAACCAATGTACATACTTATTTCGGTGGTATGACGCCACTGTCTGCCGCCATATTGAACTTTCCAACGTCACTAATTCTCCAACTTCCCGTGTAGGTAGAAGGCTGAAATTTGGTACTTATTTTGGTGGTATGATGCCACTGTTGGCCGCCATATTAAACTTTTAACGGAAACCGATGTACGTACTTATTTCATTGGTATGACACCACTGTTGGCCGCCATATTGAACTTTCCAACGTCACTAATTCTCAAACTTCCCGTGCAGGTAGAAGGCTGAAATTTGGCAGGCTCATTCCTTACAGCTTACTTACAAAAGTTTAGCAGGTTTCATTTAGAAATTCTACGCGTAACGGTCATAACGGTCAACAAAGTCCGCAATGTTGAACTTTCTTATTTACGGCCCCATCTTCAAGAAATTTGGTACATGGGTTCCCAACGCTAACTGAATCCTACTTACGTACATATATACGTCCATAGCCTGCAGCTCAGTCACTGTGTGAGGTGGCGTTGGGTCCTCCATCCCAACGCCTCCCACGTTTTTGGCTGCCTGCCTATATAAGACCGTCCGTCGCTCCGGTCTCTACATTCCCTTCCTTGCTTCGCCACGGGATTCACGTCTCCCTACTGATAACTACAGCCTTTTTGTTTAATCCACGGCTTCTCCGCTGTTTTATTGTTTGTTTATTACAATTATAGTTATTGTATAGGTATTTTAGACTTACTTTACATTGCTCAGGTACCCATTTCCTTTATCATTCCAACCCCCATTACCATGTCTATCGAGGTGATCACTATCGATCAAAGAACTGTCACTTACTGAGTGGTTTCCATGCCCGGAGATGGCACCTACCGTTTCCATTCTCTGTGTTACATATTGCACGTCCATATCAGGCTCACTCTTGATATCCGGAGGAACATTGTGTCTTATGTATTGAATGACTGGGACAGGTTCAAGGTGTGGACTGATGACGGTACAGGAGATAATTATACTACACAGGAGCACTAGAACAATGAAATGCTTAAGCCCTTCACCTATGGTTCTGCATGTGAGTTGATGGCTGCCGCTGAATTGTTTGGTTGTCGCTTTCAAGTGTACCGAAATGGCCAAATATTTTACACCTTTCGACAACCGCCAATGCCTCTTAAACATCTTAGATTCACAGGTGACGATTTCAGTAGTGGACACTTTGATGTTTATGAGTGTTTAAACTCTCAAAAGCTGGATGTGATTTTATCGATGAAACCGGTTGTGCGCTTACAATGCTTGACAGATGCCGAATGTCACTTCAACACAACAAATCCTGCAAATACTATCGTAATTGAAACAAACCATGAAACTCAAACCGATTATGACAGCAGCAATCCAAGCTGTGAGATTTGAGACAAGATTACTGTTCACATGGCCAACTGTAAGTTACATGCTCAAGAGTAAGCTCAGCACACAGCTTGGTCATATTACAACCGGAGGGCCGAACTGATAACATGGTATACAAAGAGATCCTTAACAAATAATTATTGGCATATTTTCCCTCAGTTTAAAAAGGTTAAATTTTCTTCTCAATAAAAATTTTAAGGCAGTACTTCCCCGCTGCGAAGCGCGGGTATTTTGCTAGTTTCAAATATTAGGTGCTGTCTCTTGCAGTATATGTGCTCCCTTATTACTCCATGGTGGTTCCTTGCAATGACATACACATTTAAAGCAGAAATGCACATTTTAATTCTAAATGTTTTAAATAAAGGGTTAAAATAAGAGTGCTTTTACAAGGTCAATAATTAATTGAACTTGCCTGTGACAAAATAACAACCAGCAACACAAAAAACCTTGAGCCAGTAAGCACGAAACTACAGGGTTTTGACAGTGTAATTTGCTGCACCTGACAGGTCATTTTGTTATTGCTAATGGGATTACTTTTTAGGCATGGAGTGTTTAGTTTCCAACCAACTAACATATGCATTTAATAAAGGCAATATCACAAGCATAAAGGATGAGGCTATATTATTCTACACATTTAGGAATATCATATTTAACATAATACATTTGACAGTGTTTTCCTCTAGAGAGCGCTAGCTCCCTAGTTGGAAAAAGTTTGTTAACAATTGCGGCATTTTAAGTAACCCGAAACTATATAGATATAATAAAAAGCAATACCTCTCCCATAGTGATAAGACGGTAAGAAATCACATAAGAGAAAATAACTTGGCTTTCTTTAATGACGATTTACGCGGCATTACAGACTAAGGAAGGAAGCCATAGCAAGACTTTTATCAAGGTGGGACCTCGATATATACAGTCTGCCATTTTTGTCGCTGTGCTGGAAGGGTTAAGCGTGTCCCGCAAGCAGTAACCAGTGCTCTCCAAATGGTTAGGCAAAATTGGGGCATTCCAGCAATTGGTTTATATGTTGCAAAAAACTGCATAAAGCACTATTATTACTGAGAATATAATAAAACTTCAGTTAATCACCTGACAGCAAAGCTCCTGTAAAACAAAGTCTGTAAAAGTTGCACAATGGCAAATATGCAAATTCAAGGTCCATTCTGCCCAAGCTACAATAAGTAACAATGTTGTATGTTGCCAATATTGTGTGTGCCATAGTATGCAAAATTATACATGATTACTTAGTTCATGTGTGCTGCAGTTGTCTTAATATTTCTTAGAAATTAGTAGGCAGCCCTAATTGAAACCCACATATTTCTCCATAAGAAATATGTATATTGCAAGTGCCAACCAGGGTTAGCTGGCATCCCACTGGGATGCTCCTTAAATTGGTCCATGACCATGGTAGACATGTGAAACCCAACAGTGCACGATGGGACTTGTAGTTTTGAGTCACCCCTGTTGAGTCACAGGTGAGTCGCTAGGGGGCGCTGCAGGGATTAGAGATCCCTACTTTTCGGGACTTCTGCCGTACCCAGAAGTTCTTCCTTTGGGCTATGCCCTTTCACTGGAAGTACTCTTGGATCCAATGTGAAAGGAAGCCGTCCAACCTTCTCCAGTGAGACACTTTCTGGAGGGACTGAGAGAAGATGGGAAGAGAAAGAAAGATAAAAGAAAACCATTGTGTGTGTTGGTGATTGTCTGACCAAGAAGCTTCTGAAGTATCTTATAATAAACACCTCTATTATTTAACCTGTGGCTGTCTGTGCTAGGTGTTTCTGGGGTTTGGGGCTCAGGGTTTCCCCATATCTATTACAATATGTTGTAACAGATTTGAATGTGAAATAAAAATTCTATGGTGTACCTGCACATCGTCGCCACATGATGTATCTAGAACTTACAAGCGCAATATGCATGTGCAGTCTCAAGAAATAAATGAAAGTGAATTTATCGTTAAGTTATAGTGCAGATGTTAAACAAGCGAAATATGCACAGCTTGAATCTCAATACTGATAAATATTGAAGATACTTCATTATTCTTTGGTAGATTTAGTGGGGTGGCATGTCCTTATCTGCTCTTTAATGGAATTCTTTAACTTTTTGCTGCAGCTTCACTTGATTCTCTTTTTATACTGGGGCAAATGTTGGCCAGCTAGCATGGTGATGAATCAAAGTATAATTTGTCCACCTTTCCTTTATAGACACACAATTTTGTGAACACTGCAGCTCTTGGAGCAAGGTGTTATGTGGGTTATTTCCCACCCCATCTCTCTCTCTCTCTTTAGAGATTGCTCAGGCTTTACATCTACTGGAGAGTAAAATCTGCAACATCGTATACTGAAATGAAGCTTATTTAATATGTATAATGTAAAAATGAAATTGAAGGACATAACTATATACCCTCAGCAGAGCTTGCCGTGTTCTATAGGGTCGTATAGATGAAACATGTCCTTTCTATGAGCTCTTCTAGTTATCGGATAATGGCATTCTTCATACACACACTTTTCCAAAAACAGTTATCAGATAATTACAAATGTGGTGTTGCACAGATGTAGCTGCTGTTAACCTACCATGATGATTTTTCCCTTGGTTTAAAAAAAAAATCTACCCAACAAGACATCCATGACAGGTCTACAGGACATTATTATTATTATTATTTTCTGGTTCCCTTAAATATCTATTGTGTGAACTGAAGATGTCACCCAAGTACTGAATGCATTAATTTATCATTTAGTTATTAACTTTTCCTAACCAAATTGTTCACATTTTCAGAGGAGAATGTCAATTGGCTGTTTTTCTTAAAGCTAAAAGCACTTCATGTGCCAGAATATACATTAGTATGAATTGTGTAAATTACATTGAATCTTCATTGTCATTGTGTGTAACTTGTAGTGTTATGTTTACTTAAATTGTAATTTGTGTCCTTTTTTTTTTCCCCTCACTCCCAGGGAATGGATGATATCCAAGTTCGTAGTGCGGCCACTGATATTTTCTCTTATTTGGTTGAGTATAACCCATCAATGGTACGAGAATTTGTAATGCAGGAAGCTCAGCAAAATGATGATGTAAGTGGTGTTCTCAGTTATTCTGCATGTTTTATTTTTATTATATGTATATGTTGCTTTTTATAAAGTTATGTGGTTTCTAGATTATAGGAAATATTTATATTGTGGTTTTTAGAATGAAGATTGAGCAATTACCCCTTATTATACTCATGCAGTTCACTTTGAAATACCGACATACAGTGACTGTAAAGATGTTTTAAAGCATGTATAACATCATTCATTTGCTTACTATTTAAAGTTTAATCCCTTCCCATTAAAATACCATATTCCATCCTTATCTGGGACTCTTCATTAGCTTTACAACCTGCCATAAAGACTGCTACACAGACAACTCCAAGTGAAGGCTGGGTATTAGCATTATCACTTGATAGCTAAGATTATCTTTGTTCACAGGTCAGATGTTTATCCAGTGAAAAGTGAGCACAAGTGTACAGTTGTGGTCAGAAGTTTTATTTTACACTCATAGACAAAGTAGATAGAATAATGGAGGACTAGCTCCAAATTCTTTAACAATCTCATATCAACAGCTACACCGCTGCCACTTGGATGCAACTGGGTTTTCCAGCAGGACAATGATTCCAGACGCACGTCAAACTGCTTGTGGAATGGATAAAGCAGACTAACATTAAGCTTTTAGAATGGCCTCCCCAAAGCCCAGACCTCCACCCTTTTGAAAATTTGTGTACTGTGCTTGAAAGCTGTGTCTGTGCTAGGAAACCAACAAATTTCATCAACTCTGACAAGAATAGTGGTCAGATATCCAGCCAGAATTATGCCTGAAGCTTGTTGATGGATACCAAAAGTGTCTGGTTGAGGTGTAATTTGCTAAGGGACATTTCCATT
>JANRMT010062797.1:21820347-21833743 GCA_026402145.1 Polypterus bichir lapradei | reverse complement strand
GGAACTGTTGCTTTTTGTCTGTGCACTGCGTCAGTTCACGTGAGCCGCTCGGTGTACATGCATCGAAGTTTCCCAGCTGTGCTGGTGCCATGTCGTGCTATGTCCATGGCTGTATCTAATGTTACCGAAGTCCCGGCACTTAAAACTTTCTCTCGCAGTTTCGCTGAGTTTGTGCCAAACACCACCCTGACCATCTCATCTTCCTCTGCATAAGCACAGTCCTTCACCCGTGAATATTTACCCGTGGCAGTGTTTCTATTGGATTGCCGCTGACGGACGGCCTTATATGGGCAGGCACTAAATTACAAACGCCAGCGGCAGCCTGTCTATGAACTTAATTTAAAGTTTAGGTTTACATCGTGCTTTGTTTCCGAAGTAGCAGAACTCATGAATATGGTTGTATATGTCACTCGCTCGCTTCTTATTGTTTCGCTGCCTTCTCAATTATATAATGCATGTTTTCTTCAGCGCTTTTTGGGCCTCTTCCTGGTTTTCTACCTACTGCGTGATTACGTGGGAGGCGTGATGATGTCACACGAAACTCCGCCCCCACGGGTTTCAAGCTCATCTCCATTACAGTAAATGGAGAAAAACAGCTTCCAGTTATGACCATTACGCGTAGAATTTCGAAATGAAACCTGCCCAACTTTTGTAAGGAATAAGCCTGCCAAATTTCAGCCTTCTACCTACACGGGAAGTTGGAGAATTAGTAGTGTGAGTGAGTGAGTGAGTGAGTGGGTGGGTTTGGTCGGTCGGTCGCCGTTTATTAGTATAGATGAAGTCTTTGGATATTTCCAGTTTGTGAAGTATAATAGTCTTTCATAATAAATTAGTATGAATAATTAGTCTTTTGAAATGTATTCCTAAATGGAAAATAGGCATATTTCCCTGTGTACACAGCCTTAAAATAATAAAAAAAATCCTTAAAAGGATCTCTGCAATACCCATTTAGATTACTACAGCAACTAAATACAAGAAAACTCTCTGGTTTTAGTGACGATAGGCTGTTTTGGGTTATAGAATGTTACATGGTCTTGCACGGGTGCTGTCTTTAAAAACAGCACAGTTATTTTCTGGTGCTAACATGAATACTTTTAAAATGCCCACAACCCTATAGATGAGGAGGTCGCCATTTTCGTCAGCAATGTTCGGTTTAGGAACAAAAATACTATGGTTGCACTATTAGCTGATGTATAGGGCTCTTGCCAAAGGCTTAGTCAGGGTTCCTATTGATCCTTTCAAAGGGAACTGTACTTGTGCTTTTTAACTAGTTTTGCTTGGGATGGGTCTAAAGGACAGGTACTTGGTTTCATTTTGGAAATTCCAATTTGCTGTTCTGTGTTAAAGATAAAATTATCAATTTTATCCTTTAAAGATGTTCATAAAATCGGTATTGCTACTTTTTGTAGTCATTTATGTGTAGAAAGTTCAGACTTCACATCAGAATTCAAAAAAATGTATTTGTAGCTTTTTTTTTTTTTTTTTTTCTTCTTTTCCAGATAAGTCTGGGTAATTAAGTTACTGATCTACCACAACACAATTGCAAACTGTGCCTTGCCCAATCCATTCCTTTTTTTTTGTTTGTTTGTTTAAAAAGAACTACAACCAAAAAAAGGTTTTTCAGATTTGTGGCCCTGCATGACTCTGAATTGGACCGAGTTGGTGTGAAAATGTTACAAAGTGAGCTGAAGTTCCTGCCAAATTAATTTCCATCAGTCATTTTTTACAGTTTTATAGTGCACAGATGATCCCCACCACTCACCCAATGCTTTGAAGCTTGATTTTACCATGTCCATATTCCTATTAGGAAGTTCAAGTTAACTTTCACCTGCCTATTTTGACTAGTACACTCACTATTCTGTTTGTTTTTGATTTTGTGTGCTTGTTCTTGTTGTTCTGAGGTGATGGTTTTACTTGGTTGCTGAGGTGTGAGATTCAGGTCAGATTTATTTCCAGGTTTACGGTTTGTGCCATGATTACTGAAACTTCAATGTTCTTACAGGAAGATATCAAGTCTCTGACAGCTCATGTTATTGAAAATTACTGGAAAGCTGTTGAAGACGTCAATTACGTACAGACATTCAAAGGATTAAAATTGCGTTATGAGCAGCAAAGGGAAAGGCAAGACAATCCTAAACTTGACAGGTGAGTTATCTGACCAAAAAGGAATTATAATATTCACAAGCATACTAGTACTGTTCAGTCTCTTGGTTGTATCAATTCAACCAGGGCTGTGGAGTTGGAGACAATTTTGGGTACCCGAAGTTGGGGTTCGGAATCGGCAAAAATGTATCGACTCCGACTCCTAATTTTAAATTGTAATGGGAAAAAAATACAGAAAATTCAAATGTCCCATTCACAGACAATAGTCATAATTAAGTACTTCTCTAATGTAAGAATAAAGCCCAGTGCATAGTTGTGTTACTACTAGTGTGAAGTTCAGCTGAGCTATTATACAACATGACATTCACATTGTAATCTGGATTATGGTACATTACAAAAAGTGTCCATTTTATTTCAGATATAATGTGTTTAACAAGTTCATTTGAGTGTAAGCAAGTGTAATGGTGTTGATGTGTGTTCATGGGTTCTGTCTGCACTCTCCACATATGCTCCCACCCAGGGCTGAACTTTAGCATAACTTTGCACACTACTTAAGTACTAGGAAGTTAGTTAAGTGGCCCCCCTGGAGCCTCCCACTGCCCTGTCTTCAGCAGAAGATCAGCACACATGGGAAAAGGTAGCAGCTTCTGCCCAACTTCCTGTCTCTGCTACAAGAGCTTAGAAGAAGAACTTGGAGGAACAACTTCTTGGATTCAACTCTAAGTTAGTGTTCATGTTTATTTTAAAACTGCATGGCTGATTGTGCGTGTGGTGGAAGAGTGTGTGCATGTTTCTGGATAAAACTGCAGGGCTATGTGTATGTTTGTGTGTATGGTACAGGAATGCAGGGCTGTGGAGTCGGAGTCGAGGAGTCGGAGACAATTTTGGGTACCTGGAGTCGGAGTCAGTCGGCAAAAAGTTAACCGACTCCTACTAAATTTAAATGGGAATTAAAAAAGTAAGTTGAAATGTCCCAATTCACAAACAGTCATAATGAACTACTTCTCTGCTGTAAGAATAAAGCCCAATGCATGCAGTGCATAATGTTACCACAAAACGAACATGTCAAGTAACCATGAAGCATGCTTTTCATTGACTGTATGCGTCACTATATGGGATGTAATGCACAGGTAAGGTGCGGCACCGCTTTCCATTGTGTCGTGTTCCACTGTTACAGGGAACTGTGAACCTAGCCTAAAGCCCCCCATACATTTACAGATGCACTGCCGATTTTTCGGCCGTTCAACGAGTCATCACGCGTCAAACGCCTGAAAAATCATCTGGTGTGTTCTCAGCTCCGTCGGCTCCCCTTCGCTATGCGCTAGTGAAGGGGGCCGAAGGAGCCAAGAACACAGATCTCCCTACCTGTCTCCAGCAGAGGCTCATTCTGCTGATCAGCTGGCCGGTGAGTGACACAATGCACTAAACTTCCGGCTGGCTGACAGAGGAGACAGCCACTGCAGCAGACAGAGGCATCGCATTACTTTGGATGGGGGTGGTGGTCGAGATTTTCGGCAAGCTGGATCTGCCTGTCCATGTGGACACCCGCAATCTGCGGCCGCCAATCAATTGCTGCGATTGTACATGCACATCGGTCGGTGGCAAAATTGGCCACGGATTGCAGCGTATTTGGGGGCCTTAACTCTCGCTGATAATTAGGTAAATGTTTTTTGCAGGACTAGAGACACTTGTATAAGTGAAGGGAATAAACTTAAACTTTAAACCTGACTATGGGATTCAAACATGATTCATGATTTCCCTTGAAGTGCCCCTCCCCCCTGCCTCCTCCTTCAGCCTTCCACTGCCCTATCTTCACAAGATAAGAACACTAAGGAAAAAGCAGCAGCTTCTGCCTCTCTCTGCTATAAGAGCTTAGAAGAACTTGGTGGAACAGCTTCTTGCATTTGCATTCAACTGTAAGTGTTCATATTTATTTTAAAACTGCATGGCTCCTTGTCTGTATGAGGGAAGGCTGTGTGCACGTGTCTGGACAAAACAACTTGACTGCTTGTCTGTAAAAGGGAAGGCTGTGTGCACATGTGTCTGGATAAAACTACATGGCTGCTATCTGTAGGTTTGTTAGTGTGCAGGAATGTATAAAAGTTAGTGCAGATTGTTTATATGCTTCTGATTACTAGTATGTGCATAGGACAAATCGTATCTAGGTTTAATGCTGGGCTAGATAGCTTATTTGTATGTATAAAGCCATGTTGTATGTATGTTTGCTTAGAACAAGACTTTTTATATTTAAAATTGAAGCATATGCCAGTTAGTATAAAATATTTTATATTTTATATTTTAGTGAAGGAGGCATCCTATTAAGAATGACAAAAAGACTGTCAACAACGACAAACACAACAAAGTCTGCTGTTTATGAGCACTTTGCATTATCAAGTGATGGGAAACATTATGTGTGCCAATGTATTCAAAATGATGATGATGGTGAAAAACAATGTGATGCAAAAATTAGTTTCAGTGGGCCTGATAAAAATGCACCTACAAGAGCATCAAATTTGAAAAGACACTTACAGCGTTTTCATCCCAAAGTATTAGAAGCTGTGAATGAGAAAGATAGCAATGAAAACATTGCATCTAGTTCTGTGCCAAAAAATGTTCAGAAATCTACTGGAACCCAATCACAAATAAGAAAATTCTTCATATCTGACAAAGTTACCATAACAATGACACCAGAAAAATTCAAAACCCACATTATTGAAATGGTAGTAAAGAATAGTCTACCACTATCCTTCTTTTCTCAGCCAGCCTTTTTAGGCCTAAATGGAGAAATGGCTAAAAAACTTGGTGTTTCTCTGGAAAGAGAAAATATAAGGAAACTTATAATTGAGGAGGCCAAATGTAAAAAGGAAGAACTACGGAAAGTTCTGAAAGGACGTTTTCTCTTCATTAAAATGGATGCATGCACACATCACAGGGTCAATTATTTTGGTATTAATGTGAGATTTGTGGATGAAAATAACAAAACAATAACACAGACCTTGGGATTAAAGGACACCCAGGCACATCACTCAAGTGACTATCTTCAGAAGTTAGTGGAGGGTGTTCTAGAAGATTTTGAAATTAAAAAGGAACAGATTCTTTGTTTTGTGACAGATAATGCTTATAATATGTTGAGCACAATTGAGAAGATGAACAAAGATGAAGAAAGTGGCACAGAGTTATTAGAGTTAGAGGAAGACTGCTCTGAAAGTATTGGAAAAAATGAAGAGAATACTGACATTGTGGATAACATTGTTGAAGAAGCATTGAAGCTTGCTACTATTCACCATATGAGATGTGCTGTTCATACTCTGCAGCTTGCTATAAGGGATGGACTAAAAGATCGCCATGCAGCTACATTGATTGGGAAATTAAGGCAAGTAGCTATTTCAGCCAGGGCACCAAAAATGGATGCAATTTTGAAGAGACGTGCAGGAAAAGGAGCCATTTTGGATCAGACAACACGCTGGGGAAGCACTTATTTGATGGTGAAGCGTTTGCTTGAACTTAAAGACTTCCTAGAAGAATTGGATAATGAGAATGTTGCTTTAACTGAAAGCCAGTGGGCACAAATAAAAGAGCTGGAAAACCTCCTTTCGCACCCCTTTACCGTCACCAAGAGGTTGCAATGTGACGATCTAACCCCCGGTAAATTCTTTTTGGAATGGAAGAGCCTGATGTATCGCCTGAACAAAAGTGGAGGGTTAATAGCTGATGGCATTGCATCTTCAATGATGAAAAGAGAGAGTCTTTTGCTGGACAATGAAATCTTGTTAGCAGCTATTTATGTCGACCCAATGAGCCGAATTTTGTTGAACAGTGACCAGACTGCAACAGCGAAAAAGGCACTCTACGATTTAGCAGTTCGCATGAGGGGATTACTACCTGAAATACCTCCACAGGAGGCAGTTCAAAGCACTAGTGGTAACTCAGGATCATCCTCTTCAAATGAAGAGTTAGACTTTGATTCCTTCTTGGACAAAATGGAAGGAAAAGGAAAGCGACGTCGCATAAGCAATAAAGAACCAGTCAATGTCCAAATAAAGAAATTCCGGCAGGAGTTTTTTAAAGAACTAAAGGAAGTTGAAAAGTATGATCGCTCATCAAAACTTAGTGTTGAAGAAGCCATCCTTGTGTATCCAGAGATCATTGGTGATGTGGCTAGAATTGTAACGGCAATGCCACCCACCCAAGTCAGTGTTGAAAGATTATTTTCAGCTCTGAAAATAATCAAATCAGATTTAAGAGCCTCCATGAAAGAGGATCTGGCTGAAGCAATTCTGTTTCTTAGAACTCTACACTGATTTTAGATTGCATTTAAAGGGAACCCGAGGTCAGAGGAATATGGAGGCTGCCATATTTATTTCCTTTCCTTTAACTATAACTGTATTCCAAGTTTAATATAGGTTTTCCAGATATTGTTTTTAGTTCATATAGTTAAGCTTTTTTTTTTGTTTGTTTTAAAAGTTAAAACTACCAAAGAATGTGGTTTGTATTTTTGAACCAATACATTTCCTGTTCCTGATTTTTATGCCTGCTATTACTATCCAGACACTTTTTAAAAAAAAAAAAAAATAATAATAATAAAACCTTGTTTTCATTGTGTTTGTCTTTAATCTGGCATTATAGTAGAGTGTTGGCTTCCTAGCCAGTAGTTCTGTGGTGAAATGACATGTATGTTGCCTTCCTTTCCTTCAATGGATGTAGAAAATACATTAGCATAGTATATACATACAGAGGAGTCGGAAGATTTAGAAACTGAGGAGTCGGAGCATTTGTCTACCGACTCCACAGCCCTGCAGGAATGTATGAATGTTTGTGTATAGTGCAGATTGTGTATGTTTCTGAGTAAAATGTAGGGCTCTGTATTGTGTGTATGGTACATGTCTGTGCTATGTTTTTCTATATAGGGCAAATTGTGTCCAGGTTTAGTGCTAGGCTATAGCTTATTTGTGTGTGTATAGTGCCATGTTGTATGTATGTATGTTTGTATAGAGCAGGACTATGTGTATGGTTTTTATTTAAATCAAAGTATATGCTAGTTGGTATAATATTTTATATTTATATTTTGGTGAAAGCGGCACCCCATTCACAATGGCAAACAAACACAAGGTCTGCTGTTTATGAGCACTTTATATTATCAAGTGATGGGAAACCTTGTGTGCCAGTGTGTTCTAAAGAGATAATGGTGAAAAACAATGTGATGCAAAAAGTAGCAGTTTCAGTGGGTCTGAAGAAAAAGCACCTAAAAGAGCATCAAATTTGAAAAGATGCAGCGTTTTCATCATAGAGTGTTAGAAGTTGTGAATGAGAAAGATAGCAAAAACATTCCATCTACTTCTGGGATAAAAAAATGTTCAGAAATCTACTGGAGACCAAACACAACTAAGAATATTCTTTATATCTGACAAAGTTACCATAACAATGACACCAGAAAAATTCAAAAACCACATTATTGAAATGGTAGTAAAGAATAGTTTACCACTGTCGTCCTTTTCACAGCCAGCTTTTTTAGGCCTAAATGGAGAAATGGCTAAAAAATTTGGTGTTTCTCTGGAAAGAGAAAGTATGAGGAAACTTTTATAATTGAAGAGGCCAAATGTAAAAAGGAAGAACTACAAAAAAGTCTGAAGGGACATTTTGTCTTCATTTAAATGGATGCATGCACACCTCACAGAGTCAATTATTTTGCTATTAATGTTAGATTTGTTGATGAAAATAATAAAACAATAACGCAGACCTTGGCAGTAAAGGACACCCAGGCACATCACACCATTGACTAACTTCAGAAATTAGTGGAGGGTGTTCTAGAAGATTTTAAAATTATAAAGGAACAGATTCTATGTATTGTGACAGATAATGCTACTAATATGTTAAGCACAATTGAGAAAATGAACAAAGTAGATGAAGAAAGTGACAAACAGATATTAGAGGAAGACAGTTCTGCAGGTGTTGGAGAAAGTGAAACCGAAGAGAATAATGAAATTTTGGATAATCTTGCTGAAGAAGCATTTAAGTTTACTGCTATTCAACATATGCACTGTGCTGTTCATACTCTGCAACTTGCAATAAGAAATGGATTGAAAGATCGTCCTGCAGCTGCTCTAACTGGCAAATTGAGGCAAGTAACTGTTGCAGCCAGGGCTCCTAAAACAGATGCCATTTTGAAAAGATGTGCAGGAAAAGGAGCAATTTTGGATCAAACCACATGCTGGGGAAGCACTTATTTGATGGTATAGCGTTTGCTTGAACTAAAAGACTTTCTTGAAGAACTGGACAATGAAAATGTTTTATTAACTGAAAGCCAGTGGGCACAAGTAAAAGAGCTGGAAAGTCTACTTTCTTACCCCTTTACTGTCCCCAAGAGTTTGCAATAAGATTTAACACCTGGTAAATTTTTCTTGGAATGGAAGAGCTCGATATATTGCTTGAACAAAAGTGGAGGGTTAATAGCTAGGCATTGTATCTTCAATGAAGAAAAGAGAGGCTCTTAGATAATCAAAGCTTGTTAGCTGCTATTTATGTTGATCCAATGAGCCAAATTTTGTTGAGCAGTGGCCAGATTGCTAATGGGGGAAAAAGGCACTCTATGATGTAGCAGTTCGTATGAAACACCACCACTGGATGAAGCTATAAGCACTGGTAACTCGGGATCATCCTCTTCAAATGAAGAATTAGACTTTGATTCCTACTTGGACAAAATGAAAGTTTCAAAAGTAAAGTAACATTGCCTATGTATGAAAGGTAAACGACCAGTAAATGTCCAAATAAAGCGATTCCAGCAGGAGTTTTTTAAAGAATTGAAAAGTATGATTGCTCATCGAAACTGACAGAAGAAGCCATCCTTGTTTATCCAGAGATTATTAGTGATGTGGCTAGAACTGTAACAGCAATGCCACCCACCTAAGTCAGTGTTGAAAGACTATTTTCAGCTCTAAAAATAATCAAATCAGATTTAAGAGCTTCTATGAAAGAGGATCTGGCAGAAGCAATTCTATTTCTTGGAACACTACATTGAGTTAATTTTGGATTGCATTTAACAGCTATTCTACTCTACAGCTATATTCAGAGTTTAATATATACACTGTTTTAGGTTTTTCAGCTTTGGTTTTTGTTTTTTGTTCATGTAGTTAAGCTTTGTTTTTGTTTTAAAACTACCAAAGAATGTGGTTTATATTTTTGAACTGGGAAAGTTCCTGTTCCTGATTTTTATACATGCTAATACTTTATAGCCACTTGATAAAAACAATAAATAAAACCTTAGTTTTCATTTTTTTGTCTTTTGTTTAAATTGGTCAATATGGTAGAGAGTCGGCTTGTTAGCCAGTAGTTCTGTGGTTAAATGACGTGTATCTTGTCTTCCTTCAATCAACATAGAAAACACATTAGCATATTAAATACAGAGGAGTCGGAGTCAGAAGTACTGGAAACTTAAGGAGTCGGAGTTTAAGGATTTATCTACCGACTCCACAGCCCTGAATTTCAACTTGTATGTTGGTCAAATTTATATACAACCATGAATGGATAAGGGAATAACATAGATGGTGTAATTTTCTTGGTAAAGTGCATTCAAGTTCAGTCTGATTTCATTGTCCTCTCAGACCATGGATACATTAGAATGAACTGGAAATGGTGGTATACTTGTTTCTAAATACTAACTTCATTATTCTGAAAAATGTTTCTGTCTAAACTTATTGCAGCATGCGATCAATTTTAAGGAACCATAGATTTCGTCGGGATGCACGTACACTTGAAGATGAGGAGGAAATATGGTTTAATACAGATGAAGATGACCTTGAAGATGGAGAAGCTGTTGTCCCTCCATCAGACAAACTCAAGGCTGACGAAGACCTAATAGATCCTATTAGTAAATTTATGGAAAGAAAAAAATGTAAGAGCTGGTAAAGCATTATGTGTTTTAGTTGAGTGTAGATCTAGATGTACCATTTTATTGTAGTTTGCTCATGCTCATTCCATCCCACTAAAAGAAAAGTCGTGACATGGTATTTTGTGTAGGTTACTGCCCTTTGCACAATGTAGAGCTATTCAGAGTCTGTGACTGAAACGGTGATATTAGTAACATTTGTTTATTTACATCACCTTGTTTAATTAACCTGTGTCATTGCTGCCTGATAGTCTCAAACTGTCATGTTTTGCTATTTTGAAACTTAATAAACAAGTTATTGCCAGACAACAGCTGGCTTGTCTAGTTTGTTTAGCTCAGTCATGCTCTTTCCCCACTTACCCAACCTACCTTTTTATGTGTGACGGATTGACTGACTTAAGTCTGTTTGATTATAGTGAAAGAATCTGAAGAAAAGGAGATACTTCCAAAAACTAATCTCACTGGTCGACAAAGTCCTAGCTTCAAGCTGTCTTTCTCAAGTGGAAACAAGACCAATCTCACCAGCCAATCCTCTGCCAGTAACCATCCTGGCTCACCGGGTTCTCCAGGTTCACCAGGCTCACCAGGCTCTGTAACGAAAAGCACCACTCAGGCAGCAGCTATCACGACAAAGGTATAGTAAAGGTTTTATCCTCTGTTTACTGAGCTCCAGATGGGACCAATCAGTTATGTCAGGCTTGACAGTCCCAGTTTGTAATTTTTAATGTGTGTGTGTGGGGTTTTTTTTGGGGGGGGGGGGGGGACATTAAAATCTAGCCTATGAACTAATACATCACACATTTAGATTTTTCCAGAAACTATTTTATACAGTTTTTCACAATCTTCCCATTACTCACATCAGAAATATCTGATCTGTTCAAGCATTTCACAAGACTACAGCATACTTGTGCAACAAGCCCTAAAATGCTCAAAACAGTTGTTGCATGCATAAAAATATACTACAAAGTTGATTATTTTTTGCAAGACCCTTGCCAAATGGTTAGATTCCATTTCTCATTTACCATCAAACCACATTACTCTTGTCTGTTTATCAAAACAATAATGATGGTATTTGAAACAAAGATAAAAGCCGAAAAGACACATGAGAACATTCACCTAAATGAATTGTCTAGTTAAAAATATGAAACCACTATAAGTAATAAACATGGAAACAACTCTAATATTAATTGGTACTGAACAAAATTACAATGTTACTGTAGACAACTGAAATTGTATTGCACAGTGAACAGATGAAAGTAAATAAATCATATTTGTCATGTACTGTACTATGTGTAATTTGTATGTAGTGAAATGGTTAGTTGCTCAACTCCAATGACTGAGAAGAACATAAGTGACAATTATACACGACTTCATAAATATTCAAAAATCATTAATAGAATTATATGTGATTTGAAAAATAACTAAATAAATAAGTAATTTTAGAGAGTATACAATATGGCATCATGTAATTCTACACACCTTTTTCAGCATGCTTGGGGGAGAGCTTCACCTCAGTCTCGCTCAAGTGAATTTTAGACCATGGCACAGAAAATAAAATACACTTTTGTTGGGATGGCTGGTGTCATGGATAATTTTCTTAGCCCTGATCCAACATCACTTGTCATAGATGTCCAGGGAGTTAGGGAATGCACACTCAGAGATGCATTCAGCTGACTTCACCACTATTTGCAGAGTATTGCAGTCCTACTGCATGTTTCCAAACCAGGTGGTTATACTTCCTGTTAGGATACATTCAGTAATGTATGTATAGAAGTTATTCAGTATCTGGGAAATGTTGCTGTACCTTCGTCACCATGGTGTCAATCTGCTTGGACCAAATCAGGTTCTTTTATGTGGACTTTGAGGTATCAAACTGTTCACCCAAGTGCTGTTAATATTGAGAAGGGTGGTAGAGAGAACTCTGGGATTCATTTGACCTCTTCTGTCTGTCTCTGCCTCTTCCCCATCCTCAAATACCTGATACTTATTTGTGCACTCCCTTTTCTCAAAAAGTCTTGTGATTGCCTTTGATCAGCTCTCATTCCATGTTAGAACTATACAGTGAAGAAAGGAGCACAGGGGACAGAATGTAATTGCTTAGGAGTAAGTCAGTTTGGTGATATCCACCTGTATAATGAAATTCACAGCAGGTGCATACATTTTTCAAAAGAATGAAATATTAACAATGCTAAAAACATTGTTCGTGCCAGTTTGGCCTGTGTAAAATACATTAGCATGTACATACCACATGCAGTTAGTGTTTTGCATACTCTGGTTATATATCATGAGCTACTGTATCAAAGCGAGAGAATAATTAATTGAGCTTACTAGTAAGTGTGCCAGCTGTTTTAATGAGGTTGTAAATCTCAAGTGAGAAATGCAGCATACAATGAAAAATGTGTTTCTGTTGTGCATTATGTGCATCAGCAGTTTGAGTGAAGACAATGAGCAACTGTCAGTGAGTTGTGACCAAATGCAGCAGTGTTACGGCAATTTCTCGAGTTTCTGAGAGTTTTTGTTGTGATGAATGTGTCAAACTGATTAAAAAATTATAATAAACTGTACTGAAAGTGTTTTAGGTCAACAATAGAGCTCACACTTTTTTTTAAAAGTAAAAGCAAGTTGGCATTTAATTGCTTTTCTTGCAGCATCAACACTATTACTTCTGTTACATAATACTGTACATTTGGTCCCACTATAGTCTGTGTATAGTTGTTTTAAGCAATATTAAAATGTTTTGACACTAACCATTTCAAGTATCAATTAAATACTTCTGTAGTAAACCTATTAATTTGCTGTTATGAATAGTAAGTAACTTGTAAATTTAAGTAAAATCATTATGTATAGTACTGTGCAAATGCCTGGGTTGTTGTGCAGTACTGCTTTAGAGTGAGAATACTTTAAGAAATACCAAGAGGTGTTTTTATTGAGCAGCAGATTTCCTAGAATGTGCAGTAATCAGAAAAAGATAAAATATCTGGTGAGACCACCACCCCTTTGCCTTAAATAAACGGCAGCAATTCTTCCATCTATAAATGCATGCAGTTTATGAATGTACTCATTTGGTAAGTTGTCCTAAGCCTCTTGTCACAGTTCCATTGCAGACTCTGGCTGTCTTTTTCATATTTCTGTCTGTGCAAGTAATCCCAAACTGCCTCGATGTCTGTCTGATTATTTATTATCAGTTCCACGATTCTCTCTTGTGTCACCAAACAGAGAATCCATAAGGCTTGGTATATGACTCCATAAACAATATAGGCACAACAAAAGTACCAAAAATATTCAATTCTCTTTTAGATGAAAGTTGCAGATAACCAAAACTCCAATTTGGTAATACTTTCATATTGTCTTCAAATAAACGCATACTAAAATTTTAAATTTGGATAGTGTGTGTATATGTATGTGTGTGTG